>JALAZF010000486.1:2400000-3600000 GCA_022829125.1 Lathyrus tuberosus | reverse complement strand
GTGTAACCTTTTGAGAATTTGTAATGTTGTACAATTCACTTTTCAATTGTCCTTTCCATTTTCCCCCGTTAAATTGTCAACATTTTTAAACGAATGGGGGACAAAATCAACTTTAGGGCTTTTGCTTTTTCTATCACGATAGTGTAACGGTTACTATTGATCAACCAATTTCACCTAAGCATAGGATTAGAACTAGTAAGGGTCTTGGTAGTATCTATGTTCAGTAGGTTTTAATGACATCGGGCTACAAGGGTGTTTCAGGTGCATTGATTATTTGTGTGTGTGCACTTTATAATTATTTTGATTATATGTGTATTTTCTCATCACTTTTTAGTCTAATTACATTTTGCATCTGGGATATTAAAGTGTTGAAGGCAGTGGATTGAGAAACGTTCATCTGAATTAACTTTGATTGAAACATCTATAAACATATCCTACAGTACTCAACTGGCTGACTTATGTTATTGGGCTGATTTTTTATTTTCTTTGGAAGTTATACTTCTTGCTGAATGTGGAAAATATAGGCTATCCAAAGAGAGATGGATAGAGAGGATTGGGGATCATTTTAGACAATTAGAGATTGGTTTTTTGTGGGAGAGACCTCAGGCTCTCAAAATATATGCGATAACAGCAACTTGTATACATCCTTCGCATCCTGGATTCATCACTGACTTGGGGTTTAGGGATGTTTCATCTACAAAATCATTCTTATCTTTCTTTCCTAATATATGAGACACCAATGAACAATGGAAAGTTATAGTGAAATTGTCAACACAAAAAAAAAATAGAGATTAATATTTAGTGTGGTAATAGTTATTGATATTACATGGATTTATTTAATCTAATGGTTAAAGTTAGTGGTACATGAGTGAGGGACTTAATCGATCCCTCACCCAATCCCATCTAATTTGGAAACACTTATATTATTGTGTCTTTAACATAATCTTTCCTTTATACCTTCTATCATTGTGTTTTAGACAATAGCTTAAATCTTAAATATTGTGTCTAACAATATCCTTTTATATATTGAAGTTGGTAATAAGTATATGTCAGTAATTTATCATAAGTGAGCTAATCGACAATTTTAATTTTTCATGCATATTTTTACTCTTCTAATCATGTAATAGATATGGTAAGACATTTTACCGAAGGTACAACCATAAATGAAGCATATCTCCTTCCATTCAAAAGTGGGGGCTTTTTGGCACATGCACCAGTACTTCGTGTAATTTTAAATTACTGTTACCAGAGACTTAGCCCTGCTTTAGGATTCCATATCTGGGGTAAGGAATTTGTAAAGTATTGGAGTTTCTTATTTTCATTAAGTGTGTTTGGCTTTGCAAGGGTGAAAATTACTTATGCATCTCTTGTTGTCTGTACAGTTCATGTCTCGAAAGAAGTTTACGACTTGAGTATTAAAGAAGAATCAAAATCTTGAGTATAATGAAGACTTGAGTATTGAAGAAGAATCTAAATCTTGAGTGGAATGAAGACATGACTTTAAAGAGGGTTCCTTTTAATCTCACCACTATATTATTGAAATATTTTACATTTTCCCTCTTAAACTACTAAACATCATTTCAAATTACCAATTGTTTTTCGACATGTTATTTCATTAACAATAATTTATGTAAATATCATGTAAATGAATGTTCTTAAGAATAATAATTTACCTCCTCTGTTAATGATCTCTTTAATCCGACCTACAATATTCAAATACACATAAGAATCAAAGTAACCAATATCACCCGTATGAAACCAACCAAACAAAAACGATGCCGTATTAACAGGCTCATTATACTTATAACCCTTCGCAACATTTTCTCCTCTAATACAAACTTCACCATTAACCCCAGCCTCCAAAACCCAACCCGACTCATCAAGTATAACCATTTCTTAACCCACAGGTTTCCCAACTGACCCAACTTTGCGGGCCATATCTTGTGGCAAAGGATTCAAACTCATCAAATGAGAAGCCTATGTCATCGCATACTCCTCCATAACTGGTGCCCCAAATACTTCCTCTAAACGAATTTGAATAATCGGTGCCAATGAAGCGCTACAGCTTCTAATAAACCAGAGCTTCGGGTAAACCAGTTCAGCATTATTTTGGTGGAGATCCAGTATGATCTGGTGTATGGTGGGTACCATTGTGTACCACATTGTATTATATTGAATCATGTCTTTCCAGAACGTTGTGGCTGAGAATGTCCCTGCCGTTGGTAATGCCACCGCAGCCCCGACGGCGAGTGAACTCTGTAACCCAGCAATTAAGCCGTGAACATGGAAAAGTGGAAGCACAATCACGGTTGAATCTAATTCTGTGAGTCGATAAACCAATTGGATGTTTTTCAAAGACGAAACCAGGTTGTGTTCAGTCAGAGGAACTCCCTTAGGACGACCTGAGGTTCCTGATGTGTGGAGGAAAAGTGCCACATCGTATGGCTCGTTAATGAGTTTTGCGACTAAGTCAGATTTTGAGCCTGACTCGGGATGGTTCAGGGAGATTGTAAGCTTGGTTTCTTCTTCAGTTTTCGTGAGAGAAGAGAAACTAGTAAATTATTTCAAGTCTCTATATCATAAATGCATTACTTTCTTGAAAATGCATATTTAAAATATATTTAGGATCTTCTTGTTTCAGTTTAAAGATGATATGAGAGGTCAATAAACCTTCTTTAAATTTGATTCTGTTTAAGCCATCCAACAAATTACAACTCAAATTGTGTGATTGAATTTATTTAGGTAATGTCATATTAATTTTAATGTTTCTCACTCAACTAATAATTATGATTCTTTTTTTACATGCTTGTAAATTGAAATTAGGTGATAATAAAGAAGCATGTTGGACACTAAGCTTACATGCATGAAGGAGTTAACAATTCAAAAATATTTTTCTGCCAGAGACTAGTTGACATGGCTATTGAAGAGCTTTATGTCATAATTCCTAACTTAAGAACTTTTGTATTATATTGACATAGAAAACTTTAAAATTGGAGTTTGTCATTTGTTTTCAATGAGTATTGAACCAAATATTTGCAGTTGGGAAAACTAGAGTTCATATATGAGGTTTCTAGAGTTGTTTCATATTTCCAGCTTGAAGCATTTGCTCTTATTATAAGAGTTTTAGATAGAAGAATGTCTTCTCTCATATATGATAAAAGAGATTATGGAAAGACATTAACTTATCTTGTATTAATTATTCCACGTCTCAGTCGATAATAACTACAATGTCATCTTAAATCATCTTTACATGCAAGCTTATATATTTTCATAGTGATTAGTTGTAATACAATAATTATTCTGTTTTTTGCAGGTTTTTAAGGTAAAGAGTGAACCTTCATCACCTTATGACATAGGATATCATCAGATGCAAGCAATACACTTGAAGAAAACTATTAGAGACCTTCAATTGACAAATGATTTTTTATGGCACTTTTTTGTTCTAAAATTGGCTTTATTTTCAGAGTAGCTTAAGATAATGAACATATAAACTACTGTTCAATTTTATGTTTTAATATTTTTGGAATCGCTTGTGATACTTATATCAAACATTTAGACTTATTATGTGATTTTAAAAAAGTAAAAAAAAATTGTAGTAACTCTTATATTATGTACTTTAATTTATTTAAATCTAAATTTATTTTACATGTTCTAATTTACCTTTATTGTTAATGTTAAATTATGGTGAAAATTTTAAATTATTTTAACATATAATTTAAAAGAATTATTTATAATTAACTTGAAAGATATGAATGTTTATACAACGTAATTAGCAATAAATTATGACGGTTTTAACTGATGTAAAATTTGTAGATATTTATTTTTATGTGAAACATACGTCGTTTGAAACCGCCACTATTTGCCAACAAAACCCGCCACTTTAAACTATGTATAAAACGACGGTTTGTACGGCGTTTAATTTTAAGCTGCCACAATTTTCCTTGCGGCAGCCAAATTTAAGGCGTTTTTGAAAACGTCGTATTTGTTAATTATGGCGTTCAAACCTGGCTTATGCTTCGAATGCATATGTTTGAATTTTTCTATGGCATAATGCTTCATACAAAATGGAAATGCTATGCATTTTGAGGATGCAATGCAAAGATGCTTATGATATGCAAAAGGACACTCCACCGGGAGAAGTGTTGAGAAACCGAAAACAAACTCTGCTGAGGGACACAAACTGGACTTCCTTCCAGGCCAGGACCACTGTTGCAGAAAACCAACTGAACTTCCATTCTGCCGGGAAGTAGGAATGATGAAGAAAAATACCAATGGCAATTGGGCTTTGGACCTGCTGGGGATATCAATTAGTGTTGGTTTATCTACTGAGGAAATCTATAACTAACTCTGCTTGGGGAGAAAATACTGACCTCACTCTTTTATTGGGTAATTATCCTCTATTAAGGAGAAGAGAGGTCAAACGAGCCTCATGCTGGGGGATGTGAGAATATGTGAGCCACTGGAATTATTGTGCCAAATACAGTTGGGCTTTTGGTATGGGACCAGATTGATGTTGATTGGATGTTTTTTAGGGATTTTATTCTTGGTTGCAAACGAAAGTGGACTTTGAAGGTGAACTACCAGACGATAACTAGTTTTAAAAGGGTAAACAACCAGACGAGAACTGGTGGCAAAAGAGTAAGTTATCAGACGAGAACTGACTTCTTGTTTTTGTATCAGACGGGAACTGATTCTGTGGTTTGCCAAACGAGAACTGGACTTTGAAACGGTGTTTACCATAAGAGAACTAATTTAAAAACTGCCTACCAGGCAAGAACTGGTATCTTGAGATGATGTGCCAGACGGGAACTAGTTGAAGTGATTTAGGTTATAAAGTTTTTTATGACAGATTCGGGTTGTGGGATGAAGCCTGATGATAGAATGCAATATTTTATGCTCGAGCAAAGCGACATGACTAATGCATGAGGATGATCTATGCAATTATTATACGGGTTTCCAAAAATGCCCCAAAAGTAGGTAAGAAGGTCTTTGTAGAAAGGCTCTTATTTGAAGGCAAAAGGTTATCTGATGGGGTGATGACATGATTCCCCGACACTCGTCTTGAACTAAATAATTATTGATGAAATAGAGTTTGCTTGAGTAGCTTGAAAGCAAGGAAAGGTCTTTCCCTAGTGTAGTTCAATCTTGACCCAGTCTGGTCCTTGGGAAGGTTTACCTTGTAAGGAGGTTGGAACGCAGTTTGCCATGAGATGACCTCTAGATGGCTGGCCCCAGAATTTGTGTTATGAAAGGACTTGTCCTTGATTAAACATCTCTTAGAGTGGTTGGCTTTAATGTACTCTTGAAGTTGAAGTGACTTAACTTATGTTCATTGAACACCGAAAGGATTTGCCCTTAATCAACAGAATCTCTGGGTGACCTGCCCCTGGCTGGTAGAGTCTCGTGATAATTCACTTCTGATCAACCTGTTCTTGAATGATTTTCCCCATAATTAATCGATGTTTGAGGACTTGTTTTAGACTGACTGATTCCATACCCAAGGGATAACAATGCTCCAGATCCATAAGGCTACAAAGCACACTTGATTCTGATCAACTTTACTGAACGATCCAGTTCTCTTCAATTGTTCCTTGTTGGAATTTCCTCAATGTCAATTAGTGAACTGCAATTAAAATTGTTTGTTCACGAATGGTAATTTTAATGTGTTGCTCATGCAGATTTTGAAAAAATCAATCATTATTAGAATGATGTGATAGTGTGTGACGAATGGACCAATAGTCCAAACGCGTGTTGATTTAGCTAGTGAAAGATATAACAAGAAGGAGATTAGCAAATCTTGTAGGAGTTGGTTTACGCAACCTTGTTGTAGTATGCTTTCAGAATAGACTCTGCTTCAATTATGTCTTTTAAGGTTTGTATCGTAGTCTGGTTCACGGTTATTGAAACAAAGGATGAAAGGCTCAAAGTTTGAGTATTACCCACCCCTTCTTCTTGATGATCTCCAGTCCTACGTTCAGCTAATTTGGCACAAGCGCTTACCTTTCAAAAAAAGTTTATTGAATGGTAGGAGTGATGGTTAAGGAACCCACAAGGTTTTCGGAGTGACAGTCACCTCTCTTGTCTCTGGTGTCTGTAGTCACACGACTTTGTTCTTGCTCAAGGATTTTCCTTTTGTCATCCTTTTTGCTTTTTATTCTTTGTTCCCTGATTTTTGCTTGGACTGATTCTTTCTAATTTTTTCAATTTTGAAGTCCAGCGGGGTGCCCAAATTTTTGCCTAAGTCACTCGTTTTTGAGTTTTTCAACTTAGCGGGCTTTCTTTCTTTTTTTTCCTTTATTTTTCTCTTTTTTACTCTTTGAAACAAGTTGTGTGACACTGGCTGTCTTGATTTCTTCGAAAGGATTGTGACTGCCTCGCTCTTTGCGGTGAGGGATAACTATTGTGGTTTCACGTCTCTGACCACCTGATATGTGAGGGAAGAAAGGTGAACATCTGGTCAAACTAACTGACGACTGCCCTGCCCCAGGTTAAGATGTGAGAGTTTCTTTTTTTTTTAGTTATTTTTTTTATATGAAAAGAGACTCCTACTTCAAGGTTCAAAGGGGTTGACGAGGGTCTATCTCCCTTATATCTTTTGTGTTTGGGGATTTGAAGCAATGCATGTACATCATCAGCAGGGTTTTATCCGAAGGCACACCATAAGCAATTTTGGGTATTCAGTTTTCGTCAACCTCCCCCAAGTCTTTGCTAAAACAACAGTGATAAAGTGAAGTGAATGGGAGAAACGTGGATGTATTTTTTTTGTTTTTTTTTAATATAAATGAAGAAAAATGAGTGAATGCAACATGACTAATTCAAAAAATGCATGATCACTTCATTAATATTACCATTCAAACAACAATATTTAAAACAAGTAGCAATTAACAGGAAAGAAACTACAAATGTAAATGATAATAAAAGCCCAAGAATTGCCAATGTTGAGGATGTTTTCCTGTCTGGACCACTAGCTTTAGGAGATGACCTTTGAAGTCTTCGAGCTCAAACAGATGAGAGGTTGACATGAACAACCAAACTTCCTTTTGGAAAGGATATGTACCCTTTGTCAATCAATTGCTGCACTTTGGCTTGGAAGGCTTTGCAATCTTCAGTTGAGTGCCCCATGAATCCTCCATGATATCCATATTGTACATGGAGATTGTACCCAGGAGGGTATGGTTTTGGAAACGGCTTGAGAGTCTTGGGCTCCACCAATGAGTTTCGGACCAGATGTGGCAGGAGTTGACTGTATGACATAGGAACTGGATGTAGAGGAGCATTCCTTCTTTCCAAGTTGTTGTGAGGCCTATTCTGATTCTAGCGCTGATTCTGACATCTTTGCCCATGGGCTTGTTGATTAGCATGAGGAGCTATCCAAGGTTTTTGGCATGATGCCTTAGGCAGAGATGACTGCTGAGAAGATGAAGGACCAAAAGATTTTACAGGTGCATCCTGTGAATACTCAACATCTTCCATGATTGCATTGATTACATCCTCCTCTTCCTCTTGGGAAATGCTGAGGGATTCAGTCTCACCGGCCTGGCTACCCGAGGCATCTTGAATTTTTCCACTCTCTAAGCAAACCCTCTGAAGGATTCATTATTCTCTTGAGACAAGCCTTGCAACTGCATGCGGCTGAGAGCCATGTCAAGATTGTATTTATACTGCTTCAGAAAAGCTTTAGTTAAGTCCAACCATGATTGGATGTGACCACTCTCTAACTGCATGTACCAACTCAATGATGTCCCACTCAGATTGTCCTGAAAACAATGGATCATTAGCTTATCGTTGTGAACATATGAAGTCATTCTTCTGCAAAACATCACCAAATGTTGCCTTGGGCAACTATCCCTTTTGTACTTCTCAAAATAAACAATCAAAACCTTTTTCCAGATAATTGATGTAAGTGGAACAACTGTTAATTCAAAATCCAAGCTGGAGTCCCTCCTTTATCATGGCTAAAATTTCTCTTTCATCTAACTGATGTAAGTGGCAAGTCTCTAGATTCTACACATCCAAGCCAATGTCCGTCTCTTAGAATGCAAAGATTTATAAAGGAAGATATGGGATTGCTAAATTCCACACATCCCAGTTAAAGTAACTTCCCTTATAACCAATTACTCAACATTTGTGATGAATAGGTGAGATATCTCCCTTTAAGAGATGACAAATTATCTCCAAATCAAAACACTCTTTTAGCCTCAATCTTGGGCTTTGAACAAGACATAAATACCCTGTTAGCTTCAATCTTGGGCTTTGAACAAGACACCAAACAAGCTTTTTTTCCTCCCAAAGAATAGGAGGAACTACGATTGCTCAGATTTCCCAAATCTCTTTACGGGAATACGTAGGCATAAGATTGCAAAATCTTAGCGAGCATGCAAATCAAAAATCTTAGGTCAAGCACCTACCCAAAAACAATAGAAAACCCAAAAACAACAAAAACATTCCCTCAGCCCTCATAAAGGAGAAACTTTCCCCAATCAACTGCAGATAGACTTAAGAAAGCATTTCAAACAGTAAGAAAATATGTGTAAATGAAGGTTCCTATAGATTACTATAGATACTTTGGGTGTTAATAGCTTCCCTTTGTATAACCAAACCCCGATTCCAGATCTCTTTGCGTTTGTAGGGAAAACACTTGTGCGCGGGGTTAGTTTAAGATATCTTCACCTTCCTTTTAAGCTTCATAGGATAAATATAGAAATCAGAAAGTAGCACCAAGAGCGGAAGTGGTCGCGTCACAAAAAAATGAGAGCTACAAAAACATAGTGACTCTGCTGGGGATTTCATATCCCCTAAGAGGTTTAAGCCTTGTATTGCATTTATTTTTCTACTGTTTTATTTTCTTTCTCATTTTATATCATTTGTTGTCATACTATCTGTTTATCTGCTATACTTGTTTAAATTACTATTATCTGGGAATGTGATTAATACACATGTGGTGAGGTCAAAAACACATTTTAAGATAAGAGGTGGCAGACTCAGGAAGGCTTATAGGGAGTGAGTCCTAACCAAGCTAACTTGAAAGTCCACCGAATCAGTGGAGGTACCCTTTTGGAATTACTGATGTTGAACGAACAAGTCGTGAAAACATTACTTTTTCCATTGGGCACCCTTGAAACTGAGGATTAGTAGACATTTAACCACCTGACCATTGTTAGGACGTATTAAGGTAACTATCGGGAATAGTTGATACGCAATACAACACCCGAATGAGATTCATATTGGGGATATTATAGCTCTCATGAGTAAGTTGGTTTGCTGTTAATATTCTTAAGAGGGGTCAATGATTTTGGGAACCTTTGTTAGAACCCATTCTACAGGTACAAAAATTGCACCCTAGTACACACCTTGGGATGGATAGATCCATGACTCCATGCTCGTGACGAGGAACCCCTAAACCCATGTTTTTAAATATTTGTGTTTGCTGCATTCATGTATCCATGCATTTTATTCATTAAAAAAAATTATTTTTTTAAATAAAAAAAATCTTTTTCTAAAAGAACTAAAACAATCGTTGCAAATATCAGAAGTTGTGCTATGGATTTCGGTAGAAGAACAACACACAAGTACACCTTCAAAATTCCAAAACTGGAAGACCTAAGAAAATTGGGAAGGATGATTACTAATCCTGAAGCTTTCAGAGCTAAGCACGGAGGACTATTGTCTCTTTTGAAGGTCAACATGGTGGAAGGAGTCCAATATATCATTGCTTCACATTTCCAGATTTTCAGCTCACACCGACACTGGAAGAGTACTCTCATGTGATTGATTTACCTATCACTGTTCAAGATCCATTTTTTGGACTGGAAGAAATTCCCAAAGATCAAGCCATTGCAAGAGCTACCTCTTTGGAAGAGTCAGATATCAAAACTCACATGACCACCAAGGGGGGAATCCAGGGTTTACCAGCTAAATTCCTTATGGAGAAAGCCCTATACTTTTCCAGCATAGGAAACATAACTTCTTTCGAGGATGTCTTTGTTCTGCTCATATATGGGTTATTCTTCTTTCCCAACATTGACAACTTCGTCGATATCAACGCTTTCAAGATATTCTCAATTGGGAATCAAGTCCCAACTTTGCTTGTGGATGCTTATCATTCAGTACATTTAAGGAATTTGTACAGTGGAGGGATGATCACATGATGTGTACCCTTACTCTAAAAATGGTTTATTTCCCACTTATCCAAGTCTGCTGCTTTTTGGGATCTCAAGAGTGGTATGCGATGGTCGCAGAAGATTATGTCTCTCACTCATTCACAGACAAGACTTGTTTGGCAAGGATGCCGCTGACCTCTGTTTGGTCCCTAATGTAAAGATACCGCACAAATTCAAGGTGCCTGACTTTGAAAAATACAAAGGCAACTCTTGCCTTCAAAGTCACTTGGTAATGTACGCCCGAAAAATGTCTACCCAGACAGAAAACCAACAACTACTAATCCATTACTTCCAAGATAGTTTAACCGGTGTCGCACTCAAATGGTACATGGGTTTAAACCGTACTTAGATCAGTACTTTCAGAGATCTTGGGACAGCTTTTGTTTAGAAGTTTAAATACAATTTGGACATGGCACCAGATAGGGACCAGCTCAGAGCAATGTCCCAGAAAGATAAAGAAACCTTCAAGAAGTATGCTCAAAGATGGCGTGAAATCATCGTCCAGATCTGTCCTCTTCTCAAGGAGAAAGAAATGACAAAAATCTTATTGAAAAACTTAAGCTCATTTTATTATGACCGAATGGTCGCCGGTGCGCCTAGTGATTTCACTGAAATGGTAAACATGGGAGTACGCCTTGAGGAAGCAGACCGAGAAGGCCGGTTAGTCAAAGATGCAGAGGCGTCCAGCAGTACTAAAAGATACGGGAGTGCTTTCCGAAACAAGAAAGAGCAAGATATCAGTAATATCTCTTAGAGTAAGCAAAGGCGAAGGTATCAACCTCGGCAGGTAGCAGCAGTAGCTCCCGTTATCAACCCAGCGTCATCTCTGACATATCAACCACAGATTGCTCAGAGCCAGCCAAATCAACAACAGTATCAGCAAAGGCAGCAACAGCCTCTTCAGCAGGCTCGTCCGCAATACAATAACAATAATCGTATCACACGATCGCCAGGGTTTGACCCCATACCAATGTTATATGCAGAATTATTTCCACTTTTGCTAGCCAAGGGGCACGTTCAAACTAGGACTCCTCTTACAGTACCGGACAATCCACCTTTTTGGTTCAAAGTCGATCAATCTTGCCCTTACCATCAAGGAGGACCAGGACATAACATTGAGAATTGCCTCAGCTTTAAATCTAATGTGCAAAGGCTCGTCAAAAATGGAGTTTTGTCTTTCAAAGATACGAATCTGAATATTCAAACAAATCTGTTGCCGCAACATGAAAAAACTTTAGTAAACTTGATAGAAGTAGAACCCAGTAGCAGTTATCAAATTCATGATGTATGCCTACTAGGAACAAATTTGGTAAAAATGCATTACAGGCAAAGCGGGTATGGCCATGTACCATCTCACAACTATCATCAATGTGATATTTGTTCCAAGAACAATCAAGGGTGTGTCATTGTACAAGCAGCTCTTCAAGAGCAAATGGATCTAGGCTGGATTCAGGATTACGGGATTCGTGGAATAAATATAGCCTATTAACATCTGAACATTGTTCTAAATCATGACATCCATGCAATGAATGTTGATCTAGTGGCAATGCATTCAAGACAAAGTCAGTATTACAATTTGCCGCTGCACGGCTATAATTCTTGTCCGATTTGCTCAAAAGATAATCAGGGATGCTCTTTTGTACAAGAGGCCCTCCAGCGTCAAATGGATCTTGGATGGATCCAAGACTACCATAGAAGGAATAATCACCAGATCAACATGGTTCAGATTTTGGACATTCGTTTAATGAATACCAGTCTAGTAGAATTGCATGCCAAGCAAGTTAGACTCGGTTTTCTTTCCTCGGATAATTAGCAGGACTGCAAAGATTGCTCCAAAAACAATCAAGGTTGTGCACTTGTACAAAGAACTCTTCAACATCTGTTGGACCATTAGTGGCTCTCAGTCTACCAGGATGAAGACACACATCAAGTTAGCATAACCAATGGAAATCTAGATAGACACCAAAGCTGTGACATCCACTTGCTGGAAACATATTTGGTAAAGATGCACTGCATACAGAGTGGGTATGGCCGGGTGCCACCTCACAATTATGAACGCTATGGAATATGTTCAAAAAATAGCCAAGGATGCTACCTCGTGCAAGCAGCTCTCCAGCATCAGGTAGACCAAGGGGAAACCCAACTACTCCTGAATTCTTAGTCAATCAACATGGTACAAGGTTTCCTCCTTGTCCAAAATGAGATTCTTGACTACTGGACAAAATAACTATCATAATCCCCAATAAAAGAGAACCTGTTAATTATGGAATTAACAAGGACGTTTTCACCATAATTCATTTTCTCAAGAAACCAAAGTGCATGGAGATCCCTCTCGACAGTAGAAAAGTTTCCAACATTCCCAATCTGGAACCGATTGAGGTTACTTATGACGGTCGAAAGACCCAAATAACCTATGTGGTCATCTACTTGCTGGGACCAATGCCATACAAGTCAGAGAAAGTTATTCCATACAAGTACGGTACAACTATAATAGAAGATGGAAAAGAAATTCCACTGCCATCTGCTGTCAATATTGCTGATATCAGTCGAGTCACCCGAAGTGGCAATCCAGCTTATTGGAAGTCACCTGAATCTTCAAAAGAGGAGTAGGAGAACCCGCAAAAGAAAAGGAACTTTAAGTTGAGGTTCCTAGTCAACAAATTGGTCAATCCAGCAGCACAGAGCCTGTGAAAAATAACGATGAAATGTTAAAACTCATCCAGAGAAGTGAGTACAACATTGTGGATCAATTATTACAAACTCCTTCTTGGATATCCATTTTATCTCTCTTGCTTAGTTCAGAAGCTCACAGAGAAGCTCTACAGAAAGTCTTGGAACAGGCCTTTGTAGAACAAGATGTGACAGTGGGTCAGTTTGACAGCATTATTTCCAACGTCACTTCATGTAACAGTTTGGGTTTCAGTGATGAAGAACTTCCTGAGGCAGGCAAGAATCATAACATGGCACTTAATATCACAGTCAATTTCCAGGACGATGCTTTAGCCAGCATACTGGTGGACACAGGTTCATTCTTGAACGTCATGCCAAGGTCAACTTTGGTATGGCTATCTTTTCAAGGTACTCCGATGAGAGGCTATGAGATCATAGTCAAAGTTTTTTACGGATCCAGGAAGATAGTTATTGGCAAAGTCGACCTTCCAATAACTATTGGTCCTCACACTTTCCAAGTCATGGATGTCCGAGCAGTATACAGTTGTTTATTAGGAAGACCTTGGATACATGAATCAGGGGCAGTCACTTAGACGCTTCACCAGAAGGTGAAGTTTGCAAGAACGACAAGTTGGTCATAGTATGCAGAGAACAGGCTTTAATTGTGAGCAACCTATCATCATTTTCATATTTATAACCAGAGGAGGTTATTGGTGCTCAATTTCAAGGACTCTCGGTGAGCAATGAGAATCACCAAGAAAAAGGAACGTCAATTTCCTCGTACAAAGACGCTCTCCAAGTAATGGGAAGCGGTGAGATAAAAGGATGGGGGCAAGTTGTTGTTCCTTCTTATAACAAGACAAGAAAAGGTCTCGGTTTTTCTTCAGTAACTACCAAGACTACAAAAAAGGATGAGAGCATTCATCCCATTCAATATTTCTTCCACAGTGGAGGCTTCCTACACCCAATTTCTCAAGAAGTACACACCATCGAGGAAAATGGTTCTTCTGATACAGATGAAGAATGGAAATCCTATTTCAACGATGAAGGTTATATATCTCAGGAAGAAACATATCTGCCATTTTGCTCTCCGAAGCAAAGTCCCAGATATATACCCAAATCATATGTCAGAATGATCTATGGAGATTGCGATCCCAATGGATGTCGTGCTCCACCCAACTCATTGGAAGAAGATACTCTAATGAAATACAAATTTGATTACAACTCATATGATCCTATGGATGATATGCCTATTTGGAAACCTTACATGGAGGACTCTGGGCAAAAGAGTCAGCCAGAGAATGCATATCTGCTGAGCGACCTTGAGAAAAATACACCTGTTTTCCCAGAATCATGGAATCCTTACCCAGAACATTCCGAAAATATCAAACGCCACGCTGATGAGGTTGCAAGGATCGCAGGACAAGAATTTATCAACTTTGCATTTCCTGATGTCAATGTCATTGAAGAAGATGATTCATTTATCCCCTCAGAAACTTGGAACACTTTGGGGCAGTGTCATACCCTAAATTTTGACCACCAAGATTTCCCATCATTGTGCAAATTATCATCACAATATGGATGTACCTTCATGCCTCATCAATCTCCTCAAAGATTGTTGAGCATTCACCACAATCAAGAATTAGGGTTTCAAGCCCTCTCAGAGCACTCTAACAAAGGATCAATCAAGGAATGACATGATCTTCAACTTTTCTAACCTCTCAAACATCCACATAAAGGATCAAGAGGACTCCCACATCAAGAATCAAGCACAAAGTTGCAACATTCCAAGTGGATCAAGCCTCAAGATCGCCAGTGTCACCAAATTAGGGTTTTGGTCGACTGAGGCCTCCAGATGGAATTTTTCCTCAGGACATGAGCCATTGCCTCAAAGCACAACTTAAGATACTCCAAGGGACCTCATGAACTGAATCATAAAGTCAATTTAACCTCAGGGGAAGCATTCATAAAAAAAAAATCAGGAATTAGGGTTTCTTGACCTAATTCACCCCTAAGTTGACTTTTGGGACAAAACATGAGCCAAGACCTCAAGACATGATTTGAGGATCTCCAATACATTACATGGATCCATTTGCAACAATGGATTGATCCAAGAAGCTTAATCTACAAGTTTCAATTCCACCAGGACCACAATTAAGGTTTCGAGGAAAAAGTCAACTGTATCTTTGACTTTTGACCCAGACATGCTCCCAAACTTTGGGACATGATTCAATACACCCTAAAACACCTATGGAATATATCCATTAGGTTTGATCTAGGTCAAGGACTTGATTTCACAAAGGATCGCACAATTTGGATTTCATCCAATAAAAAGTCAACTGTGCACAAAATCAAGTTTGACTTTTTGGAATTTTTCACATTTATGGTTCATTGACCCTAAAACAATGTTAATATATGATTTGAATCATCATTCATCAAGAAAAATCAAAGAAAATGAGTTAACTTGTAAAAGGGGTAACCATAAAAAAACTTAGAGTTTTTCTAAGTTATGGAACAAAGTGGCTAGGGTACCAACTTCCAAGGACCATAACTTGAGATCCAAGCAACCATTTTGGATGGTCCAAAGCTGGATTTGTAGCTCTCATTACACACTTTAAAAGTGTCAACTACAGCTCATTCCAATTCCTCATGGATTTTAAGTTATGGAGTGATCAAAATGGCTGAAAACATGAAAATAACATTTTTCCAACACTTAGTGAAATTTTCACTAAGTCAAAATCTGTCTTACTTTTTCCCAAATGTAGGGACATTTTTCACCTTGATCCAAGACAAACCAGGTCTAGGGGTGGACATCAAAGTTAAATTATGCCATGAGGGCTTTCCAACAAGTACCAGATCATCTCCAAATTCCATTTGAGCAAGGAGATACAACCCTTGGAACATGGCATCCTGAGCTGGGTTTTACAAGGCAGATTTGTGCACATTGGCTCGATTTGTCCAAATCTGATCAATCCAAGCCTTGTCATCAATTTGGACACATCTGAGGATAAAACAAGAAGGGAATGATCTGATCCCCAAGCCTCCAAAGTCCAAGAATCTACAATAGCCATGCCAAACCTAAAAAGGCTACAAAGATGCCAAGACTCCAATTTTGTTTCCAAGCATTCAATGGATGTACCAAGGTGGCATGAACTGAGCCTATTCCAACTGAATTCAGTTAAGGCTTATCTCTGAACCAAAGCTACAAAGTTTGTGTCCTAATCTCAAGTCAATGGCTAGAGGAGACTTGAGATTCCATTTGATCACAATTGGCCACAGACCTGTACCAGTTGCCACTCACTGTTTCTTGCAAAACAAACTTGCTATACTGTAAATAGAGCTCATTTGTGCTCAGTTTGAGTACACCAAAGCACCCAAACTGATGTTTTCCTCAAAATCTCACTTTCACTCCAATTTTGCCTTCTAACTCATGTCACCATCAGGTTTTGAGTTTGAGAGCAATTCCAACCCAACTAATGGTTCACACACCTCACATATAACATATAGAAGTGATCCATAACACAAAATCACATCTGGAACATCAGATTCTCAAAATCACCAGCCATCTGCACAAGCCTTTGGCAGATTTGCAGTTGAAGTGCCAAAATAAGTTCCAGCTCAATTCAATCCACTCCAAGCATTCAGACACCCTTCATAGCACCTAAGGAAGTTGTCCACATCATTGGAACCAAGCTGTAACACCTCCAACCTAGAACTCGATCACCAGCTGCAAAAGGTAAGCATGAACTCTTCAAACTCCATGATGTATGCATATTTTACTGCACAATAATTTTGCCATATGTTCCTAATCATGTATGGAGTAATAACCCTCAATCAATTGCCATGAATCAATTGTGTGTGAGATTTCATTGTGTTCATGCAGAAATTAGGGTTCTTGAGATTTTCTTCTGATTTCTCACCCAATACTCAAAATAAATGCAATTAATCTATATGGTTGTGATCCTTGTTCAAAAGCGAACAAGATTGGTACTTGGATCGTGCAAAACCATTGAGAAAACATGGAGAAAAGTGAGAAAACGCAAATCTGAAAAAACAGAGGGCGCGGGCAAGAACTTGGTGTTCTTGGCGCCATAATTCAAATTTTTGAATTTTAGTTATTTTGGTTAATTGATTCAAAAATTAATTTCTCTCTAAATATTTATGTTTTTGAATTGATTCTTTTTCTCAAAATTCACTAAAATGTTTAAATATTTTATTTTACAAAAAAAATCCAATTTATATTATTTATTTAATATAGTTAGAATTTTTGTAATTAATTTCATTTTAATTGTTTTTAAACATTTTTTTAATAAAATTCCCACTTTGATCTTTCAAAACCAATTGAATTTCAAACTCTCATGTAATTAAACATGATTTTTCAAAATATTTTCCAAAGTGTACAACTTGTTTTTTAATATAATTGATATTTTATCATTTATTATTTAAATTACCTTTGAAAAATGACATTTTTATTTAAAATTAGGGTTCCCTCTTGATTTTAAATTTTCAAACACTTTTGGGCCTCCAATAGAGCGTAAAACCCAATCCCTTTTTTAATCCAAAATAACTTGGGCCTCTGTTATTGTATAAGACCCACTGTGATTTCAAAAATCTCGGCGCGATCGCCGTTTTCAAAACATTTTCATCTGGGCCTCCCCTCGTGTTGTAAGTCCCATTTCTTTTCCGTTTTCAAATAATTTGGGCTTCTCCTTGAGTTGTAAGACACATCCCTTTGTACAAAAACCTTTTTGGGCCTCAGTCGTTGTATAAGTCCCGATATGATATTCAAAACAATGGTGTGATCACTATTAAACCTTGGGCCTCTCCTTGAGTATAAGCCCCAACAACATTTTCAAAAACAACTTCCCTTTTGATTTAGATTCAAATATACATGTTGTTATCAAAAATTTCTTTAATTTCTTTGAACAATTAACAATACAGCATGGAAGCTTGCTCACCTGTAAGTTTTAATAGCTTTCATTTACTCGCTTTCATATGTATATAACTGTATTATGGGAAGCTGCTCCTCTGTAAGTCTTCTTTCATATCCTTTTAAATACTTGTCATATATCAACTGTATATATACTAGTATAGCTATTCAGAGTTCTCCCCGACAACTAGGTCTAGAACTAGGTAAAGCCATGTTGGTCACTCTTTAAATACAATCAAAACTAGATCCCCATAGGATTTCCAGATACAGTCTTGCCTTCTCTTGGGCTTAAACAATATGGAATAAAGAGAAAGGCAGTATTCTTCGTGAACCTTTTCTCAGGCTGTCACCATTAGAAATTGTCAAAGAAATTCTACTCCCCGGAGTTGATCTATTCTCGGTGAATAGCATCTCTTGAGTTTTTTCAAACCTCAGAACTTTCACTAAATGATCTATTCTCGGTGAATACCATTTCTTGAACTTTTCTTGGTTTGGGACCCACAGGCTTCCTAAAAGTATCCCCGCCTCCTCTTGGGCTTTGTACAAGGACCCTTCGGCTTCCTAGAAGTTGTCATGCCTTCTCTTGGGCTTAATACAAGGACCCTGAAGACCTCTTAAAGGTATAAGGCAGAACTTAGTCATCCTTTGCTAGAGCAGTCTTTCCAGTGTCAAAACATCAGACCAATTTAAGGTTGATTCTCATCCCTTAAAAACACACGCCTCCTCTTAGGCATCATACAAAAGATAAAACTCTTCCGCACCAGTAGACTTGGACAATCTAAACCCCTTTGAGTCTCAAAGACATTCTCAAGTTCCATACGAACGTGGAAGGAACCCTGATCATCCGATCAATTCCCAACTGAGTTAAAACCCAGTCTCTCTCCTAAAAATTCCCCAACTAGGGTCAGTTTATCATCAGTATAACACTATCCCAAATCAGAACCTCAAGGTATCTGATATCTCAACTTTTCTGGAAACCATCAGCAAGAGTTGATTTCCCCATTTGGACCTGCCCAGGGATCTCAATAATCCTCAGCAGAAAGCTAGCCTCCTCTTAGGCTTTGTATAATGACCTTTCCTCAACACAGTTAGCCTCCTCTTGGGCTTTGTACAAGTGATTCTCCCCAGCGGAGCTAACCTTTTTAGACTCTCTTGTTGAGTCAATCACTTTTCAGACTCCCTTGTTGAGTCCACCAACTTTTTAGACTCTCTTGTTGAGTCAATCACTTTTCAGACTCTCTTGTTGAGTCGATCAAATTTTCAGACTCTCTTGTTGAGTCAATCACCTTTTAGCACTCTCTTGTTGAGTCAACCCTTTTAGCCTCAATCTTGGGCTTTGTACAAGACATAAATCTTCAAAACCTTCTCTTAAGCCTGGGACATATATCTTCCCTAGCGAAGTCACTTCCTCCCAGCCTTCTTTTAGGCTTTGAGGAATGATTTCCCAAGCAGAGTCAAACTCATTTCAGCCTCAATCTTAGGCTTTGTACAAGACACATAAAAATATCCTCACCCGAGTCAGTTAAATTTCCCATTTCAGCCTCAATCTTGGGCTTTGTACAAGATACAAACAAACCTCCCCGGCGGAGTCAAAATCCCTTTTTACCCTTAATCTTGGGCTTTGTACATGACAGATAAAACACTTTCCCCCAGAAAAGTCAAACTCCTAGCCTCCTCTTAGGCTTTATATAATGATATCCCCAAAGAGCCAGTCTCTTTTTAGCATCAATCTTGGGCTTTGTACAAGACAGATAAAACACTCTCTTGTTGAGTCAGTCATTTCCAGCCTCCTCTTAGGCTTTGTATAAGGACTTCCCCAGTGAAGTCAATCAACCTCTTAGCTTCAACCTTGGGCTTCGATCAAGGCACACAAAAATCAACAATCCCCTCAGAGGAAGTCCAATCCCTCTTTAGAGATGACAAGTTCTCTCTCAGGAAAACCTTTTAGCTTCAATCTTGGGCTTTGAACAAGACACAAATAAACCTTTTAGCTTCAATCTTAGGCTTTAAACAAGACACCAAAACATCTTTCCTCCCATAGAATAGGAGGAACTACGATTGCTCTGATTTCCCTGTTTCATTTAAACGGGAATACGTAGGCATAAGATTGCGAAATCTTAGCGAGCATACTAAACAAAAACTCTAGGTCCAGTACCTTCACACATCAATCAAAACCTAGGTCCAGTACCTTACCAAAAACATCGGGAGTAACCCGAACATCAACAAAAACTCACTCGCTCGCTCATATTTCCCAAGAAACTTTCCCATCCCATTAACGAATAAACATCATCAAGTACAAAGCGAAACCTAAAGCTAATATCCTGTGGATAACCACATATAGGAAGGGTAATTGACAACTCCCCATTGTATAACCTGACCCCGGACCCCCCAATCTCTTTAAAACGTTTGTTCAGTTAAACATTCGCGTGCAAGGTTAGTTTTAGATAGCTTCCCTTTCCTTTCCAGCTTCATGGGATAAATAAGAAATCAGAAAGTAGCACCCCACTCCTCCTCATTGCGGTGAGGAGAAAAACGAGCGATAAAGTGGTCGTATCACCCACAGAAATCGCTCGCTACAGTAAAATGGTGATTCTGCTGGGGGACTCATTATCTGTATAGGACTAGGATTATAGTTCTTAAGAGGTCTAGGATGTTAGTTTTAGGAATATATATATATATATATATATATATATATATATATATATATCGCTTTTCCTAATTGATATCCGTGTTTATTTTTCTCATATGGGACTGCGGGTGATGCCGCATCTGGAAAGTTTGAGTGACACCTAAGATAAGTGATGGCATTAGACGAGTAATCTTACAGGGAGTGACTCCCAAATAAGAGACCTTGGTAGACCATTGAATCAGTGGAGATACCCTTTGCGGATTTAATGCCTATACGACTTCGGTTGTTGAAAGCAGATTGTTCGATTGTGGTGTCCGTGAAACTGAGGATTTAGTAGGCTGAGACCTTGTTACTATTTTGTAGTGCGGAAGCTATCGGAAATAGTTGTCACACGATACTACCCTCATTTGAGATTACTCTAAGATACTGCAGCTCGCTCGGGTGAACCAACCTGCTGTTGTTATCCCAAGAGGGGTCAATGATTTTGAGGACAGGTACAAAAAAATCACCAGTATAACCTTTGGGGACGGGTAGAGCCATGACTTCATGACACTGAACCTTTAACCCCATGTTTTTTCTATGTTTTTGTGTGTTACATTCATGCATTCATTTCATTAAAAAAATTTAAACAAAGAAAAATTTTCTCTTCTAGTCTCTCTTTTTCAAATTAAACTAAGACAATGATTGCAAATATCAGAGAAAAAGATTGTATTATGGATTTCGGTTGAAGGAAGACTCACAAGTACACCTTCAAGGTTAAAAAACTAGAGGATTTGAGAGGGTTGGCAAAGATGATCACCAACCCTGATGCTTTCAGAGCTAAGTACGGAGGACTGCTGTCTCTGTTAAGGGTCCATGTAATTGAAGGAATCCTGTCTACGCTGATTCAGTTCTACGATCCGGTTTATCACTGTTTCAAATTCCCGGATTATCAACTAGCACCAACATTGGAGGAGTATTCTCACCTGACTGATTTACCCATTACTGACCAAGCTTTGTTTTCTGGACTGGAAGAAATTCCAAAGGATCAAACCATTGCAAGAGCAATCCATTTGGACGAGTCAGAAGTCAGGACTCACATGACCGCTAAGGATGGAATCCCAAGTTTACCAGCCAAGTTTATGATAGAGAAAGCCCTGTACTTTGCTAGTATAGGAAACGTTACTGCTTTCGAAGAGATCTTTGTTCTACTCACCTACGGGTTGTTCCTTTTTCCCAACATTGATGACTTCGTTGATATTAATGCTATTAAGATTTTTCTGATTGGAAACCCTGTACCAACTTTGCTCGCAGATGCATATCATTCAGTACACTTAAGGAATTTGTACAGCGGAGGAATGATCACATGATATGTCCCCCTGCAATACAAATGGTTTACTTCCCATTTACCCAAGTCTGTTGCTTTCTGGGATCATAAGAGTACTCTACGTTGGTCACACAGAATCATGTCTCTTACTAACTCTGACATCGATTGGTACAATCGGATCTATGACGGGATAAGAATCATTGACCGTTGTGGAAATTTCCCTAATGTACCCATGATAGGAATTAAAGGAGGAATCAACTATCATCCAGTTTTGGTTCGTCATCAATTTGGATACCCGATGAGACATGTCCCTCGTAATGTTCATCTGGAAGGTCTTTTCTTCAAGGAAGGAGAAAATGACAGAGCACTAAAGACAGAAATAGTGCATGCCAGGAAACATGTTCACAGGAAAGGAAGAAAGTCTCTAGGAAAACCGGACTGTGTCTCTGTGGAACCTTATCTCCACTGGGTACAAACTAGAGCTCTCAAACTGAGGATGCCTTACCCTCGTTAAGAAGTTCTTCCGTTAAAAGAATCTGTCCTTTATTTTATGTCAGATACGGAAAAGCTTCAGGTTACTCTCAACAAATTTCAACAGGAGAAGAAGTCTTGGAAAAACAAGTACCGCATTCTCAATGTGGAGTGTAACAAAATACAGCAACTGTTAAAAGAAAAAGATGCTCTGATCAAAATTTTAGAGCAACACGCTGTAGAAAATGAAGATGACCAAAGGAATTTGCTCGCTCCTTTCACTTGGCAAAGGAATGACAACCCGACAATGGCTCAAGAGCCCCGGTCAAAGAAAAGGAAAGTACCAGAACTAGCACCTGAGCCCTCTTCAGAGAGGACTCAAGATCCATAAGCCTAGACTTTTCCTTTTTCAGCACTTTATAAATTACTGTATTTCCATTTACGCAATCTTTGAATTCAATAAAACGGGGTTTCCCCACTGTATGATATTTACAATCCAATTGTTGAAGTTTATTTTGATTAAAAAAAATTATTAATATAATCATTGCATATCATTCATCATTCTCACATAATGCATTCTTCTTACCTACGAATCTCAGGTTTGTGTCTCAATTCTAGAGTCAAACTGTCTCATTCGTACAATACTCGGTCCAATCGACAAAAGAAAATGGATAACCTCAAGGAAGAGAACAGAGAGTTGAGAGAAGAACTCGACGCTCTGAAAGAAGATCTGAGAAAGCTTCACAATGGCATGCAAGCTCTGGCAATAACTCAGATACAAAGGACTGTGATCTCAGAGATCACATCGACACCCATAGTGGAAAAGTTTGATCCTCGGTATGACATGCCTAAAGATTGTCCCTGGGGCATGCCACTTGACTATATCCTGGAAGGATATATTCCGCCGATCACGGAAGATCCAGAAACTGCAGCATGATCCGTTGGGCCTGAAGGTTACAAACTTCGGGAAAGCGAAGATGCAAGAGGCATGACAGCAACTCCTAAAGGTTACAAACTTCGGGAGAGGGAAGCACCAAGAGTCACTGCCGTAATGACTATACCACCACCCATGGTACACACTGTCCCGGAAGGGCATATTCCACAGATACCGTATGGGGGAAACGAAAGTATGTACGACAGAATGAATAAGTTCCAGGAGCAATTCTTGGAGATGCAGCAGGAACTGCATGCCATTCGCGACCAGGATCTATTCGGAAAGGACGCCACAGACCTTTGTCTGGTCCCCAATGTGAAAGTTCCGCACAAATTCAAGATGCCCGAATTTGAGAAATACAAGGGCAACTCTTGCCCTCAAAGCCATTTGGTGATGTATGCTCGGAGGATGTCAACTCAGACAGAGAACCAACAGCTACTGATCCACTATTTCCAAGATAGTTTAACCGGTGCCACACTCAAATGGTACATGGGTCTAAATCGCACTAAGATAGTCACTTTCAGAGATCTTGGCGCTGCCTTCGTTCAGCAGTATAAGTATAACCTGGACATGGCACCAGACAGAGATCAACTCAGAGCCATGTTGCAGAAAGACAAGGAAACCTTTAAGGAATATGCTCAGAGATGGCGTGAAATTACTGCCCAGATTTGTCCACCTCTTGAGGAAAAAGAGATGACAAAGATCTTCTTAAAAACCTTGAGCTCATTTTACTACGACAGAATGGTCGCCAGTGCGCCCAGTGACTTTACTGAGATGGTGGGCATGGGAGTACATATTGAAGAAGCGGTCTGAGAAGGACGTCTGGTCAAAGATGCCAGACCATCAAGAAGTACCACAAGATACGGTAGCGCTTTCCAAAAGAAAAAAGAGCAAGATATTGGTAATATCTCTCTTGGAAAGCAGAGGCGACGGTACCAACCAGTAGCAGCTGTAACTCCTGCTATCAACCCTGTGCCTGTTCCAATGTATCAACCTCAGGTTGCTCAGAGCCAACCGAATCAACAACAATATCAGCAAAGGACACTATAGCCTCTTCAACAGGCTCATCCTCAATACAACAATAATCGTACAACGCGGTCGCCAGGGTTCGACCTTATACTAATGTTGTACGCGGAACTGTTTCCGCTACTACTGGTCAAGGGGCACGTCCAAACCAGGTCTCCACTTAAAGTACCAGAAAATCTGCCTTTTTGGTTCAAAGCGGATCAGACTTGCCCTTACCATCAAGGAGGACCGGTGCATAACATAGAAAACTGTCTCAGCTTCAAATCCGATGTGCAGAAGCTTGTCAGGAGTGGGGTATTATCCTTCAAGGATACAAATCCAAACGTTCAGACGAGCCCACTTCCTCAACACGAGAAGGTTGCAGTAAATTTGATAGAGGAAGAGTCTAAGCACATCTATCAAATTCACGATGTACTCTTATTGGGAACCATCCGGGTCAAGATGCATTGCAAACAGAGCGGATACGGGCATGTACCATCTCACAACTATCACCAGTGTGATATCTGCTCTAAAAACGATCAAGGATGTTTTATGGTGCAATAAGCTCTACAGGAACAGATGGATCTCAGATGGATCCAAGATCACCGAATCCGTGAGGTCAACATGACTTATACGAATTCCAACATCATCCAGAACCACAAAATTCTAGCAATGAATGTCAACTTGGTGGCAATGCACTCAAGGCAAATCTAACATCATGATCTGCCACGGTACGATTATGATTCCTGTCTGATTTGCTCGGTAAATAATCAGGGATGCTCTTTTGTACAAGAGGCCCTCCAGCGTCAGATGGATCTTGGATGGATTCAGGATTACCGCGATAAAAGTCATTATTAAGTGAATATGATTCAAATCTTTGATATTCACTTGATGAATACCAGCTTGGTGGAATTACACGCTACACAAGTCCAGCTCGATTTTCTGACTTCGCATGATTATCAGAAGTGTAGAGTGTGTCGTGAGAGTGACCAAGGATATGCACTCGTTTAGAGGACACTGCAACACTTGTTAAACCACTGGTGGCTTCCAATCTATCTAGATGAAGACACACAACAAGTCAGTATGACTGATGGGAACCCTACTAGGCATCAAAAGCAGGATGTTCGATCAATGGAGACATATCTAGTGACGTTACACTGCATACAAAGCGGACGTGGCCGGGTACCACCACACAACTATGAGCACTGTAGAGTTTGCTCAGAGAATAATCAAGGATGCTACCTCGTGCGAGCAGCCCTTCAAACTCAGTTGGGCCACAAAGAGGTTCAGCCACAGTCAAGTTCTGGTTTAATGTTAGACTATCATCCTCATCAGGGCAAGGATGTTGTCTTAATACCTAAACGAGAAGTGGCCAAAAATGTGTGTGCCATAATCCCTCTACTCCATGAATCAATAATTCCTCTTGATGGTGGTAGGATTCTCAACCTTGAACCAATCGAGGCCAACTACGATAGTCAGAAGAATCGAAAGGCTCCTGTAGTTATCTATCTGTCAAGACCAGTACCGTATAAATCCGATAAAGCTATCCCTTTCAAATACGGTCCAATAACAATTGAGAATGGAAAGGAAACTGCATTACCCTCCGTCGTGAATATTGCAGACATCAGTCGAGTAACACGGAGCGGTCGAATCTTCAATCGAGGAGTTGGAGAACCCACCAAAGAAAGGGAACCTCAAACAGAAGTTCCTGATCAACCAGACGGTCAGTCCAGTGATCCCGACCTTTCAAAGAACAATGATGAGATGCTGAAGCTCATCCAGAAGAGTGAATACAACAATGTTGATCAACTGTTGTAAACTCCTTCAAAAATCTCTGTGTTATCTCTTTTACTCAGTTCCGAAGCTCACAGGGAGGCTCTACAGAAAGTCTTAGAGCAGGCCTTTGTGGAACAGGATGTGTCAATAAGACAATTTGACAGCATCATCTCCAAAATCACTTCCTGCAACAACTTGGGATTTAGTGATGAGGAACTATCGGAAGAGGGCCAGAATCATAATATGGCGCTCAACATTACAATCAACTGTCAGGGCGATGCATTAGCCAGTGTACTGGTAGACACCGGATCAGCTCTAAATGTTATGCCGAAATCCACTCTAATGCGACTATCATTTAAAGGATCTCCGATGAGAGGCAGTGAGGTCATCGTCAAAGCATTTGACGGATCCCAGAAAACAGTTATCGGCGAAGTCGACCTTCCCATAACTATTGGTCCTCACACTTTCCAAGTCACTTTCCATGTCATGGACATCCGGGCAGCATACAACTGTTTGTTAGGAAGACCTTGGATACACGAGGCTGGGGTCGTTACCTCGACACTTCACCAGAAGCTGAAGTTCGTCAAAAACGACCAACTAGTCACAGTCTGTGGAGAGTAAGCCTTGATCGTGAGTAACTTATCATCATCCACTTGTGTAGAACCAGAAGAGGTTGGAGGAACCCAGTTCCAAGCGCTTTCAGTGAGCAATGACAATCAATCAGAAAGAGGAACGTCGATTTCCTCGTATAAAGATGCTCTCGAAGCGATCAAAAGTAACAATGCAAAAGGATGGGGACAACTTGTCATTCCTACTGACAACAAGACAAAGAAAGGTCTTGGTTTTTCCTCCATCTGTACCCAGACTGCTACTAACGATGAAAGCCTTCATCCCATTCAGAACTTCTTCCACAGTGGAGGTTTCCTTCACCCAGTATCTCAAGAAGTACACACCATTAATGAGGGTGACTCCTCTGATACAGATGAAGAATGGAAGTCATATCTTAACGAAGACAGTTATATGTCTCAGGAAGAGGTACCTAAGCCATTTTGCTATCCCGCACAAAGTCTGAGATATATACCAAGGTCAGATGTCAAAATGATATACGGAGATTGTGATCCGGAAGGATGTCGTGCTCCACCAAACTCATTAGAGGAGGACACTCTGATGAAAGACAACTTTGACCATGACTATTATGGCCCAATGGATGGTCTGCCTATCTGGCAGCCATACCCAAGAGACTCGGGGCAAGAGAGTCAGGCCAACGATGCATATCAGCTCAGCATCATTGAAAAGAATACTTGTGTCCCCACGGAATCATGGGATCATTACTCAGGGCATTCTGAAGATATCCAGTATAACGATGAATTTACAAAGATAGCAGGACAAGAGTTCCTTAACTACGCTTTTCTCGAGATCAACGTCATCGAGAGAGATGACTCCTCCAGTTCCAAAGAGGTGTGGGACACCCTGGGACAACTGAGTGGCAAGTACGACTTCCTGGTCAAGTACACCGTTCCTGAAAGTTCTCGTATCAGGCTCGAAGACATCCAGCCCACTGGACAGGGAGATCCACCTGAGAGTGCAAACACTGTGCAAGACACGCTGAAGAATCCTCCTACGAAAACTCTACCTGGGAGAAAGATTCCAACGATCCTGCTCCACCAGAAATCAGCGTTATTTCTGAAGACAAATCAAGAAGGAAGGTACCTGACTTTGTGATTCACCGAGGAGTTCGCCGCCAATGGGTCGCTGTCAACGTTCCGAAAGTCGTTCATAAGTCTAAGTAATTGCCATCTTTATTTTAACCTTTCACCCTGCCCAGGTGAAATGGATGTTTTGATAGGGCTCACTTTCTGTAAATGTCTCTCTTCGCTTCGCCCAAAGCGACTAAGTTTTGTTTTATAGGGCTGTAGTTTCAAGAATCGACAAGATCATAAATAAAATAACGTCGTTCTGTAATTTCCGCATTTATTGTTGTTTTCTCTTTTCGCTTTTTCAAAAAATTTTAATCCTAAAAACAACTCAAATAATAAAAACAAGCATTTTTCAGAAAATACACTGCACACACTCTTGCATTCTCTCTATCTCTTCTAAAACAAAACATCATGTCATGCAGATTGCTTGTTTTAAACCTCATTGAAACATACGATCCAATGCCTTCTCTCAACTTTGAATTCTCGGTATTTGAGGCTAAAGAAGAAAATGACAAAAAAATTCCAAAAGAGATCTCCCGACTACTCAGACAAGAGGAAAGGTCCATTGAACCTCACAAAGAGCCGTTGGAAACGGTCAACTTGGGTTCAGAAGAAGAGGGAAAAGAAGTCAAGATTGGGGCACTGCTCGGTCCAATTGTCAAAGAAATTTTGATAAAGCTTCTCAAAGAGTTTCTCTATGTATTCGCTTGGTCATATCAGGACATGCCAGGATTGGATACTAGCATCGTGGAACATCACCTACTGTTGAGATCAGAATGTCCACCGGTAAAACAAAGACTAAGACGAACTCATCCAGACATGGCCATCAAAATCAAAGAGGAAGTACAGAAACAAATTGACGCGGGTTTTCTTGCCACATCAAAATATCCTCAATGGTTAGCCAACATAGTACCAGTTCCGAAAAAGGACGGAAAGGTCAGAATGTGTGTAGACTACAAGGATCTGAACAAGTCCAGTCCAAAGGATGACTTTCCCTTACCACACATTGACATGCTGGTAGACAGTACAACAAAGTTCAAAACATTCTCCTTCATGGATGGATTCTCGGGGTATAATCAAATCAAAATGGCGCCGAAAGATATGGAGAAAACTTCGTTCATCACCCCATGGGGCACTTTTTGTTACAAGGTAATGCCATTCGGTTTGAAGAATGTCGGGGCAACCTATCAAAGGGCCATGACTACTCTGTTTCATGACATGATACACAAAGAAATCGAGGTATATGTCGATGATATGATTCCCAAATCTAAGACAGAAGAGGAGCATGTGACCCACTTGTCAAAACTATTCGAGCGTCTGAGAAAATACAAACTCCGCTTGAATCCCCACAAGTGTACATTCGATGTTCGCTCAGGGAAACTGCTAGGATTTATCGTCAGCCAAAAAGGAATTAAGGTTGATCTTGACAAGGTCAAGGCCATTCGAGAAATGCCTTCTCCAAAGGCTGAAAAATAAGTCAGGGTATTCTTGGGACGTTTGAATTACATTTCCAAATTTATATTCCTCATGACCGCGACGTGCGCGCCGATCTTCAAATTACTCAAAAAGAATCAGGACTGCATTTGGATAGAATACTGCCAAACCACCTTCGACAGTATTAAAGAGTATCTGTTGAACCCACCTATCCTGTCACCTCCAGTAGAGGGAAGACCGTTAATCATCTACCTAACAATCTTGGAAGACTCAATGGGTTTTGTACTCGGCCAATAAGACGAGACCAAAAGGAAAGAGTATGCCATCTACTATTTGAGCAAGAAATTCGCCGACTGCAAGACTCGGTACACTATGATTGAGAAAACCTGTCGTGCTTTGGCTTGGGCAGCCAAACGTCTCCTCTAGTATATGATTTGTCACACTACTTGGTTAATCTCCGAAATAGATCCAATCAAGTACGTCTTTGAAAAGCCTGCTCTCACGGGAAGGATAGCCCGTTGGCAGATGTTGTTATCAGAATACGACATCGAGTACCATGCTCAGAAAGCCATAAAAGAAAGTGTTTTATCTGATCATTTGGCTCATCAACCGATTAACGATCAAGAATCAGTCAGGTTTGACTTCCCAGATGAAGATGTCATGTATCTAAAAATAAAAGATTGCGATGAACCGCTACCCAGTGAAGGGCCAAGACCAGGTTCCCAATGGGGACTTATCTTTGACGGAGCTGTCAATCATTATGAAAATGGAATTGGGGCAATCATCATAACACCTCAGGGTACCCACATTCCTTTCACCGCCCGACTGACATTCAAGTGTACAAACAACGAGGCCGAATACGAAGCTTGTATCATGGGTCTTGAAGAAGCGATCAACTTAAGGATCAAGAACTTGGATGTATATAGAGACTCAGCTCTGGTTATCAATCAAATCAAAGGAGATTGGAACACATACCAATCAGGATTTATTCCTTACAAAGATTATGCAAGAAGGTTGTTACCCTTCTTCAACCGAGTTGAGTTTCATCATATCCCTCGTGAAGAGAATCACATGGCTGATGCATTAGCCACTCTCTCTTCCATGATTAGTGTAGGTCAATAGAACGACATACCTAAGATTGACATAATGCGCCTTGAAAGGCCCGCTTACATCTTCACGACCGAAGCAGTTATAGATGATAAACCTTGGTATCATGATATCAAATGCTTCCTTCAGAAAGAAGAGTACCCACCTGGGGCATCAAGAAAAGACAGAAAGACCCTCAGGAGGCTAGCAGGCAGCTTCTTCCTGAGCGGTGACACACTCTATAAGAGAAACTTCAACATGGTCTTGCTTCGATGCATAGACAGACCAGAATCAAACATGCTGATAAAAGAAATTCATGAAGGATCCTCTGGCACTCATGCCAACGGACACTCGATGGCGAGAAAAATTCTGAGAGAAGGTTATTATTGGTTGACAATGGAATCCGACTGCTACAAGTACATGAGGAGATGTCACAAGTGTCAGATATACTCAGACAAGATCCATGTACCGCCAACGCATCTCAAAGTTCTCTCTTCCCCATGGCCTTTTTCCTTATGGGGAATCGACATGATTGAACCCAAGGCTTCAAACGGACATCGGTTCATCCTGGTCGTCGTTGACTACTTCACCAAGTGGGTAGAAGCAGCGTCATACACCAATGTAACCTGACAAGTGGTGGTCCGATTTATCAAAAACAATCTCATCTGCCGTTATGGTGTTTCAAGCCAGATCATTACTGACAATGGATCCAACTTGAACAACAAGATGATGAAGGAGTTGTGTGCTGAGTTCAAGATCGAACACCATAACTCATCTCCCTACCGACCCAAGATGAACGGAGCGGTAGAAGCAGCTAACAAGAACATCAAGAAGATCGTTCAAAATATGGTTGTAACCTACAAAGACTGGCATGAGATACTACCCTTTGCTCTTCACGGTTATCGCACATCTGTCCGCACTTCAACAGGGGCAACCCCTTTCTCTCTAGTATATGGCATAGAGGCAGTGTTCCCCGTAGAAGTAGAGATCCCATCAATCCGGGTATTGTTGGAAGCTAAGTTAACAGAAGCTGAATGCTGTCAAAGTCGACACGACGAATTGAACCTGATCGAAGAAAAGCAAATAACGGCACTATGCCATGGTCAGTTGTATCAACAGAGAATGATGAAGGCGTTCGACAAAAAGGTCCGACCCCGTGTCTTCAGGAAAGGAGACCTTGTGCTCAAAAAGATACAACCATTTCTCACTGATCCTCGGGGCAAATGGACTCCGAATTATGATGGCCACTATGTGGTCAAGAAAGCTTTCTCATGCGGCGCCTTGAGACTCGCAATCATGGACGGAGAGGAATTTGCCTACCCCACAAATGTTGACGTAGTCAAGAAATGCTTCGCCTAAATAAAAAAAATGTCTCGGTGGATTGAAAACCCAAAAGGACGGTCCAGGAAAAAATTAGAGACATAATCAAAAATCATCCCGATGGATTGGAAACCTCAAAGTACAATCCAGGAAAAAGTTAGGGATTCATGGTAAGTAACTACGTCCATCAAAGGGGAAAATCCCTCAGCAGCAGTCATGCCATCCATCAGGAAAACTCCAGTCAAGGTCATCTTCGACAGAAGCTCAGGATGTCCAAAATTCAAAGTTGGTAGAAGGATAACGGTCGTTATGTTTCAATGTAGCCCTTTTCCCCTTAAATTACCATTTCTAACTTTGTAAATACTCTATGGAATCACGCGCTTGGCTGATTTCCATCCCATCAATAAAATTTGAGCCTTAGTGCTTTTGTTTACAATTCTTATTTGTTTTAGCTTTACAGAATGATGTTTTTAACATGATCAGCGATTCTTGAAATAAAACAAAAATGAATTTACTTATCAACATTTTTCTGCTTTTAAAATAAAAATGGAAATTTCTTTTGACTATTGAACATCGAAAGAACGTTGATCGCTTCTCCAAAGGTGATCGAACCTTAAAGTGAAGAATCAAAGTACTCCTTCTAAACCAGTGCACCTGAATGAAGGATCAGTTGTGTCAGATGCGAATATTTCGTCCGACATCCACGACAGAGTTCTTACCTCCTAAGTCCGACCAACGGTTTTCCCCACAGGGACTATCTCTCCTAAGCAAGGCAGAATTGCTATTTTGAACCAAATGGTACTTCTTCGTCCCCTGCAGTGGTCGAGTATCCTGTCGTGTTCATCCACTAGTCTGTATGTCGTGTCAGTATCATCAGCATAAACATACATACATCATGCATTATTGATTTACATTCATATTCATATTGCATCACTATCACTCCAGTCGGTCTTATCCCCCTAGTGATAAAAGTCCTCTCAATCGAGTTGTCAGTTCTTTCCTCGTCTGGCAATGTTGCGTCTGAACAATCTCTCCTCTAGTTTATTTCTGGATTGAAGCCGGTTCTCGACCACTTTGATAACTTGAACCTCTAAAAGGAAAGAATACATTCGACAAATATCACTCTTCGCCATTGAAGATGATATCTTCGCTTTCCTAGATTAAGGAAAATCCCAGAGAAAGCCTCATAATCAAAGATTCGACAATACAACAGGTTTTCTCCGAAAGATTCGCTGACGAAGAGGTCATCAGCACCTCCAAATTGGATTACATCACATGGCATTTCCCCGAGAAGATCTCGAGGAAAAGTATGATGTAATATCCCCAAACAGAAAATAGTCTTTCAAGAGACTCGTTTTCCCCAGTAGAGTCAACAAATGGCGTCTCCAACTGAGAAGTTTGAACACCTCTACAGATCAGACGAATGGGTTCCCCCAGCAAGTCTGACATCAAAACCTTTTCCATCAAATGGCATCTCCCCAGTAAACCCGGCGAGAAGTTTGATGAAAACCGCTACAAATAGCGTCCCTTGTCAAGAAAGTTTATTGACAAAAGAAACTGAGACCAGTTCCTTGGCTGAAGACCGGGATCGAGGGGAAGTTTATATCAGAAACTGAGACCAGTTCCTTGGCTGAAGACTAGGATCGAGGGGAAGCTAATTTCAGAAACTGAGACCAGTTCCGTGGCTAAAAACCAGGATCGAGGGGAAGTTTTTACCTTTTCTAAGCATCATTGCTTAGCAAAAGAAGATGGATGAGGAAACTGCCATTCATAACCACCATCAAAATTTCGGGTATTCCAACATTTAATCCTCTTGCACCCCGAATGCCCGAATACCTTCGCCATTCACACCTTCGGGTCCAAGAAGATTAAATAGGGGCATCTGTTATACCCCAAATTTTGACCACTAAGATTTTCCATCATTATGCAAATCATCATCACAATATGGATGTACTTTCATACCTCATCAATCTCCTCAGAGATGTTTGAGCATTCACCACAATCAAGGACTAGGGTTTCAAGCCCTCTCAGAGCACTTGGACAAAGGATCAATCAAGAAATGACATGATCTTCAACGTGTCTAGCCTCTCAAACACCTAAAAAGGATCAAAAGGACTCCCACATCAAGAATCAAGCACAAGGTTGCAGCATTCCAAGTGGATCAAGCCTCAAGATCGCCAGTGTCACCAAATTAGGGTTTTGGTCGACTGAGGCCTCAAGATGCAAATCCATGACAAAAATTTTTCCAAATATCATCAAAGTACATCAAACACGCGAAAGTAGTAGTAACAGAACTATTAGCAAAAGTTTCTATTACCATTCATATCAGAAAATTTCAAACCCAATCTAGAAGCACATTGAAACGAAATAAACGAATGAGTAGCACCAGTATCAATAATAGCGACCAAATCAACATTATTAATAAAACAAGTACCTCGAATCAAATTATCCTTCTTTGGAACTTATGAATCACTCAAAGCAAACACTCTGCCACTGGTCTGAGCAGCAGTAGCAGTCTTCTTCGACTTCTGACACTAGGTACTAATGTGACCCTTTTCACCACAGTTGAAACAAGTTGGACTTTCATCTTTGCAATCGGTAGCTCTGGCCCTTCTTACCACTTTTGTAACACCTCAACACATTATTGGTGCAAACTTCAGCATGGTGGCCTTGCTCGCCACACCTATAACACTTAACAGAAGCGAGAGCTACTCCCCCACTTGTCTTCTTCTCATCTGAAGCCTTCTGCTTCCCTTTGTCAGCTGAAGTCACATAAGGTTTTCCTCTAAACTGCCCCTTCTCTTTCTTCTCACTAAGATGCTTGTAGTGAGCAGATCGAGCTCGGCTATCCTTATCATAGATCCTACTCTTAACCACCAGCTCAGCATACCTACAAATCTGTTGGTATCCAATACCCTGCTTGATTTCTGGCCTCAGCCCATTCTCGAACTTGAGACATTTAGACATCTAAGCATCAACAAGGTTATAATGCGGACAAAAATTCACCAACGCCTCAAATTTTGGAGCATACTCTGCTACAGTCATGTTTCCTTGTTTCAAATCAAGGAATTCCACCTCCTTCTTGCCGCGTACATCTTCTGGAAAATACTTCCCCAAAAATTCTCGCTTGAATACAACCCAAGTTATTTCAGTACCAACATCTTCCAGTCTCTGACGGGTGTTTGTCATACCCCAAATTTTGACCACTAAGATTTCCCATCATTTTGCAAATCATCATTACAATATGGATGTACTTTCATTCCTCATCTATCTCCTCAGAGATGTTTGAGCATTCACCACAATCAAGGACTAGGGTTTCAAGCCCTCTCAGAGCACTTGGACAAAGGATCAATCAAGAAATGACATGATCTTCAACTTGTTTAGCCTCTCAAACACCTACAAAGGATCAAAAGGACTCCCACATCAAGAATCAAGCACAAGGTTGCAGCATTCCAAGTGGATCAAGCCTCAAGATCGCCAGTGTCACCAAATTAGGGTTTTGGTCGACTGAGGCCTCCAGATGGAAATTTTACTCTGGGCATGAGCCATTGCTTCAAAGCGCAACTTAAGATACTCCAAGGGACCTCATGGACCCAATCATCAAGTTATTTTAGCCTCAGGGGATGCATTCACCAAAAATCAGGAATTAGGGTTTCTTGACCTAATTCACCCCTAAATTGACTTTTGGGACAAAACATGAGCCAAGATCTCTAGACATGATTTGAGGGTCTCCAATGCACTACATTGATCCATTTGCAACAATGGATTGATACAAGAAACTTGATCCACAAGTTTTAATTTCATCAGGACCACAATTAGGATTTCGAGGAAAAAGTCAATTGTACCTTTGACTTTTGACTCAGACATGCTCCCAAACCTTGGGACATAATTCAATACACCCTATAACACCTATGGAATATATCCATTAGGTTTGATTTAGGTCAAGGACTTGATTTTACAAAGGATCGCACAGTTTGGATTTCATCCGGTAAAAAGTCAACTGTGCACAAAATCAAGTTTGACTTTTTGGAATTTTTCACGATTATGGTTCCTTGACCCCAAAACAATGTTAATATGTGATTTGAATCATAATTCATCAAGAAAAATCAAAGAAAATGAGTTAACTTGTAAAAGGGGTAACCATAAAAAACTTAGAATTTTTCTAAGCTATGGAACAAAGTGGCAAGGGTACCAACTTTGCAAGGCCATATCTCCCAAACCCTAAAGCCTTTTTCTCCCATTCAAAGCTCAGAGTGTAGTCCATGTTACATAATTCAAATATGTCAACTAGGCCTCATCCTAATTCATCATGGATTTTGAGTTATTGATTGAGCAAAATCACAAAAAACTTGGATTTAACTTTTTTCCAACACTTAGAAAATTTTAGACAGAATCTATCTAAATTTTTTACCAACTTCCAAGGCATTTTTCACCTTGATCCAAGTTGAACCAGGTCTAGGGTCAAACATCAAAGTTAAATTACATCATTCAAACTTTCCAAAGAGTACTAGAACTCCCTCTAATTCAAATTGAGCTAAGAGTTATGATCATTGAAAGTTGGCTCCAAAACCTGATTTTTTACAAGTCAGTTTGAGGTTTTTGCTCGAATTTGGATTTTGTGCATAACCACAAGCATGGTTATCCATCTGCACAATTCAAGGGGGAACAACCAAGGGACAAGCACTGATCTACCAGCCTCCCAAGTCCATGGAGCTATGTGTAGGCATGACACTCCTAAACTCAAAGATGCTCCAAATATTCAATTTTGTTTCAAAGCATTTAACTGATACATAGAGGTGGCATTCATCAAGACAATGTTATCCAAGTTCAGTTAAGACTTATCCTTGAACCAAAGAATCTTAGGCTTGTTCTATAACCTCAAGTCAATGGCTAGAGGAGACTTGAGATTCCATTTGATCACAATTGGCCACAGACCTGTACCAGTAGCCATTCACTATTGCTTGCAAAACAAACTTGCCCTACTATAAATAGAGCTCATTTGTGCTTAATTTGAGTACACCAAAGCACCCAAACACTTTCCTCAAAATCACCTCTTTCACTCCAAATTTTCCTTCTAACTCAAGTCACCATCGGGTTTTAAGTTTGAGAGCAATTCCAACCAAACCAATCACTCAAACACTTCCCACATAACATATTTGAGCTGATCAAACACTCAAAAAGTTTCTGAAAGTCCAAAATCATAGACCTCAAAATCCACTTGAGGCCTATAATCAGTCAACACACCATGAAGTGATCCAGCCATCTCCAAGCAGGACCAAGGGTCCAAACACACTCCATATGGTGTAGGGAAGCTGTTCAGATCATCACAACTCATCTGTAACACCTCCAACTCAAAAATCAAATTGCTCTTGCTGCCACGACATACAAGTAAGCCTAAACTTGGTCATCTCATGATTCATGCATATTTCCTCGCACAATAATTTTGCCATATGTTCATAATCATGTATGGAGTGTTTCCCCTCAATTGATTGCTTTGTATGAATCGTGTATGGAATTTCTTAGCCTTCATGCAGAAATTAGGCTTCTTAAGGTTTCTCTTTGATTTCTAATTCCATACTTAAAATAAATGAAATTAAAGACCATAGACATGATCGTGAGTTGAAAACGAGCAGATTGATATGTGGATTGTGTGATTTCATCAAGTATTCAGTGAGATTGATGAGAAAATCCAAATCAGACAAAAACAGGGCACGCGGGCAAGACAAAGGTGTTCTTGGCGCCCTTTTTCAAACTTTTGAATTTTTGAATTTTTATTATTTTATTTAATTGATTCAAAAATTAATTTCTCTCTGAATTTTAATGATTTTGAGTTGATTCTTGTTTTCAAAAATCACAAAAATATTAAAATATTTAATTTTACAAAAATTTCCCAAAAATATTATTTATTTCATATATTTGATATTTTTGCAAAGAATTAATTTTTATTTGTTTTTTTACATTTTAAAAATTTTCTTTCTCTTGATTTTTCCAAACTTAAATGGTTTTCAATCATTTTGTGGATAAAAACATGATTTTTGAAACATTTACCCAAAATCACAACTTTTTTCTCACATGTTTTCAATGATTTTATTAATTTTTAATCAAAATTAATTCCATTTTTAACAAAATTAGGGTTTTGATTGATTTCACCCTCATCGATCATTTTCAAAACATTATTTGGGCCTCTTGATAAAGTGTATGTCCCACCCCTTTGTAAATAAAAAAATTTTGGGCCTCACACATTGTATAAGTCCCTCTGTATATTTTCAAAAGTTCGGCGCGGTCGTCGCCTTTGTAACAAAATCAACTAGGCTTCTCCTTGAGCTATAAGACCCATCTTTATTCATTTTCAAACTCTTTGGGCCTCTAATAGAGTGTAAGACCCAATCCCTTTTTGAAACCAAAATAACTTGGGCCTCAGTTATTGTATAAGACCCACTGTGATTTTAAATTTCTCGGCGCAATCGCCAGTTTAAAACAAAAATCATTTGCGCCTCCCCTCGTGTTGTAAGTCCCATTTCTTTTCCTTTTTCAAATAATTTGGGCTTCTCCTTGAGTTGTAAGACCCATCCCTTTGTACAAAAACCTTTTTGGGCCTCATTCGTTGTATAAGTCCCGATACGATATTCAAAACAACGGTGCGATCACTATTATGCCTTGGGCCTCTCCTTGAGTATAAGCCCCAACAATCTTTTCAAAAACAACTTCCCTTTTGATTTATATTCAAATATACATGTTGTTATCAAAACTTTCTTTAATTTCTTTGAACAACTAACAATACAGCATGGAAGCTTGCTCACTTATAAGTTTTAACAACTTTCATATATTCGCTTTCATATATATAACTGTATTGTGGGAAGTTGCGCACGGTAAGTCTTCTTTCATATCCTTTTAAATACTTGTCATATATCAACTGTATATACACTAGTATAGTTATTTAGAGTTTTCCCCTGCAACTAGGTCTAGAACTAGGTAAAGCCAGTTGGTCACTCTTTAAATACAGTCAAAACTAGATCCCCATAGGATTTCCAGATACAGTCTTGCCTTCTCTTGGACTTAAACAATATGGAACAAAGAGAAAGGAAGTATTCCTCGTGAACCTTTTCTCAGGTTGTCACTATTAGAAATTGTCAAAGAAATTCTACTCCCCAGAGTTGATATGTTCTCGGTGAATAGCATCTCTTGAGTTTCTTCAAACCTCAGAACTTTCACTAAATGATCTATTCTCGGTGACTAGCATTTCTTGAACTTTTCTTGGTTTAGGACCCACAGGCTTCCTAAAAGCATCCCTGCCTCCTCTTGGGCTTTGTACAAGGACCCTCCGGCTTCCTAGAAGTTATCATGCCTTCTCTTGGGCTTAATACAAGGACCCTGAAGACCTCTTAAAGGTATAAGACAGAACTTAGTCATCCTTTGCTAGAGCAGTCTTTCCAGTGTCAAATGACATACCAATTTAGGGTTGATTCTCATCCCTTAAAAACACCCGCCTCCTCTTGGGCATCATACAAAAGATAAAACTCTTCTGCACCAATAGACTTGGACAGTCTAAATCCCCTTGAGTCTCAAAGACATTCTCAAGTTCCCTACGAGCGTAGAAGGAACCCTGGTCATCCGATCAATTCCCAACTGAGTTAAAATGCGTGGGTTCTAAAACCCAGTCTCTCTCCTAAAAAATTATCCAACTAGGGTCTGTTTGTCATCAGCATAATCCTATCCCAACATCAGAACCTCAAGGTCTCTGATACCTTAACTCTTCTGTAAACCTCAGCAAGAGTCTATTCCCCACTTGGACCTGCCTAGGGATCTCAATAAATCCCCAGCAGAAGCTAGCCTCCTCTTAGGCTTTGTATAATGACCTTTCCTCAACACAGTTAGCCTCCTCTTGGGCTTTGTACAAGTGACTCTCTCCAGCGGAGCTAACCTTTTCAGACTCTCTTATTGAGTCAATCACTTTTCAGACTCTCTTGTTGAGTCCACCAACTTTTCAGACTCTCTTGTTGAGTCAATCACTTTTCAGGCTCTCTTGTTGAGTCGATCAACTTTTCAGACTCTCTTGTTGAGTCAATCACCTTTTAGCACTCTCTTGTTGAGTCAACCCTTTTAGCCTCAATCTTGGGCTTTGTACAAGACATAAATCTTCAAAACCTTCTCTTAAGCCTGGGACAGATATCTTCCCCAGCGAAGTCACTTTCTCCCAGCCTTCTTTTAGGCTTTGAGGAATGATTTCCCAAGCAGAGTCAAACTCATTTCAGCCTCAATCTTGGGCTTTGTACAAGACACATAAAAATATCCTCACCCGAGTCAGTTAAATTTCTCATTTCAGCCTCAATCTTGGGCTTTGTACAAGACACATACAAACCTCCCCGACGGAGTCAAAATCCCCTTTTAGCCTCAATCTTGGGCTTTGTACAAGACAGATAAAACACTTTCCCCCGGAAAAGTCAAACTCCTAGCCTCCTCTTAGGCTTTATATAATGATATCCCCAAAGAGTCAGTCTCTGTTTAGCCTCAATCTTGGGCTTTGTACAAGGCAGATAAAACACTCTCTTCACTACAAGAAAAATGACAAATTACGACGGTTAATTTTGGCAGATTACGGCGGTTATAACCGACGCAGATTTCAAATCACGACGGTTCCTCTTCTGTCGTAGAAACATGTGTCGCGAGGCTGTTTTATGACGGTTTGTAAAACTGTCGCTCCAACTGTCGTAACATGCCGCGATAGTATTATTACGACGGTTGTAACCATCATAATTTTATAATATATATTTCATTGAAAATAATGACGGTTGTAACCGCCATAATTTTATAATATATATTTCATTTAAAATAGTGACGGTTTAGAACCGCCGTAATTTTATTAATTTTAAAAAAAAATTAAAAATAATAATTTTATTATAATATTCAATTCAAACAATAAAAAATACCATGAAAAATTATACTAATTCAATTCAAATGATAATTTTAAACCAACTGCAGCAACAAAACTTCATCACATAACCATCTGTCATATCAGGAAATCAATTCTACTAATTCAAATAATCCTAATCTAACTTAGCTAATTAAAACAAAAATTCAAAGCAGCTTCATTAACTCATCAATTGCACTTAACAGATACATGGTTCATCTTTCCATACTAATTAACATCATAACTGACTAAGCAACATAACAGAACTTCAAAATACTTCACACTTCAAAAGTCACAACTAACCTAAGACTAACTTTGCTTTCATATTATTGAAGGTGATGTTTCTATTACTACCTCTGCCTCCATGTGTTCATGAGCAAGTGCAAATAGTGGAACACCAAGTACATCAAAGACGGGCTTCCGGGAGAAGAGTTTGCACGCATATGCTCTGCACATGATGCACTTGTTTTTCAGGTTCAAAGGGAACTAATAACACCAGATTTTATAGCTTAGAGTCATCAAAGACAAAAGAAAAATAGCTGGTTTGTCTCACCATAGTTCTGCAGCTTTCATTGGAGGTTTCCATTTTCATATATCCATCTTTAATCTCCAGCTCAATGCAAAAGACTATTTAGGGATGCTTTCATTTTTCTACATAATTCTACTTCTTCTCCTAACCAAATATCATTAACTGCATCACACCATAACAATTTAGAGGTGAATGCTAGAAAGTTTGTCCAAATTTCATTGGATTGAACACCTCTTATCCTGTTAACAAAATTCAAAATCAAGCACAACAACACACTGCATCAAATCACATGATGGATTGCAAATAACAGCAGAATCTCAAACTGAAGTGCACATTAACTAAACACAACACATCAACAATTAAAACACCATCAGTTTTTCACTAACTATTTCAATGAAGTCTTCTAACTGAGTTCACAAATAAACAACTATTTTTTACCAGCTAACCAATCTATAATAGTCTTCCATCTTACAATAACTAACCAACTCAAAATCATCTAGGAACTAACAAAATCCAACTCCTAACTCAAACCATAAGCTAACCAAGTTCACATTCCATTTAATAAAACTACTTGAAACTGACAGCATAATATCATTTTGATCCTTCCTACTCAGCACATTCACACATTCAATCAATAATTTCTATGCACAAATTAAACCACCTTCAATTTTCAAATAGCTAATCCATTTCCACTCACAAATTCAAATTAACTCATAACATAAACTGAATGTCAAACTCATAACATTATGCCAGGGTGAAGTTTTCTAAATGCCTCATAGACATAATTTACCTATTAAGACGGTGTGAATGTTAAATGCTTTGGAAGATATTTAAGCTCAGGAGTGGAAATTTGCAGCAAGAACACACATAAATATGATCAACACAAATCTTTGTAAATGGAAAAACTTATTCCCTGTTTAAATGTAACAATCTGCATGAAGGCTCAATTTTACTACAATAACTGGAAGGCTTTCTTAGATGAAGGATTGGTAAACCCGTCAGAATTTTCACCAAATAAATTTTAATTTCTCTATGGGCACAAAGATTCAAAAGAAGCCTCTGCAATTGACCTTGAAAAAATGGCTACAAAAAATAACAAACAATAAATATGTGCTTACTTTTAAGGACTTGTATCTAGTCATATCACGTAATACCTGAGCTATGCGAAACACTGAATCACACTATGCAATGCTTCAGTCTCAACTAGAGGTTCTCCATCAGTATCAAACACCTTAGCTCCATCAAACCTCTGTGAAGCAATGTTTCATCATATGACATCCAGTTCAGAACCTGTACCTTCACCATTTCTAAAAGATTTACAATCCCAAGATTTTCCTAAATCATAAACCTAAAAAATTAAAGAAAATAAATTACAGAATCCAAAGAGAAAAAGGAAATCATATCAAAAGAATAACAACAGTCAGTTTATCCAGCACCATTTCATGTTCTGTTCATGCATTAACATAATGTATGAATACTATAACCTCTAATCAAACCTCAAATATTAAGTAGCATATGCAAAAACTTGTTCAACTTGTCTAAACCTATAACCAAATTTGCATGTTTTCATATCTCAGATACATCTTTTAAACCATAATTCTCAAACAAAAAAACAAAAAAAATAGGGACACAATATTGTTAACTCCAATCAGTAGCTTGATGTCGTGATTGTGGAGTTCATGCCTACAAAGATGATGTATGGGTTGGTATTGGACAAATAAATAAAACAGATATCATAAGGTAGTATTGCTTTTCTTGGTTTTAGTACAAGGATTCAGGTCAGTTTTCTAAAATTTGGTTGGGCTTTTTTAAAGTGGCTCGCTTACAATATACCAATTCTCAGATGCACGCCCCGGGCTACAAAAGAAAATATTACAAATGCTGAAAAGTAAATGACACACCAAAGATAAAGATTCAGCATGCGGCCCTAATGCTCATGCAAAAATAGTAACAAAATAAAGGAAAATAAAGTTATTATTTAATAGTAGACCACCTTGATAAATGCTTCTTATCTGCTCTAATTTGTGCAGTATGGTGGTAGGCCCGTAACTTTGCAACCAGATCTGTCGCATCCTTAGCAGCATTGACAGAAAGCACCTGTGCCAAAAAAGTGTTACCAAAAGATACAATTTTATGGGTTAACATAGCTCGAAACCAGAGCTTAACTTTCAAAGAGCAACTTGACACAAAAGACGAAACGGGTTAAATAATAGCCCAAAAATTTCCTCTCTTGACTGTCTCGCATGCTTAAGAAAATAACATTGAAACAATAGTTTTGGATTAACTAACCAAGATTATTTTGAAACTGATATCAATGTCTGACTCAAGCAAGAGATACATTACCTACATCAATACAGAACACAACATATATGTTACAATGAATTGCAAAACCATGATATATGAAAATGAAGATCTTCTTAAGCATGCTTATACTATGAGGCATAAAATGTTGCAATGCATGCATATTAAAATCTAAGATTCAGTTGCAATCCATTTTACAAGTCTATGTCTATATAGTGATTCAGTTTGGGCATATGAGAATCAATTTAAATTTTAAGTTGTTATTAAATCTAATTCTAGATTCATAATTGGGCTGCTTGCATCACCTGACAAGTCTGTTTGTTAGACATGAGCTAGGCTCGTAAAACCAAATTCTAATACATGGATGTAATGTTACCTCCAAGCCTTGAAGATCAATCTTGCCCTTAGAAGGCCATGAAAATGGCAGTTGGTTATCCTCCACAGTGGCAGGCGGCTCAGCTGGTATATGAATGAATTGCTTGGTTGCTTGATTCTTTCAACAAAGACCAATTTCAATCTGAACAAATTTTACAGGATTAAAACAAAACAATAATAACAAATTGTAGACTATTTTTCCCAGCCTTGGCCCTCACAACATATCTGCATATGAATGATAAAAGTTTAAGAATACACAATTCTTGAAACTCCATCGACAACTTTTCATTAAATATAATTAGTAATAATAAAAATGAATAAGGAAATAGAAAGATATGCATTGGGTCAACAATTCTAAGGAATGATATAGGTCATACTGCCTTGTAAAATTAAGCTGAATAATGTCAAGAGACTATAAGAAGAATGTAGAGGCTATACACATTCATTTTCATTTGACAAATTCCTCTTATAACCAATGAATGTTGTCGTTGCTGCTGTATGAATCTTCAGATACTGATGCCATTGCGGTTAATTGTTTCTTTTTCTTCTGAAAATTCCTAGATGTTCCTACAATCTGTAATTTACATTCACATTGATTGATCAATCAATTGACCAAAAGAAATCAAAATTGAATAGAATTAACATAAGTTTGTTGAATAGTAGTTTTGATTTTTTGTAAATTAAGGATTAAAAGTCAATATTCAAATCCCAATATTCATGTTTGTTTAATGCTTTTGAAGAAATTAAGGGAAAAGATTAAATTGATGATGCAAGAGTCTCGTGAATCGAAGAGTACACATTATGAAAAAGTCAATTTAGTCATTTTAACACACAATGTTTTCTTTTAGCTTGAAAAGAAAGCTAATCAAAATCAAATTCCAGTTTTTGAAAGTTGCATACTTCTTAAAAATCTTTGATGAGAAGACATTGATCTTGAGCTATGAAGCTGACACAGACACCAGTGCTGAACGAGAATACCGCACACAATCCTCACAATGGCGCATATAGTACTTTGAATTTTGATTAATTGAATGCAAAGTAAAGTACCTTGCAACTGAGAGAGCAGAACCGGAAGGAATCGAGAAGACTACGCTCGCAATCTTCGCAAGTGTTTGTGACACCTTTCCCCGGCCTTGGCTGGGGCCTTTCATTCAAGAAGACAACTCTTGCACTGTTGATAACGTAGGTTTGAACACCGGTGATGTCTAATACCTTCTGAATCTCATTCACTCTAATCACATCATGGTAGGAAGATCTTCTAATTTGTTCAAAAACCACATATAAAAACACATAGTATATTTAATAGACATAAACAATAGTACATTAAATAGATATTAGACCATAATAGTTAAACTTCCTTCCCACCTAAAACACTGATTCAAAATAGATCTCAGCACACCACAGAAAACAAAACAGAAACTTTTTTCAGTCAAAAACCATCTACAAAATGTGTCTAGAATGTGTCAGATTCTAATTTTTAGTGCAAAAAGTGGAAGACTTTGATGAATTGATTCAACAATTTACCTGAATAAAATAATGATCTTTATGGTAAGCAAGACAGAGAGAGCAGATAGGACCATTCGTACAATATAAACAATACATATTACATTCACTTTTGTGAGAATCAACATGTAACTTGCATTGAACAAAACCTTTTTGCTTGTCATATAAATGTACCTTGTATTGATTCCAGTGTGGAGATTGTTGAAGATATGTCCTCCGCATTTCAGGGCCATCACAACCTTGAAAGAAAGCAAAATAAAAAATGAGTTTCCACATACAAACAAACAATAATGTTACTACGTCAACGAAATAAACAGAAGATTAACCCTCACCTCTTCCAATGAGGCATTTCCAGCCCTTTCACCAATCCCATTAATGGTGACTTCCAGCTGCCTAGCACCGACTTAAGCACCCTGAAAGCAGCCATGATCAAGAGCATAAAAATTTAGAATCCATCTACAAATGCAAGCACCTTGAAAGCAGCCACGATCAAAGACGACTTTCGCGGCTTCATGGTGTCACGGTATAAATCAGATCAGATAAATAAACAATTCTTCTTGTTTTTCCTTTTCCTTTTATGAAGAAACCAAAACATACAAGAGTAAGAATTAGTCAACATACCGCTACAGTGAATCAAAACGACACATTCACGAATTAGTCATTTCCTTACCCGATGATTGAATCTCCAGATGACATTGGATAGAAAAAATTATCATCTTGTAGTTATTGAACCTCACAGAGTGCCCTAAGATTGCAGAGTAAAGTTTGAATTTCTTTAAATCCCGGTAAATAATAATTTCTGCAATAATCAATAGCATAATATTCTTTAGTGGCCACAATCGATTCTACAATGGATAAACTAACAAGGAAATTGAACTTCTACCATACCGATAAATTAGTCTGACAATGGCTTCAGATTAACTAAATTTGAGAGATGAAGGTCTGAGGGATATTGAGGAATCGGAGTTGAAGAAGATGAAGAAGCTATTGAAGTTTGAGAAGAAACTTAGGGTTTGAGAAGACAACCCTGTTATAATTTGTGGTGGTGGTGGTTTTGACGGCGGTGTGAACTGAGAGAGAGATTCCCTAACCTTATCAGCTATAGAGTGATTAATGAGTTTATTGTTGAGGAGAGAATTGAGAGAGGAACGAAGAGAAAAGATTTTGGAGTCGAGAGCAAGAGCTCGTTGTCGGAGAGGATGTTCGTCGCTCAACGAATTAGAGATGTGACCGGCGACGGAATCTTGAAGCTCTTTAGCTTCTTCCAAAATGGAGAGATTAGGGAAGCAATACGTGAATAAATTCATCACTAACTGTATTTCTCTTTTACCAAGCGTGTTTTAGGGATTTTTAGGGGGCGACTCTTGTTCAACCGTCGTAGCCCAAAATTTCTTAAGGCGCGAGCGGTAACCTAATATATTTGGGGCGAAAATATTAGAGGGTTTTCACTTTTTTTTTCTTCTATTTTTTTTATAGAATGTTTTAGTATGAATATGGCTATTATATTGTAAATAAATAATTATAATAATTATTTATTAAAAATAATTAATAAAATTGAAATGGTTGGAAAATAAAAATGAAAGAAAAAAGTGGGAAATTAAAGAAATAAAAAAAAATTGTGATTATGATTGGCTAAAGTAATTGCGACAGTTCGCCTTAACTGTCGCGAGTGTGGAAAGAGGGAGGTTCTTTGGTAACTGTCGCAATTATTTTATACAACATGCCTAAAAAATCTGCGACGATTGACTCAAACCGTCGTGAAAACTGTCGTAGTCCGGAAATAATGACGGTGTTTTGATAACTGTCGCAAAAAATCTACGACAGTTGACCTTAACTGTCGTGACAACCGTCGCAATCCAGGAATAAGGACTGTTTTGTGATAACTGTCGCAACTCAAGTGTCGTAAATCTCCTTTTTTCTTGTAGTGCTTGTAGAGTCGGTCATTCCCAGCCTCCTCTTAGGCTTTGTATAAGGACTTCCCCAGTGAAGTCAATCAACCTCTTAGCTTCAACCTTGGGCTTCGATTAAGGCACACAAAAATAAACAATTCCCTCAGATGAAGTCCAATCCCTCTTTAGAGATGACAAGTTCTCTCTCAGTCAAACCTTTTAGCTTCAATCTTGGGCTTTGAACAAGACACAAATAAACCTTTTAGCTTCAATCTTGGGCTTTGAACAAGACACAAAAACATCTTTCCTCCCATAGAATAGGAGGAACTACGATTGCTCTGATTTCCCTGTTTCATTTAAACGGGAATACGTAGGCATAAGATTGTGAAATCTTAGCGAGCATACTAAACAAAAACTCTAGGTCTAGTACCTTCACACATCAATCAAAACCTAGGTCCAGTACCTTACCAAAAACATCGGGAGTAACTTGAACATCAACAAAAACTCACTCACTCGCTCATATTTCCCAAGAAACTTTTCCAACCCATTAACGGATAAACACCATCAAGTACAAAGTGAAACCTAAAGCTAATATCATGTGTATAACCACATATAGGATGGGTAATTGACAACTCCCCAATGTATAACCTGACCCCGGACCCCCTAATCTCTTTAAAGCGTTTGTTTGGTTAAACATTCGCGTGCAAGGTTAGTTTTAGATAGCTTCCCTTTCCCTTCCAGCTTCATGGGATAAATAAGAAATCAAAAAGTAGCACAGTGTTATCCCACCAATCCTCAGCTTCTTCTAACAGCACATGAGTACAAAACTGAACTTGTTGAGCGTCAGTACACCCCATCACTCGAAAGATATTCTCAATTACCTTTAGCCACTTCTGCGCACTCTCTAGATCATGAGTGCCCACAAAAGTTGGCGGATTGTTCCTCTGGAACTTCCCCAAAGCACGAAACTCGTTAGGAGCTCCACCATTCTGATTATTCTGAGCCATTGCTTGAGCAAGCGATTCCAATGCATCAACAATAGCACAATTGTTTCTTCCAGCCATCCTGCACACCACCAACAATGTTAGAAGAAACAAATCATCGATAGTGTACAGACACATCGACTGACAAGGGACTGACATCATACAAAACCTGGCCGGACAGATCGACCTGCTCTGATACCACTAATGTAACACCCTTCTACCCCAAAGAACAATCACGATAAGTAGAAACAATTATATCGGAGTACATCACCACAAGGGTGCCACATTTCATCATAAAACGTCAAAATAACATCCTGCGCTGTAACACGGATTATATCATCATAAATTCAATCAATATTATGCAACGGAAAAATCAAACATAATACAATTCATAATTCAAAAACGTCTTAAAATAAGAAACTCATAACATCATAACGTCAACAAAAGAAAAGAACATAATCGTTCGACTCCAACATTCTGACTCGATGTTACATATCAGAGCAAGACCCTTTAATCGACAGAACAACCAAAAATACTTCAAAGCTAAATCTTCATGCACCAAGAGAGCTAATCCTGATCACCTGCACGTTACCCACGTGGAGGCAACATTCAAACAGGCAGGGTGAGTAATCGCAAATCATTATATAAGATATAAGGCAAAAGATATAGTAGCAACACGTATCATCATTAACTCATTCACAATTGTCATCATACTCATCAAGTCACAATCATCCCAACACATCACTTAATTCACAACATCATCCACACCTCAATTACCTAAATAATTATGTAATGTCACATAATATGGAATGCAACAGCATAGACTCATGCATGTGGTACAAAATTCGTCATATTGATGGACACTAGGCCATCACCCTCCAAAGATCCCCACCAATAGGATCGATTCTACACAAGAACCGGAGCACGTCACAAAACACTTCCATCCACACAATGGGATTAAAGTCACCACTGGACCGGATTCCTAAATATGCCATGAATGCATGATGCAAAGCGTCATAATAATCCCAATCATAGAATCGTCAAAATTGCATCATCATCCATGATTATTCATCAATCAATCATAATATATCATCAATCACATTCGCCGTAGTTCATAAAAATACGCCACCATTCGTCATATTATAATCATCACGACGCAAATTTCTTATTTCATTTGGTATTGTTACTAGTTTCCCCTATGTTCAATTACACCATCACAGTCTTACGGTTCGAGAGAAACAGCATTACACGCGAAATCGGGACAGAAATCTCAAAAACGGAGACTTTTGGCAACAACGTTGTCCATACGCGAATGACCATGCCCCATACGCGTATGGCCCTCTTCCTCGTCCCCTGGCATTCGTATCCTACGCATAGGGTCATCTGCCCAGGCCATCCTTACGCGTATCGCCTTGGGCTTTACGCGTATGAACAGAGAGGGTTTCCCCTCAGAAGTCCCCCTAAACTTCCCATAGGCGTAATGGCTAGCCCATACACATATGCCCCTTCCCACAAGCTTCCCATACTCGTACTGGCCCTGCCATACGCGTATGGCCACTCCACCTTACGTGTACCCTACGCGTATGAGAAGAGGGTTGTGCTGGCTCTGGGGACGGGTGTGTATCATATGCGTATTACCCTGGGAAGTCCCCCCTCATACGCGTAAGACTCCCTCCCTTAGGCGTATGGCTAGACGCACATCAAAACCCAGATTTTGCATCTGTGCAAAATCTTCCCCATTGCAACACCTCCAAATTTCTAAATCATACCCAAAACTACCTTCGATTCACTACAGATTCAAGTTCTAATCCTACTTCATTGTTTTCATCAATTTTTCTACCATTAGAACCTAATTTCGTTAATCCCAAAGCCTCAAATCTCATATCTGGTTTTTATGTTCATCACAGCAACAACATATATTCATACAAATTCCACAACAATGATAGCATTCAACACTAATTCGTAGCAGACGTCATATGCACACAATTCACAAGGTTCATCATAATTTCATCAATTAACACATAGCACACAAAAGCCTACATCTACCCTAAACCCCATATCAGATATAACAACTCGGATTAACCCCCCCCCCCATACCTTGAATTTCTCTGCAATCGATTCCTCCTCTGCGTTCTACGGATGATTTTCCTCAGTTCTCCGTGCCCTAGCGCTCTTCCTTCCGTTCTCTCAACTTTCACGATCGTACAAAATAAACTTCCCTAATTCCCTCTTTTCCTTTTGTCATTCTTACCCCTTGGACCCCAATTAAGATTTTCCTATCTTACCCTCACTTAATCCTCTTAACATTACCATCTTACCCTTATTATTCCTCTTCTTTTATTTTAAATAATAATAATAATAATCTAAATAATATATTATTCATATTATTCTATTATTATTACTACTAAAGTAATTCTATTTAATCATTTAATTTCTAAAATGCCTCATTATCCCCTTAACTCAATAATACCCCACAACACAACACAAATTCATAATGTGTCACAATATTCCATCAAAACTCACTGAAATCAGGAGTAATTATAATAAATCAATTAAATACATATTATAATTATTTTGGGGTGTTACACTCCAGGTCCTGCAGCTTCTGGCGGCATTTTCAGATATCATAACTCAGAGCTGGTTGGTTGTTTTGCAAAAAACTTAGGCAATCTGTTTGCATTACAGGCTGAATTTCATGGTGTTATGAAAGCTATTGAAATTGCTTTTGACAACAACTGGAGAAATTTATGGATCGAAACAGACTCGAAGCTTGTCTCTTTGGCGGTTAACAACAACAACAACAACATTGTTCCTTGGCAGATAAAAAACAGATGGCAGAATTGCATATTCAAAACCAAGAGCATGAATTTTATTCTTTCTCATGTTTATAGAGAGGGGAATTATTGTGCAGACAAATTAGCTTCATTTGGTCTATCCATTCATGGCTTTGTTTGGATAAATGAAACTCCTTTGTTTGTTCTTCCTGATATGGTTCTCAATAGGTTGGAAAAACCCTCCTTTAGGTTTTGTTCATTTTTGTGGATTGGGCCTTCCCTTCTTTTCCTTTTTGTAATCCTTGTTTTCTTCATTAATATATTTTTTTCTGTTAAAAAGAAACTTGGGAAAAATAATTCATGTATTTGTCCAGTCATTTGCCATCTATTTTGTTCAGTCACATGATTAATTTCAGCATTAAACATGGTTTAAAAATAGTTGTCCTCTCATGTCCCTAATTTTTAAACAAATCAAAAGCAATCATAATAATTAATTTTTTAATATAAAAATAAAGTGATAATAATAATTAATAGAAACTTTTTTTTTTACCAAAATAATTAATAGAAACGTAAACACACCAAAATGTACTGTTTGAAGTTTAGTGATGGCATTCAGATAACAATATTGACATTTTGTCATTTTTTTTAATGTCAAATTATTAGTGTTTAATTATTAGTATATATTTATACAATTTTTTTTTTATTTATTTGCGAAGATAGTTGATCATTTTAATCCTATAAAATTATAACAAACATCTTTAAAAATTAATATTATTTTCTAAATATATATTGGATAATACTGACTTTAAATGTCATTCTTAATTTTTTTAAAAGTTGTACTAGTATAAGACCCGTGCGTCCGCACGGGTAATCTCATTCATATCTTAGATCATTCGATAAGGGTTGGTTGTTTCTGATATATAATAATTATTATAAGATTATTAATAACTGCAAATATTTAAAAATAAAGATGTAGCAAATAACCAACATGATAAATTCAATATGTCTAATAAGTATAAATATATACAAATATTAATAATAACTATAAATATTTACAAATATTTTGTTGATTAAAATAAAAAAGGTATCGTAGTGGTAGTGACCTGTGAAATAGTGAGTTTCAATGATAAAATTCACGATATGGTAAAATTTACAAATCCCACTTTCATTTTTTTCTTAGAATACAATAATAAATTGATAGTTTTAGTGATATAATTCACACGAGTTGCATTATAAATTACAAAATGAGAAGCATTACAAATTATAAAATGAGAAACTATGAATTATAATTTGGAAAGAATTGCATTTTATATCCTTCTTCAATCAGCAAGTACATTGAATTTTTCTATTGACGACGGCATCATCCAGGCGGTGAAACCAATAGGGAAATAACTGATCATCATATCATTCTCCAATTATGATTTTCATTGTAATTTGTTTTAAAAACCACCATCAATAGTAAGATATCACAAAAGTTTGCACGCTCTTAACAAAATTTATCATAAATGGTTTGTTTAAAAATAAAAAAACAAAATGAAAAATAACACATTAGTTGAAAATTTAAATAAAATGTGAGATAATGTAATGATTGAATAGAGCTAATACAAAAATGCTATCATCTAGATAATCAAACCAATAGGAGAAAAAAACAATTATCATGTCATTCTTCAACTATGAATTTCATTTGCTTTAAAAGCCAAAGTAGATTTAACACTAAAACACATCTAATAAAGTCATAACTCATATCCAGTAATATAGCACAAAAGTTGGAGAATGATCAGATAGAGCTAATACAAATTATAAAAAAAATAACACTGACAAAATATGTCTTCAAGGGTTTATTTTTATAAAAAAAATTACATGAAAAACACATTATAATAAACTGTGATATAGGGAGAAAGATAAGATAGAGCTAATACAAAAATGCCATCATTCGGGCAATCAAACTAAGAGAGAAATAATCAATCATCATTTTATTCTTTAACTCTGATTGTAAATGTTTTATACTTTATTCAAAATTAGATTTAACAACAAAACACATCTAAAAACGGTCATAACCCAAGAGTGATAGGATATCAAAAAAATGGCATACCCTAACAACATCTACCATAAAGAGTATATTTGTATCATATAAAAAACAACATATCTAATTGTATATATCTAATTGTATCTAGCTAGATATTAAAAAACAATGAATTAGACTGTTAGGAGAATGGTCAGACATAATATGAATTGTATCATTTAGATTACCAAACCAATAGGGAACCAAATATTCATCACTCCATTCCCCAAATCAAACCAACCAAAAAGACATTCACTAAACTAATTAAAAACCAAATGTATATTATCACAACTTAGAAATCTAATTACACAGCAAACAAAGCTTACCTGTTGACGACGACATCAACAATGGCCTGAATTGGGTTCTGATCTTTCGAAAAAGTAAATAAAATCACATATTGTTGTATACCTTGCTTTGTCATGATCCAAAGGTTTCCCAAAATGTATTGTTCGTGTAATATCAATTGTTCCATTTATATACTTTAGAAACATGGCCAATTATTAATATTAGAATACACCAAAACAATAAAGTTTCACTAATAAATAACAATTTCCACGGAATTCAACAACTCTGTATAAAGCATGCTAAGCAAATGCAGTAATATACTAAGCAAATGCAGTCAAATTTCAATCCTAATATGCTTGAGAATATGTGGTAAAATATAATATGAATCTTTTTAATTAAAAAAATTTAAGTTGAATACTATAATAAATAGAATTATTGTTCAAACAATCAACTTTTTAAAATAAAGTTAAAGCAAGCAATTAACAAAAATTAAGATTAATAAAAAATAGTCAACTTGTAATGAAAGAAATGTAGATCATCAACCTGTCTCTGAAAACCCATCATAGCTGATTATATTGTTCACTGCGCTCTCGTAATTCAGCTTGTAATGACTGGTTTGTTGTTGACTGGAAAACATCCATCTTGCGTACATGGACTATCGATGCTTGGGCCTCTCTAACCTGTTTCTCTTTAAACATAATTGTCTCCTGCGCAACCATATTCTGAAAGGAAGAAACATTAACCAGCCATGTAAGCGAATAAACCGTAAATAAATTCTTATGTGATAGAACACATAGAATAAATGAGAATTAGTTAGGGATGTTAGTCATCAAGTTATTAACTTTGTTAGAGTAATTGTATAAACAGGAGAAAATAAAGGTTAGAGATCATCATTTCAAATATTCTAATAATCATCATTTTCTCTTAAAATATGAAATAAAAAACTAAGTATAATTGAATTTAATGATATAAAAATAACATAATATAACAGAAGCAAAAACGAAAAAGAATTCGGCGGACACCTTTTATCGAACACACGGTGAGCAAAGCGCAACGGTAACAAAATCAAATAATGTACAATGAAAGCATGCGTTTTGTGTCATTCTTAATTTGTTTCGGCAACACAACCTCTATCCACGGTTGACTTATTCACATTTTTTGTACGGAAGGTGATCAATTTCTTTTGTGACAAAAAAACTGAATACGACATATGTGGCTAAATATAATATGTTAAACGTAATACCACTGCAAATGTTACTAATAAAGTTAGATCTAAGAGTAAATTTAACAACCTCAAACCCAAAGCATTCATTGCAATCCTTCCTATCTAACCTATGAAAGAGAGGCATTTACCATGTCTTGTCATTCCAAGGACTTCACCCTAGTTTGATAAAACACATAAATTAGTAGAAACCTACATATTTATCACATTTAATGAAAGCTTATTCTAGGAAATAGAAAGAAATACCTCCACCATTGAGACTAAAATAGCAGACATCATAGCAAACAAATGACTGGAATAAAATATGGTAGTGGAACATGAACTTGTAAGTGTAAAAAGAGCATGAGAAATCACCATAGCTTGAAAACGGATCAGAAGAAACATAGATTTTTTATTATGAGTTACCATGGTGCTATAGATATCAGATTAGTTCTGCCTGTACGACAATTATGATGTGTCATGGAAGGTCTGTGTCGGTAAGCTCCATTTGTAGTCAAGATGACATAATAGATCTAAACAATTGTGACACAAACCAAAACTGGGAAGCGTTCAAAGATAGGAATGTCTCTAAATGGTCTCACATGCTATATTAATGATAAAAAAACTATGATTTTATTGTGTCACTTCTCCTAAATCTCTCATGAAATCCACCACGTACATGTTAAAGTCAATTCTCATCCTTTGATGCATTCAATTAAAAAAATGGTTGAAACAATGTTGTTTTGACCTTGTATGAACTATTTAAAAACCTGCCAGTGATGTTGACATTTGAAAGGCGAATACAAAATATTAAGGAAACAAAGTGTTGTGATTTTTTAAATTCATGAAAGTCCTTTTTAAGCAATATGTATAGTACATAACATCAATACTTAGTAACAAATAATTGGTTCAAATACTATTTAACCAAATGACATGGCTTATTGATTGAGCAACCTAACATAAATTAAAATTCAAATCTTGTTTAGTGTAGAATCAATTGGATGAACTAATAGTATTTTTCTGCTATTTTTTTGGTGTAGAAGCACCGATGTAAAATCAACTTGAGGGGCTAAGAATATCTATTACATTCAATTCACAAGCATTTGAAAATGTACTGCAGAGGACACAAATATAAAATCATTTAAAAGCATTTTGGAACAAGAAAAGAATGTAATATACAGACTATCATATTCAAAAACTATATTTTTTCCTTAAATGAATGTTGCAGTGAACAATTTACATCAGAAGCAAAAATATAGCATTAGAAAGACACAATGACATATCTATCAATTAAAAAGTAGAAAACTTCTTATGCTATTACAAGTAGAAAACTATTGAATTCAATATATTTTTTATTAAATTTCCCTTAACTGTAGAGACATGAAGAATCTTTTTCTTAACCATCTTAGTCATGAAAATTGGAGGAATTCGGACTTTAACTCATGTAATGTAATAAGGACAAAACAAACTCACACAAAACACTCATTCAAAAATCTGTTCCTTCAAATTTTCCAACTCACAAAATAAGTCTTAATATCTAGACCAACAATGCTAGAAGATTGCTTTGTTGAAATTCCTAAAACCATATTTGGGCTGTCACATGTTGACTTTTATATTTCCTGATGAAAAAAGCCAAAGGAAGAAGTTTAGGATATTTCCAAGCATTGTCATAAGCAGTAGGGTGATAAGCATTGTCATAAGCAGTAGGTTGATAAGAAGGAAAATGAGTAACATTACATTATCATAGATTTTGGACTTTACTTTTCTTTGTATCTAACATTCACATAATAATAATAATAATTTCTTCAAATAATAATAATTTAATAAGTCACCTCCTTCATTTCTTCTTATGCAATTCATTCATCAGCATTCTTATCCACCCTAAAATATTAGCATGAGTAAAGTTATGCATAAGTAGTTAAAAACAACAATATTTTTGACATTAGATTCTAAAATATTCTTTTATTTTGACTGAAGTTAGGCATATGTGATGTTCTTAAAAATTATAATAGAAAATTAGCTTAAATTCTCAGACATCTATTTGAACCATCAAATCATGCATTATGAGTAATGCCATGTCTTTCATATAAACATGACAAATAATTCTTTATAATTGTATCCTCCATGTGAACATGACAAACAATTCTTTATGATTGTATATTTCAACTAATAATAATAATAATAATAATAATAATAATAATATTTCATGATGACAATATAATATTACATGATACAATTCTAATAACCAAAATCTGTAAGTTTGTGAAGTTGCATAAAAGTTGGAATAATTCTAAAACTATCAATCAAGTAAGAACAATGTGTGTTATTATAATGAAGAAACTTCAACTATTACATAGAATTACCTTACCTCCATAAAGGTATGCAGTAGAAAGGAGTACATGTGGAACAAAACTCGCATTTGGATTAAAACGCTAGGACTCGTGATTAGCATGACCATGTCTACTATGTTACAAAGAATTATATTATGAGAATCAATCAATATAATACAATTCCAAACACACCAATGTCAGTACACTGTACAATTGTCGCCTTTGGCGGCTCAAGAACCACAACCGTCTTGGAATCAGAATCCAAGGATATATTCTGTAGTCTTTCAGCAATTTTCCAGCAGAGCAAATTTTATTGTAATCAAGTGCTTAATCATTTTGAAACTTGTAAGGTTAATTTTTTTGAAATAGTTTGAAAAGAACAAAAACAAATAAATAAATAAATAAATAAATAAAGTCATTTTGAAACTTGTAAAGTTGTAAACAAAAATTTATATAAATTAACTGATCGTAGTTTGGGAGTTATAGCGTGTAGTTGGACATCGAGGCTTGAATTAGACAAATATTCATAGATAAGCAATTTCTCCTTTTTCTCAATGCATCAAGCCAACAATCTCACAAGGTCCCAGTGCTGTAATTTTGTACTAGTATTTTTGTATTGTTTCCCCTATTATCATGGTATTGGGTAAAGGAATACATATAAAATGTTTTAAGTGAGCTGGTTGTAAAAATGTGTAGCCTCCAACAAATAATTAGATGAAAAACACATAAGCAAACCAATTTTTATGGATAATCACTGTGGAAACCACATAAGCAAACTCATGCAAATGATGAAAAACACATAAAACCCTTAAAATTAGAAATACAAAGAAAACAAACACTCACCTTGAATATAAAACCCTAGCTATCACAAGATCTAGTTTCCTTATCCCTCGTACCAAACAGCCAACCTCTGGCAACATCTTATTCATTGTATCCATATAAAAATTTATAAAGCAGAAGATGCATCACACCTGCAACAATGTGAGTAAATAATTCACTATTTAAGTGCATAATGGTATTAGTTTTAAAAGCTAATGATATTTATATTTCCAAAATACAACAGATAAAAATCAATGAGAATCGCTAAGAGCAATAAACACAATGGATTCTAATCAAACACCGGAAACACGATATTGACATTAAGATGTCTACATCGTTTAACAGATCCTTTACACATTATTTGGCATGGGTGTTAAAAGATCTTCATATCAAAGTTTATAATTCAACAACCATGATCCATACACATTAACAAATCCCTTCACCAAAACCCAAAATCCTCATTAACAGATCCATATAAAAAAAAATCAAACCTAATACCAAAACCATCAAAAACTCTAAAAAACCACGCTGAAATTTAAAAATTTTCAAACTTTCACAATAAAACACAAACATAAACTAAAACCAGATCTCATAACACAATGAAAGCAAAACCTCCACCAAACCAAAACAAAAACAAACAAAAAAACGTTTTTTACCTAAAAAAAATCATACCCATTTGTTCAAACGATAAAAAACGCAGAAAGGAATCAAATCAGAACCAGAACCCACAAATAGATATGAACTTTTCTTTAAAAAATTTCGTCGATCTCGGACCTGGATGACTGAAATGCGGTTATTTGGAAGAAATAGATGAGAGAGAGCGAAGGAAATTTTCAGATGAAAGGAAATGGGGAACATTTGAAGAATAAAAATGAGTTAGATCTGGATGAAGGAAATGATACTCTTCTTCAAACTTGAAATACTGATGAAAGAGATGAGAGGCTTTGAGTCTGAAAAAAAAAAGAAAAGGGGGAAACAAGTAGAGAGGAAAATGTTTGAGAGAGAAAAAGGATTCTCAAACCCAAAATCTCAGACGTACGACGAGAAAGGGTTTTGGGAGGCCACTTGGCAAAAGGAATGAGTTTGATTGGGCAATACAATTGCATTTAGTCAATTACAATAAAGGGCATGACTTAGTGTAAATAATTTTAATTGAAAAGGGTATTTTAGGGTGAATGAGGGTATATTATATTAATGGGTAGGTAGTTGATACTAGTTTTTTTTTTCAAAATAACCATTGATCGATTTTTTTTTTACTAATTATACCTTCTCTCTCCTAAACATAATTCACTGCACCTGGCATTCCTGAGAAGGAAGAATAGTCTTTGTTTTGATTTTTTTTTTTTGAGTAACTTATTTATTCAAAAAAAAATTAAAAAAAAACTAGCATTACAAAAAAATTACAAAAATGGAATTTTTTGAAAAAAAAATTAACAGGGTGGCGCCATATGGTATGACGCCTCAGGCTAAGGGATAAACCTTAAAAGCCAAACCATATGGTGCCTTAGTTGTTAAACGCAATGCCCTAATTTTTTATTTGTTTTACAGGGGAGGCGCCATATGGTATGGCGCCTCAATTCATTTACTTTTTTTTTTTTAATTTTTATTTTAATTTGGAAATTGAAAATTTTAATGAAAAAAATAAGGGTAACCAAAAATACATAACCATGTTCAGAATAAAAATTAGTACAATTGATGGTAAACAAAAATTTAATGGTCATGCCTATCTAAACGTCCACCGGTTCCTCATGTCGGGGCTCTTGCGCGGCGTCTAGGTCTACCACGATTTTGTTGAGGTGTCTCTGACCTTTGCGTGTTGACTTGCAGAAGAGGCATCTGTTGAGATGGTCTCGGCGTATCTGACAAATTTTAAAGCATTTGTCCCCAATAGTCGGGGGGTTGCCGCCAACGGCGCTTCCGTAATCCAGTTGCATGCCCATGTTTTCGTAGATTGTTAGGGGGGTTGGGTTGGTCCTAGACAGTATGGTTGGCCGAAATGTTGCATTGAAGGGTGTTGGTGCCGATCCAGTGGTTGATGTGGGTTTTGGTAATCAAATAGTGGGTGGGTTTGTTGGTTGTAGGATGATTGTGTTTGTTAGTTGTAGGACGATTGGGTGTTCATTTGCGGGGGGCTATGGTGGGTTCGAAAGAGTTGTCAGGGCTATAGGCATTAGTGAGGTCAGTGTAGGTGGGCTGGTGGTAGGGGTAAGGCTCTTCTTGTTGTGACTGAGTTAGTGGCATGATAGGGTTGCGGCTTTGGAAGATTGATTCGGTTGGTATACCTGGTTGTTGGGTATAATAAGATGTATGATGTTGGGCATGTGGCTGTGAGGAAGAGACACGTTGGCGCGAATCAATTAGATACGTCAGCTGAGAGAGGAATTGTTGGGGGTGTTGTAACAGACCTAAACCAAATCATATATTGTTGATCGTACTAAAGGTCACTTCAGTGTTGCTGAGTCTATTGATCACAATGAAGGGAGGTCTAGGGGATGTTACCGAGTGGAACTGGATAGGAGTTGGTATGACTGTGGAAAGTTTCAGGCATTTCGTATGCCTTACTCCCATGTTATAGCAGCATGTTCCAAGGCCCGGCTGAACCCAACCAACTATCTCTCTGTTCTTCACCAAGTCATTACTTTATGCAGTGTCTACGGCACTAGCTTTCAAGTGGTAGCAAAGGAGGACTACTGGCCTCCATACGAAGGCGAAATTATGTGGCATAATAATTTGATGCTAAGAAATAAAAAGGGTCGCCCTAACAGCACCTGTATTCGAACGGAGATGGATGCAACAGACAAAATGGTGAGGTTATGTGGTTTGTGCCGCTAGCCGGGACACAATCGTACCAAGTGTCCCAATGTGGGCTCTAGCACAACATCATAGTTTTAACTGTAAACTTGTCTATTTATAACAACAACAAATTTTATTTCATTGATAGCATACCAAAGCGATTACAACGACATAACATAACAGAGCATAACTTAATAGCTAAACTTCAACAAATAGTAACGACATAACCTAATACCAAATCAGAAAATACAAACGTCATACTCAAAATAAACAACCCAACGCATCAACTTATCTAGGATATTACAACCATCAAGTTAATTTTCTTTGGTGTTAACATCATCATAAGGACACCATCATCATTTTGCACTTTTCTCCAAGTGCGGGTAACTCCATTTGGACCAGACTCCTCAACCTGCCTCTCAATCTTCCTGATCTTTTCACCTCCCTTAAATTCTCCTTCTAGCCAGTGATAAAGTTCCCTATTCAAATGCTCCAATGTCTGCGTGTTCCAGAGTAGGACCTTCATCGGAGGCTTTGTTGCTGAGAATACAACTAGGGCATTTCTTTTCATCAGTGGAAAGGTTGGAAGCGGTTCCTCCGGTGCTGATGATGATGACGATGGACGACGATTTAGCCACTCAGACATAGTGTTTTGGAGGAGAGATTAGGGTAATAGTGAGAAGTGTTGTGGAGTAATAAATGAGGGTGTAGTCTCATTTATAGACACATGAAACATTGTAGCATCATTAATTTAGTCAATTTCTAAATTAAAATAAAATTATATGGCGCCTCCCTTCTGGCACAAAAAAAAAATTAAGACATCACTGACTGAGGCGCCATACGGAATGGCATGTGCCTTTTGACTTAGACGACATCTCATATGGTGCCACCATGTTTCTTGTACTCCAAACATGGCCATTTTGGTATTTTGTTTGAAATAAATGATATTTTAGATTTTTCTTTTAATAAGCTAGTTATTCTAAAAAAAATTCTTTTGTTTTCTTATAAAGTTTTTTTAATCATAAAGAGAATAGTCTTTATTTTATTCTAAACTAGACACTATGTGTATATATTTTATTGTTCAACGGTAACCTACTCAACGTTACTTTACATGTTACTCTTCAACGGTTGGATTTTCTCTGTGTCACCGTCATAAACACTACTACTTTAAAAATACAATGTGTATTTATTTTTTTTAAAAAGACTAATATATATTGTTTTAAATTATAAAAAAAAATAATTATCGGTTTAAATTAATTTTACAACTGATGTCGAATCAAATTAAATATTTTAAATTATTTAATTATTATTATAATAATGTAAAAAGAATTTATAGTCGTTTTTCAATAAAAATTTATTGTTTTTGAGTGAGCCCAAGTACTTGGTTAAATATATTCTTTTTAAAAATTAGAGAATTGGAAGAAAAAAAATAGAAAAGTAATGTCAATAATTAGTAATTAATAATAATCATTGATGAGAATATCTTCCTCAAACGACAACCGGCTATTTCCAGTAAACTCCATTCATTATGGATATGGGTTGACTCACATTAGCGTTAAAAGTCACTGAAAACATTACCGGCTATTCCGGTCGTATTTGGCTGTACTTGTACCCTCTTTGTTTGCTTTGATTCTCAGCTTGCTGTGTTCGGTTCTGCTTCGTTTGTTGAAGTTCCTCTCTTCTTCAATTCATCTATTTCAAGGTAACCCTTTTTCTCCTTTTTCTCTGTGCTTAATTATCTCTTTTGAAAGTTTTTGTTTTTGTTTTGTTTTTTGTGTATGGTTTTTGTGATTTTTTTGAGCACTTGAAGATGAATTTATGATGATTGATGAGTTATGAGTAATTTATGCATGTGAGTATGTAACATGTAACATGGAGTTGTTTAGTTTAGTACTCAAGATTGAAAATTTGCTGAATTTTTTAGTCAAATATCTGAATTGAGGGTTATGTGATGTTTGAAATTTGTAAGGGAAAGTTATCTAAAAGAATCTTGTTCTAATATTGCTGATGTGACCATAATCATGGTTGTGAAATTGATTCCATTATCGCAGAGATTCTTGTTCAAACACTTGTGAAATTGATATTGGTGGTTGATGATTCCTTTTGTTTTTTCGACTGTAGATCGTCTCGGTAGAGGAGCTTAGACGATGACAAAGGGCAAGAGTACAGGAAAGACTTCAAGGGAAGTACTGAAACCAGTTGATGACCGGTTAGTTTCTTTATCATCGCAACTTCTCGTGAGATTTCTTTGTATGTAATTGTCCATTTTGGCGTTGGTGTTGGTTTTCCCGTGATTTACTTAGCCATGTCTGTTGTTTACAGAAAAGTAGGAAAGCGAAAGGCTGTTTCTAAACCCGAGAAGAGTGCGCCGAAGCCTAAGAAGGAGAAGGCTAAGAAAGATCCCAACAAACCAAAAAGGCCTCCCAGCGCTTTCTTTGTTTTCCTGTTTGTATCTCGGTTTCTCACTTTCTGTTATAGTGTCTTTTGTTTTGTTATTTTCTGACTTATCTTCTTCCGTTCTTTCAGTGAGGATTTCAGAAAGACTTTTAAGGCAGAAAATCCTAATGTGAAGGCTGTTTCTGCTGTAAGTTTTTTACACGTTGAATTCCGCTGTTGTGTATCGTGATGTATCATATTCTAATTTGTGTCTGAAAAATTTGTTGTGTACTTTGATTGAAGGTTGGGAAAGCTGGAGGAGAGAAATGGAAATCCTTGACTAAGGCGGTAAGCAATGCATTCTTTGATGTATTTTGATGTATTCTGTTGAAGAAGTGATTTATAATTTATTCTGCGTTGTTCTAACTTTCTTCTTTTAATGTAAAGGAAAAAGCTCCATATGAAGCCAAGGCTGCAAAAAGGAAAGTTGAATACGAAAAACTTATGAACGCTTATAATAACAAAGTAAGCATATCCGCTGCTTCTAGTTTTCTTCTTTATGTGCTTTGATTGTCTTGTTTACCTGCTTAACTTTCCTGAATGTTGATAGGCGGCAAGTTCAGTCGAGGATGATGAGGAGGAGGAATCAGACAAGTCCAAATCTGAAGTTAATAACGAAGATGAAGCAAGTGGAGAGGTAGTCCAAATTCCTTATTCATCTTCTCGTACTTTAATGAATGTATCGTAAGCAAGTTGAATAAAGAAAAACTATGAAAACAAACTTTTCTTGTTGTACAGGACGACCACCAAGATGACGATGATGAAGACGACGAGGAGGACGATGACGAGGAAGACGATGATTGAAATCGGTGTGCATAACTTGAAATATGATGTTTCATTGATGGAGGGATGCTATTATGTATTTTGTAGTAGGCTACTTTTGGATATCTATGTTCGTTGAAATATCTGTTTTGTTATTTTGTCGGTATGATATTATGCCGGCTACTCGAGCTTCCCTCAATTGTTGTACTTAAATTCTCCTTTGTGCATTGTGCCTCTAATGTGTAGGCTTAAGTATTATAAATGTCATTTTGATCAATGCTTTACTATGTGTGTAACTCAACAAAATCAAACCCAAATCAATGTTACTGCTTCAATGAATAAAATTAAAGAAATGCAATGACAGTGTAACATATATTATTTACAAGCAATAGATTTTGAATGAGGTTTCTTCCACTATGAAGCAACAAGAAGCTGTGATGATATGAGATGAATATAGGGTCTAGCAACAAGAGGCAACTTTTCTATGTACTTAAATAGTCTTTTCAAATTCTCCTTGTTGATTGAAGCAAGATCATCTCTCTCTTTGCTGCTCATGTACATCCAAAGATCACCGGAGTTTACTCGTTTAAGACTGTCACGACAGAACGGGCAAGATTCTGATCTTCCATGCCTAAACCGAGAATAACGAAAAGATTCAGCAAGTGTGACCTAACAGATTTAGAGGTCTCTACAATAGCATCACAACCACATTTAAGGGAACGCAAATTGACTTACCAGTCTCGGTAGCATTTCATACACATTGAATGATTGCAACTGGGCAATACAACCATGGTGGTGTTCATCTCCGTGCAAATATCACACTCTTCATCTTCTTCTGCATCAATTTCAGAGCTCTTTCCTTTGTTTATCAATTCTTTACGCTTGTACTTAGTAGCACACAGATGTTTTTGTTTCCTATCATCAACATCAGTGATTCCTCGATGAAGTTGCAATAAAGATGGAAACACTACGCCTGTTTATTCATTTCGATCGAAAATCACTTCTCTAAAAAAAAATCAAAATCAAAATGGCCTCTTAGTAACACTTACCATAGAACTCCTTCAAACTGGCTTTTCTTTCATAAATAGACATGGTTGTCTTCCCATCTTTATATGCCTGCAACAAATCCAACATGTACATCACTCACTAGCACGGAATTCATGGATATATCATAAGTCGTTTTTATAAGTTTTATGAAAGTCTGACAAACGTATATATCAGTATATAAACTCAAATAAGTTATTTCAAACACTTCTGGCATAAAGAGGCGTGGAAATCACCTTGTAGATAAGAATTTTTAGCAAGCCTAAGGCACCGGCGAGGTAACAATCAGTCCACTGAACAAAAAAGAGAAAGAAACGGGCAGATGGGCTATAGGACAATCTCATTTGAAGGCAGGCACCATCTGGATCACTTGGATAATCAGAAGCTCTGATTCAAAACATATTTGCCACAAAGATTAATCAAAATAATCAACTTTTTTTCAAATTTCAATATTGCAACATTAAAGAAAAGATGCATCCAAATTGAGTCATGCAATCCAAGATCAAATAAAACAAAATCGCATAATTACAGTGTATTGGCAAAATGAATGTCAGCTTCAAGAGCTTTAAGAGAATCCTTGAAAGACTTTCGCATGATCTCTATATTTCCTTTTTCTTCCTTCTTCCTTCTTTTGAGAACAAACCCCATTCATAAATCTCTCATAAAAAAACTGTCAAATTAAAATTAAAAACCCATAAATAAATTAATTAAGTAATTAATTAACCCAACAACAATAACAAGAACAAAAACAAGTACCTCGTTTTACCTGTGGGATAGAAGAACATGATAAAGAACAACATCCTCGTACCAAACCAGAGTAGAAAAAAGAACAGTCTTTCAGATGTAGCGAGAGATCAGAGAGAAAGTAAATAGTATAGTTATTAACTAAGAATGTGTTGGGGGTACTCACTTGAACTACACGTAACTCATTCGTTTGGTAACTTTATAACATACACGTATTACACGTCATGGTCATGCTATCAGGAGTTTCTTCTTCAATGACCAAAATACCACTACCTCATTTTCCCTATAAAATAGAAAATCATGCAAAGATCTATTTCCATCAAAGTTTCTTCTTACGACTAATTCTCACTGTTTTGTACCTCATGCAATTAATCACATACTAATATAAGGTATATAAGCTGACATTTACGTTGGATCAATTCAAAACAGTTTTCACTACTAAATATATTATATATTTTATAAGAACGTTTTCTAACAAAATATCAATGTATAATACCGTAACATACTATGTTTTTATTTTTAGTTTTAAAATCAACAAACTATTCCTTCGATTTTCTAAAAAAATGGAGGGCAAATTAATTCTGATTATCCCATTGTCTTATCTGGAGGATGATTTTTCAGAAGCTTCTCTCGGATGATTTTCTCTCTCGTCGGAGTATCTCCAATGTATCTCGCTGCTACTTATGCCATATTGCTTGTGATTCTTTCTCCCACATTTTTTTCGGCTTCCTGCTTGTGATTCTTTAGATTCCATTGATCTTGAGGCTAATTTGTTCCCCCTCTCTTTGTATGGGCTTCCTTTTAGTAATATTTGGGCTAGTTTATATAAAAAAAAAGTTTATTCATCGGATTTTTTAAAAACCAAAAGATAAACTAATTCATGCTACAGACTTCAAATCCCAACAACTTTAATTTATGTTTTAATTTAAAAATAATTCACTTTTCACCTCAGTTTTATTTGTCAACCAAGGTGAAAATGTTTATTTTTATTGTGAGATTTGGGTCGAACTCATCTGTGTCGAAGGAGAGCTTTCATGTATTTCGACAGGAGACAAGCATGTCATCGAAGCGTGTTCACATGCTGATGCCTGTTAGTTACATATAGTAGTCGAAGTCTGTTCTTATATGTATTCTGTCGAAATGTTTATATTCTGTCGAATTGGGTCTTGTGTTAAGGATTCAATTGTTTAGGTTTCTTGGGCTGCAAGTTACCTAGTTAGCCTATAAATAGGCTAGTACACTCAGTTTGTTGAGTGTGACAAATTGTGATATTCACTTGTAATCATTTGTAAACTTTAATGAGAAAGTGAATAGTAAACAGAATTATATTTGCCCAATCCTTGTTGTTCTCTTCTTCTTCTTCTTGTTTTATTTTCCGTTAAACCCTTGTTTTGGTTCTTGATCATCAAGAAACCGTTTTATACTTTGCATAAAGACATCGTTTTTCACAACAAATTGGTGCGGTGAGCGTGGAGAAGATGACTTCAACAAAGTATGAGATTGAAAAGTTCACCGGAGTGAACGATTTCGGTCTGTGGCGCTTGAAGATGAAAGCCCTACTGGTGCAGCAGGGATGCTTGGAAGCGTTGAAGGGAATGGCAGCCATGGATGCTGCGTTGACGGAAAGAGAAAAGACGGCAATGATCGAGAAAGCACACAACGCAATATTGTTGAGCCTTGGTGATAAGGTTCTCCAGCAGGTGTCAAAGGAGACGACGGCGTCGGGATTATGGGTGAAGCTTGAAAGCTTGTACATGACCAAGTCGTTGGTGAATCGTCTTTACCTGAAGCAAGCCTTGTATTCGTTCAAGATGAATGAAGACAAAGCTTTGGCTGAGCAGTTGGATTCTTTCAACAAGCTGATTCTTGATCTTGAAAACATTGATGTGAAGATTAATGATGAAGATCAAGCATTGTTGCTGTTGTGTGCTTTGCCCAGATCACATGCTCACTTCAAAGAAACTCTCTTGTATGGAAGAGAGTCCCTGACCTTTGAAGAAGTTCAAGCAGCCTTGTATTCAAAGGACTTGAACGAAAGAAAGGAGCAGAAACCTTCATCAGTTGGCGAAGGGTTGTCCGTAAAAGGAAGATCGTCGAAGAAAGATGGTAGGTTTGACAAGAAGAAAGGAAAGGTTTAGCAGGAGTCTTATGGTGGTGATATGTATGGTATCAAATGTTATCACTGTTAGAAGGAGGGTCATACAAGAAAGGTGTGCCCTGAGCGCCTGAATAATCATGGAGGTAAGGACAATGGGAATGCAGCTATTGTGCAAGATGGTTATGAATCATCTGATGTCCTTGTGGTGTCGAGCAGCAACTCTTGCGAAGAGTGGATTATGGATTCTGGATGTACTTGGCATATAACTCCAAACAAGAATGTGTTTGAAGAATTGTGTGATCAAGATGGTGGATTAGTGCTGCTGGGGAACAATAAAGCTTGCAAGATTGCAGGTATTGGATCTGTTAGATTCAAGCTCCATGATGAGTCAATAAAGTTATTGACTGGGGTTAGGTATGTACCTGATTTTAAGAGGAATTTAATTTCTCTTGGTGAATTCGACCGAAAGGGATATGTTTTCAAAGGAGAGCAAGGTATCCTGAAAGTCATGAAAGGGTCGAAGGAAGTCTTGAGAGGCGTGAAAAACCAAGGCTTGTATACCCTTGAGGCTGAGGTTGTAAGTGGTTCGACAAATGTTGTATCCACGAAACCTATGTCGAAGACAGATTTATGGCACATGAGATTGGGCCATGTCAGCGAAAGAGGCCTGGTCGAATTGGGGAAGCAGAACCTGCTAGGAGGTGACAAAGTCGAAAAGCTGGAGTTTTGTGAATCTTGTGTATTCGGTAAATCCTGTAGAGCGAAGTTTAACAAAGGCAAGCAAAGAACACATGGATCCCTTAATTACATTCATGCTGATCTTTGGGGGCCTGCAAGGAATCCTTCACACTCAGGTGCAAGGTATTTTCTATCCATCGTTGATGACTATTCCAGAAAGCTATAGGTATTCATTCAGAAGACAAAGGATGAAACTTTTGAGAATTTAAAAAGTTGGAAGGTTCTGGTCGAAACTCAAACTGACAGAAAGGTTAAGAGGTTAAGAACCGACAATGGCCTTGAATTCTGCAACGAAGCGTTCGACGGTTATTGTGTTGAGTCTGGGATTGCAAGGCATAAGACTGTAGCAGGTACTCCTCAACAAAATGGCTTAGCTGAGAGATTCACTCGAACAATCCTTGAAAGGGTTAGATGCATGTTGGTTGGTGCTGGATTGAAGAAGGTGTTTTGGGCGGAGGCTGTTTCGACAGCAGCTTATCTGATAAATAGATGTCCCTCGACTGCGCTGGCAATGAAGAGACCTGAAGAAGTTTGGTCGGGTCATCCACCAGATCTCGACAAACTGAGGGTATTTGGCTGTTTAGCCTATGCTCACATTAGGCAAGACAAGGTCGAACCTAGAGCTCTGAGATGCATGTTCCTTGGATATCCTGAGGGAGTCAAGGGCTATAGGCTGTGGTGCCTAGAACCAGGTCACAGAAGATGTATCACAAGTCATGATGTAGTTTTCAATGAGGTCGAAATGGCTTTCAATAAAACTGGTGATGTTAGTCGAAGTGCAGAAATCTCTGAAGAGGAGCTGGAACAGGTAAAGATGCCTGTTGAGGTGGAGCATAGTGATGCTGAAGTGCATAGCCCTGATGAAGTCGAAGAGCAAGATGCTGATGAGGTTGAAGAAACTGTCGATGACTACCTACTGGCAAGAGATAGGTCGAGAAGGGTCATCAAGCCACCTCAGAGACTTGGTTATACAGATCTTATAGCTTTTGCCTTAATCTCTGCAAGTGAGGTACTTGACAAAGAACCTAGAGATTACAAGGAAGCTATAAGGAGTCGAGACAAGACTGAATGGCGAAAAGCCATGGATGACGAGATGAAATCTCTTCATGATAATAACACTTGGGAGCTGATTGAGAACCTGCAGGAGCAAGGTTAGTTAGTTGTAAGTGGATTTTCAAGTTCAAGGAAGGAATCGAATGAGTGATGTCGAAGCGCTTTAAGGCGAGGCTGGTTGCTAGGGGGTTCACTCAGAAAGAAGGAGTCGACTTTAATGATGTGTTCTCACCTGTTGTAAAGCATAGATCCATTCGAATGTTGTTGGCCATGGTGGCAAAGTTCGATTTGGAACTTGAGCAAATGGATGTGAAGACAACATTTCTGTATGGTGATCTAGATGAAACGATCCTGATGCGTCAACCTGAAGGGTATGCAGAAAAGGGTAAAGAAGATTATGTGTGCAAGCTGAATAGGTCTTTGTATGGCCTGAAACAATCTCCTCGACAATGGAATAGGAGATTCGACAAGTTCATGGCACACATTGGTTTCACTAGAAGTCAGTTCGATCACTGTGTTTACTTCAGATTTTGACCTGGAAACTCACTTGTTATGTTGTTCTACGTGGATGATATCCTCATAGCTAGCAACAGTGTTGAGGATGTAACGAAGGTGAAGGCTGAACTCAGTAAGGAGTTTGAAATGAAGGATCTGGGAGCTGCAGTCAGGATTCTTGGGATTGACATCCGGAGAGATAGAAAGCAGTCGAAGTTGTGCTTATCTCAGGAGACATACCTACAGAAGCTTCTCGACAAGTTTGGTATGTCGAATTTGAAGCCTGTTGTGACACCTACAAATCCTCAGTTTAAGCTTAGTACTACTCAAAGTCCGAGTACTGAAGCTGAAATGATCTATATGAATAGCATTCCATATGCTAGTGTAGTGGGTTCTTTGATGTATGCTATGGTCTGTACGAGGCCAGACATAGCATATGGAGTGAGCCTTGTGAGAAGGTATATGACCAATCTTGGAATGGCGCACTGGCAAGCTGTAAAGTGGATTCTCAGGTACATAAATGGGTCTCTGAAAAGAGTCTTGATTTATGGTGGAGCCTGTGATGGTGATAACATAGTCGAAATCGAAGGATTTGTTGACTCTGATTATGCAGGTTGTATGGATTCCAGAAAGTCTATTTCTGGATATGTTTTCACAATGGCACAACAATCAGTTGGAAAGCGACGCTTCAGAAGGTTGTTGCCTTATCAACCACTGAAGCTGAATATATTGCCCTCACTGAAGCTGTGAAGGAAGCATTGTGGCTTGAAGGTTTTGCAAAGGAGCTGAAACTTCAAGGTCGAAGTATCACTGTTAAATGTGATAGTCAAAGTGCTATACACCTGTCGAAGAATTAAGCCTATCATGAGCGAACTAAGCACATTGATGTGAGACTGCATTTCGTCAGAGAGATAATCGAGCGTGGTGAAGTCCAGCTGCTGAAGGTTTCGACTGAAGACAATGTTGCTGATATGATCACCAAGACGTTGCCAAGTTGCAAGTTCTTCCACTGTATGCAGTTGATAAAGCTGCATGATGAAAGCTAGTCGTTTTTCCCTTTGTCGCTGAGTTAGATCCAAGGTGGAGAATTGTGAGATTTGGGTCAAACTCATCTGTGTCGAAGGAGAGCTTTCATGTATTTCGACAGGAGGCAAGCATGCCATCGAAGCTTGTTCACATGCTGGTGCCTGTTAGTTACATATAGTAGTCGAAGTCTGTTCTTATATGTATTCTGTCGAAATGTTTATATTCTGTCGAATTGGGCCTTGTGTAAAGGATTCAATTGTTTAGGTTTCTTGGGCTGCAAGTTAACTAGTTAGCCTATAAATAGGCTAGTACACTCAGTTTGTTGAGTGTGGCAAATTGTGATATTCACTTGTAATCATTTGTAAACTTTAATGAGAAAGTAAATAGTAAACAGAATTATATTTGCCCAATCCTTGTTGTTCTCTTCTTCTTCTTCTTGTTTTCTTTTCCGTTAAACCCTTGTTTTGGTTCTTGATCATCAAGAAACCGTTTTATACTTTGCATAAAGACATCGTTTTTCACAATATATATATATATATATATATATATATATATATATATATATATATATATATATATATATAAGTAAATTGGTGGTCAGCAACATGTTGTGGTCTCTAATGTCAGGTGAGGAAAATGGAGGAAGTGTACCTACAAGGCACTCCGATGCTAAAGTCGGTTCAGAGTGAAAAGAAGGCAAGTATAGAAGTAAGAAGTGAATTGAATACCTTACCCTCTATCGGAAGAGGGTATTTGTAGAGCCCTTAGCGCTGGGCCAACGGTCTCCATTATAGGCTGGATTATCTATCCCATAATGGATGACTGCCAGGATTCCTATGTGGAGGTAGGAATGATCTGCTCGTGCTCATCATGCTGGGTCAACTGCTCTGCGTTCTCTGGGGAGTGGAAGACATGCCTGTTACGAAGGGCCAGAACGTTTCCGCGAGATACGCGGGATCAGCTGACCACGTGTCCTCGGGTGAGGAGCACATGGTGAACGTGATCTCCAATGGATATAATGGATTGGGCCTTTGCGTTGGGCCTCCTTCGAAACGGAGCTGGACTGGGTTGTGCCCGAAGGTGGGTCAGTCCCAAACCTAGTCCAGAACAGGAGCCCCCCAAGTCATTGCTCCAAGGCAAATGAGTAATGACTTAGATTTAATTCTTATGTCGAGGAGGGCCAAAGGAAATCTGCGCGAGGAAAGTGTTTATTCGGGTTCGTGGCTGTGAGCTCGCGGAGCTACTCTCGCGAGAGAGCATGGAAGCTACCCCTCGTGCTCGACAGTGTGAGCCTGTCAAAAGTTTCTTCGTCGAGTTTCTGCTCGCGGGGTGCTAAGCACTCGCGTGTGCTCGACAACATGCTCTTGTTTCGCGTTTATTCCCGAGGCCACGTGCTCGCAAGGGTGCCAAAGTTTTTGTCTATGCTCGACATCTTGACTTGTTTTGAGCCTCTCCTCGGGGACAAACCCCATTCATTAATCTCTCATAAAAAACTGTCAAATTAAAATTAAAAACCCATAAATAAATAAATTAATTAATTAACCCAACAACAATAACAAGAAGAAAAACAAGTACCTTGTTTTACCTGTGGGATAGAAGAACATGATAAAGAACAACATCCTCGTACCAAACCAGAGTAGAAAAAAGAACAGTCTTTCAAATGTAGCGAGAGATCAGAGAGAAAGTAAATAGTATAGTTATTAACTAAGAATGTGTTGGAGGTACTTACTTGAACTACACGTAAAGGGGTCAAAAAAGCCCTATATAACAAAACCCTAATGTTTAGGCCCCTTACTTGGCCCCTTTTTTTTAGGCCCACTATTACATAAATATTTTTTTTACCCCTTATTTTTAAGCCCTCTCATATTTTTACTTTTTATGGGACCTAAGTAAGAGGGTCAAAATCTAATTAGTTTGAAACAAAATATTTTTTATTTTTTTAATTATTCTTTTTAAAAAATAAATATTTTTGAAAATTAATTTTAAAAATAATTTCAAAAAAAAAATTGATTTTTTCGAAAATATAAAACAAATTGATTTTTTTCGAAAAAAAATCGTTTTTTCGAAAATAAAAAAGTCGATTTTTTCTAAAAAAAATGATTTTTATCAAAAGTTAAAAATTTTTTATTTTTTTTCGAAAATGAAAAAAAAGTTGATATTTTTTCAAAAATAAAAAAAAATAAATAAAAAAATAAAAAAAATTTAAAATAAAAAACATGATCGTCAGAGTCGGCGGTGCCGTCGTACGTCCCCAAGGGTGGAGGTTTTTCCATCCCTACAGGTATAGGGGTCTCCATAATCTCCCGGGACAAAGGGGTCTGTTGGTCGTCCTCATCACTCCTAATCAGTGATCGTGATGGGGAGTGATGGGTTCGACCATGCCCGTGTCGTCGGGGAGAGTTCCTCGAACAACTTTGCTCCTCTTCGGCTTTTCGCCGTCAGGTTTGCTCCTCTTCTGAGCACGGGAGTGTCGTTGTTCCTTCGGAAAAGGTGATCGGTGGCGCTACTGGGCGACCACAGGCTGGGGTCATTCCAAGTACGGGCAGCGTCCCGCGGGTGGGGGCGTTGGACTTCTGGGTCTACCGGCGGTGTCCTTCGCGGGGAAGGAGAACGGCTGGGAGATGGAGGGTGACGATGTCTCCGCGGGAGAGAGCGTCGTGGTCGCCCCCTTTCGAGCGCTTCAATCCTCACGTTCTGCTGGGAGATCAGTTGGTTGGTCTGGTTGATCAAAGCAAACAGGCCCACCGTGCTCGAATCAGCATTTGGTGGCGCGGAGATCGGCTGGTAGACAGCGGGGGCGCTGTCTTGTTGGGCTGCGTTGAAGGCCACGTCGTCGGAGGAGGGGGAGGTCGTACGCCCATCCCTTTCGTCGCCTTCTCCGACGTGGACGGCCACGTCGTCCTCGCGGTGCTCTCCGTTGTCGAACTGCGCAAAAGCGGTGTCCGGAGTCTTGATCTCAGGCTGGGAGCTGCCCATGGTTGTCAGAAAAATAGAGGTTGCTTTGGTTTTACGAAGAGGAAAACGGGGAAGCAAAGTTTCCCACAGACGGCGCCACTGATCGTACCTGATCAGAAAGGAGATTAGTGGCCAGCAACGTCGTGAGCTCTGCAACTCCGGTGGTGATGGAACGGCGAGGGGGTGGGGGGTGTACCTGCAAGGTACTCCGATGCCAAAGTTAGGAAAAGGGAGTAAGCATGTACAGAAAGTGAAAGTGAGTTAGAATGTAATGTGTAACCTGACCCTCTCAAGTGGGAGTGTATTTATAGGCTGCCCCCAGCGCGGGGCCAACGGTCCCTTGCACTGGGCTGTATTTTTTTTAGAAAAATAGAGGTTGCTTTGGTTTTACGAAGAGGAAAACGGGGAAGCAAAGTTTCCCACAGACGGCGCCACTGATAGTACCTGATCAGAGAGGAGATTAGTAGCCAGCAACGTCGTGAGCTCCGCAACTCCGATGGTGATGGAACGGTGGGGGGTGTACCTGCAAGGTACTCCGATGCCAAAGTTAGGAAAAGGGAGTAAGCATGTACAGAAAGTGAAAGTGAGTTAGAATGTAATGTGTAACCTGACCCTCTCAAGTGAGAGTGTATTTATAGGCTGCCCCCAGCGCGGGGCCAACGGTCCCTTGCACTGGGCTGGATTGCCAGGCACAATACAGGTGACTGTCAAGGCTTACGTGGCGTAAGAAAGACCAGCACGTGGTCTTCGCCCTGTGGTAACGGTTCCTAGATTTCCGGAAGGTGGGTAGAACGACTCTTTCGAGGAGAGACGGGACGTGTTCCCCGAGACGTGAGGCCCCTGCTCGACAGTGTCTGGCCAGCGTGTGCTTGACGACAAGGAGGTTCGAACGTGCTCGGCGCTGGGTAGACTTCGGCCTTATTGGACCACATTAGTATTGGGTTATGCCTGCTCGACTGATGGGCAGGCGCCGGCCCAATCAGAACATTTATATTAACACATAAATATAAATAACGTTACCATAAGAAATTGAACTATAGACCAGTAATTTAAAGAAATGAAGAAAAAAAAAGGGTAAATTCCGAATTTTGAAATTTAAATGGCAAAATTTTAGATATTCTTTCTCTAAAGTAAAATAATTTTTTATATGGTTTTGAAGAAATTGGATAAAGGGAAGAAAATAAATATGTAAATGTAAAATGATTTTTTTTACCAAAAATTTATGTTTTGAATTTCTTTTGTTTTTTTAATAAGTTGAAGATTTCATGTGTTGTGATTTAAATATTCTTCAATAAAACAGAAGAAGATTTTTACTAGGGTTTTATTATTGAAATAGAAGATAAAAGAAAACTTTGGATTGGTATTTTTGTATGGATTGATGATAAAAAAAATTTACTAGGTTTATTTTAGGTATTTTACCAAATTGATAATGAAGAAGTTATTTTGGTATTAACTAATTAGAGAGAAAGAACTTTATTTTCTTTTTAAAGAGAAGAAGAAGAATTTTGCACGATATTTATTTTTTTTTACAGTTTTTTTTACCACATGTGTTGTAAAAGCAGTATTATATATTTTTTTTCTTTTTACAGTTTTTTTTTAAGCAAGGTGAATTAATGAAAAGAATATTAAAGATATCCTAACTCTTGTAACAAAATTGTTGGTGTACAAGGTGAATAATAGATGAAAAAGAGTAGAATATATTATAATAGAATGACGACTACAAAAGGATACAAATCACTAATTACCACTAGTCTATTTATAAGCTAAAACTAGGGCTACAAAAGGCAACAAACAAAATACTAAAATACCCTCTAACAAACTTAATGACTAAGTTTGAGAATATAAATTATTATTTCTAATACCATCCCTTAATTTATATTTCCTCAAAACTAACAATATCAATTCCATCCCTTAAGCGAAGAAATTGATCAGTTTTGATAGCCTTCGTCAGAACATCTGCCAACTGTTTCTGGGTACTACAGTGCTCAACTTCTAATACTCCACTCTGAACTTGATTTCTCAGAAAATGATACTTGGTCTCAATATGTTTGCTTCTCCCATGCAACACTGGGTTTCTGGTAAGATTGGTTGCAGACTTGTTATCAATCATCATCTTCAGAGGCTTATTTACCTTGATCTTCAGATCGTGTAGCAAGTTCAAAATCCACACAGCTTGGCATGCAGTAACAACACCTGCAATATATTCAGCTTCACAGGTTGACAACGCAACAACAGGTTGCTTCTCAAAACACCAAGAAATAGGGCCTCCCAAGAACTTGAACAAGTACCCAGAAGTACTTCTTCTATCAACTCTGTCTCCACACCAATCAGAATCTGAATAACTCAGAAGTTCTGATTCAATCTTTCTTCCAGAAGGAAATAACACTCCATACTTCAGAGTTCCCTTGATATACCTCAGAATCCTGACAGCAGCTTGGTAATGGGACCACTTGGGTTTACTCATGAATCTGCTAACAATTCCAACTGCATAGCAAATATCAGGTCTGGTATTACACAAATATCTAAGTGAACCAACCAACTGTTTGAAGGTTGTAGCGTCCACATCCTCACCATCAGAATCAGAATCCAGTTTCTGATTTGTATCTGCAGGTGTGATAGCAGCCTTACAATTCTGCAGCTTAAATCTCTTCAGAATCTCACTTTCATACTTCAGCTGATGCAAAATGATACCTTTCTCAGAATATCTGAACTCCATCCCTAGAAAGTATGTCATTTTCCCGAGATCAGTAATTTCAAACTCATTCATCAGCTCCTTCTTGAACATAGCTAATTCTTGTTCAGAACTTCCTGTCAGCAGTATGTCATCAACGTACAAACACACCAGAATCATATTGCCTTCAGAGATATGTTGAACATAAACACCGTATTCCATCTCACATTTCTGAAAACCCTGCTTCTTGAAAAATGAATCAATCTTCTGATTCCAGGCTCTGGGCGCTTGCTTCAATCCATACAAAGCTTTATGTAATCTGTACACCATCCCTTCTTGATTCTTTTTCACAAATCCAGGAGGTTGTGACACGTAAACTTCTTCTTGTAATGGACCGTTCAGAAATGCAGATTTCACATCTAAATGCATCAAAGGCCAATTCCTGTTAGCAGCTATGGCAATCACGAGTCTAATTATTTCATGTCTCGCTACAAGTGCAAACACTTCAGAATAATCCATCCCAGGTTTCTGCAGAAATCCTCTTGCTACTAACCTCACTTTATGTTTGTCAATTGATCCATCTGGCTTTAGCTTCTGCTTGAAAACCCATCTGACGCTGATGGCTTTGTTGTCCTTTGGAAGTTCTGTCAGCTTCCAGGTCTTGTTTCTCTCTATGGCATCAAGTTCTTCTTTCATGGCCTTCAACCAGACTTTCTGCTTAAGAGCCTCTTCTGTACTCACAGGTTCAAAATCTACTAACATGGCACACTGAATAATTTCTCCTTCAGAATCTATTTCAGTGTCTTGCAGCATGTCAAACTCTTCGAATCTTCTCGGAATATTTCTGATTCTCTGTGGCCTCTGACCTTGGTCAGAATCTCGTTCGGATGCTTGAACCCCAGAAGTTTCTCCTTCAGAAGCTCTTGCTTCAGAAGGTTGACTTCCTCCAGAACCTTGACCACCTTCAGAGTTTGGCATATTCCCAGAATCTGAATCACCACCAGAATCTAGAGCATCATCAGAATCTAGATCACCAGAGTCATCTTCATCTTCTGAGTCTCCTTCAGAGTCAGAATCACCATCAATTTCAGAAACTCTTAGTTCTGACCTTTCTTCAGAAGTTCTCACATCAGAGTCAGATTGAGACTTATTCCAATTCCAAACTTTTGATTCCTTCAAAATAACGTCTCTGCTGAATTCAACTTTATTAGTTTCTGGACAATAAAGCTTGTACGCACCTGTACTGTGGTACCCTACCAGTAACATTACTTTGCTTCTATCATCCAGCTTCTGTCTTCTGGCCTCTGGGACATGTTTGTAACAAATAGAACCAAACACCTTTAGATGACTAACACTTTGCTTTTCTCCAGTCCACTTCTGAATATGAACTATTTCCTTCAGCTTCTTCGTTGGACATCTGTTGAGCACATATGCTGCGGTGGCAACAGCTTCTCCCTACAAGTTGTGAGGAAGCTTCTTCTCCTTCAACATGCTTCTCGTCATATCAAGAAAAGTACGATTCTTCTTTCAGCAAGACCATTGTGTTGAGGAGTATAAGGAGCAGTAACCTCATGCTCAATTCCATTCTCCTCACAGAACTTCTGAAACTCTTTGGAGTTATACTCACCCACCATCGGTTCTGAGAATCTTCAGAGTCTGACCACTCTGATTCTGAATCTTCATTCTGAACTTCTTGAATTCAGCAAACACCTCGTGTTTGAACTTAATAAGGGATACCCATGTCATTCTCGTGAATTCATCAACAAATGACACGAAGTATTTATTCCCGCCGATCGATGCTACTGGAAATGGACCACACACATCAGAATGCACTACTCCCAATGCATGTTTTGCTCTTGGAGCTACTTCTGACGCAAATGGCAATATTGGTTGCTTTCCTTCCATGCACACTTTGCATGACTTCTCAGGCTTCTTAATTGCAGGAATTCCATGTACCAGCTTCTTCAAATTTAGATGCCCTAAACTTCTAAAATTTAGATGACCAAATCTTCTGTGCCACAGCTCACTTTCTTCCACAACACTTATTGCACTGAGGCATTCAGAGTCAAAAGTTCTGACATTCACCTTGAATGTTTTATTCCTTCCCTGTTCTAAATCCATAATCAACTTCTGATTACAGTCATACAGCTTCAGAAGATTGTCCTTCATGGTAACTGAAAAACCTTTCTCAATTAATTGTCCCACGCTCATCAGATTGCTTTTTATGCCAGGCACATACCACACTTTCGGAATCAATGTTGTTTTCCCATTGTTCAGAATGACTCTGACATTTCCCATACCTTCAGCGTTAAGATATTTGTCATCAGCACATCTGATCTTTGTCCTCTTTTCAGAGTCAAAATCAACCAGCCACTTCTTATTTCCAGTAAGATGATTTGAGCAGCCAGTGTCCATATACCACCAGTTTGTCAAATTCGTATCATCAGATTCAGAAGCCATCAGTAGCACAGATTCATCATCAGAACTTCTGGCTATATTTGCTTCTTCTGACTTCCTTTCTTTGTTTGACCAACAATCTCTAGCAAAGTGACCAAACTTCTTGCAACAGTAACATTGGATCTTCTTCTTGTCATACTTCTCTTTTCCCTTCTGAGCATTCTTTTGCCTATCAAAAGTTGAGGTTTCTGACTTCTGACAACCATCAGATCTTCTCCTGGCTTCTGACCAAGACTGCTTCTGATGCTTCTTATCAGAAACTGCTTTCAGAGCCTACTGCTCTACTTCCCTTTCAGAAGTTCTCTCAGTCAGACGCAACTCTTGCGCCTCTAGACTGCTTTGCAGCTCTTCAATTCTCATGGTGCTCAGATCCTTAGAATGTTTTATTGCTACCACAATGTAATCAAACTGAGGGGTAAAGGATCTCAATGCCTTCTCAATGATTACTTGTTCAGAAAGGGTTTCTCCACACGCCTTCATCTCATTAGTGATCAGAATCACTCTGGAGATGTACTCAGAAACTTTCTCATTGTTCTTCATGTTGAGATTCTCATACTGCTTACGTAGAGACTGAAGCTTCACCTTCTTCACTGATACGTCACCACCGTAACATCTGACCAGTGTGTCCCACGCAGCCTTTGCCGTCGTTGAATCAGCGATTTTCTTAAACACATTTACATCCACACACTGATGGATGTAGAACAATGCTTTCTGATCTTTCTTCCTTGTATCCTTCTGCGCGTTCTTTTGTTCCTCCGTTGCATCTGCTGCTACTGGAACGTAACCTTCAGTGACAAGATCCAGAACTTCTTGAGCACCGAACAGTACACACATCTGAATCATCCAACGAGTCCAGTTTTTGCCATCAAATACTGGAAGCTTGGTGTTCATACTGCCGTTTCCGTTCATCTTCTACCTTGTACAGTCACTCAGATCTCACCAAACACAGTGTTTCCCAATCCCAAAAATCAGAAAATGTGATTCTGTTCAGAATTTTGTTCAAGATTCAACACGAATTCAAGAACCAAAATTCAATCACACAACGCCTCACGTTTCACTCGTGTTTCCCGTGTTTCCCCGTGGATCCGAACCGGAGCTCTAGATACCAATTGTTGGTGTACAAGGTGAATAATGGATGAAAAAGAGTAGAATATATTATAATAGAATGACAGCTACAAAAGGATACAAATCACTAACTACCACTAGTCTATTTATAAGCTAAAACTAGGGCTACAAAAGACAACAAACAAAATACTAAAATACCCTCAAACAAACTTAATGACTAAGTTTTGGAATATAAATTATTATTTCTAATAAAAATAACTCTCCTATAGAAAAAATGGGGAAGAAGAAAATCCAAATCAACTGGAATTATTTTAAATTAAACACAGACACCTGACAAAAATTGAAAAAGTTTCTGTTAATATGAAAGTTCTCTTGAACAGAATAGCATTCCTAATTCTTCAAATATTCCAAACCACCAACAATCAATCAATTCTTAAATTTTGATTTTTCAATCCTATTTGCCTCTCAATTATTGATAGATAGTTATTTATACTAGTGAATATGTTTTTTATTAGTATTGATAAATAATGAAGAAGTTAATTTAATGGTTTTTTATTAAGTAAATTAATAAAGAATCTTTAACTGAATATTTAAGGCATAGCGGTTGATTGTTAGTTAAGTTGTAATTCGACATTATTAATTTGTTGAAAACATAGATCATTAGGGTAGTGATCGAGAGAAAGTGGGATGAGTTCTCATATTTAAGGTGGTCTAAATAGAATGACATGGGTAGTATTAGGAAGTAGGCATTAAACAAGGTTTGTTCATTTAAGACTAATTGTATTAATACTATTGAGAGTGGATTTCTTTTCTTGTGTTGGAAACCCCTTAGACATAGGTGACATTGCATTGAATTGAGTTAACAATTCTCTTGTGTTCTTTATTGGTTTAACTTTAAATTCATTAGTATGTGATAATCAGCTATAAACTATTTTCTATGGTACATATTGGTTAAGACATTGTGTTCAACATCTGTCCCACATAGAACAAAATTATAATTGGCATTAGAGCAGACACCCTATTCTGTTTGGGTGCGCTTTAGAGACAATATTTTCTGCTCAAATGGACAACACTAAGGAATGAGGATCAATCAATACACCATCTATCTTGGATGATACCAACTATGATTATTGGAAAGCTAAAACTATTGTTTTTTTTAAAGAGAATTTCTTAACACACCACCCAGCCATCTTACGCACCTGGCGCGCTGACGAAAATACTCATGCGTTCCGGATGTGCAAATCCGGACGCACCGTGGTTTTAAAAATTTTCAGTTTTTAACGGATGTGCACATCCGGTAAACGTTCGTATTTGAAAATCCGGAATAAAACCTGTTGCAGAACACCAAAAATCCAACAATGTTTCTCACATTCATAAAATAAAATCGGGATTACATTGAGAAAATCGCCATGACATCGACAGAAATATAAATATTACAAGATCAATAGCCCGGTGGACGCTTGCACATCTCTAAGATGTCATCGACCGTTCTTCGGATTTTGACACAAGGCTGTAAGCGGCGTTCCCTTCGTTATCAACGGAAGGTGAACGATACTGAAGCTTCGCAACCTTCCATTTGTCTCCGTAAGGTAGGAGATGTTCGATGTCGTCAATGATCTCGCCGATTAAGATGTCCCTCGTTAACTTATACTTGCGACCGATTGTTATGCCGTCGGTATAGGAGACAATTGTGACATACCAATGGATCTTGATATCATACAATTGAGACATTTAGTGTTTGTGTGAATGATATCAAATGAAACCCCTAATTTATAGAAAAGTTAGGGTAAAGTTATTTCTGCCTAAGTTCGTTCCGGATGTGCAGATCCGGACAAACCCTACAAATATTGGTTCCGTATGTGCATATCCGAAAATTTCCCGGATATGCAAATCAGAATGTTCTACTGATACATTTATTAAACAGAATTAAACATGTTATGCAGCCACTTGGAATACTTTCATTGCAATAAAATTCATAAGTGTATTAAAAAGACATATGAATAAAAATACAATATATTTCACTTCAATAATGTACAGTGTGTCGTATGATTATACAAAAGAGTTAAAACAAAATTCTCCGTCTAAATCTATAGGAGCTTGAACTTTCGACTTTTCCGCATTTGATGCCTTTTCAATTGCGTGCAATCTTTCGAATTCAAGCATCCTTTCGACAAAACTATCCGGCCAAGACTCGGTAATTGCGGTTGAATGCGTCGCCCATTGCGGTGATTTAGGTGGTATCAGGCATCCAGGTTTCAAGATAACTTGTACGAAATGTCTTGATTTCGCAAGCCATCCGATACACATGATGCGATCATTTGGATTCGACGGAGGTGCGGTGTGGAGTGGAAAAAAAGTTTCCGAAAAACCGTATCGCGTCAAGTCGATACACGCCATATCGTAGGCGCATGCTATAAGATGACCCATCTTGGGGAAGCTCGTCCATTTCGATACCGGTGTCGGACCACTCAACCACGGAACAAGTGACTCGTGAACATTGTCATATTTTTCTTGATTTTCATAGAGACGCAAGTATGCTTCTTTATGCGTCTCCAACTCTAGGATAAGTTGATGACGTACAAGTGCATGACCTTCCACTTTTTATATTTTAAGGATACGGTGCGTCCGGATGCGCACATCCAGAATCAAGGGGCAAAAAAATAATTTCACGTAGTGCCTAAGAAACTTGGGTGGTGCATTAAGAAATGCTCTTTTTAAATCCATGGACAACAAAACATGGAAACTTTTAATATTGAAAACTCCAAAGCTGAAGATGGAACATCAATCTTAAAGGCAGAAGCTAAGTGGTCTAATGCTGAAGATGAAAAAGAACTTGGAAACTCCAAAATTCAAAATGTTATTTTCAATGGTGTAGACTAGAATATGCAAAGATGTTGGAAACTCCAAAGATCTTGCAACACTAATAATAAGAATATGCAAAGTAGACTATAATACATTACATAATCTCTTCGATTTGAGAGATTAATCTCTGCAATTACGTGCATAAAATATCTAATTTCTACTAAAATAATCTAAAATTTTATTACAATTAAATTATAATGTACTATTTATTTATAACATACAATTAAACAACCGCTAAATCAAATATGTTTTTGCCATGAAACTGTTGTATATCTTATATTCGATTATTTTAAAATATAATTTTACTTAATTGATTTTTATATTACTCCTTTCATTTTAAAATGACTATCATTTTAATAAAATAATTATTTCAAAATGACTATCATTCTCTTTGATTTAAGAATATGCAAAGTGGACTATAATACAATACATAATCTTTTAGATTTGAGAGATTAATCTCTCCATATACGTGCATAAAATATCTAATTTTGACTAAAATAATCTTAAATTTTATTACAATTAAATTATAATTTAATATTTATTTATAACAATTAAAAAACAGCAAAATAAAATCTGTTTTTGCCATGAAATTGTTGTATATATTATATTTGGTTATCTTAAAATACAGTTTTACTTAATCGATTTTCATACTACTCCCTCCTTTAAAATTTACTACGTTTTAAAAAAAAAATTATTTCAAAATAATTATTATTCTCACTTTATAATATAAAAATGATAGTTGTTTTTTCAATTGTGTTCTTTAATATTATTATTTACATTACTTCCAATATATTAATAAAATTAATTTAATAAAAATATAATATTTTATAATAATATTATTCCATTCTTAAATCTAAATTTGTGTACAAAAATTTTAAGATAGAATGCTATTTGATACTAATGTTACTTTTTTTTTTCCTCCAGATGATTCCACCAAAAGAAAGGATAGTTTAGACTATATTTGCAAGTTACGTAGTGAATCAGTTATTCAAGAAGCTGCCATTTCTCTATCATTTGGATTTTAAAATGATGGTTTGTTGGACATAAAATATTTCACATATGTGTTGATCCTGGCCGTAAACCAAACAGAGACCATTTCGTCCTATATTTATTTTCTTATGACATCATTATTTCGTATTTATTAAAAGATGATATACATTCAAATAAATTACATCGGAAATAATACAAATTTGTATTTGCTAAAACCGTTATATATATATATATATATATATATATATATATATATATATATATATATATATATATATATATGTGTGTGTGTGTGTGGGACGGGATCATTTGACACCGGTGTCAAAATATTAACTTTGACATCATATTCGAACCGTTTATTATTATTAATTCAAAGGTTAAGATATATTCACTTAAAACTAACACATGAGTTTTTTAAGGGAATTTATCTTAGCCATTGAATGAATAATAATAAAGGGATAGGATTTGGTGTCAAAGTTAATATTTTGACACTGGTGTCAAATGATCCCCTCCCTATATATATATATAGGAAACGTATTATATGAGAATGACATTTTTATGTGAGAATATGAGAATGAATATGAACCATTATATTTTAAAACACATATATTCTCACATAAAAATGTCATTCTCATATAATACGTTTCCTATATATATATATATATAGGAAACGTATTATATGAGAATGACATTTTTATGTGAGAATATGAATGAATATGAACCATTATATTTTAAAACATATATATATATATATATATATATATATATATATATATATATATATATATATATATATATATATATATATATATATATATATATATATATATATATATAAAAGGAACGTATCATATGGGAATGACATTTTTATGTGAGAATATGAAAATGAATCTGAACCATTATATTTTAAAATAAATGGTGAAGATTATGTGTCAGTTTTTTTTCTTTCGCCTCCATCATTTATTTTAATAATGGGGGAGAGAGAAAAACAAAAGCCACACATAGTCTTTACCATTTATTTTAAAATCTAATGATTTAGATTCATTCTCATGTTTCTACATAAAAATTGCATTCTCATAGGATATGAACCATATATATATATATATATATATATATAGGGTTCATATCTTATGAGAATGTCATTTTTATATAAGAACATGAGAATGAATTTGAATCGTTAGATTTTAAAATAAATGGTGGAGATTATGTGTGATTTTTATTTTTCTCTCTCCTCCATTATAAAAATAAATGATGGAGGAGAGAGAAAAAAACTGACACGTAATCTCCATCATTTATTTTAAAATTTAATGGTTCAGATTCATTCTCATGTTCTCACATAAAAATATCATTCTCATATGATACGTTCCCTATATATATATATATATATATATATATATATATATATATATATATATATATATATATATACCAGGAACAGTGGCGCAGCCTGGAACAGTGGTTATTTTGGTTATTATTTGAGTGGTTTGGGATTATTTCTGAAGAACTGAAAATAAAATTCGAAAGAAGGTAGAGAAACTGAATATTTATTAGAGAGAGAAAGAGTTGTACAAAGGAAGCGTGCCTCAAATGAAGCACAAGAGACTCCTTTTAAAGGAGAAGGTTACCTATTGTAACCGGTAAAAAGAAACAAAACACACACTAAACGGTTGAAAGGGGAATCAATTAAGCCGGGTGCACTATGAGCCCCATCGACACTTATTGATCACAAAGGACAACCGACAAGATAAAAAGTAAAAGCAAAAGAAAAGCAGATTCTGCTGTCCAATTCCAGCTTTAGTTGGGTGGACGTTGCTATCACTTTTATTAGTGGGAGACAGCTGAGGATTACAGCTAGCAGATCCTAATCTCTTTGAGGACCCTTTCCTTTGGCCTTTTGTGCCATTGCAACAGTAAGGGAATCCCAAAAGTCATCTGAAGTGGGTTCTGGCTCTTGAGATTCGCCAGCTAGGACGTCATCCATTGATGCATGTGAAGAACTTGTCTTCATAGAACTGTCATCTTTGGCTGTGGGAAAGGCTGTGAAGAATTGGCCTTTCATGTGCTCAAGGATTCTGATCATTAGATCTTCGTCATCTTCAAGAGGATATTTCTTCTGGTAGTATTCTTTAAGTTGTATTAACGTCATTTGAGAGGAAGCCTGCTTCCTGGTTGGATTCATTTTATCTTCTTCAATGGTGGCTTTGATAAGCTTAATCTTTTCTTGAAGATCTTTAGCATCCATTTTGCTCCACCATTTGGTAAAGAAATTCCTTTGTAAATAAGGAATATTGATATTGCTCTTTCCGACGGAAATTGTCCATCTCCAAATCCATGGGATCTGAAACTTAGCAAAATATAATAACGGACATTGTCCTGTAATTAAATTCTTTGAAATGACCTTTTCAATTAAAGGACTCTCCTCACACCATGGTGTATAGAGATCATCTAATTCCTTAGGTAAAATTTCTAAGGAAGGCCCAAATTTATTCCACCAATTAAAAAACCAACTTGGTAATTGTTTTTCCAGAATTTCTGGGTTAACTGAGAAGAACCAAGAATGCTTATTCTTTGGATTTTGGTAATAAAATGCCTTAGAGAAGGCTTGGACATAGTCCCAATAATTGTAGTAGACCATTATACCATCAGCCAATTTAATGGATTTCTCGCTATTAGGATTAAGGCCCCATTCTCTGGGATGCAATATCTTATTGATATGGCATTTGGAAAAGTTTATAAAATTATCAGGATTATTATTCTGATAATGATGAGTAATGGTGACCGATCCGGTCATTAGGAGCAATATCTCCATGTTAGGTCTGGATTTTCCAGAAAGACCAACATATCCTCTTGCTTCAAGGTATCTAGTCATGATAGCCCAACCATCATTGTTGGTAATTTGCACATCTTCATGCTCAACGTGCATAATGAATTCCAAAGAAGGATTTTCAACATAGTCTGCTGACTGTTCTTGTATTGGTTCGCTAGAAGCGGCAGTCTTGTAAGAATCATGGTTCTTAGACTGAGCAGAGGAAGATTCTTCCTTATCTTTATTTTTTGAGGATGCAGTTAATGTCTGCATTCTGGGTCTGTTGGGATAAACAGTAGTCCATTCCCCTATTAGAGGAATACTGGGTTCATCTTGGGACAACAATTTGTTGTTCCCTCTTCCTCCTCCCCGGCCAAAGGAGCGACCTCCTCCTCTGGTCCTAAATGGGACGCTCATTGCCCTGCAAAAATTCACGGGTTAAAAAGTCAGCTAGAGAATTATTTTCTCCTTTGATGTATTGGATATCAAATTCAAAAACACTTAATTGGGCTTGCCATGAGGCAAAAATTTGTTTGGAAACAAGATTCTTGATATCCTTTTCAATAATTGATTTTGCAGAGCTGCAATCAATTCTTAACAAAAAATTTTGATTTAATAAATCAGTTTGAAATTTTGAAATACATTTAATGATAGAAAGCATTTCTTTCTTGACTGTAGAGTACTTAGCCTGTGTCTGGTTCCATTTACCAGAAGTGAATCTCACCAAGACTTCTTTAGAAGTTTCAGGGTTAACTTGCTTGAGAATTCCTCCATAACCTATGTCAGAGGCATCTGTTTCAATTATTTTGAAGTTGCTAGGGTTAGCCAAAGAAAGGCAAGGCAAGAATTTGACTTTCTTTTTTATGGCTTGGACAGCAAGAGTATGCTTCTCAGTCCAAGGTTTGGGGACTTTCTTAAGTCTCTGATAAAGGATGGCGGTATCTTTGGCCAAATCTTTATAGTAATCAGAAATGTAATTAAGACTTCCTAGAAACCTTTGTAATTGTTTCTTCTCAGATAATATATCTGGGATTTTGGAAGCAAATTCAATGCTTCTGCTGATAGGAACAATTGTTCCTTTATTTATTTCATGACCTAAAAATCTAACTTTTGTTTGAAAAAGCTTCATTTTAGGTGCTGAAATAACAAGACCATTGTGTCTAATAACGCCTTTAAAGATTCTTAAATGCTTGATGTGTTGATCTAGAGACTGAGAAAAAATCAAAACATCGTCAATATAGACAATAATAAATTCAGAATAGGGATTAAGAATATCATTCATAATCTTCTGAAATTCTGAAGGGGCGTTCTTAAGACCAAAAGGGAGGACATTCCATTCGAACTGTCCAAAGGGAACGGTGAAAGCCGTTTTGTATTTATCAGCTTCTTCAATTTGAATCTGCCAATAACCTGATTTCATATCAAATTTTGAAAAGATTAAAGCATTACTCAATCTATCCAGCAAATCTTTCTTATTAGGGATAGGATACCTAATCCACTTAAGAACTTTGTTCAAAGGTTTATAATTGATAACCAGTCTGGGAACACCTCGTTCCTTTTCAGCTGCATTATTGACGTAGAATGCAGTACAAGACCAAGGCGATTTAGAAGGTCTGATTAATCCTTTGGATTGTAAGGATTCAATTTCCTTTTGACAAAGATTCAGATAATCTTTGTTCATCTGGGCGGGCCTAGCCTTCGTAGGGATTTGATCTTCATTAAAATCTTGCAAATAGGGGAGAGAAACAACATGTTTCTTTCTTTGCCAAAATGCGTTGGGAAGGTCACTACAAACCTCAGTTTTAAACTGATTCTCTATGCTCTTAATTTGGGCTTTCATAGAGTTTTTGCTAAGCTGATCTTCAATGCTTAGCAGGTTTATTTCGTCTTGAAGAAAGCCTAATTGCTTTTCCTTTTGATCAAGGATAATATCCTTAACTTCATTGATTATCCTAGTTTGAGGGTCCGTTAGGAAGTCAAACCTAACAGGTTTTCTATTAACTTCACCTATTATACCTTGATGGCTAAGTTTAGCTGGTATAATACTGTTAAGGAACGGGGTTCCTAATATGATTCTTCTTGTAAGATTTTTAACAAGAATGAAAGAGGTAGGAAGGCAAACCTCTTGGTTGCAAATATGAGCCTTGGATAGCTTATATTTGACTTTGAGTTTTTTCCCGCCAGCTTGAGTGAGGGATTGTGTAGTCTTATCAAAAAACTTGGTAGGGATCATTCCTTCCTGAATACAATTCAAGTCAGCACCGCTGTCCACAAGGGCAATCTCATCTTTGATGATGTATTGCCTGTCGATGACAAGGGTAATTTTGATATACCATTTTTGAGAGGTAACCTTATCCAAAAGGTGTAAATAACTCTCTTCATCAGGACTCTCATTATCCTCCTCCTTGCTTGATTCTTCTTCTTTAGAAGATCCAATTTGCTGATTCATAGTTTTGAGGATATTAATACGCTCAAGAAGACTTAAATATTCTTCATCAATGGACTGGATAACTTCTTTTCCCTTTTCTAGGTTTGTTATCCTATGATTAAGAGTTTTATTAGTTTTTTTAATCTGACTTATTTCAGATTTAAGCTGAGAAATTTCTCCTCTAAGGTCACTTAAGGAAGTGGGAACTTCTTTCAGGTTAGATTTATGAAATCTAGTTAGGACCTCGCTAAGTTGGTAAGGAGCTTCTATCATTTTAGGAGCTTCAACTCTAGGTTGATTTCGAAGGAGGATTTCTAGCATTTTCCTTTTTATGCTAGGATCGGTAATGGCTTCAATGGCCTTTAAGGCATTATCTTGATCGCTTGTGATAACAAAGCAACCGTCCATATTAGCTATGGAATTCCAATAATTGAGCTCATTGCACTCACAGTCTTTTGTGGATGATTCTGAAGATTCAGAATCAGAGGAATTGACAATGTCAACTTCATTACTAGAAGAGTTTTCTTCTTCAGAACTGGAATTAATCAGCAAGACCTTTTCTAGCTGAATACGAAGTTTTTCGTCTTCAACTTCGTTAAGAGCCTTTTTGGTCCAACACCTATTGGCGTAATGACCCTGCTTACCACATTTGTGGCAGGTGATGTCAAGCTTCTTGGCTTTTCTTTTTCCCTTCTTATTATAGGGTTTTGGTTCGGGTCTAGGTTCCCTTCTTTTGAAGTTCTTCTTCCTATAAGGCTGAGAACTTTGAGCTTTGCCTCTGTAAGAATCCTTTTTCTTACCATGCTTAAGAGATTTCTTTTTTCTTTCTGTAGGAGGTTTTCCTAGGTCATAGGCGAATTGGTCACAGAATTCTCCTAACTGGTGTTTCTCAGAAAGCTTTTGCTTCTTGAGTTGATGCTTAAGTTTGATGTCGTTGCATAACGCTAATCCTTCTGTTATGCAGCTATTAATAATTTGACCATAGGTTAGGTCTGGGTAATTGATATTAATCCCATCATTTTTGTCTCTAAGGGTTTTTCTAACCCTTTCAGAGAAGAGATGAGGAAGGCCATCTATGAATTTGGCTTTCCAATGAACTGAATTGGAGTTCTTTAACTGAAAAACCCTAGATAGGAAGGTATCTTTATACCACCTAAAGTGTGTCAAAGACGGACATTTAAGGTTTTGAAGAAGGGTTTGGAGCTTTTCTCCAATGGGTTGGTTATGACCAACAAAGTGTTGAAGGATGGAAAGACTTAGGGTGTATACCGCGTCTTCATCTCCTGTAGTAGTAACTGTAGGGGTGCTGGTTCCCTCAGTTTTGACTAACTTCTTATGGGAAAGAATTTCTTTCCTTTGAGAATCAGTGAGGTAGGCATCCCACCAACCTCTGAGTTGACCAATGAATCCTGCTGTGATAAAAGAAGCAACAACATTGTCAGAATTACCGTTTTGTTTACAAACGGTGGCGTACATAAGCATTCTATGTATGGTGTCAACTATTTGTTTCTCATTGAGGCCATCTATGTTCCATTCATAGATAGCTTTTCCAGAATACGAATTCTGATAGTTATCAGGTTCTTCAAAGAGGACATCATGAGGTGTAGGTCTTTTGTAGTAATATTTTTCTACAGGTTTGGTCATATGGACCGGGTTTATCTCCGGACTTTCGTCTTGATCTTTGAACATTTGGGTTAATTGGTTAATATTTCCAATAGCTTCTTCATCTTCTTCAGAGGTATAATTTTCTTCAGAAGAATTATCCTCATGAATTAAGACTCTAAGGTGAATATCCTTCAGTTTTTGTTCGAGGATCTTTATAAACTCGCTGTGGTCTTCTTCCATTTTGAAGCCACTGATTTGGACTGGAGGTTGGATAATAGGAATATCCGGAATAGTTTTAGAAGAGGATTCTTCTTGGAAAGGAATAATTTGGTTTTTTGCAAGCTGGTCCATCATCAAGCTTTGCTGTTTCATCTGGTTTTCCATATCATTTTTCACGGACAAAATAAGTTTTTCAAGAGAAACCATATGTTCTCCCAGACAAGTTAGGAAGGCATTGGTAAAGTTTTGCGCCCTAACTAAAGAGTTTAACTCTTTAATAGAAACATGACTATTTTCAAGTTTCTTGATGGTGTTATACGCACTAGCTTCAGCATTTTCTGAAAGCTGTATAGCCCTTTCAGGGGGATAGGGTGATTCAAGGGAATCTCCTTCAGGGGTCTTCCAGGACCTTTGAATAACAAGGATATCAGTTTGTGTTTTCTGAATAAAGAATTTCACAAACCAATGGATAAATGGAATAAGGGTTTGACCCTTGGATAACTCTTCATAGAAAAGTTCTTTGAATTCTAGAAGGGTGGCTTTAGGGAATTTCTTAAAATACCATTTTCTAAAGGCTTGGTTTTCCTTCTTCATAAACTCATTATTAATGAGTTTCCTAGTGTCACTTCCTTCAGAGAAATCAATCATAAATGAAATGACATTTCAGATTGGGTTGGAGATTCAACCCTAGGTTCTTGGCCTTGGTATATTCCAAATGGAATTTTATTCTCACTAATCTTGATGTTTTCCACATACTCTTGATCTAAGGCATTCTCTTTAACCCTAGAGGCAGATGTGGAAACCCTAGGAAGGACTGTAGGGGCTGTGACATAGTCACTGCGGGTTGAGTACCTAGCGGACATGGCTCTAGGTATAATAAACCTACGTTGATGGTTGAAATTGATAGCAACATCTCCTTCAGATGTTTGTACTATCTGGTCTATGTCCTGATTTAGGACAGGCTTTGGCTCAATTTCTTGAGGCAAAGACCAAGTTTCTGGGAATTCAATTTCATTCCACCTGATCAACCTATTAGTTGCAACATTAGAAGTGAGCAAATTTGTTTGCACAAGAGTAGTAGTTCCTTGAGGTGAAATATTTTTCACTTTGGGATTCAGGGTGTTTAAAACTTTGTAATAAATTCTATAGCATATTGCTATAATTTCACTTCCTGGTTTAAAATTATAACCATGGGTGTGAATAGTTAATCTCAGGGCATCCAAAAGATTTTTGTCAGTCATGGAGAGATTTAAGTTTGGAGAAACTTCAAAATAAACTGGACCGTGACATAGACTAGTTTCTATGACGGCAGCTAAAGATTGTTGAAAATGTTCACATCTCCCATCTCTGACATATGCCACGAGACTTGAGTTTAATCCAAGCATGGTTAAAGGTTTTAAAGCAACTTGGATTAATCCAATATGGATGAATTTGTAATCTTTAAAAGGAAGCAAATCCTTTTTGCTTAACAGCCCAATATTTTGGGTTGATCCTGAAACAGGTATGGTTTGCTCAGTGGTTTTAACTGCAAACCTGGACATAACATCGAACATACCAAATTTATAAATTTGTTTAGAAGATACGGATGGTATTATCCATTTGTTCAACCTGTCAAGATCTTTAGGAAATTCATTATTTTCCTCATTCTTAACCAAAGAGTTTTGACAATCATTGTTGTCAACAGAAACTGTATCAATATTAGAATCCATTCAATATTCTGCTAAGAGTGTTGTGGTGAGCAACAGATAACAAAACTATCAAAATAACATATCAAGTTTGACTCATAATTGTACTAGTTCATAATTCTTATCTTACAAACAAATCATCTTTGCAAACAGGAACTGTTTAACGATCACAAGAAAATAGGGGAATTCGGCTGAGCCAAACGTCAACCCATGAAAGTGATCAAAGGGTTTTATGATAAATTAGTACGGGGCGTTGTCAACCTTGAAGTTAGGCATTCGGTAGTTGTTATTCCGAAGAACAAAACAACTGCCTATCTGAAAACAGGCGCCAGTTTACAAGTTTCCAGCCAATATACCAATAGATCAAAAAATGGACCTAAATCAAAGATGTAAAAAGAAGTTTCAGCCAAAGTTTCTTACAAAATGCTCAAACACATCCTCCCACGGACAAAAAGAGCTACAGAAAGCACTGAAAACATCTTTTTAAGAATTATAAGATAAGAGTATGGAACTACCATAATTATAAGAAAGACTTAATCTTTATAAATCAAGATTATCATCTGTGCTACCACAACAGTAGCTTAGCTACTATTACTCATTAGTAATAGTAACAGTAGTTTACCTTAAAAAAGGCTCTGATACCAGGAACAGTGGCGCAGCCTGGAACAGTGGTTATTTTGGTTATAAACACCCTGAATCCCAAAGTGAAAAATATTTCACCTCAAGGAACTACTACTCTTGTGCAAACAAATTTGCTCACTTCTAATGTTGCAACTAATAGGTTGATCAGGTGGAATGAAATTGAATTCCCAGAAACTTGGTCTTTGCCTCAAGAAATTGAGCCAAAGCCTGTCCTAAATCAGGACGTAGACCAGATAGTACAAACATCTGAAGGAGATGTTGCTATCAATTTCAACCATCAACGTAGGTTTATTATACCTAGAGCCATGTCCGCTAGGTACTCAACCCGCTGTGACTATATATATATATATATAGGCTTTATTACAATTTTAATTCCCTTATTTTTATTTTTTTTAATTTTGGTCCCTCCTATTTTAAAATCTGGAATTTTTGTCCTCTATTTTCATTTTTGTTAACTTTTGATCCCCTAATTTAAAATCTGAAATTTTGGTCCTCTTATTTTCATTTTTTTAGACTTTTGGTCCCCTTCCGACCAATAGTAAAAAAAAAAAAAAAATAGAGAGACCAAAATTCTGGATTTTGAAAAAGGAGACCGAAATTCCGAATTTTAAAATAGGAGACCTAAACTTAAAATAATAAAAATAGAGGGATCAAAATTGCAATTAAGCTATATATATATATATATATATATATATATATATATATATATAAGATTTAGAGTTCTGTGGGTCAAAAGTTTCTCCATCAATTATGAACTGAGGTATTTATTATAGATGATCTTTTGGGTTTGAACTAGAAAGCCAAAAGATGGTTTCCACAATTCTATGATTTAGAACATGGGATACGCGTGTAGTGGAAGACTTATTCTCCTTTTGACCGACATTATTTGGACATTTCATGCTCCACGGGGTGGACAGGCGGGCGGGTACGGACGGATTCGGACTCAAAACTCATATCCGATCAAATCCATGGATGATAAATGGAGAACCAATTTCGTCCGTTTGATTTACGGTTTTGTTGGATTGCGGTTTTTCGGTTTTCACAAATTATGCGGTCCGGATAGTTCGGATCTAATGCAAATTAAATATATAAACTGCAGGCAAACAAAATCAACAAACAAACTCACAAATATTCTTAGATAGGAAATAAAACATAGTGTAGATCTATAAAGATAAACTTGAGCTTGATTTTCATGAACACAAATTTTGATTTGATTCAAAATTTTCAACTTGTATCAGAAAATAAAAGAAGAAAAAGGGATGTCTCCATAGTTGTTTAATTGCACCGCTCACATGAATGTAAGAGAAAGGAGAGGGTTGTTCATGTAAAAGATGCACTGGTTTGAAGAGAAAGGAGGAGAAATTCAACAAATTAACTTTTCAAAGTGTTAAAATATTATAAGATTTTAGTATATTTAATAAAAAAAATGAAGTAGAATTGTGAAGCACGTGAGAAAACAGTAATAATAGCAGAGTAGGTATGATTGTGGGCCTCAAAAAATTAATAAATAGTTTAGTCACTTTTTTCAAGACTAGGAGGCAGGTACTTATCTGAATATATTTTACTAGGATTTGATAGAAATGTATATAAATAATAGTAACTAGTATAATAACAATCCAATTTCGGTCGGCATCGGGTCTAAATGGATCAAGATGTAATATCCGATTTCGACCACTCAAATCCATTGGTAACTGAAAAAAAAAATCCGTGGACCCGTATGTCTGAAATAAACCGACCGACATGAAATAACATCTAGCGGTTAAACCGGATTCGGGCGGACCTCTGTTTTTTGTCCACCCTTACTCCACGTTTTATAATCAAATGGATCATAAATTGGATCTGAGGTTTAGGTCCAACTTCGGGCGATCAAACCCGATCGAGCGTCCAAGCCTAATCATAGGTTGCCTTTTATGGCTAGATAAGATTATACTAGTACACAATTTAATAAGAATTTTACCGGACACTTTTTTCATTGGTCATGGCACCCCCACAAAACGTTGATTTGATCATAATACTTTTTGATTTGAAGGATTTATCAAATATTTAAAATATTTGGAAATAGATGTGGGGGTGCATGATTTTTTTTTAAAAATCAAATTTTTTTTTTCATAATATTTTAAGTTTACCTACAAAATTTATTGCGGAGTTTGCTGCGAAAATACATTACATGCAGATTTTTCTGCCATTTTGAATTATATGTATTGTATGCATTTTTTTGGATTAAAAGATCGATACCTAATTTTATTCATTTTTACTGGATATTTTAAAATATCAAGGATAAAAAACTACTTCAAAAATAATTGAAGGCTTTGAAAGAACCAATGTATTTTTATGTGAAGGAACAAAATTACACGCTGAGAATGCATTATATTCCTCTATGTCTCATATAAATTTAATAAGTTTCAATGATACTTGTCTAAATAGATATTATATTGAAACGAGAGATGTACGATACATTGCATATATTTGTATTGCAAAACATAATTTGGACTAAACATGTGTAATGGAAAAGCTATTGGCGTTTTCCTCTAGTGTTTACTACACTTATATTAGTACATTGAAACACATGTCATTCTAAATCAGAAGTTTATAAATAATGATAAATTTGTAATTTGGCATGACTAGTTGGGTTATCCCAGTTATATAATGATGCAAAAAATAATTGAATACTCAAGTGACCATCAATTGAAGAGTCAAAAGATTATTCATTCTAATAAATTATTATGCAACTCTTGCTCTCAAGAAAAGTTGATAATTTGACCATCACCAACAAAATTTGGAAATAAATATCTCACTTTTTTAGAGTATATACATGGTGATATTTTTGGGTTAATACACTCTTTATATGGACCATTAGATCTTTTATATTTTGGGTTAAATATACAACACCCCCCTGCAATATAGGCGAGTTTCGGTTTACCCCCTGTAAAAAAAAATTGGATCCCCCCTTTAAAATGTTTACATTTTATGTCTTTTGCTTCCTAAGCGTTAAAGTTACCCCCCTGTATAATTAACCCTTATATTTTTAACTAATGCATCAACTAGATGGCAAATTGTTTATTTGTTGTCAACTCACAACTAGACATTTGTGTGATAGTTGGCCCAACTATTTAAATAAGAGCTCGTTTCTCCTATTATCCTGACAAGAAAATATGTCTTGATAATAGTACAAAATTTTCATCTCAAGCATTTAATGAGTATTGTATGTCTATTAAAATTGACATTGAGCACTCAATAACACATGTACATATACAACATAGAATTGCATAATCATTTATTATATGTAACAAATTAATTGCAAGACCACTTATCATGAGATGCAAACTCCCAATTTTTACTTGGGAAATGCAATTTTGCATGCTTCTGCATTGATTCACACCAAGCCAACAAGTTGTCATACCTCTTCCCTTTGATAATTAGTTTTTGGATGTGCATGTATGTTCCAATTTCTCTACCACGCTATACTAATATGGGTCCTCAAAGGAGGTTGGAAATAAAGGTTAGATATTAACCTCCATCTATTATAAAGTACCTTGAACCAATAATAAGATATTTATTCAGTGCTTGAATTGTCGATTGTCATTTTGATTAATCAAATTTCCCATCACTAGGGGAGAGAATTAGAAGTTGTAAAAATTGATCATTTAGAATGAATTATCATTGTCTCATCTTAATCCTCAAACTAAGCAATGTAAACTAGAAGTTCAAAAAATAACTCACTTGCAAAGGTTAGCAAATCAATTACAAAATACATTCGCTGGTCTAAAAAGTGGTACTAAATCATGTATACCAACCAATACTCTAATAAAAGTGGATGTCCGACCAATCGGTTCAAAAGATAAAAGTTCTCGAATAAGAAAAATATCTAATAATAAAGATGACTCGAGTAAGGATATAAAAAATATAAAAGAGTCTTTAAACATATCAACATTTTAGCTTTAGAAGAGACTGGTCAGATACATGAAATTCATGAAAATAAAGAGATCTCGATAAGTTATGTTCATAATGGAATACAATAGAACTGGCATGAAGTCAACATATTGACGATATTTTTACATATAATATATCTCTAAATGTGATAAATGACAAAGAAAATCATGAACCAGTGCCTATTAAGAATTGTTGACAAAGTGAGGACTTGCCAAAATGGAAAGATGCAATTATAGCATAATTAAACTCACTTTACAAAAGACAAGTTTTAGACCTGTAGTCCAAACACCTCAAGGTTTAAAGTCAATTGAGTAGAAATGGGTTTACCAAAAATGAAATGAAAATAACGAAATTGTGAGATACAAATCTTGGCTTATCGCTTAAGGATTTTCTCAAAGACTTTGATTGATTTTGATAAGACATATTCACCTATAGTGGATGCAAGTACTTTTTGATATTTGATCAGCCCTGTAGCACATGAAGAGCTTAATTGTCACATGATGGATGTTGTAAAATTTTATTTGTATGGATCACTTGATAGTGACATTTACCTAAATCTCCCTGAAGGGTTTAATATACTTGAGGCACATAATTTTGGATCTCGAAAAAATTACTCCATCAAATTGAATAATTCTCTCTATGGCCTAAAACAATCTGGATGCATGTGGTATAACTGCCTAAGTGGATATTTGCTAAGTGGGGTATATAATCAAATCTATTTGTCCTTGTATTTTTATGAAAATATATGAAAAATAGTTTGCTATAATTGTTGTCTATGTAGGTGACATGAATATTATTGGAACTTCTGAAGAGATTTCAAAAGCTATAAATTATTTAAAGGAAGAGTTTGAGGAGAAGGACTTAGGAAAAACAAAGTTATGTCTAGGTTTACAAATTAAGTATTTGGACAATGAAATATTTATACATCAAGAAGCTTATATAGCAATAGTTTTAAAACGTTTCTATATGGACAAATGTCATCTATTATCTACTCCAATAATTGTTAGATCATTGGATGTGGAGAAATATCCTTTTAGACCTCGAGAAAAAGATGAATGTTAGGTGCAGATTTTACCTAAAAGTGAACCATTTTTCTTGGCACTTTTTCTACTCGATTCTCATGTTTTCATTAATTATACTCATGATTGTTGTTATTCTTCTAACATTGAGAATATACCTTTGGTGCTTGTAATATGTGTGTTATTGTGCAGGAAAATGCACTAAATGATCAAAGTTGTAAGACATAAGATTGGTACAAGTTGCCAAAGAACAGTGGAAAACTTCAAGAAGTTCGCTTTGCGAACTAGCTAGCGAAGTTTTGCTTTGCGAAGGCTGGCGAAGTCCCAGCGAATGGTCCCAGAATTATGGCAGAGGAAAAAGGCACTAAAGTTCGCTTTGCGAACTTGAAAGCGAGTGTTTGCTTTGCGAACTATCCTTCGCATTGGGAACTCATGAAGAAATTATGTGGCGGGTTAACTATCAGAGGCACCTCAGGTGCCATTTTTTACCATTCGCTGTGCGAGTAAAACGTTCGCTTTGCGAACATGGAATTTCCTAAATGTATTATAAATAGATTTTTCACACTTTTGAGATAATATCAAGATATATACTTGAGAGAAATATTATAACTTGTAATTAAAAAATCAGAACTTTATATCTCTTCATTTCAAAAGGGAAAAGGTAAGATCTTTGATCTCTTGTTGGGTTTGGATGTAATCTTTTGATACCTTGTATATTTCATCTAATGTATGTTTGTGAATTAGTTTTGATTCTCTATTGTTGATTGTCTTTGATTGTTTATTTGTGGTTCTTGACAAAAACCTTTGTAAATCCTTGATCTTAGATTTTTATCTATCAATGAGCAAACTTTTGACATGGTTTTGTGAGTTGATATTCTTTGTATCTTTTATTGTATTGTGTTGATTAAGTAGCATGAGTGGGATCGATGTGGTATTGTGAGGATGCGTGATAATAGTGATGAAGAACGATATTCACATACATTTGGCCAATTAGTTGAATACATGTAAAAAGGGTTAAACATATGTATGTATTCTGATCATTGCTTTGTATATGAATTATTTCATTAGTTTGACATGGATGTTATAGTAATATATGTTAGGTCTAGATGCCAGAAATGGATGTAGGCTTAACATTCATGTAGGTTTTAAATGCTTTGTATTGATTGGTAATGTGCGAGAGGAATTATTGACCGGTACAAAATCACTCACACATTCGGGGACCGAGAGGATATGTATGTCGTGAGTGATACATGATGATATTAGACGAACAAGTGATTTATGTATAAAATGATTAGAAGAATGCATGTGTTATTAATTGATGAGATTCAATCCCAACAAGGCTCCGTTTATAATTCAGTATTTACTTTATATTTTCCGTCTTCACATTTTAAGCCTTTAATTTTGGTTCCTCTTTTAAACCAAAACTTTTGAACCATAAGCTTAGAAACATAGAGACCGTCGAACGGCATTCTTTCCCTCGTACTGATCCCTGTGGATACGACAAAACTGAGTTACTTAAATTAATTTTTGCTTGTTGTTGTATTACAGTTCAACAAAATGGCGTCGTTGCCGGGGATCGGTGTTTAGATATTGAGTTGCATTGCGATAGTTTCTATATTTTTGAGCTTTGTACATTTGTTTATATTGTATATATTTGATTTCTTTTATGTTTTCTCTAATGTGTTTAAGAATGATGAGAACTCCTTCTGGATTGGTTGTTATTTGTATAAAAGTATTCAATGAAGCTTCAACCGAGTCTGGATGGTGAGATTTGAATGTATGCGAGGTAAATTGTACTGCTTCATAAAATGTTAGAATGATTTAAGAATTTTGTGCTTTGTGCAAATGTGTATTTTTCTTTCATGTTGCAACTTGTTTGAATGCTTGTTTCACTTGGGTCCAAAAGCCATAAATTGTGAGAAACCTCCATTGTTTACTATATGCTAGGATGACTGATAACTTTGTTTAATTCGTTTGATTCATGTTTTATCTTTTGATTATTGTGATTGTGTAGAAGCATTAAAAATGATCAAGGCATTTGTCTATATTGAGCACAATCATATCTAAAAGTACCTTACCCGTGAGTAGTGAGTATTTGTTAACCTCTTTGAGCCTAAACAGTTTAGATCTCATTTTAGTGATGAACTTGGTTTATGTACATAATTTGAAAGTGTAGTTCATCATTGAATTTTGTGAGGTTCTAAAAAAAATTTCTTGAACCTTTGAACATTATTTTAATTTGATTTCCTTGCCTTAAAAAGCAAGGAAAATTCACTTGAGGTTTGGTTGAATTCAAGTTGGGGAGAATGGAAAAGAAGAATTGTAGGTTGCTAAAACTTTTTAAAAATTTCAAGCAAGCATGAAAAGGAAAAGTGTTAATATGAATGTGAAAAACAAAAGAAAAAGAATGCTTGTTTGAATGAGAAAAATAGAGAATGAAATAATTGTGCATAAGGAAGTTTGAGAAGGTTTGTGGTAAAGGAATGAAAATGGTGAATGAAGTTGAGATGTGTGAATACCTTGTATAGTGAATGTTTCTTTTTGCATCGACAATTTCGATTCAATGGCCTTGAGAAATGTCCCTTTATTGTTAACCCGGCCAAGTTACAACCCTTAAAGCCCTTAGTGATTTTTTTGCTTCCATGTTTTCATTTTTTATTATTAGATGTTGTATGAATTGAGTTGCTATTAGCATTGTTTGTCAGGTGAGTGAAATTGCCCCGTGGTTGCAAACGCATTAATTTCTTCATTCTTATTCTGAAGAGGAGTGTTAGAGTGATTCAAGTATGAAAATTTAGTTGTTATTTGAACCATTCCATGATATTTGTTTAAGAACTTAATTCTTTGTCATTGTTCGATTCTATTGAGTGGTGAACGTTGCTTGTGCGCATTTCTCTTGCTTGAAATTAAACCGTTAATCTATTCTTGGTTGAATTAAACGCTTGAGCGAATCCTCTTGTTTTCATAAGGGGCATACTTTGCTTGAGGACAAGCAAAAATCTAGTTGGGGAGAGTTGTTAGGTGCAGATTTTACCTAAAAATGAACCATTTTTCTTGGCACTTTTTCTACTCAATTCTCATGTTTTCATTAATTTTACTTATGATTGTTGTTATTCTTCTAACATTGAGAATATACCTTTAGTGCTTGTAATATGTGTGTTATTGTGCAGGAAAAGGCACTAAATGATCAAAGTTTTAAGACACAAGATTAGTACAAGTTGCCAAAGCACAGAGGAAAACTTCAAGAAGTTCGCTTTGCGAACTAGCTAGCGAAGTTTCGCTTTGCGAAGGCTGGCGAAGTCCCAGCGAATGGTCCTAGAATAATGGCAGAGGAAAAAGGCACTAAAGTTCGCTTTGTGAACTTGAAAGCGAGTGTTCGCTTTGCGAACTATCCTTCGCATTGTGAACTCATGAAGAAATTCCGTGGCAGTTTAACTATCAGAGGTACCTCGGGTGCCATTTTTTACCATTCGTTGTGCGAGTAAAATGTTCGCTTTGCGTACATGGAATTTCCTGAATGTATTTTAAATAGATTTTTCACACTTTTGAGATAATATCAAGATATAGACTTGAGAGAAATAGTATAACTTGTAATTAAAATATCAGAACTTTATATCTCTTCATTTCAAGAGGGAAAAGGTAAGATCTTTGATCTCTTGTTTGGTTTGGATGTAATCTTTTGATACCTTATGTATTTCATCTAATGTATGTTTGTGAATTAGTTATGATTCTCTATTGTTGATTGTCTTTGATTGTTTATTTGTGGTTCTTGACAAAAACCTTTGCAAATCCTTGATCTTAGATTTTCATCTATCAATGAGCAAACTTTTGACACGGTTTTGTGAATTGATATTCATTGTATCTTTTATTGTATTGTGTTGATTTAGTAGCATGAGTAGGATCGGTGCGGTATTGTGAGGATGCGTAGGCTGGAAATGAGTCGAGTTGAGTCGAACTCGCCTTAGCTCAGTTCGACTCGTTAAGAATTAGCCGAGTTTGAGTTCATCACGAACTTTTTTTTCAGCTCAAACTCGACTCGTTAAGAATTTGCCGAGTTCGAGTTCATCACAAACTTTTTTTTCAGGTCAAACTTGACTTGTTAGAAGTTCAAGAATATCTCGGTTCAACTCGTTAGGTTCAACTCGCATATTTCACAGACTTAAAAGTAATTTTTTAAAGTCTATTATATCTATATATATATATATATATATATATATATATATATATTTGACATTTTAAATTAATATTTTTTAAATAAAAAATTTAGAAATAAAATAAAAGTTATAAGATTGGAATTTATATGATGTTAATTTTATTTGTATAATTATTCGTAGAAATATTTTACTCACTTGAGAATATAAATTATCAATTAAAACCGTTAGATTAAAAGAAAAAATGAGACTAAGATTTAGAACAAATCTTTAAACCTACTCTTAAAGACAATATAATCTATCTCATATATAATCGAATTGACTCATGAACCTAACGAGTCGAACTATGTATAGTTCAAGTTCAGATCATTTAGTTAACGAACTTAGTTTTTAGCTCATATTCAGCTCATTTGGTTTATGAACCTAGTTCAACGATTTAATTTTCGAATCGAATTTCGAACTATTTTTGAGTTGGTTTGGTTCATTACCAGCCCTAAGGATGCGTGATAATAGTGATGAAGAACGATATTCACATACATTTAGCCAATTAGTTGAATACATGTAAAAAGGGTTAAACATATGTACGTATTCTGATCATTGCTTTGTATATGAATTATTTCATTAGTTTGATATGGATGTTATAGTAATATCTGTTAGGTCTAGATGCCAGAGATGGATGCAGGCTTAACATTCATGTAGGTTTTAAATGCTTTGTATTTTTTTTTTTGGAAATCATTGTATCCAGTCTTGCGACCGACTAATCCAAGAGGAACCAATCCCACTGTCCATTAGTGGAGGCCCCGTTTAAAGCTGGAGCAAAGCTCTATATGGACTGGCTCACACAAAGGTTGATTGCACCTAGTAGGATTCGAACCTGAGACCTTGATCGGTACAAAATCACTCACACATGCGGGGACCGAGAGGATATGTATGTTGTGAGTGATACATGATGATACTAGACGAACAAGTGATTTATGTATAAAATGATTAGAAGAATGCGTGTGTTATCAATTGATGAGATTCAATCCCAACAAGGCTCCATTTATAATTCAGTCTTTACTTTATGTTGTACCCCAAATTTTACCCTTAGATTTTATGATCTTTTGAATATCATTCTAGGTCAATCATACTGCATACCTAACCCAATTCACCAGGTTTTGTTTGTTTTGTTCCATTTATGAATCAGGTTTTATTTCAAGAGGCCTCAAGGGTTGATCAACCAAGGTTATGGATGGGTCATTCACTAGTTTTGTAAAACTGAATCAAGAATCAGGCAAGGTTATCCAGTTAAGGGTCTGTGTACAGTGTTGATGGAATTCAGTGGAGTTTGACCTATTTCTGGTTGGAGAAGTGCTTTGTTTCAGTATCAGATTATCAGGCTGTGGCAAAGATTCTGAATCAGCTGGGATTTCACCTGAGGCTAGCAAGTTCCGTGTGCATGCAGTATTGTTTCAATCCAATTGAGTTGATCTGATCTAGGTCAAGAAAGAGAAGTTTACCCCCTCCTCAGAATGGACTTGTCATGGAACAGTATCTTGTACTCAAAGATCATTAATCAAGGTTTTTGTGCTGATTCAAGTTCATCTGGTGAAGGTTGGTTGCAGAGTCTCGTTTATGTGGTTTAGGATTTGTGGCAGTTAAGTTTAATGGTCAAGTCTAAGTGTGGTTCAAAGGTAGAAGCGTGTTACAAACTTATACCCGTTCCCATAACCATTTTGATCTAATCCATTTACAAATCATTTTCATCTATTTCTTATCCAAACCATTGAACCATTTCTTAAGATCCATTCACCTTTCTCCGTTTTCATTCTGACCCTTCATTCACTTCAATTTCCACTATCCATCTTGATCCAATTCCATGTCCATTCACAATAAAAGTCCATTTATTTTTATCCACATTTTCTTTGTCCAATTTCCAATTTCACTATCCATTTTAATCCATTTCTTTTTTATTGTCCATTCACAATGTCCATTTTAATTATCCATATTTCAAACCTTTTACCTACATTCCAATTCCACTCATTTTAATTATTTCGTTATATTCCAATTTCATTTTATTTATTTATTGGTTTCATTTACGTTAAAATTCTCAAAAAATCACAAGATTATGAGTCTATTTTCTTCAAGCCCCTTCATAATAGTTCACTACAAAAGTCCAAACCATCGAAATTACAAAACAATTCACAATAAGCCCTATGATCCACTTTTTGATGTGTAATAAAAATAATAAAAATGTGGGACAAGTTGAGTACACGCTCCAGACGAGGACCTCATAAACCAGTTTCCCTTGAGAATTGCCATAAAGCTTGCAACCTTTTGTTTTGACACCAAACAAGTACCCTGCTCTCACTACCTCCTTGCCACGCCTTGCCAAACTGGTATAAACCTGCTATGCTGCAAGACCCCTGCACAAAACCAGCGATAAGCACTGTACAACAATCCAAAACTTTGACCAACTGCTTGCCATATTCACCAAAATGCAACTTGACAAATCTGCACATCTTGAGACGCACAGACCTGCTATCAAAACACTGCATCCACAATGTTCAAAACCTGATACCAACAACGACCTTACACCACAGCAATCCAAAAATCTACGAAAGACAGGGACAGATCAACACAGTTTTCTGTTTGAATTTGTTTTAAAAGAGAACAGAGAGAAGTCATGGAAGGGGCGGGAGAGAAAAGAGAGAACTAAAACCTGGAAGTTCAAAAGAAAGACTTCTGCTTTCAATCCCTCGATCACTCTTCCTTACCACACTTCATTGTTTTCAATTCATCCAAAACCATTCTTCAACCTTTTATTTTCAAAACAGCTCAACCTTCTTAAACCTTTCAACCTTCATAGACCAAAACCCAACTCAATCTTCTTTCACAAATATTAAACCACAACCCCTTATTTTCTGAACTCAAACTTCTTCGATTTCCTCTCAAATCAGTCTTCCTCCCTTTCTTCTTTAACCTAATATCATCGCCATTAATAATGAAATCTCAGGACAGAAAAGAAATAGAGAAGTATTGAGACGAAACCAAAACAATAACCCAAACCTCTGACTCGAAACGAGAAGTGAATCAAAGTTGTGTGAGTGGAACGAGAAAGAACATCACGAAAGAAGGTTGAGATGCTTTTATTTTCACCATTTCGCCGATCACGATGACAGAATTTTCTCCTGAGTGAAGAGTTGGTTTCTATATCCGCTGTCATCAATGTTTTTGCTTTGTTGTTTTTGTGAGCTCTTTTTTTTGAAAAAAAAAAGGAGAAGAAGTGTGGCCTTGACTTGTCTTAGGGAAACTTGTTGTAGTGGAGCCACCATTTGGTGATATTAGGTTTCACTTTTTGTAATAAAAAACAAATTACCCTGGTGCTATTTTTTTTTTCGTTCACGGGCTGGGATGATGGGCCATAGGCTCATATGATTCCTAGACTTTATCCACACCTCCTTTTCAACCCCTACACCCTTTTTCCTTTATATTTTCTTTTTTTATAGTTTTTAATGAAGTCATTTTTTTTATGGAGTTCTTATCTTTGATTTAAGTTTTTTGATTTTCGATTCTTATCTCCATTCTGATTGGGTTACCATTTTTTATCTCATTTTTGGGCCAATGATATTACACAAATCTTGATTTGTTGATTTATTCGAATCACTAAAAAAATCTTGATTAGTATGAGGCCCATTTTTATTTTTGTTGGTAAATGAAAGTCAAATATCAAGATTATCGATTTACCGATTTAAATCTTAATTAAGACTAGACCAATTTTATTTTTCATTTCAATTCCATCTTCTTTATTTTGGGCCAATGATATATAAAAAATCATGACTTGGTTGATTTATTTCAAATCACTAAAAAATCTTGATTTATATGAGGCCACTTTTTTTTATTTATTTTTGTTGGTCAATGAAAGTCTAATCAAAAGATTATCGATTTCTCGATTAAATCTTGATCTAACAAACTTCATGGGTCGATGACATAACAAACTTCATGGTTTGGTTCGATGATTCCATTTTCTTTATTTTGGGTCGATGATATCAAAAGACCGACTTTATTTTCATTCTAATTCCATTTTCTTTATTTTGGGTCGATGATATAACAAACTTCGTGGTTTGGTTGATCTCATTAAAGCGACAAAACTTTGATCAATATGAGACCACTTTCTTTTATTTCATTTTCATTCACTGTTTAGTCGATGAAAGTCAAGAATCATGGTTGTCAATTTTATTGATAAGTTATGATTAAGACTAGACCATTTTCAATTCTATCTCATTTCAATTTTTAATTTCTTTGACCACTAACTTGTCATTTCTCTCCTTGATGTGGCTTGTACATATTTTCCAAATGAAGTCTTGTGGATGACCCTCCTGTCTTTGTTATGACTATGGTTGCCTGTTTCATTTGACAATTTCTCAATACCCTTCCAAAGGAAAGTCTTTCTATTGACCTCAAAGTCATAGATAGCTCATTACCATCTTGGCCTCCTTAGAGCCATCTCCCTCCTTGACCTCATAGTCATAGGATCCCATCTTTAACCTTTGACCTCATAGTCATTGGTGACATCTTTTCCCTCGGCCTCATAGCCACTTACATCACAACTTAGACTTAGAGAGTTTCCTTAACTCTACATGAGCTCATACTCATTCCCCTTGGAACTTTGACCCTACAGTCAATGGTTCCTCACCCTTAGTTAGGTGAACTACGGTTGCTCTGATTCTTTAGTCAGATACGTAGGCACAAGATGCGACGTCTTGGCGAGCAAACTTAGTGTACATACCCCTAGGTCCTTACCTTTATCCTTGAGCAGATTCCCTTAGCAAGCAAACATAACATAACATAAACTAAACAAGAGGTTCCTGTAGAGTACATCAAGAAGCTTATATAGCAATAATTTTAAAACGTTTCTATATGGACAAATGTCATCTATTATCTACTCCAATAATTGTTAGATCATTGGATGTGGAGAAATATCCTTTTAGACCTCGAGAAAAAGATGAATGTTAGGTGCAGATTTTACCTAAAAGTGAACCATTTTTCTTGGCACTTTTTCTACTCGATTCTCATGTTTTCATTAATTATACTCATGATTGTTGTTATTCTTCTAACATTGAGAATATACCTTTGGTGCTTGTAATATGTGTGTTATTGTGCAGGAAAATGCACTAAATGATCAAAGTTGTAAGACATAAGATTGGTACAAGTTGCCAAAGAACAGTGGAAAACTTCAAGAAGTTCGCTTTGCAAACTAGCTAGCGAAGTTTTGCTTTGCGAAGGCTGGCGAAGTCCCAGCGAATGGTCCCAGAATTATGGCAGAGGAAAAAGGCACTAAAGTTCGCTTTGCGAACTTGAAAGCGAGTGTTTGCTTTGCGAACTATCCTTCGCATTGGGAACTCATGAAGAAATTATGTGGCGGGTTAACTATCAGAGGCACCTCAGGTGCCATTTTTTACCATTCGCTGTGCGAGTAAAACGTTCGCTTTGCGAACATGGAATTTCCTGAATGTATTATAAATATATTTTTCACACTTTTGAGATAATATCAAGATATATACTTGAGAGAAATATTATAACTTGTAATTAAAAAATCAGAACTTTATATCTCTTCATTTCAAAAGGGAAAAGGTAAGATCTTTGATCTCTTGTTGGGTTTGGATGTAATCTTTTGATACCTTGTATATTTCATCTAATGTATGTTTGTGAATTAGTTTTGATTCTCTATTGTTGATTGTCTTTGATTGTTTATTTGTGGTTCTTGACAAAAACCTTTGTAAATCCTTGATCTTAGATTTTTATCTATCAATGAGCAAACTTTTGACATGGTTTTGTGAGTTGGTATTCTTTGTATCTTTTATTGTATTGTGTTGATTAAGTAGCATGAGTGGGATCGATGTGGTATTGTGAGGATGCGTGATAATAGTGATGAAGAACGATATTCACATACATTTGGCCAATTAGTTGAATACATGTAAAAAGGGTTAAACATATGTATGTATTCTGATCATTGCTTTGTATATGAATTATTTCATTAGTTTGACATGGATGTTATAGTAATATATGTTAGGTCTAGATGCCAGAAATGGATGTAGGCTTAACATTCATGTAGGTTTTAAATGCTTTGTATTGATTGGTAATGTGCGAGAGGAATTATTGACCGGTACAAAATCACTCACACATTCGGGGACCGAGAGGATATGTATGTCGTGAGTGATACATGATGATATTAGACGAACAAGTGATTTATGTATAAAATGATTAGAAGAATGCATGTGTTATTAATTGATGAGATTCAATCCCAACAAGGCTCCGTTTATAATTCAGTATTTACTTTATATTTTCCGTCTTCACATTTTAAGCCTTTAATTTTGGTTCCTCTTTTAAACCAAAACTTTTGAACCATAAGCTTAGAAACATAGAGACCGTCGAACGACATTCTTTCCCTCGTACTGATCCCTGTGGATACGACAAAACTGAGTTACTTAAATTAATTTTTGCTTGCTGTTGTATTACAGTTCAACAAAATGGCGCCGTTGCCGGGGATCGGTGTTTAGATATTGAGTTGCATTGCGATAGTTTCTATATTTTTGAGCTTTGTACATTTGTTTATATTGTATATATTTGATTTCTTTTATGTTTTCTCTAGTGTGTTTAAGAATGATGAGAACTCCTTCTGGATTGGTTGTTATTTGTATAAAAGTATTCAATGAAGCTTCGACCGAGTCTGGATGGTGAGATTTGAATGTATGCGAGGTAAATTGTACTGCTTCATAAAATGTTAGAATGATTTAAGAATTTTGTGCTTTGTGCAAATGTGTATTTTTCTTTCATGTTGCAACTTGTTTGAATGCTTGTTTCACTTAGGTCCAAAAGCCATAAATTGTGAGAAACCTCCATTGTTTACTATATGCTAGGATGACTGATAACTTTGTTTAATTCGTTTGATTCATGTTTTATCTTTTGATTATTGTGATTGTGTAGAAGCATTAAAAATGATCAAGGCATTTGTCTATATTGAGCACAATCATATCTAAAAGTACCTTACCCGTGAGTAGTGAGTATTTGTTAACCTCTTTGAGCCTAAACAGTTTAGATCTCATTTTAGTGATGAACTTGGTTTATGTACATAATTTGAAAGTGTAGTTCATCATTGAATTTTGTGAGGTTCTAAAAAAAATTTCTTGAACCTTTGAACATTATTTTAATTTGATTTCCTTGCCTTAAAAAGCAAGGAAAATTCACTTGAGGTTTGGTTGAATTCAAGTTGGGGAGAATGGAAAAGAAGAATTGTAGGTTGCTAAAACTTTTTAAAAATTTCAAGCAAGCATGAAAAGGAAAAGTGTTAATATGAATGTGAAAAACAAAAGAAAAAGAATGCTTGTTTGAATGAGAAAAATAGAGAATGAAATAATTGTGCATAAGGAAGTTTGAGAAGGTTTGTGGTAAAGGAATGAAAATGGTGAATGAAGTTGAGATGTGTGAATACCTTGTATAGTGAATGTTTCTTTTTGCATCGACAATTTCGATTCAATGGCCTTGAGAAATGTCCCTTTATTGTTAACCCGGCCAAGTTACAACCCTTAAAGCCCTTAGTGATTTTTTTGCTTCCATGTTTTCATTTTTTATTATTAGATGTTGTATGAATTGAGTTGCTATTAGCATTGTTTGTCAGGTGAGTGAAATTGCCCCGTGGTTGCAAACGCATTAATTTCTTCATTCTTATTCTGAAGAGGAGTGTTAGAGTGATTCAAGTATGAAAATTTAGTTGTTATTTGAACCATTCCATGATATTTGTTTAAGAACTTAATTCTTTGTCATTGTTCGATTCTATTGAGTGGTGAACGTTGCTTGTGCGCATTTCTCTTGCTTGAAATTAAACCGTTAATCTATTCTTGGTTGAATTAAACGCTTGAGTGAATCCTCTTGTTTTCATAAGGGGCATACTTTGCTTGAGGACAAGCAAAAATCTAGTTGGGGAGAGTTGTTAGGTGCAGATTTTACCTAAAAATGAACCATTTTTCTTGGCACTTTTTCTACTCAATTCTCATGTTTTCATTAATTTTACTTATGATTGTTGTTATTCTTCTAACATTGAGAATATACCTTTAGTGCTTGTAATATGTGTGTTATTGTGCAGGAAAAGGCACTAAATGATCAAAGTTTTAAGACACAAGATTAGTACAAGTTGCCAAAGCACAGAGGAAAACTTCAAGAAGTTCGCTTTGCGAACTAGCTAGCGAAGTTTCGCTTTGCGAAGGCTGGCGAAGTCCCAGCGAATGGTCCTAGAATAATGGCAGAGGAAAAAGGCACTAAAGTTCGCTTTGTGAACTTGAAAGCGAGTGTTCGCTTTGCGAACTATCCTTCGCATTGCAAACTCATGAAGAAATTCTGTGGCGGTTTAACTATCAGAGGTACCTCGGGTGCCATTTTTTACCATTCGTTGTGCGAGTAAAATGTTCGCTTTGCGTACATGGAATTTCCTGAATGTATTTTAAATAGATTTTTCACACTTTTGAGATAATATCAAGATATAGACTTGAGAGAAATAGTATAACTTGTAATTAAAATATCAGAACTTTATATCTCTTCATTTCAAGAGGGAAAAGGTAAGATCTTTGATCTCTTGTTTGGTTTGGATGTAATCTTTTGATACCTTATGTATTTCATCTAATGTATGTTTGTGAATTAGTTATGATTCTCTATTGTTGATTGTCTTTGATTGTTTATTTGTGGTTCTTGACAAAAACCTTTGCAAATCCTTGATCTTAGATTTTCATCTATCAATGAGCAAACTTTTGACACGGTTTTGTGAATTGATATTCATTGTATCTTTTATTGTATTGTGTTGATTTAGTAGCATGAGTAGGATCGGTGCGGTATTGTGAGGATGCGTAGGCTGGAAATGAGTCGAGTTGAGTCGAACTCGCCTTAGCTCAGTTCGACTCGTTAAGAATTAGCCGAGTTTGAGTTCATCACGAACTTTTTTTTCAGCTCAAACTCGACTCGTTAAGAATTTGCCGAGTTCGAGTTCATCACAAACTTTTTTTTCACGTCAAACTTGACTTGTTAGAAGTTCAAGAATATCTCGGTTCAACTCGTTAGGTTCAACTCGCATATTTCACAGACTTAAAAGTAATTTTTTAAAGTCTATTATATATATATATATATATATATATATATATATATATATATATATATATATTTGACATTTTAAATTAATATTTTTTAAATAAAAAATTTAGAAATAAAATAAAAGTTATAAGATTGGAATTTATACGATGTTAATTTTATTTGTATAATTATTCGTAGAAATATTTTACTCACTTGAGAATATAAATTATCAATTAAAACCGTTAGATTAAAAGAAAAAATGAGACTAAGATTTAGAACAAATCTTTAAACCTACTCTTAAAGACAATATAATCTATCTCATATATAATCGAATTGACTCATGAACCTAACGAGTCGAACTATGTATAGTTCAAGTTCAGATCATTTAGTTAACGAACTTAGTTTTTAGCTCATATTCAGCTCATTTGGTTTATGAACCTAGTTCAACGATTTAATTTTCAAATCGAATTTCGAACTATTTTTGAGTTGGTTTGGTTCATTACCAGCCCTAAGGATGCGTGATAATAGTGATGAAGAACGATATTCACATACATTTAGCCAATTAGTTGAATACATGTAAAAAGGGTTAAACATATGTACGTATTCTGATCATTGCTTTGTATATGAATTATTTCATTAGTTTGATATGGATGTTATAGTAATATCTGTTAGGTCTAGATGCCAGAGATGGATGCAGGCTTAACATTCATGTAGGTTTTAAATGCTTTGTATTTTTTTTTTTGGAAATCATTGTATCCAGTCTTGCGACCGACTAATCCAAGAGGAACCAATCCCACTATCCATTAGTGGGGGCCCCGTTTAAAGCTGGAGCAAAGCTCTATATGGACTGGCTCACACAAAGGTTGATTGCACCTAGTAGGATTCGAACCTGAGACCTTGATCGGTACAAAATCACTCACACATGCGGGGACCGAGAGGATATGTATGTCGTGAGTGATACATGATGATACTAGACGAACAAGTGATTTATGTATAAAATGATTAGAAGAATGCGTGTGTTATCAATTGATGAGATTCAATCCCAACAAGGCTCCATTTATAATTCAGTCTTTACTTTATGTTGTACCCCAAATTTTACCCTTAGATTTTATGATCTTTTGAATATCATTCTAGGTCAATCATACTGCATACCTAACCCAATTCACCAGGTTTTGTTTGTTTTGTTCCATTTATGAATCAGGTTTTATTTCAAGAGGCCTCAAGGGTTGATCAACCAAGGTTATGGATGGGTCATTCACTAGTTTTGTAAAACTGAATCAAGAATCAGGCAAGGTTATCCAGTTAAGGGTCTGTGTGCAGTGTTGATGGAATTCAGTGGAGTTTGACCTATTTCTGGTCGGAGAAGTGCTTTGTTTCAGTATCAGATTATCAGGCTGTGGCAAAGATTCTGAATCAGCTGGGATTTCACCTGAGGCTAGCAAGTTCCGTGTGCATGCAGTATTGTTTCAATCCAATTGAGTTGATCTGATCTAGGTCAAGAAAGAGAAGTTTACTCCGTCCTCAGAATGGACTTGTCATGGAACAGTATCTTGTACTCAAAGATCATTAATCAAGGTTTTTGTGCCGATTCAAGTTCATCTGGTGAAGGTTGGTTGCAGAGTCTCGTTTATGTGGTTTAGGATTTGTGGCAGTTAAGTTTAATGGTCAAGTCTAAGTGTGGTTCAAAGGTAGAAGCGTGTTACAAACTTATACCCGTTCCCATAACCATTTTGATCTAATCCATTTACAAATCATTTTCATCTATTTCTTATCCAAACCATTGAACCATTTCTTAAGATCCATTCACCTTTCTCCGTTTTCATTCTGACCCTTCATTCACTTCAATTTCCACTATCCATCTTGATCCAATTCCATGTCCATTCACAATAAAAGTCCATTTATTTTTATCCACATTTTCTTTGTCCAATTTCCAATTTCACTATCCATTTTAATCCATTTCTTTTTTATTGTCCATTCACAATGTCCATTTTAATTATCCATATTTCAAACCTTTTACCTACATTCCAATTCCACTCATTTTAATTATTTCGTTATATTCCAATTTCATTTTATTTATTTATTGGTTTCATTTACGTTAAAATTCTCAAAAAATCACAAGATTATGAGTCTATTTTCTTCAAGCCCCTTCATAATAGTTCACTACAAAAGTCCAAACCATCGAAATTACAAAACAATTCACAATAAGCCCTATGATCCACTTTTTGATGTGTAATAAAAATAATAAAAATGTGGGACAAGTTGAGTACACGCTCCAGACGAGGACCTCATAAACCAGTTTCCCTTGAGAATTGCCATAAAGCTTGCAACCTTTTGTTTTGACACCAAACAAGTACCCTGCTCTCACTACCTCCTTGCCACGCCTTGCCAAACTGGTATAAACCTGCTATGCTGCAAGACCCCTGCACAAAACCAGCGATAAGCACTGTACAACAATCCAAAACTTTGACCAACTGCTTGCCATATTCACCAAAATGCAACTTGACAAATCTGCACATCTTGAGACGCACAGACCTGCTATCAAAACACTGCATCCACAATGTTCAAAACCTGATACCAACAACGACCTTACACCACAGCAATTCAAAAATCTACGAAAGACAGGGACAGATCAACACAGTTTTCTGTTTGAATTTGTTTTAAAAGAGAACAGAGAGAAGTCATGGAAGGGGCGGGAGAGAAAAGAGAGAACTAAAACCTGGAAGTTCAAAAGAAAGACTTCTGCTTTCAATCCCTCGATCACTCTTCCTTACCACACTTCATTGTTTTCAATTCATCCAAAACCATTCTTCAACCTTTTATTTTCAAAACAGCTCAACCTTCTTAAACCTTTCAACCTTCATAGACCAAAACCCAACTCAATCTTCTTTCACAAATATTAAACCACAACCCCTTATTTTCTGAACTCAAACTTCTTCGATTTCCTCTCAAATCAGTCTTCCTCCCTTTCTTCTTTAACCTAATATCATCGCCATTAATAATGAAATCTCAGGACAGAAAAGAAATAGAGAAGTATTGAGACGAAACCAAAACAATAACCCAAACCTCTGACTCGAAACGAGAAGTGAATCAAAGTTGTGTGAGTGGAACGAGAAAGAACATCACGAAAGAAGGTTGAGATGCTTTTATTTTCACCATTTCGCCGATCACGATGACAGAATTTTCTCCTGAGTGAAGAGTTGGTTTCTATATCCGCTGTCATCAATGTTTTTGCTTTGTTGTTTTTGTGAGCTCTTTTTTTTGAAAAAAAAAAAGGAGAAGAAGTGTGGCCTTGACTTGTCTTAGGGAAACTTGTTGTAGTGGAGCCACCATTTGGTGATATTAGGTTTCACTTTTTGTAATAAAAAACAAATTACCCTGGTGCTATTTTTTTTTCGTTCACGGGCTGGGATGATGGGCCATAGGCTCATATGATTCCTAGACTTTATCCACACCTCCTTTTCAACCCCTACACCCTTTTTCCTTTATATTTTCTTTTTTTATAGTTTTTAATAAAGTCATTTTTTTTATGGAGTTCTTATCTTTGATTTAAGTTTTTTGATTTTCGATTCTTATCTCCATTCTGATTGGGTTACCATTTTTTATCTCATTTTTGGGCCAATGATATTACACAAATCTTGATTTGTTGATTTATTCGAATCACTAAAAAAATCTTGATTAGTATGAGGCCCATTTTTATTTTTGTTGGTAAATGAAAGTCAAATATCAAGATTATCGATTTACCGATTTAAATCTTAATTAAGACTAGACCAATTTTATTTTTCATTTCAATTCCATCTTCTTTATTTTGGGCCAATGATATATAAAAAATCATGACTTGGTTGATTTATTTCAAATCACTAAAAAATCTTGATTTATATGAGGCCACTTTTATTTATTTATTTTTGTTGGTCAATGAAAGTCTAATCAAAAGATTATCGATTTCTCGATTAAATCTTGATCTAACAAACTTCATGGGTCGATGATATAACAAACTTCATGGTTTGGTTCGATGATTCCATTTTCTTTATTTTGGGTCGATGATATCAAAAGACCGACTTTATTTTCATTCTAATTCCATTTTCTTTATTTTGGGTCGATGATATAACAAACTTCGTGGTTTGGTTGATCTCATTAAAGCGACAAAACTCTGATCAATATGAGACCACTTTCTTTTATTTCATTTTCATTCACTGTTTAGTCGATGAAAGTCAAGAATCATGGTTGTCAATTTTATTGATAAGTTATGATTAAGACTAGACCATTTTCAATTCTATCTCATTTCAATTTTTAATTTCTTTGACCACTAACTTGTCATTTCTCTCCTTGATGTGGCTTGTACATATTTTCCAAATGAAGTCTTGTGGATGACCCTCCTGTCTTTGTTATGACTGTGGTTGCCTGTTTCATTTGACAATTTCTCAATACCCTTCCAAAGGAAAGTCTTTCTATTGACCTCAAAGTCATAGATAGCTCATTACCATCTTGGCCTCCTTAGAGCCATCTCCCTCCTTGACCTCATAGTCATAGGATCCCATCTTTAACCTTTGACCTCATAGTCATTGGTGACATCTTTTCCCTCGGCCTCATAGCCACTTACATCACAACTTAGACTTAGAGAGTTTCCTTAACTCTACATGAGCTCATACTCATTCCCCTTGGAACTTTGACCCTACAGTCAATGGTTCCTCACCCTTAGTTAGGTGAACTACGGTTGCTCTGATTCTTTAGTCAGATACGTAGGCACAAGATGCGACGTCTTGGCGAGCAAACTTAGTGTACATACCCCTAGGTCCTTACCTTTATCCTTGAGCAGATTCCCTTAGCAAGCAAACATAACATAACATAAACTAAACAAGAGGTTCCTGTAGAGTACAACAGATGTTAAAAGTGTTAATACCTTCCCTTAGTATAACCAACCCCCGAACCTTAGATCTCCCCCCTTTAGGTTTTTTTCGATCTTGAACCTTTCCTTTGGATAAATCAAAGTCGGTGGTGAATTCAAAGAAATGTGATGCAAGTTAGTTAATAGTTTGTTATCCAATTCTCACCGCAACAGAAATGGCGACTTCACTGGGGAAGAGCTTTGAGGGTTAAGCCCACCTTGTTTGTGTTTGTGTTTGTTATATGTTTTGTTTGCTATACTTGTACATATCTGTAGATATATGTATTCATGTTTTGCTTGGGATCTTCCGTGTGCAGGGTGCTACTATTGAGTGGTGAGATAAGTCTTAACCCAGACTTGAGTGTACTTATGATAGGACGATGGTATATTCAAGGAGGCTTTGAGGGAATCGATTCCCAAAGAAGTTGACTTGAGACACCATCACTCAGTTGAGGCCCTCTTGAGAGTCTAGTGATGTTGAACGAGTCTATTCGTGAAAATGTGCTACTCTCGACATAGGTGCTGTCAAAACTGAGAACCGTAGTTACCTTCAAACCCCACTTGGCCTTTTAGGATATAGTGTGGTGACCATGAGGGAGTCTATTTCTAAAATGTTTGTCACACGATACTACACTCAGACGAGATTCTTTTGAGAATATTATTGATTACAGAGTCATTCGAGAAGTCGATAATATCCGAAAGATGGGTTGTCGACTCTGGGAACATTTTTAGAACCCTGTTCTATAGATCGTGAACCCATAGCACACACCTTATTGGGATGGGTATGACCATGGTTCCATTTATGTGAAACCTAAACCTAGGGCTTGTGTGTTTTTTTGTGCGTACATATGTGTGTGCTCGCGTTTTGTGCATTGCATACACCTCATTGCATCCATTGTTGGTTTCAAGGAACTCTGATGTTGTTTCCTTTGTAAGGATCAATAGAGATCATGGTTAAAAAAAATCAAATTTTTCAGCCTTTCAAAATGTTTGCAACTCGCTTTTGAGTTCCTTGAAACCATTTGGCTTGCATTTGCATTGCATGCGCATGTCATCACATTTGCATTGCCTTTGCATTTCTCAGCCTTGAGTCTCATCCATCCTTTGTCCATAACCCAGCAGTTGACTTCCCGAAGCCAGCATTGGACTTGAGGTAGCTTTTGGAGAATTATGAACTCAGGAGAGCAGAGTCAGTTTGTGACCAGAGCGGATTTTGACTTGTTGAAAGATCAGTTGGATCGAATTGTGGAAGCTATGACAGCCTTGGCGGAGAAAGACGACAACATCCAAAGGACTTCTGTGACCAAAGTTGCCCAAGATCAGCCTGTGCAGATTCCTATTGAGAACTAGGATATACAAGAACGTGCCATTGTCCGAGATGGACGTTCCTCTGCTGTTGATGTTGTGGAATACCGCAGTTTTGCATTCTCTGAGCCAGATTCTCAAGAGGTAATCCCTGTGATGAAAACCAAGGACCCACGAGACATTGAGATTATGGAAAAATGTCGTGCCTTAGAAGAAAAGCTTGATGCAGTTAAGGGTAGTGACGCTGCCGATCTAAATGCTTTGAACATGTGTTTGGTACCTGACCTTGTAATGCCACCAAAGTTCAAGACGCCGAAGTTTAAAAAGTACAAAGGGGATAGTTGTTCGAAGCAGCATTTGGTGGTGTATTGTAGAAGGATGACTTCACATGTCCGCAATGACAAGCTCATGATCCACTATTTCCAAGACAGTCTGAGTGGAGCATCACTGAATTGGTACATGCATCTAGAGAGTCGCAACATTAAATCATGGTCATACCTAGCTAATGCCTTTGTGAAGCAATACAATTACAATCTTGACTTGGCTCCCAGTCGCTTGCATTTGCTAGATTTATCTCAAGAAGATAATGAATCCATCAGAGGATATGCTCAGAGATGGAGAGAAGTAGCTGCTCGCGTCCAACCACCACTCTTGGATAAGGAATTGGTTGACTGGTTTGTGGACACTTTGCGAAGTCCATACCGAGAAAAGCTGTTTAGCATTGTGGCATTAAACTTCTCTGACTTGGTAATAGCTGGAGAGCGCATCGAAAGCGGTCTTAAGAGTGGAAAAATCCAAGGTGCCTCGAACGTCCCAGTTAGTGAGAGTGAATCAGCTGTTAGTTCTCAAGAAGAATGGGAGAAAGAAAGTAATTCTACATGGGAATCTCCAATACCTCAGCGCTCATGCAACTCATGTGTTCAGAGTCAGCAATCTTTTGGGTCTCCGTGTCAGACACCATTCTCTCCTTAAAGGAAATATTCTTCTCCAAATCAATGGTCCTACCGCCGTCAGCCGCGTCAGCATGCACGACAAAGGCCAAGAAAGTCAAAGAGGAATTTCACTCAGCTACCAATGTCATACAGTCAGTTCTTTCCAAATTTAATCAAAGGTGGATTGATAGTGCCAAAGGAAATAGATCCAGCGCCTTCTTCATATCCGCCAGGCTTTGACGCCAACGCCCGATGTGACCAGCATGCTGGGGCACAAGGGCATGCAACTGAAGACTGTAACGTGCTCAGAAGCAAGGTTCAGACTTTGCTTGACTCCAATATGTTCTCATTCACGCCTCAAGGCATTCAAATCAACAATCTTTCACCTAATCAAGCGGATTCATCAGACTCTGAAGTTGAAGAAATTGCTGAGAGTGGATGTAAAGATAATTCTCAGACTGATCTCGACAAACAACTCTGAAGACGGTTATCTCATCTTGGCAAATCAAGAAGGAAATTCCAGTTCCCTGAAGCCGGCAAACTTTTGGTTGTTTAGCATTTTGTTGTATTTTCTTTGCATGTTTGAATCTGTATTTGCTTATAAGCTATTGATGTTTCAAATTGGCAAGATTAATGAAATGTTTGTGCACCTTTTGATTAAGTCCATTAGTTTCACTCATTTACTTTTATGTTTGTGAAAATAAAAATATATATCTTTATTTTGATTCATTCCACTTATCAAACTGTTTGTTTAAGCAAAGATTGGGGAGGATGATGAAAATATTATATCCATAATTGTTGTGGTATGCTGCCAATTAAACCTCGCCGATGATGTAAGGCATTGTTTCAATTCCCAAACACTGGAGAAATAAGGAAGATAATCCCTCGTTAACCCTTCGAGCCTAGAAGTATGAGTTTTCTTTCCTTACAAAAAACCTGTAATCTCAACCTTGGGGCAGGGTAGTTCTCAGTTTAACTTGGTTATGCACTTGAATGCAAGCGCTTCATGCAAGACACCAGTCAGCTCTCTTAAATCAAATCACAATAAAAAAGAAGAGGTCTCATAACCTCAGCAAAAAAAAAAGAGGTCTCATAACCTCAACAAAGACAAAAAGTGGTCTCAAAACCTCAGAAGGCAAAGAAGGGGTCTCATGACCTCAACAAAGACAAGATGAGGTCTCAAAACCTCAGTGAAGACAAAAAGAGGTCTCAAAACCTCAGTGAAGACAAGAAGAGGTCTCAAAACCTCAGTGAAGACAAGAAGAGTAGTGACTACCAAGGATAACCAAATGCTGTAAGGGAGTAGTGACTACCAAGGTGTCTGAATCATCATCAACTATCATCGTCTCAATTCCTAGCCTATAGGAATCTGAATGTATAGCTTAAGTTGACTGAGTATAGGATTGGAGTTCATCACGAAGATGAGGTGGGTACAAATAAACTTTGAGCCTTTATCCTTTGTTTCATAAATCGTGAACCCAGCCACGTTACAACCCTTAAAAGACCTAATTGAGGTAAGGTTGTTTTGAAAGTATACTATGGCACGGTTGATTAACCTGACTCCTAATAATCTTTGCTAATTGGGTGTGTTGATCACTTCATCTGTCATTCTGTAAATGACTAGATCACCTTTGTTTTTGGTTATTTAATCATTTCACCGTGTGTGTTTCATCAATAAAACTTTGATTTCAAAAGCTTGCATGAATTTTGCATTGAAATTGCCAATTTTTAATGAACAATACTTGTTTGCAAGACAATTCAATATCAAAGAAATCCCAACAAATGCAGCCAGCTAGGGAATTTCACTTGATAAAGGGCTCAGTCTGGGCCATCTCCTCCATAGATCAAGCATCCCAAGAGCTACTAAATCAGGGGCAGAAACTCTTCAAATTCAGAATATTAGGGCAAGCCTTCTTGAGGTCATCTTATGACAAGTGTTTTAAGGCAAGGACTTCAATGACCCATCAACAGGGGCAAGTTTGTTCGCCAGTGTTACTACCGCAGTCTGAGGACTTTGTATTGTTAATCAGGGGCAATCAAGTCGAGATTCGGTAAATCTCTAAAAAGTCAATTAGACTGGGGCAATTCCTTTACAGATCATTCAAGCTGACAGGGGCAAGTTTGTTCCCCAATGGTCAAAGAACAAGTTCAAGGACCTTGTTGCGTGAATGCAGTTAATCTGGGGCAGTTATGTCAAAATTCATGAATCTCTCCAAGAGTTTGAAGATATTGAAATACCTTGTATGCAAATTCTTCTGTAAAATCCTCTTGGTGTTTTCTTCTGATAGACCATGTAATCTGGGGCAGATGAGTTATGCAGAACTACTCAGCTTTTGTGACCTCTCTTTACTAGCTCCCCAGTAAGCTGTTACTTCAGCTAATCTTGGCAATTCTCCATGGAGTTCCCTCCAGTAAGGAAATCAAGCTCATGATGGCAATCCTAGTGAAGTCATGATTCTATACCTCAGGTGGAATACTCTTTTCCCAGTGAAGTTATTGATCCTACTTATTCATCCTCAGTAGTGGTCTAATTTGATGAGGTTGGCTAGGTATTCTTGTCGAGATGTTTATTTCATCTCTAGTCTCGCTTCCCATTGTCTGTTTGGTTAGCATAAGCATAAGCATGGCTTAAGCATTCATATGCATAGCATCTTAGCATTTTTGCTACCCCTTTCTGGTGTTTACCTGTTTTGTTCACTTTGGTGTTTATCTCCCTAAGTGACTGGGTTTGTCTATTCTCTCCAAAAGAGTTGTCAGCCCTAGGCATAAAGTGTCTATCCTTTCTGAATTCCCCACAGAGATCGATTCTCGTGGATGGTGGTTGGTTCAGTTATCTTTCCCACAATTGGATAAGATAAATCCCCATTCGAGCTCATTCCTCAATGATTGGAGTCTTGTTTGACCGTTTCTTTCTAGCTTGTCCCTAGATCGAACTTTGGTCCCTGGCAGATGTGGTTTTCGAACCTATTTTGAACGTGCATTTATTTTGTACTGTGTCTCGCAGAAGAATCTTCTACAGATCCTTATTGAAGACATGATCTTTTCTCCAACAATGTTGTAATATCAACATCTCTTTGGAATTTATACACAACAACAAGTGGCAATCTCCTTGAGAGGCTTGTTTTGCTATCATCACCTTTACAACGATAAGCGGCAATCTCTCTCACGAGAAGCTTATCCGTCCTTGGTATTAGTCATACTTCTGCAGTTACCAATGATGTTACCTTTAATCAGTCACTTTCCATCGACTCGTTTGATGTGATCCCTATTTGAGGTATTCCTTGCCGTCAAACCTTTTGATGATGTGAATCTTCAGATATGCTATTGTTCCTTGCCGTCAAACTTCTTGATGATGTGATCCCTATTCTGGTTTCCTTACCGTCAAACATTTTGATGATATGAATCTCTAGACATGCTTTATTCCTTGCCATCAAACCTTTTGATGATGTGAATCTTCAGATATGCTATTGTTCCTTGCCGTCAAACTTCTTGATGATGTGATCCCTATTTTAGTTTCCTTTCCATCAAACTTCTTGATGATGTGATCCCTGTTTTGGTTTCCTTGCCGTCAAACTTCTTGATGATGTGATCCCTGCCTTATTCCTTGCCATCAAACCTTTTGATGATGTGAATCTTAAGATTTCCTTGCCGTCAAACCTTTTGATGATGTGAATCTTCAGATTTCCTTGCCGTCAAACCTTTTGATGATGTGAATCTCCAGATATGCTATTATTCCTTGCAGTCAAACTTCTTGATGATGTGAATCTTCAGATTTCCTTGCCATCAAACTTCTTGATGATGTGATCCCTGTTTTGGTTTCCTTGCCGTCAGCCCGGTTTGACAATGTGAACTTTGGTCAGTTGTGAACCTCAGCCTGAGTCCAGCTCATACTGGTATTCCAAAAAGTCCAACTCATATTGGCATTTCAAAATCCAGCTCATACTGGTACCCAAAATCCAGCTCATACTGGTACTCCAAATCCAACTCAAATTGGTATCTTATCCAACTCAAATTGGTGTATACTGACATGTCACTTCTGAGTCTAATCATTGTTGGCACTTTAATCTGGTTCCCAACAGAGGTTCAGTCATTATCAATATCTCTTTGAAAGTCCTTGTGATTGATCATCATTTGGCACACGCAGAGTTTGTCTCTATCTTTTCTTGAAGATCCCGTTTGAATTCTTCAGTATAAGAAATCCCCCAGAAAATATTTTGTAGGATGTCTATCCTTTTATTTCAAATTGATCCCTAGTGGAGATCATGTCTTCTTTCTGGTTTCATGCCCAGAAAGAGTGTGTTCTTTATTTCCCCAGTGTCGTCCGGTCACTTATGAACCTGTTGCCCATCTCCCTGGATCTTTCCCCAGTGGAGAACACCTCTCTGGCTCCTATCTCTAGTGAGGATCTGTGGGATTTCTCCCTCAGTTTATTTTTTCTATCCCAAGTTGTTTCCTTAGAGTCTCCCTAGCGAGTCTCTTTTGTTGGTTATTCTGCATTCCCAGTGAGTCTTCCTTGTGGGTGCTAACCTTTATCCTTCCCCAGTAAAGCTCACCCGTGTTTGGTTGCTCTTTATCCTTTAGTGTGTGTTTTGTCTGCATCTTTGCGCTATCATGACATCATAATCATCATACTAGAAGTTCATGGCATGTCAGTATTTGCATGTTTGTTGCTTGTCCTTAGCATCTGCATTCCATCTAAGGCAAAAAATTTCGGTTTGCTATATTTAAATACCTTTTACCTTGATGTTCCGAGGATTTCCATTCCTCGTGCCATCCGGTAAAGCTATTCAAATAGGGGCAACTGTTGTACCCCAAATTTTACCCTTAGATTTTATGATCTTTTGCATATCATTCTAAGTCAATCATACTGCATACCTAACCCAATTCAGCAGGTTTTGTTTGTTTTGTTCCATTTATGAATCAGGTTTTATTTCAAGAGGCCTCAAGGGTTGATCAACCAAGGTTATGGATGGGTCATTCACTAGTTTTGTAAAATTGAATCAGGAATCAGGCAAGGTTATCCAGTTAAGGGTCTGTGTGCAGTGTTGATGGAATTCAGTGGAGTTTGACCTATTTTTGGTCGGAGAAGTGGTTTGTTTCAGTATCAGATTATTAGGTTGTGGCAAAGATTATGAATCAGCTGGGATTTCACCTGAGGCTAGCAAATTCCGTGGGCATATAGTATTGTTTCAATCCAATTGAGTTGATCTGATCTGGGTCAAGAAAGAGAAGTTTACTCCGTCCTCAGAATGGACTTGTCATGGAACAGTATCTTGTACTCAAAGATCATCAATCAAGGTTTTTGTGCTGATTCAAGTTCATCTGGTGAAGGCTGGTTGCAGAGTCTCGTTTATGTGGTTCAGGATTTGTGGCAGTTAAGTTTAATGGTCAAGTCTAAGTGTGGTTCAAAGGTAGAAGCGTGTTACAAACTTATACCCGTTCCCATAACCATTTTGATCTAATCCATTTACAAATCATTTTCATCTATTTCTTATCCAAACCATTGAACCATTTCTTAAGATCCATTCACCTTTCTCTGTTTTCATTCTGACCCTTCATTCACTTCAATTTCCACTATCCATCTTGATCCAATTCCATGTCCATTCACAATAAAAGTCCATTTATTTTTATCCACATTTTCTTTGTCCAATTCCCAATTTCATTATCCATTTTAATCCATTTCTTTTTTATTGTCCATTCACAATGTCCATTTTAATTATCCATATTTCAAACATTTTACCTACATTCCAATTCCATTCATTTTAATTATTTCGTTATATTCCAATTTCATTTAATTTATTTATTGGTTTCATTTACGTTAAAATTCTCAAAAAATCACAAGATTATGAGTCCATTTTCTTTAAGCCCCTTCATAATAGTTCACTACAAAAGTCCAAACCATCTAAATTACAAAACAATTCACAATAAGCCCTATGATCCACTTTTTGATGTGTAATAAAAATAATAAAAATGAGGGACAAGTTGAGTACATGCTCCAGACAAGGACCTCATAAACCAATTTCCCTTGAGAATTGCCATAACCATAACCACAATAATCCAACATAACCACAACCATAACCACAATAATCCAACATAAAAAAGATTTCAAAATAAAACCATAGTCATCAAATAACATCAAAATAACAACTCAACAATGGTTTGACTCAACGACCCATCCCGATGTTACACTATCAGAGCAAGACCCTCTACATCTACCCAAAGCAAAATAAACTCCAAAAGTCCTCGAAGGCATCTGCGGCTAATCCTAATCATCTGCACGTTACCCACGTGGAGGCAACATTCAAACAGGCAGGGTGAGTAATCACAATTCATTATAATCAATATAAAAATAGGATATGCATAAAATGGCGTCATTATCATATACAACATCACCAGGGTCCTCAAAAAAGCATCAAAAGTCACAACATCATAAATCACATCAAATGCCACATAAATGTAATGCATAACAAGACTCATGCATGTGGTACCAAATCTTCAAAGTCGATGGACACTAGGCCATCACCCTCCAAAGATCCCCGTCAATAGGATCGATTCTACACAAGAACCGGAGCACGTCAAAACCACCTCACATCCACACAATGGGATGGAAGCCATAATAGACCGAAGTCTCACATCACTGTAATGCTATGAATGCATGATACACAACGTCATAATCATCATCATCAACACAAGTCATTACGTGCATCATCATTCATCACAATCTCATCATATCGGCATTCATTCATCAAAACATCATGCACCACATCTTATAATCATCAATACAACTCATGGAAATTCACATCAAAATAGTCATGCATCATCATCTCACAATCAATATAACTCATGGTCATTCACATCGTCATTTAATCATCGAACATCACATATACACAGCTCATAACGTCAATATACATCATGGTAATTCATATCATTAATTAACCTTCAAAATCATGTATAAACGATTCATAATCATCAATAAACTCATAGTAATTTAGATCATCAATTATTCATCAAAACATCACGACGTCATCATCTTATAATCAGCAATAACATCATGGTAAATCATCAGAAAAATCACAGCATCAAAATATCAAGACAGCATAGAAATCACAAAACAATTCGTGAACAGCAGACGTTCGCTACAAAGTTTGTCGTGCGAACTTGTTTGCTAGGATGTTCGCTTTGAGAGCTTCCAGCGAACCCCCAAACTCCATACAAAAACCAAAGAAATCCCATTCTGTCACGCTCGCTACTCTATTCGCTTTGTGAAGTCATTCGCTGGGGAGTTCGTCGTGCAAACTCTAAATCACAATTACATTTCATCTTAGTATCATCAAACAAAATCATCGCGCATTCGCTGCGCTGCTCGCTTTGCAATTCTAGGACGAATGTTCGCCTTGCAAAGGAATTGTTCACTTTGCGAACTCGCGATTTCCTGCAACCGCAACTACGCATCAGTAGCACTTCAGACCACCAAATTCTTACGGGTTCAACCTCAATTCACCCCCAAAACATCCCCAAAACCTTCCTAAGACATCATGGAAATCAAAGGCATAAAACCTACGACTATTAGGTCAAATAATATCACCGTCCTAACTCAAAATCACCTAAACCTTCACAAACTCTCAAGATTCTCATAAACCTCGTACATCCCTTCCCCATACAAGATCCCACATATCATCAACAGAAGGTTTAGCCTTGAAGGCCTACTTTTATTCTAATCAATTCCATCCTTCATATTTGTAACACCCATTTTCCCATCGTGAATAAATAATACATAAATAAATCAGAGTAGATAAAAAATTATTTTTCCGACAGAAACGAGGATGCCACATTTAAAGAAAGAAAATACAATCCCTGCTCATAAATTTGATACATAACATTAAATAGAATACCCTCAAAGGGGAAACTTTTTCCATATAAAATTAAAGTTCAATTATGGAATAAAGCGGAAAGATCCATAACTGACTTGTTTTACAAATAAATGGTTTTATAATGTCAAAACATACATACAAAAGTAATACCAAATATATTCAACAATTGTATACATATATATCACAAAAGCGTTCCCCGACTCCCGTGCTACGTATCAGAGCAGACACCAAGACCGACAAAAAAACAGAGGGCTAATCTTCACAAAAGCCTCCAAGACTACTAATCTGCAATTGCCTCATAGAGCAACAAACCACAGCAGAAGGGTGAGAAATAATAACTAAACCCAGATTGCATAATAATATGCAAAACATATAAATTCACATACATAGTTATTCTCACCACAAACATCACCTACCAATACATATAGCACGCCACAGATGCACAACATTTTTTTCTAATAATCCTACCACATAACATATATCAACTATACCAACATAAACACATATTCACACATAAGGCATACCAAAGTTATAACATATGTAAACACACCACCGCATCACATAACACATGTCTATACATAACACACATCATCCATAACCAATGCATTTATCACATATGCACATCAAATCACCAATTCAAACATAAATCTCAACACATAATCAATCAATTCGTGATTTTCCACATATAATGTATCCATTCACAATTCTCACACATAATCAATCAATTCATTCATGATTTATGTAAATGCACAGAGACCGACACAATGAATCTATGCAAATGCCATGCGGTACCGACTTCCAACATTTCTCATCACTAGTTCACTCAGGAACTCTGCTAGAATCATCGCTCGTTACATCACTGTAGCTCCCCGTCGGGCATACGATGTTCCCCCGTCGCTTTCGCTCCTCTTTGTATAAGGCTCACGACGTTTATGGATCGCTTTCGGTCCTCTTTGTATAAGGCTCACGATCCGATCGCTCACACCCCACATGGGCACACGATCGTCTATAATCATCGTTTTCGATCCTCTTATTTTTAAGGCGCACAATCCGATCAGATCGCTTTCAGTCCTCTTATTTTTAAGGCGCACGATGTTATAGCGGATTCCCTCTGGAATCAATCCGTCGCTCACGACGTCACAAGAATGCATATCATGATGCTTGGCATACAATGACTCATGACATTCAAATGCACACATATACACATCCATAATCATGCATATATCATCAAATACCACACATTGCATTTTCCTGCCCTTAGGCCACAAATCATCATCACAACATGTATCACGTGCATTTTCATTTCACAACAGCACACAAGTCATACAATATCCATATCAACAACACATTGCATGATACACATCAATTACACACAATGACAACGACAAAAGTCGACAAAACAACATCATTCAAATATCATACATCCATCACCAATGCGTATCAATCATGCACAACATTTCATCACATATATTCACGCCATATAACAGCACACCAGCTATACGTTACATATCAAAAGCATATAGCATGATAACACATCATTCGCACACCAATACGACGGTAAAAATCTGACAAACCAACACTTTTTCAAAACCACAACTTAAATAAATCATCTACTGACCTCCAGCCCATTTTTAATAGAAATAATATTTTATAAGCTTTCCAACGCTTCGAACGGGGGTCAAAACGGACTTACGGTTCAAAAGTTACGATCGAAACAATTTTGAAAGAAAAACCTACAGCAGGGCTGACACGGCCGCCTGTGTTGTGTGACACGGCCAGTGTCATGCGTTTCCATCTTCCATAGGCAATAGGCTGACACGGCCCCCCGTGTTGTGTGACACAGGCCGTGTCAGGGCCCAGAAAATTGTATTTTTATCGTCGGAAGCCTTCCGGACCTCCGATTTCGATTCCGTAAAAAGCCCCGGTCTCAGAATTCGAAATACTACAATATTTTCACCATTAAAAAGCCATCCAACACATTTTCCATTTTTGAAATATTTTGAAACATAATTTTATCAATTTAACCCGATTCCAAACTCGATTAAAACCACTCAAAAACACACCAACAACCATTCACCGATTAATTATCAACCTATACCAATATTACCAGACATATCCAGACACTTTTACTCGATCACCACATCAATTTGCACAAAAACATCGATATATATCAAAAACTCAAAAGTTACAAATTCAACTCGATTTAATCAAACGATCACGCTAAATCACGACCCAACATCACTCGACTCTACTACGCGATTTATTCCGACTTTCGTCCGTGAAAACATCGATTTCTATTCATTTTTCTCATTTCGACCTAAAAGGAAAACTAGAAGAAAATCACCAAAACAATCCAAGAAAACATACACATATACATATACAAGCAAGATATAATCGAAACTTCTCACCCTTACCCGATTATTCGCGCTTGAAACGGATGAATCTTCACTTTTTCCTCTTTCTCCTCTTCTCTCTTTCTTTCTTCTCCTTTCTCTTCTCTTCTCTTTCTTTTCTTTTTCTTTCCTCTCTTTTTCTCTCCACTTTCTATTTATAAAATATCTACTACCCAAATGACCAAAATACCCCTCAGCTCAAATATCTCCCAAACGCTCTCAAAATGCGATAAAACATAAACATACCGATGAAATATATTTCGGGAAATAAAAGTTGAAAAGAAATTATAATTTAATACAATTATTTTATCTATCAGAGAAATTAACCAATTAACTCAATTAGTAGGTAAAATACAATAAATTCACACATTTCACAAATTTCACATAAATGAAATAAATAAATACAATTAAACAAATTGGGGCGTTACAATATTCATCATCAATCCACGAAAATACCCCTAAATCACCAATTTACTCATAAACCCACATAAACCTCACTAATACATCATAATTTCCTCAGTTTACTCATAAACCCACAACATCACATAAACCTCAAAATCCACTTTAAATACATTAAATCCCTATATTGAAAACAATGAAAGGTAATACTCCCCATACCTTAGATTGTCGATTCCAAGCCTTTCTCTCTTGAGTTCTTGGAAACCTCTAGAATCCTAAGCTTTTCCCTCTTTCCTCAGAGCTCTGGCCTTTTCCTTCTTTTCACGGTCTAACAAAATGAATCCTATTCCTCTCAATTTCCTTTTTGTTAAACCTAACCCTTGGGCCTCTAAATTGGGCTTTTTCCCAATTTACCCTCACTAATCCTCCTCAAAAGTCCAATTTACCCTTAATCCTTCTAATATTATTTAGGGTTAAATATATAATACCCCCTTGCCAATAGGGCGACATTTGGAATTGCCCCCCTGAAGTATTTTTTTTTAAACCACCCCTTATAAAACCAAAAACCATCTTTTACCACTCCCCTTTACCTGATTTGCTGACCTGGCAGTGGTTAAGTGGCTAATTGGGATTATGGATAAATGGTTAGTGATTAATTAGCAAATTAACAGTTTCAATAAAATCCCCAACTGCTAGGGTTTGTCCAAATTCGTCTGCAAGTTTCCTCACCGTCTTCCTCATTCATCTTCTTCTCTTATCAGCCGTGGGTTTCTGCGTTGTTCGTCTTCTTCGTCGATTTCTTCCTTTTCCTCTTCGTTCTTCTTATTCTTCGTTCAAGATCGTGTGTCTGCAAGTTTGTTGGTAGCATGTATTGTGGTAGCAGTGAGAATTCAGTTTCGTTTCCAGGTTTTCCCGTTTGTGGTTGTGGTCGAGCAATGAAGATGTGGGTCTCCAATACAAGTAAAAACCGCAACAGGAAGTTCTGGAAATGTCGCAATGCTGGGAATGGCTGTGAATTTTTTTTATGGGATGATGAAATTGAAGACTCAAGCAAAGGGAGAAGTGTTATTGAGTCATTTTGTAAGAAGTGTGTAATGGAAGAAGTGAATATTGAATCAATGACAAAGAAATTAGAGAAAGTGAAGCTGAAGCTTGAAGTTCAAAGAAGGGTTAATTTTAAGCTGAAGATTGTAATTGTGATGCTTTGTTTGATTGTTGCCATGTTGTATAAATTTATGTAAAGTTCTGTTTGTATTTTATGTATTTTGAAAGTTCTGTATGTCAATGGAAAGATATTGTATTTTTCTGGTTATATGGAAGATATGTTGTTCATTATTTTTCTGTCACAAGTTTTTCTTCTTATATGGAAGATATGTTGTTCATTATTGAAACAAGTTGTTCATTATTTTTCTGTCACAAGTTTTTCTGGTTGTCTGTAAAGATGTTGTCTAACACAAGCAAAACATTCAAATGGCAAAACAAGTTGTATAACAGTACCAAAACACATAATATAACATAACAAAATAGTATTGTTGTCATTACATAATAGCACCAAAAGTGTGCCTGAATTAACTAGCAGTTGTCATTACATAATAGCACCAAAAGTGTGCTTGAAAAAAGTAGCAGAAAACATTGCAAATCATTACAAAAGGTGATCACAGCAGAAAAGTTAAAGATCATTGACAAATTTCTACTTTGGAGCCCTCTTAGGAGTAGATTTTGAAGCCTTTTTGGGTGAACTTTTTGGTGCCTTCTTAGGAGTACTCCTTGTAGTATGTGAGGCATGTCCTTCATCCTCTTCAGTCAAACACAGTGGTTGATGTGGGTCTGAACCAGGGCCTTTGAATGGTTTGAGTTTTTTAAACCAATTCTCCTTAATTCTCTCACTTTGTCTCTTTCTCAATGGTTTGATTTCCTCTTTGACCTTTGCCTTGCCCTTATTTTTAGAAATTATGTCGGGTAGGCTTGATATCATGTCATCTGTGATGTCTCCATACAGTGAATCCTCAGTTTGAATTTGCTCAACAGTTGCTTGAGATGGCTCAACAGTTGCTTGAGTTTGCTCAACATTTGCTTGACTTTGCCCAACAGTTGCTTGACTTTGCTCAACAGTTGCTTGACTTGGCTCAACAGTTGCTTGACCTTGCTCAACACTTGCTTGACTTGGCTCAACACTTGCTTGAGATGGCCCAGTTGATGGCTCTGCAACATTTCCACCTTTTGATCTATTTAGTTTTTGCACATAACATACCAACATTTCCATCAATAACATTAGTGCATCTATATTCAGTAGTGATATCAATAATAGTAGTGCATCTAATTAGTTTGTGTGATATCAATAATAGTAGTGCATCTAATTAGTTTGTGTGATATCAATAATAGTAGTGCATCTATATTTAGTGAGATATCAATACTTAGTGTGCCATACCTTTCTTTTCAGGGCCTCTGGATTCTGTCTCTTGCTCTTGCATGACTTGACATTATGCCCAGTCTTGTCACACCTAGTGCATCTATAAGATACACCAGGCAGCCTCCTTCTTGCACCTTCTTCCCCACTCTCCCTAATTCTTAGTTTTCTTGGTCTACCAGGCCCCTTTTTGTAGTTAGGAGGTAGGAGATCTGGACTTTCAACTTCAGGCCACATATCAATTCCATTTATAGGGCTAATAGCAAATCCATAAGACATGGCATACTTATCCCTTGTGTAACACTCATGAACAAACTTTTCAGGGTCCTGCTGCCTAAAACCTAAAGCAGCAATAGCATGCCTGCATGGGATGCCAACTAAGTCCCAAAAATTACAACTACATGACCTTTTAGCTATATCCACTATAAATTCTTGTCTGTTAAATGAATGAGTTACTTGAAAGGTTTCTTCCTTAGCCCAAGTAGGTAACCAATGACCACTCTTAGCAACCTCATTATCTAATCTTCTCCTAGGAATGGGCATTACTTTGTGTGGCCAGTTATCAAGTTTCAAAGTAGAGTTACTACACCTATTCATGAGATACTTCCTAATCCATTCACACATGGTCAGTATGGGTTTATCTCTAGCAAGTAAAATGGTGGCATTAAAAGATTCTGAAATGTTGTTCATCAATACATCACACTTACAATAAAAGCTAAAAGCATGCTTACACCAACTTTCTTTAGGAACTCCCATAAGCCAAGCCCAAGCCTTTGCATCTATTGCCTTTAACTCATTCATCTTCTGTTGCCATGCTTGCTGGTATGTTGCCTTGGCTGCTCCCATCATAAGATCTCTTATGAGTGCTCCACCACCAAACTTCTTCTTAAAATTAGCATACAAGTGCCTTAAGCATAGCCTATGCTCGATTCTAGCTTCCATTTCCTCAAATACTGCAACCAAACCCTAAAACAAAGAAACCAATTACTAGGAAACAAACCACAATTGAAATAATGAAAATAATTAGTATGCTTTTAATTGGATTACCTTTTGCTGGTCAGAAATAAAAACATATATATTCTCTATTCCAACATCTTCCATGAGCAGCTTTATGAACCACCTCCATGATTCCTTTGTTTCTGTTTCCACAACACCAAAGGCAAGTGGGAAATACTGGTCATTGGGATCCCTCCCCACAGCTATCAAAAGTTGACCTCCATATGTAGTCTTCAAGTGACACCCATCAACCCCAATGAAGGGTCTACAACCATTGATGAACCCTTTTCTACATCCATCAAAACAGAAATAAAAGGAACCAAACCTGGGTTGAATGGAAGGTGATGGTCTATCAAGGTTTATCTTAACTGTATTCCCAGGATTTGCCCTATTCAACTCAGCTGCATATCTCCATAGATTTGCATACTCTTTATCTGCATCTCCTTCAATGATTTTCCTTGCAATCATCTTAGCTTTCCAAGCCCTTGCCACAGTTATACCAACTGAATAGTTTTGCCTCATGTCTTGTATAATATCAGTGATCCTAACTTTTTCTGAGGTTTGCATTTTCTTTACCACTGCCTTGGTCACCCATTTTGAACTTGCAGTTTTGTTATCCAAAACCCTAGCACATGTGTGGGTGTCCTTTATAGTCTTAATTGCATACATGTGCTTATGGCCCACTTTGGAACAAAGTATTAAAAAACCACACTTTGACTTACATTCCACTCTCACCCTATACCCCTCATTTTTCACAAATATTATTTCCCTCCCATTTAAAACAGTCCACTCACGAATTGCCTCCCTAAAGTCATATAGGGAATTGAACTCCATACCCCACTTAAACTTGAAACTCTTATTCAATTCTCCTTTCTTAAACTTCTCAAACCTTGGTTTTTTTTCATCTTCTGAGTTATCAACATCAGAACTCAATAGTTCTTCACTAACATATTCCTCATCATTCACATCTTTCTTTCTAGAACAAATTAATAACCCACTTATTATTGGACCCTGACTAATTGGAATATTCACATCAATACCTTTAAACCCGTCTTCAAGAGCAGTGGTCCTCTCATCCTCACATCATTCAAGCCTTCAACAATCTCTTCATCACTGACTTCTACCTCCATCGTTTGATTGACACAGTTAGGGCTTCTTCCACTTCCACTTGCATCATGTTCCAGAAAAAGTTCCCCATCCACTTGATTCGCACAGTGATAAGAAGCAAAATCATATGCATCCTCATCATTCTTAATCTGAAAATGCTTTGGATCAATTTCAGTGATTTTCGCCCACATTCTATACGACCCTTCAGCGTAACCCCACCCAGTGATTATGTTGTGAATGTGAGTCATGCTAAACATATCTAAGTGTTCCCCAGAAATCACAGTAGACACACCACCCCTATATATCGCCTCTCCATCACTAAGCACTACAAACTCCCCTCCATGCTGAAAAACAACGTTAAACAGTGCATTTTTCTGAAATAAGAAATTAACATGTGAAAACCCACGACACTGAGAAACGTAATGCAAAGAAGCAGGAGGCTTGACATTACCTGTAATTCGAAGTTCGCATCCATGGCTTCGTCTTCGACCTTGCTCGCTTCCATGGCTTCGCCTGCGTCTTGCTATAAGCTCCTTCTTCGTTCAAGTTTCCAAATGTAAAACCTAATTTGACGGGGGGGAAAACCACAATGTTACTCATATCACTAACCATTTATCCATAATCCCAATTAGCCACTTAACCACTGCCAGGTCAGCAAATCAGGTAAAGGGGAGTGGTAAAAGATGGTTTTTGGTTTTATAAGGGGTGGTTTAAAAAAAAAGTACTTCAGGGGGGCAATTCCAAATGTCGCCCTATTGACAGGGGGGTATCATATATTTAACCCTATTATTTAAAGTAATAATAATACTAATATATTCCATATTATATACTATTATTTAAATAAATAACCAAAACTCCACAAAATACCGACGTCAACACAAACCACCAAAATTCACCAAAAAATCACGAATATTATATTTAAATAAATTAAATAAATATTCTCACGAATTTGGGGTGTTACAACTCTCCCCCACTTAAAAGAATTCTCGTCCTAAAAAATTACCTCAAGGAAATAGAGTCGGATACGACTCCCTCAACTGATCTTCACATCTCAAGTCCAATTTTCCTCCTTTTTGGATCATCTTAATCTTCTCGATCGTCTCCTGCACAATTCCAGGTCCTGTAACACCCCCTTTCTATACCCCCAAATAATCATTTAGGCACATATTAAAGATTTCGTCAGAGTATAATTACAAACATGGTATAAAAGAGGCATGTCACATCAATTATGAAATTTAAACATACAACACCTGCTCAACAATTGATATGCAACAGTGGGGTAACTTGCAACAGAGGAACTTAGTCCTTACACCCACATGTCAATATTTAGAATAAAAGCGGAAGATCTAAACATTGAATAACTAATTCATATATACATACACATATATACATCGCCAAGTATTATCCACCAACATAATTCATGTTTAGATAAACATTTATCAACAAGATACATATATAATGTATCACAAAAGAATCATAGCCCTCCTAGCTACCCGGTGCTACATATCAGAGCCAACCGACCAAAAGAATGAAGACACGCTTCACAAAAAGACCACCAGCATACCTACTCTGCAATGCCTCATAGAGCATCATAAAACAGCAGAAGGGTGAGAAATATTATCATAATAACAATGCATATAATTATATATAATAGCATAAAATTACACATAATTCACCTTCTCACCACAATTCATCACAAGTCACTCATATACATCGCAATGTATATATATATATACATAAAACCAAGCATACACATCAGGCATACTTTCACAATTCTTATCATTCACATAAACATACCAACTGTTTATTCACCAATGCATCATTTAAAGATGAGAAATGCAAATCATAGAGACCGACTCACGACTCTATGCAAATGCAATGCGGTACCGACTCAATCATCTCAAGTTCACTCAGGAACTTCTGCTGGAACCATCGCTCGTTACCAAAGTAACTCCCCGTCGGGCCTACGATGTTCACCCATCGCTCACACCTCCACCAAGAGAGGCTCACGATGTTTCTGTATCGCTCACACCTCCACCAAGAAAGGCTCACGACCCGATCGCTCACACATCCACCAAGAGAGGCTCACGATCGTCTATAACCGTCGTTCACACCTCCACCGAGAGAGGCTCACGATGTTATAGCGGATTCTCATTAGAATCCCTCAGCACAAGAATGCACATCATTATGCTACACATGATAATGACTCAAGACATTCTTGAAATGCATACATATTCACAATATATACATGCATTCATCTCATACAACCACATACAATCTACATACATTCACGTCAATGCACTATTGTACGATTCACATTCAAACACACCATCAAAACGGTAAAAGTCGTTAAATAGCACTATTTCTGACTTTTCCGACTTATTTAATCGGCTAATAATTTCCAATTCATCATATTAAGAAAGAACATTCCATAAGCTTTCTAATGCATCAAACCACGCCTCAAACCGAACCACAGATCAAAAGTTGTGCAGAAAACAAAATTACATGAACAACACTGTTCGCTGGGCGAACCTCCCTCGCGAGCATTCGCTAGCTCCTTCGATAGGCGAACATCCCTCGCGAGCATTCGCTAGCTCCTTCGCTAGGCGAATGTTCCAGCGAACCAACTGTTAGCTAAAAACAGACACAAAGTTCGCTAGGCGAGCACTTGGCGAACCAAGTCAGAACCAAACAGAGCCAAAAACACCCAAAGTTCGCTAGGCGAACACTCTAGCGAACCTTCGCTCATGCCTTCGCTAGGCGAATACCCGTAGCGAACCTTCGCTACCCTTCGCTGAATGGTTCACTAGGCGAACCTGCGAAAACTCAGAATCCTTCAGCGCTGTTGAAACCCCAAAAACCCTATTTTTCAACCCAAAACATTTTCAAAACAACATACATCCATCAGAACTCCATCTAATCATGGCAACAAGCATTCTACCACATTTACGTTGATTTCCAACCGCGAAAACATCGATTTCTCATTATCGACCTAAAATGGAAAACTATGAAAACACCACAACCAATCCAATACACACATACACAATCATACATAATACTATACATTGATAAGATAACAATGTTTCACACCCTTACCCGATTAAATCGATTCCTAGAGGTTGATTTTCTTGGTTTTCCTCTTTTCCTCTTCTTTTCTCTTCCTCTTCTTTCTTTCTCTCCTTTTTCTCTCTATTTCTCTCTTCTTTCTCTTTTCTATCCATTTTCTTTCTTTTCTATTTCTTTTCTCTCATTTTCCACTAAATCAATTAATTCATTTTTCTCACAAAATTCTAACTCCACAAAATTTCTAACTTATGATTAATTGAGAAAAGTCTAAAATACCCTTCATTCTAATTTCCCCGAAAACTCTCAAAAACGGTAAAATAACATTTAACACACCAATTTAACAAATAAAATAATTTATCACTCAATTAAAACAAAAGACTCAAGAATAATGGAATAATCAAAATCGGGGCGTTACAGGTCCGAGTACCACACTTTCGCCGATTCATACCAACACAATGGGATCCTACACCCCCTTCCACACAAAGCTTCATACAGTGTCATCCCAATACTAGCATGAAAATTGTTGTCATAGGTAAACTCGATCAACGAAAAATGACTATCCCACGCTCCACCTTGATCTAACACACAAGTTCTCAACAAAATCCTTTAAAGATTGGATAGTCCTTTCTGTCTGACCATACATATGTAGATGATAGGTAGAACTCATCCTCAACTTAGTACCCAAAGCATCTTGCAAACTCTTCCAGAACCTAGATGTAAATCTCAGATCTCTATCTGACACAATACTCGATGGTGTCCCATGTAACTTCACAATTTCCTCAATATACATCTCAGCTAGCTTCTTCATAGAATGATTAATCTTCATCGGTAAGAAATGAGCCGATTTAGTTCATATATCCACGATCACCCGAATTGAATCATTTCCCTTAGCAGGTCTCGGCAACCCCGACACAAACTCCATGGAAATACTATCCCATTTCCATTCTAGGATATTCCATGGTTGCATCGTACCTAACGGCTTCTGATGTTCGATCTTCGACTTTTGTCAAATCAAACAAGCATAAACGAACTCAGCAATATCCTTCTTCACAGAATGCCTTTCTCGATTTCTAGAACATCTGGAACACACACACTCTACCTCGAAACCTCATTAATCTGGAATTCACCTCCGTTACCTTGGTTAGTTAATGTCCATTGGTCCACCAACTTCAAATCCATTTGCTGACCCACTCTGATTTCCTCCAAAACACCACTTGTCAGCTTCAAAATTCCTAACCTCACAGTGTCAGGAGTCTCTTCACACACCAACTCAAATCTCGAAACTGTTCGATTAATTCCAATCCTTCACTATAAGCATCAACATATGTAATGACTTTCTGCTCAACGCATCGGCCACCACATTTGCTTTGCCCAGATGGTAACTCAAATCAAAGTCATAATCCTTCAGTAATTCCTGTCACCTTCTCTGCCTCATATTCAATTCTTCCTGATCGAACAAGTACTTCAAATTCTTATGATCACTGAACACTTCAAACTTAGAGTCAAACAGATAAGTCTCCAAATCTTGAACACGAACACCACAACGGCCAACTCTAAGTCATGTGTAGGATAATTCCTTTCATGCACTCTCAATTGTCTCAAAGCATAGGCAACAACCTGTCCATTCTGCATCAATACTCCACCAAGACCCATCTTCAACGCATCACAATACACCACAAAAGATTCGCTCGGATTAGGCAAAATCAACACTGGAGCAGTCATCAACCTCATCTTCAATTCCACAAAACTTTATTCGCAGGCTACGTCCCGCACAAAAGCTTGACCCTTTCGAGTCAACTAAGTAAAAGGTAATGCCAACTTAGAAAAGCCTTCGATAAACTTGCGGTAATAACCCGCCAATCCCAGAAAACTTCGTATCTCAATAGCAGACTTCAGAGTCTCTCACTGTAACACAACATCAATCTTAGAAGGATCTACAACAATTCCACCACTTGAAATCACATGGCCAAGAAAATTCACTTCCTTCAACCAAAACTCACACTTCGACAGTTTCACATACAACTTCTTCTCTTTCAACACTTGCAACACATTCCTCAAATGCTCAGCATGCTCTTATTCGGGCTTAGAGTATATCAGAATATCGTCAATAAAAACCACCACAACTTATCTAAATACTCATGAAAAATCTAATTCATATACTCCATGAACACCAGGTGCATTAGATACGCCAACCGACATCACAGTATACTCATAGTCATCATACCTCGTCCTGAAAGCTATCTTCGGAATATCATCAGGCTTAACACGAAACTGATGATAACTAGACCTCAAGTCAATCTTGCTAAACACACAGGCACCTACCAATTAATCCATCAAATCATCAATCCTCGGAAGTGGATACTTATTATTGATCGTCACTTTATTCAATTATCTATAATCCACACACTATCTCATAGTACCATTTTTCTTCTTCACCGACAACACAGGAGCACCCCACAGAGAAACACTCGGTCAAACAAACTTCATCCCAAGTAACTCTTCCAATTGTTTCTTCAATTCTCCTAACTCAGATGCAGACATCCGGTAAGGCGCCATTGACACCGGACTCATACCTGGTATCAAATCCGCCGTAACCTCTGCCTCACGCTCTGGAGGCCAATCACTTACGCCATCAGGAAACACTTCTGAAATTTCACAAACAAAAGGCAAAACACCAACTTCTCCACCTTCACTAATACTCAAAATTACCCTCAACATAAACATCTCAGCACCATCCTGCATCGACTCATCAAAACCATCTGTAAGCACTTGGCTTAACTCCAAACAATTCACTGCGCACACTACTTAAGCTCGCAAGACACGTCTATCCCATTCAACATGATCCCGTCTATTATCAACAAGAGATTAAGGGTGATCAGTTCCTCAATTTGTCAATAACAGCCGACTATCATGAGGCGGTACAAACTATCTTACCAAACTATTGTAGCATCCAACACCACACTTAGCCATTGCACCACCCTCGAAGCATCTTGGAGAAGCACCATTTCCTCCCCCACTTATTTCATTCCCAACCTGCAAATGGAAAACAAAATAAGCATCGACAGTATTTTCACACACATGTCGCACACAAGGGAATAGACAACATTAGACAACCTGGCCGGATAAACCAACCAGGGTCTGATACCACTAATGTAACACCCTTTTCTACCCCACAAATATTGCAGCAGATTAATCATAATACCTGAGTAAAATCAGAATCACCTCAAAGGGTGCTTATTTCTCAAATAAATTCAAATCAACAAAATTGCTCCGTAAACAACGGGTTTTCCTCAGAATAATTAAAAAAAATCATCAAACAGCAGCGGAACCACCATAACCACAATAATCCAACATAAAAAGGTTTTCAAAATAAAACCATAGTCATCAAATAAAAACAAAATAACAACTCAACAATGGTTCGACTCAACGACCCATCCCGATGTTACACTATCAGAGCAAGACCCTCTACATCTACCAAAAGCAAAATAAACTCCAAAAGTCCTCGAAGGCATCCGCGGCTAATCCTGATCACCTGCACGTTACTCACGTGGAGGCAACATTCAAACAGGCAGGGTGAGTAATCACAATGCATTATAATCAATATAAAAATAGGATATGCATAAAATGGTGTCATTATCATATACAACAGCATCAGGGTCCTCAAAAAAGCATTAAAAGTCACAACATCATAAATCACATCAAATGCCACATAAATGCAATGCATAACAAGACGCATGCACGTGGTAAAAAATTGTCAAAGTCGATGGACACTAGTTCATCACCCTCCAAAGATCCCCGTCAATAGGATCGATTCTACACAAGAACCAGAACACGTCAAAACCACCTCACATCCACACAATGGGATGGAAGCCACAATATACCGAAATCTCACATCACTGTAATGCTATGAATGCATGATACACAACGTCATAATCATCATTATCAACACAAGTCATTACGTGCATCATCATTCATCACAATCTCATCATATCGTCATTCATTCATCAAAACATCATGCATCATCATCTTATAATCATCAATACAACTCATGGAAATTCACATCAAAATAGTCATGCATCATCATCTCACAATCAATATAACTCATGGTCATTCACATCGTCATTTAATCATTAAACATCACATATACGTAGCTCATAACGTCAATATACATCATGGTAATTCATATCATCAATTAACCTTCAAAATCATGTATAAACGGTTCATAATCATCAATAAACTCATAGTAATTCAGATCATCAATTATTCATCAAAACATCACGACATCATCATCTTATAATCAGCAATAACATCATGGTAAGTCATCAGAAAAATCGCAGCATCAAAACATCAAGACAGCACAGAAATCACAAAACAATTCGCGAACAGCAGACGTTCGCTACAAAGTTCGTCGTGCGAACCTATTCGCTAGGATGTTCGCTTTGCGAGCTTCCAGCGAACCCCCAAACTCCATACAAAAACCAGAGAAATCCCATTTTGTCACGCTCGCTACTCTATTCGCTTTGCGAAGTCATTCGTTGGGGAGTTCGCCGTGTGAACTCTAAATCACAATTACATTTCATCTCAGTATCATCAAACAAAATCATCGCGCATTTGCTGCGCTGCTTGCTTTGCGAGTCTGGGGCAAATGTTCGCCTTGCGAAGGAATTGTTCGCTTTGCGAACTCGCGATTTCTTGCAATCACAGCTACGCATCAGTAGCACTTTAGACCACCAAATTCTTATGGGTTCAACCCCAATTCACTCCAAAACATCCCCAAAACCTTCCTAAGACATCATGGAAATCAAAGGCATAAAACCTACGACTATTAGGTCGAATAATATCGCTGTCCTAACTCAAAATCACCTAAACCTTCACAAACACTCAAGATTCTCATAAACCTCATACATTCATTCCCCATACAAGATCCCGCATATCATCAACAAAAGGTTTAGCCTTGAAGGCCTACTTTTATCCGAATCAATTCCATCCTTCATATTCATCATCAATCCACGAAAATACCCCTAAATCACCAATTTACTCATAAACCCACATAAACCTCACTAATACATCATAATTTCCTCAGTTTACTCATAAACCCACAACATCACATAAACCTCAAAATCCACTTTAAATACATCGAATCCCTATATTGAAAACAATGAAAGGTAATACTCCCCATACCTTAGATTATCGATTCCAAGCCTTTCTCTCTTGAGTTCTTGGAAACCTTCTCGAATCCTAAGCTTTTCCCTTTTTCCTCAGAGCTCTGGCCTTTTCCTTCTTTTCACGATCTAACAAAATGAATCATATTCCTCTCAATTTCCTTTTTGTTAAACCTAACCCTTGGGCCTCTAAATTGGGCTTTTTCCCAATTTACCCTCACTAATCCTCCTCAAAAGTCCAATTTACCCTTAATCCTTCTAATATTATTTAAATTAATAATAATACTAATATATTCCATATTATATACTATTATTTAAATTAATAACCAAAACTCCACAAAATACCGACGTCAACACAAACCACCAAAATTCACCAAAAAATCACGAATATTATATTTAAATAAATTAAATAAATATTCTCACGAATTTGGGGCGTTACAATACTCCATTCTTTGCCCACCATCCTCCTCAAAGATCGGGCCCCCTTTTTCGTCCAACACTCCGCGGGCCTAAAGGTGTTAACATAGTTGACCAACGCCTCGTAGCCGACTATGTCTTGCTCATCCAGCATGTCCGGATGGGCAAGATAATGGCCAGTGCCCCGAGTAAAGTGGCTCCCACTCTAATGGTAAGGGAACTTGAACAACCTCTCAGCCAGCAGCTTCCCATCCTCGTCATACATATCCTTGCCATCCTCGTCTGTGGTCACCGCCCAAGCATACGTGGTGTCCTGAGCCTTCTCCGACATAGGTTCATGATATAGAACCTCTCCTTGAAGGTCCGAATGGACTCCGAGAAAGGCTTAAATAATTTCCTCGATTTCTTCACCAAGCCCCATCCATACCTTTTCCCCGAGACCTGCCTTTGGAGATGAAAGATGGTGAAAAATAAAGGCAAAGTAGCTCCTATCTTCAGGAACTCACAGGTCAGCTCGAAGGCGCGAATAAACGCCAACGAATTAGGATGCAACTACGACGGAGCCAAATTCATATGAACAAAGATGGACTGCTGAAAGTCAGTAAAGGGCAGCCTCAGCCCTATTTCCTTGAAGGCATATTCGTACATCACAAACCTTTCTTCGTAATCTGTTAAGATGCGGTCGTCTTGACTGGGAAAGTGCACCTTCCACTCCCCTTCGGGCCCCACGTCCATGAAGACATCCCCGGTATAAGACGCGAAAGTGGATACGTGCTCGGCTGGCTCCGTAACCGTCCATTCCTCCGCGGAATCATGCCCAGGATCCTCCCCGACTTCGTTGGGGGCATTTGAAACCTCTGTATCACTACTCTCCGAGGAGCTCTCCGAGGACAAGTCTATGAGAATCTCTTGCTCGGGCTCATGCGCCATCTCGATCACCTGAAAAAGCAGAGGACAAAAGTGAATTCGACTGCAAAATCAAATCCACCCTTCCACCGCTAGTCAAGTGAAAGGGCGCGCAAAGGGCCGAGGACAGTGTCCCTGACCTAAGGTCTAAATCAAATAACACAAGAGTCTCCCGCGAGGAGATGCCCGGAGGCAACCCCTCCTGCGCATACGAGGGATCTCCCCGACCTACTAGCCAATTTCCGTTTGAAGCTCCACTGGAAAATTCATATGTTCATCAGAAAGTTTATCAGAACACCGGAAAACTGGGTAGCTTCACCAGGAATGCTTGCGCCGTCATCGCAACAGCGCTGGAAACGGCCTAAGTCTATAATCTCTAGGAAGCTCCGGCGACCACAGCAGCAGCAGAAGATGGCCAAGCCACCGTCTACCACCAACAGACGCCGAAAAACACGACAGCCATACCTAAGTTCAACCTAGCCACATGCATTCTAACAAAACAGAAATGAAAAAACTAGAAATGAAGATGGAAATAGGTGATTTACGTGGTCGAAGAGAGTGTAGAGGACCGAAGAAGCTGCTCGAAGTTTCGTACGGCGGTAGACGAAGGCGAAGGGCTGAAGGCTCTGAGAAGAGAACGGAGAAAGAGATATAAGCAAAAAACCGCACATGAGCAACTCTCTCCTCTATTTATAGACAGTCTGAAAGCATGTGCACAAGCACGCGCGGCTAGGGGCATCATCATGACCCTAGCCTAGCCATCATGACGCAGTTAATGCTGCATAAGGCTCGAGGCACACGTAGCGGTACGTTTCTTCAGAATACCTCAATCGTTGGCCTCCCCGCACGTCGGGCAACCCGGACAACGTTACCTTTCCCGCGGGCACTAGAACCCCCGGGCGTCCAGGGACAATTCCACCTCGTCAACAGGCGACGACCCTTTCAGAGTTCTCTGGGGCCGCGAGCTATCCTTAAGTCATCACTCCCATGTCGGGAGCAACGACTTGGGGGGCTCCTGTTCCGGAAAGGACCAATGGCTATGCATGGCCCAATCCACTTCTCCTTCCAGAACGGCCCAATTGCCTAAGTCCAGCTGGTGCGGGGCAACATTTACCTTTCTGCCCCTCTACCGGGCACATATGAACAGATGAACCTCGAGGTCATTTGTTCCTCCCCAGAATCCATGCCCGTTACGCACGGCTCCATCATCCAGTAACAGTCATGATGCTTATGCCCGGAATTACGCCCTTGCCCGTGGCAATGGCTAGTTTTGGGCATCTCTGTCCGTCATAACGGCTAGTTTTTGGCAGTTACCTATTCTTCAGGAAACGGTTATTCCGTCTTGAAAAAAGGGACTGTTGGCCACGCGTTGGGGGCATTATAAAAACCCTCTCAAATGAGAGGGTCAGATATCAAAAAATCATCCTAAGAAACTCATACTTTGTACTTGCCTTTCTCTCCCCCGATTCTTACTTTAGCATCGGAGTGCCTTGCAGGTACACCCCCATACTCATCTCACGCACCCAGCATCGCAGACGTTCTTTTTGGCCCATTACAGGATCTGATCAACCTTCAAGATCAAATTTTAAATATATTTTATTTAAACTTAAAAAAAAAAAAAAGACTTCAATCGCTTTATATTTAAGCCATTTACGAATATCCGATGTCTAATTTGAGAAGATACACTCATTTTAAATATCTCAAATAATCTCCGAAAGTGAATACTACTTCAACATATATAAAAAAAAAGTTTAAAAAAAAGGGTTAAATATGTTTTTGGTCCCTATAAATATCTCACATTTTATTTTTCGGCCCTATAATATGTTGTATAAAAAAAGGACATATTTTAGTCCCGACAAAAATTTTATACATGCAGTTTTAGTCATTGCTATTTTTTAAAATTTTGAAAACTATTTAATTACCTCTAAACTTTTAAATTTTTGAATAATTTTTTTTCATACGTGTTCATATTACTATAAAATATTTCTTTACCAAATTATATAATTTTTTTAAAATAAGAAGAATTATATATGAATTTTTTAAAATGGAAAGAATTAAATATGAATTTTTTAAATTTTAACAAATAATGATAAAAATAATAAAAGTTTCAATTTATAAATAAAATTTTGAGTTCCTTTTTTATCGAGGAACTTATTATAACGTTTTAAATATATCTGCAAAATAATCATTCAAAAATACACATTGCTTTAATAGTAGAGACTAAAACTGCGTGCATAATTATTTTGTAATGATCAAAATACGCTATTTTTTTATAGGAACCAAAAATTATTTTTTGATAATTTTATAGGACCAAAAACATATTTAACTAAAAAAAGATAGGGTAACCCCCTAACTAGTAAAACTAGAATTTCCTTGTAAAATTGTAGCACGGACAGTTGGCAATTTCTTTAGGATAATACTTGGCCTTACACTAACCACTGTATAAGACTACTTCTCTACTTGTCTAAAGTAGATATTTAAACGATTTTAATTTTGAGATAATGAAATGCCAACCAAATACCAATGGAGAATATAGATTTCTACAAGTTAATCGTTGCTTGCACTAGACTACTAGAGATAGATACACCCCTATACACTTCTTTTTCACACATGTGCATGCGTCTATAATTCTATTGCTCCCTCTATTTCAAACTCTCGTATTAACACATAAAATTTGTTTTTTTAATGTAGAAATAATTGCTACTTTTCTAGTTATATCTTTTAATTATTAGTCTTTACATTACTTTCAATGCATTATTAGAGATAACTTATTAAAAGTGTAATATCTTATGATAGCAATATCATTACATTTTCTTAATCAACACAAAAATTTTAAACAACAGTCATTTTGAAAACGGAGAGTACCATACTACCATGAAAGATACAAATTAAAATCTGAGAGATAGCTACCCAGGAATCTTTCTAAACAAGGCATTGATCTATAATTATAATAACTCCAAACAAAGGCTTGTAAATATATAGAAATAGATTCTTTACCTACAAGTATAGAAAGCAATACAAGCACCTACTTTGAACAAGAAATCAATTTTATAGCTCCCTCACAAAATAAGGTTAAGCAAGAAACTTTTCTATGAAAGGAATAATGAATTGTTTGGGGTATAAAAAGTAGGATTCCCAAAATTGTTTGCGTCTTGCATCAGCGGACGGATTTGGACCCCTCCCTATAACAGTCGCACGATGCAGCAGTTGGGGAAACTCACTAAATCTAATTGGTATCCACAACTGCTACATTGTGCAACATCCATCGTGTTGTAGGCTTCACTCTCGAGAACCTAGAGATCTTAAAAAATGAAGCATTTTCAATCTCCACCATTTAAGAATCTAAAAAGTGTCGATATCATCAATTGCAATTCCTTTGGGGACCTTCAAATTTAATTGTTGAGTATCCCATTTAGCATCTTTCAACTTTTGAATGAAATCATCAAACCTATCTTCCAATTCCATGAGACTATTGGCATGTTGACCACATACATTACCTTTCCTCTCCCAGTTCTCACTAAGCCAGAATGTCTGCCAAATACTTCGCAATACAGATAAACTTGTAGCTCCAACCTGCAAATATCATAATAGAAGATGAGATACACCCTTCATGCTTCATTGATTTTGAGCTTGAAATATTAAATAAGCACCCCTTCTAATGTGACCCGTTAGTCGTTACCTACTTAAAAACCTATTTCATATCAGTTGTTTATACCTTGAAAGAAACGTAAAACTTCAAATCATCTAGCTGCTGATTCACCATAAGAATATATTTCTCATTTGCATATAATTTGAGAAGATTCTCTACCTGCACACCATTATGACACTAGTTATATAATTTCCAAATGTAAAAGAAATAGTTATAAATTTATCGGTTTCCTTTTCATAAAACTGTGATAATAGCAGCAATAATGTCCCTATACCGAAAAATGAGATCTATCCATGACATCCATCTTCTCTAAGGGTGAACCGAAAATTATTTTTGGCTTCATGAATTGTGACCAAACTAATATATTTTCTTCTTTGTTGCACTCCATGCATCCTGAAATAAATCCATTTGGAAAACTGGAAATTACCTTGAAGGGTAATAATAATAACTCACAACAAAAACCACTGAATTTATCTGAATCTAACCTGGAACAGTGGAATGTAAAACATGTGATTTTACCAGTATGCAGGCACGCTTAAGATTTATCTGCAAAAAAAAGTTACTTATAAGGCAAGAAAACAAAACAAATCAACTGTTAAAACAAAGACTGGTAGATTTTATTCTTTACCGTGTTAAACTGGAGAACTGAAAGTGATTCATAGCGTAGCCAAATATGAAGAAGTCGTATGCACAACCAAGTTGATGAAAGTACAGTATATGATTTTACAAGGCCAGGTGTATCCTGCAGTCAAAAGCTAAGAGACTGTAACACGGAAACCAACGGTATTGTGGTGCTTCTGCGATAAGAAATAAAGGTATCTTGAAAAATCATGTAGTTTACCAGTATCAATATGCCCAAACCAAGGCCAACCAATTGAGCTACCACTTCCCAAACTTCTTCCTGAGATATTTTGATGAAACAATTATTGTAGTTTTGTCGTGAATACATGTATATAGATATGATGCTTGAAAACATGAAATCATGAAGGCTCTATAGATATGATCATAAGTGAATGGATGAGAGTATACATCACCTTTGCTGCTACCTCTCCTAGATTTGCCGAAATTGCAAAGTGGCTTTGAATCACTCGAAAAGAAGGATCTTTTAGTCCTCTTGCTATAGCCTGTTTTAATGTCAAACACAGAAAATCACACAACCATGTGTTTGTTTTCAACATACCATATGTACATTTAACTACCTTAGTAAGATTTCCAAGAGATGCCAAAGGAAGAAAATATCCAGGATATAACTGGGTTGTAAGATCAAAATGCTGCATGAGATGCCATTGTGGTAAGGGTTTCTTTAGAGCTATATTTCATTTGCATATTTCCATACAAAAACAAGAAGGCATGTTCAGACCTTCCGGCACTGCCAATGAAGTCTGCATACATTCTCCATTGCTTTGGATCGTCATCAAAAAGATTTCCAAACCTCCCACCTGGAAAAACTAATAAATGTTAGTTTGAATTAAAAATTTAGCACATAATCATCTGCTTCCTTAAGTTTTCTTCATGAATTCCCAGACCAATGAATAAGCGGCCAACAGCTCCAATGCCATCCTTTGATACCCATCTAATTGAAAACAAAAAAAATTCAATCAACCAAAGAAAAGCAAATGACAAATAATGGCTGCAAAGAAATATTTAACATGAGTTTAATTTAGAGTTTTGCCATACTATTCAGAAAATCACAACCAATAGTTTATGTTACTTTAAAAGTAGTTATAATTGAAGTCAGGTCTTTTTAATGATACGACAATTTTGATTGATTGACACTGAAAAAAATATTTAGGCTCAGAGTATATGAATTATATCATTAACATATTACCATATGCGTATCAATTCGGTATTACTATATACAAAAGTGGAAGATTTAAAATTCACAATTCACCTGATGGCAGCAGCAGAAGCAGCTGCCGTGGTTCCAGAGAAAGAACCGACACCAACAGCCTGCAAGTGATGGGGGAATTTTGACACAAGACAGAAACACAATCAGCATTACTGACATGCACAATGATACTTTGTGCACTAATCATCAAACTTGATGCTAAGACCACCAAATGCATATAAACCAACCATAAAATTAATCAAACATTCATAAATCAAACACTCTTGAGAAAAAGAAAAATTATCAACAAGAATGGCATGCCTTTAGCAGACTTGAAGTGACTATGGTGTGACATATCCATCCAGTAACATTGGTAGGGAACTGCAGTAACATGTAATGCAAATAATCATCTGAGACTGATCCTGCATCATACTGAGAAAGATAAGTAAACAAACGGTTACCCTCCACAACTTCATCTAATCACTGAAGTTAAAACTATAGTATTCTAGTGATCCTTAGTTCAGTCTAAATTAAATCATTAGAAATTTATCACTGGTTGTTGGATACTATTTCTGTGGCATCAAGTTTTAAAGTATTTCATACCAAAGAAGAATGAACAATGAAATTATTAAAGGGAACATGTTTCGATGACAGTGTTTAACCAATTTTCTAAAGATCTAAAGTTTAACAAGAAAAACATCAGAAAAGCTGTTTAACATATTATAGATTATTAATAAAATGAATTTATATTAATTACCGGGAAAGCCTGCTGGCAGAATAAAATCTTTAATCATCCGTGGAAGCCAGGATAGTCTTTCATCAGGAGAATGCAAAACACCGAACTTGTTTTCCGTAGACCTATCCTCCTCAATAAGAACCGTTTGCAACTGCAAATCATCGCCTAAAATGTATCTGCTCATAAGGGGGAGAAAAGGACATAGTTGAAGTTTCTTTTGGAGGAATCAAATCAACCATTCTGATATTTATGCAATAATAAAATAAAACAAATGGAAACAATAAAAAGTCAAATAGGTTACACAAGTACTCCAAGAACTTAGCAAGGTTTTAAATTATGAATGCAACCACTGCTTCAGTTAGTCACACTATCTTTGATATTACAGAAAATTATGGACAAATATGGTCGATGGCATCAAAACATCAAAACCTCGACGTTTCAATCACAATTGGAGTTGTGGACCGCAATTTCAATTTTAAACCCTTGGCAACAAGCAAACACCACCATGACTATTCTTATTCATATAGCTGATGCCAATGAAACACGAACACAGACACTAGATAGATACACCTTAGGTGTGAAGCATCAGTGCGCTAGACAGGCTGACGCATACATTGTTTCTAATAAAGCAATTTGTATATCATCTATCTTTTCTAATAAAGTAAAACTAACTAATGTGCATTAGAATTTCATAATCTCCCAGCCTCACAAGAATGTGCACTTAAGCAACTAAAAAAATCATAAACTAAACTACAACATATGGTACAGTTAAGTAAAAACCTCTTAGCAGTACCATTGCTGTATCTCTCCACCAATATCACCTTTGATAAGCCTTCACCTCTAAAACAACACAACAAAATGAGATAGAGTTGATCGGTACACAGAAACAAATCCAATTCAAAAGCTAAGTTTCATCAATTCAAATGAGCTTCAATGATCAATCAACTTGTAAAATTTCACCCCTTTCTTTTGTACAACAGATAAAAATGCAATCTTTAAAGTTTTTTTAAGAAACAAAACAAGCAAAGAGGTTAGTAACAGACCCTCCATTATCATCAGCATCACCATCATCTTTGAAACTGGAATGTTCAGAGGAACATAGGGTTTGAAAACAACGAGGCCTAACTCTCTTCAATTTCTTCACCTTCAGAGAAGAATTGAATGCAGTTGAAGAGAGTGACAATTGCAAGGTTGTGTGAGACATTGAAAAAAAAATTTGAAGCTCTGAAACTTGTTAGAGTTGAATTGTGCGAAAATTGCAAGCTTTGATGGTGTTCATGGCTTCTTCTTCTAATTCTAAAGCTGGAACTATAGAATCAACCATCAACATATCCGAAGCTTGAAACGTAGAGAGAGCCACGAGTCCGGCTGGACCGGGTATTATATTTGAACCGGAAAATTGTTGTCCAATGTGACCCGAACCGAACCATATCATTTTTGGGCTAACAAATTGGCCTGTTTCATAGTAGTCTTTAGATTGAATTTTTACGAAAAACCTACTGCCAACCCCCAATCGTACCTGCACCCCCCTATATTTTAATAATGACAAAAATGTCCCTTATTATTTTACAAGCAAAAATTCCCGAAAAAACTAAAAAATCAAAAGTACCGTTTTTTTTGAAATAACCGGTGAATATTACCGGTAATTTAGAAATTTCCGGTAAGAAAATACCGGGATTTATGAAATTACCGGTAATATTCACCGGTTATTTAAAAAAAACCGAAAAATCTTATTTGTTAAATTGAAATCCCCGGTAGGGTCAACATAATTCCCGGTATCGCCTGTAATTTTGAAACATCCGTGTAGTTACCAGTTTTTTTGAAATGTGAGAATGTTTTTTATTTAGGGTCAGTTAAGTCTTTTCACTAGTTGTGTGGAGGTGTCAGGTACGATTAGAGGATGACAGGTAGAATCCTCAATTTTTACATAGACTACTTTGCACACCACCTCTCCCTATGAGTTTTATCATAATCAAAACGCTATTATAAACAATATCACATAGATGAAGGTTTGTGTCACTAGTATGAACATAAGGGACCAAATTTCAAAGACCTATCAATTTCCAAAACACCTTGTAAGTTGTAAGTAACTCACTTTCAATTTTGCCAAAAAAAAAAATGTACATACGTTAACATTAGAATGAGGGAAATGTGAGTATGTAGGTTAGGTTTTAGACTAACCCCTAAACGCATTTAGAACTCATGTTAGTGTGTTAATTTCCCCCACTATTATTGGATAATATGGGAGTTAACTTGTGGAATTATCGAGCAGAAAAAATGAATATAACACTATTATGTGTGTACTCTTCAATTCATGATCATACCACCATATTTCTAAAATCTTACAAAAATCTTCTTTCATTCTCAATCAATTTTGTACTTCAAAATTGCATTCTTATTTTTTTTTACATAAAAAAAAATAAAAGAAACTAAAATTTAAGATGATGTACATGTATTTTTTTTTCTTGTTGCTTGTAAGAATCTGGTTGAGTTGTTTAAAAGGGAATATTGTGTCGAGAATGAAGCTTTTGTATTATGTTGCATGTTTTTCTAGAAGTTTAATTCCATAGTGTTTTCAGGTTGAATTTAAAATTGATTCTATTATTATTGGTTGCACTGCACCATGACGGTGTACCCAAAACTATTGTGTTTATTATTGGTCAAGGAAATCCTCTTAAAGAAGAACATGCTTTTGATGATGACAAATAATTCTTGATGACAACAATTAAAGTCAAGTATATAACGGTTAAATATGCAAAAAGATAAATAAGGTTTGATAAACTTGATTATTAAATGATGGCATTTAAATGGAATATAACTCAAGCCTCATCTTAAGCTCAAGGAAGTGTCTACAAGAATGAAACTTCTGACAAGACTTAAAGTGTGTGAAAGTTATCCCTGACGCGTCTGAGTGAATAGCATTGTTAAAGCATAAGGACTTTCTCGTAAAGCTATACGGCTAGTCACACAAACACGCGCATAAACAAGCTTTCAAACTTATTTTTCTCAAGCAAATACTTCTAAAAATGCCTTGAAGTGGTTCCAGATGATTTGGGAACTGTAAGATAAGTTATTGAGAAATTTTTGTTCCTACCAATCGATTGGCACTTCACCCAATTGATTGGGTCAGTGCAAAAATGCATCCTAAGTGATTAGGACAACATCTTAATGATGTGAAATGGCTATATATCTTCTCTTACCTTTTAAAACTTATTAATCAATTATTTTTAGGCCAACCAATCGATTAGAGCATTATGCCAATTGATTGGCTCATCAATTATGGCCCCAAAAAAAATTCTTTTTTGTGTTTACCTCTAGCCTATAAATCGAGGTTTATTTCCACATATTTTCTCATCCAGAAACGTGAGTTTTTATTCCTCACTCTTCATTTTCTCTCTAAAAAAATTTGTTTACTTTCTCTCAATAAATTTTAATCGTAGCGCTTTCGAGAAACAACATTTTACAAGTGAGGCTTTTTTAATTCTGGAAGGGTGGATTTGAAAATTCACCAAGAAAGTTTTATTTTTACCTTAGTTGAACAATTCATCCATTTAGGGATTATTTATTTGAGTTCAAAGGTAAACCCGTTAAAAGCTTAATTTTGGGGATTTAGTTACTAAGTCACCGATTTGGTTCAAGATCAACATTGTATTAAAATCTCATAGGTTTTTAATTATCTCGGTATAAAACCAAGATTCGGTTCAAGCTCAGCCCGGTGTTAAAATCTTGCTTCTATTTGAGATCAGCTCGGTGTTAAAATCTCACATGTTATTGGTTAGCCTGGTATAAAATCAAGGTTTGGTTTGTGAGCTCAGCCTAGTGTTAAAAACTCTCCCAGGTTCAAGATAAGCCCGTGTAAAATCTTAGTTTGAAGCTTGAGGAATAATCACTCCAATTTTCTTGTGGAAAGGAGATAAACCGCTTTGATCCATCGTTTGGAAGGAAGACTCACTTCTTCTTTCTGTGTTTGTTGTTTGGTTGGAAGTTAGCCACAAACTTAATTTTACTTGTATAAGGGAGTTCTAGAGTTCAACATACTAAAAGCTCTTAAGTTTATTAGATACTCTAGAAAACAAATCTTGGGGAGATGATTAGGTCTTTTTCTTTTGACTGGACTCTATAACTGATGTTGTTTTTATCTCTTCTTTTAACTTTTACTTTCCACACTTTACTTTATGAATTTTATTCTCCGCAGCTTACTTTCAAAACATTTCTAAAAATTTTTTAAACTCTGAAATTAAACCTAAAAGTTTTTCAAAATCAAGTTTTTCTAAAATACACAATTCACCCCCTCCCCCTCTTGTGTTTTTCAACAAGTGGCATCAGAGCCTAACTCATGTTTAAGGATTAATTATCTCAGGAGAAAGATGTCTTCCAACACACATTTAAAGGGATATTTTCTAAACATAACACCACTTTTTAATAGTAGTAGGTTTGAACTATGGCAAGCTAGGTTTAAAATCTTTATTCAAATTATTAACTATGAATTATGGGAAAATAATCAATCGTTCGTTTATCCCTACTTACCAAGTATATAGAAAAGTAGTAGATAAACCAGATTCCCTTTGAAAAAAAGAAGAAAAGAGAAAGTTTGAAATAGATTTCAAAACCAAAATATTTATAGTAATGTCTCTAGATGATAGTAAATTCTTTTATGTACACAACTGCAAAACCACCAAGGAAATGTGAGACACTTTTGAAATGATATATGGGGTTTTTCCGAGTATCAAGCAAGAAGAGATGAACAAACGAGGTGAAGAAGATGAAGATACCACTTTTAAATGTTTTTAAAAGTTTAGAAATTATATTGGAACATTTGTCGCTAACTAATGTCTAAGACGTAAGAATTAAAAGTTTAATCAAATCCTTAAATAGAATTAAGGGAGTCTTCATGAATTTAAGGAAAAATCAAGAAAGAATGAAATTGAACGAACTAGTTCAATTACTTAAAAGTGAAGGAGCAAGCCTAAAACTGAAGAATCATCGACTTCATCAAACTCTTATCAAACAACTCTAATAGTTTTCTTAGAAAGAACATGCTCAGTAGTTGAACGATCTTTAGAAGATTCAACATTAAACAAAGGAAAATTGTGTGTAAGAAATTGTGAAAAAGAAATGTCTTCAAGTGGAATCTTCAAAACAAGAAAAGGAGAAGAGACATAAACCTTAGGGAGAAACATAGAAGAACCTTCTTACAGCGAAGAAGGTGAAGTTTTCTTAAAGGCATCCTATGAGGAAGATAATGTTTAAGTAACTAAACCATCTTATAAGCAATTGTTTATAACCAGTGTTAAGTTGGTTGAAGAGAACGATAAACTTAGAAAATGCAACTTAGATCTTAATAAGTATTTAGGATCTTTGGGAGAAAGCAACAAATTGTTTAAGTTAGAAATAACTGAAATTTAAAAATCAAGAGAAACTTATGAGACTTGTGTCTCCCTGAAAAGGGAAGTAATTGATTTACATGAAACTCTAAGTATGTTTACCTAAGGGGAAGAAAATTTTAACTTGATCCTATCAAGTCAAGGGTCTTCCTTAAATAAGAATGGACTAGGATTCAAAAAGGATAGAAAATCTAATAAAGGTGTAGATCATAAGAAAAAGAATCGTCTAGTTTATAAATGCACACACTGCAAAATATTCGGCCAATTAGAGCCTTTCTATTTTGACAAATTCAAAAGGCATAAAGGTAAAAACCTTAGACTTTCTGGAAAAAATAATGCACTGGGACCCAAGAAAATTATGGTACCAAAGATGAAACCTTAGTGTTTTGCAGGTATACTTTGTAGCTCGAAGCTTAAATGATAATCAAAGGAGTTGTACAAAGTAAAAGGTATATTTTTAAGTATACAATAAGTCTCTGATCCAAGAATGTACGATAATGGTAAATATTAACAACAATGATCAAAGTAAGAATTTTGATGATGTCTCAATGTTTGTAACCCTTATGGATTAGTTAACCTCATAGAAGCTTGAGTGGATTTGTTTGTGATGGACTTATCTATCTTGTTGTTTATGCTGACTCTCTCATCCAATGACAAGTAGAGAAGGATAAACCATAATATGATTGGTGTTCCCTTTAAAATGAGGTTTTATCATGACCTCTTGATAAAAGAGGTAGTACACTATTTTAAGGTTAAAATGATTGGAAAACTCCGATTAATCCTTTAAAATATTGGATTTAATTACGTTCATCTCAAAAAATTATGTTTACTAATAAAAAAGGATGAGTTTCTAAATGTTTTAGAATGGAATTACAATAAAGCTAAACGGGGGTGTAGATAAAACTAGGCGGAGGTGCAACACAAATTCCCAGAACTAAACATGCTGAAAACAGGCCAGCCAATCAAATAGACCACACCACAACGACTAGTTTGATGAGACATGAATGCAACAACTATTTGCAATGGCTAAGTCTCAAAATTTGAAGCTTCCAATTGTATGGCACTTCTCCCAATTGGTTGGACATAAGATATAAATAGAGGTAACTCTTTCTTCTTTCTCATCTTAGATTCTATTGTGCATTGTATTTGAAACACTTTAGCTCTCTCAATCATCTACCATTACCTCAAATGGAACAAACGAGAACTCGTTCCTCTCAATCATCACAAATCTATTTCTTTGAATATTTCTGATAGAGAACGGAACGTCTCTGTCTACTTGGATGAAGAAATCTTTAAGGATTGAACTTTCATGGAAGCCTTTAACTTTGTCGGCCTAAGGGACTTCATCTTTAAAAAGCCTCAAGAGAGGTACCCTGAGTTAGTAAGAATTTTTTATGCAAATCTCACTTACAAAGTTGGCATTATTTTAACTTCGACATTGATGCTCACGCTCTTCTAATCAATCCTTCTTATGAAATTCCGTCTCCATTCAATGTTAGCCTTGTAAGCCCAAACAGTAGGTCGATTCATTATGCAATCAATCATGTTATTTTCTCAAGGAAAAGTAATTTTAGCACCATCCAAAAATTAGACGTTCCTGTAGTTTGATTTTTGGAGAATCAAGTTGAAAAATTTTGGGTATATGCCATGCTTCATCACATGTTAGAGAGCAAAAAGAAGAACATCACTCTACTATATGCTGAATTAATCACAAAAATGCTAGCATACATCGGATATGACTTCGGAGAAGAAGAACTAGAATTTATAAAGATAAGAAGAGACATTGTAAGCAAAATGGGATATAGCATTCAGGGAAAAGAAATTGTTTCACTACCTCCAAGAAAGGCAAGACAACAAAGAAGCAATGACCTCCCTTCATCCTATTCAAACATTCTTAATGAAATCTGTGATGAATAAAGGATAATTCACTCAAAGATTAACAAACTCATTGAGGAAATGGAGAAAAGAAACCTCATATCTCCAAGTGTCAAGCGAGGATGAAGATGAGATGAATTAAGTGCTTCTTGTTTTAGTTTTGCTTGTTACTATTTGATTCTTTTATTTCCTGCAATTTTCCCTTCATTTGTACTTTCCCTTAAATAAAATAAAATGATTTTCTCTTCCTAAATGATTATTTGTCAATATGTTTGCATATTTAAAATTATCGTACTGCATCTTTACCTACCTTTTTTATTTTGACAGAAGAGGAGAAGTATAATCTCAGGGGAGTATAGTATACTCTCTACTTAATTGAGTGGAAGTTTAATTACTCCAAACAAACTTGTAGTATTTCTTTTACCACCTCTCTGAAATATGCATTGTCATCATAAAAAAAGGAGAGAATGTGGAACCTTATTTGCATGGTATTGGTCAAGGAAGCCCTCTTAAAGAAGAACATGCTTTTGATGATGGCAACTAGCTCTTAATGACAACAATTAAAGTCAAGTATATAGCGGTTAATGATGAAACCAGATAAATAAGGTTTGATAAACTTGATTATTTGATGAGGGTATCTAAATGGAATATAACTCAAGTCTTATATCAAGCCCAAGCAAGTGACTACAAGAATGAAGCATCTGAGTAGTGATTAATAGAGATGTAATCATTGATGAGTTGAAGGAACAGGACTGGAATGATAACATCGAGAAGGATTTAGTGAGAATGTTATGTGATGAACCAACTAGTGAAGCTGATAGTGGAATTCGACTAGAAGGAGGTGGAATTCAAGCAAGCACAAGCAGACCTCAAAGGAGAAGAAACATGTCTGCAAGGTTGAACGAATGTGTGATCAAATCAGATGAAGTGGTAAATGATGAAGGTGAGTTGGTACTCTATGATTTATATGCAAACACTGAGCTAGTCGATGTAACCGAGGCATTGAAGGACTTGAAGTGGACGAAAGCCATGATAGAGGAACTAAAGTCTATAGAAGTCAACAAAACCTGGTCATTTGTCGAATTGCCACTAAGTAAGAAGACAATTGATGTCAAGTGGGTTTATAAAGTGAAGTTGAATCCAAAAGGAGAAGTAACCAGACACAAAGCAAGACTTGTAGCCAAAGGATTTCTTCAGAGAGAAGGAATCGACTTTGATGAAGTTTTTGCACCAGTTGCTAGGATCAAAACAATCAAGTTAGTTATTGGCCTACCAAACATGAAAAACTAGTACATGTGTCAGTTGGATGTGTAATGTGAATTTCTAAAAGGCCCCTTAAATGAAGAAGTTTATGTAGCACAACCAGTCGATTTTGTGAAGCAAGGCCGAAAAAGCAAGGTATACATGTTGCATAAAGCCCTGTATGAATTTAAACAAGCTCCAAGAGCTTGGAATGAGAATATAGATGGATTTCTAAAGTAGAATGAGTTTTTAAAGTCCAAAATTGAACATGGTGTGTATGTTTGAAAAAGTAGGAGTGAACTGATCATACTTTGTCTCAATGTAGATGAGCTGTTGATAATAGGTACCTACAAGAAGGAGATCGAAGACTTCAAAAGTGACCCGAGCAAGGAATTTGAAAATGTATGACCTGGATAACATTTCATATTTTCTTGGTATCGAAATCTATAGGAGTAATAGATACTTGATGATGCACCAAAGAAGATATGAAAGTGAGATACTCAAAATATTTTAGATGGAAGATTGCAATGCAATTTCGACACCAACTGAACGAAGATTGCAATTGAAAAAAGATCCAGACAAAGATAAAATCGATCCAACTCAGTATAGAAGACTCATTGGATAATTAAAATACCTTTGTCACATAAGACCTTATCTAAAATATAGTTTAGTCATGATGAGTAGGTTCATGCAAAAGCCAAAGATGTCTCATCTTGAAGCCACAAAGAGGATATTAAAGTGTGTCAAAGAAACACTAAACTATGGAATTGTGTTTCATGCAGCAGATAAAGGAAAGAAATGCAAACTAGTGGGATACACTGACTCAAATTGGTGTGGTGAAGTTGAGGATAGAAAATCCACAGCTGGTTATGTGTTTATGCTAGTTGCTTGGAGCTAAAAAAAGAGCCAGATATAACACTGTCATCATATGAGGTTGAGTACATAGGTGCCTCTTTTTTTTTCATGTCAAGCAACATGGACGGTGAATATAATCGAAGAGATTGCATGTTAAAATAATGCAGCAATGATCATGAAAATCAACAACATGTGTGCTATCAATTTAGCCAATAATCCGATAACATATGGAAGAAGCAAACACATTGAGATGAGATTACATTACCTTAGCGAGCAAGTTGTAAATGGGAAGCTAAACTTGGAACACTACAAAACTGAGAATCAGATTATAGATATCATGACAAAGGTTGTGTCGGTAAAATTGTTCAAGAGATTGAGAACTATGATGAATGTATATAGCTTAGACACAATGAATTAGGTGGTGTGTTAAATTTGTAATTCTGTGTGTTAAACATATTTGTAAGATGCAATATTGGACAATGTCGAAGTCAAATGTATTCAATAGAGTAGTGGTCGAATATAGTTTTTAATAGTTGGATATGCATTGTATTCAACAGAGAGTCGAATATAGTCTTTAGTAGACATAGGTGCATGTATTCGATAGAGAGTCGAATACAGCTAATCATAGTCAAAGCAACATGTATTCGACAAAGTTGAATAACAGTTTGTTGAAGTTAGTTAGTCAGTTTGAGATTGCGTGATGTGCAAACAATCTCATTATAAATAGAGAGGTACCATGCATCAACTATCTACCCATTAAAATCAATTGCATAAACTTCCTAAATTGTCCTTTCACTACAAATTATTTACCCTAAGAAAATGACATTTAAGTAATCAAGTAATGTTAACTTTTTCCATTCTCATCTCCTATTACAGCATGCCATGTATCCAATTTCAACAATCTACTATATCTCTAATTCTTTCTGAAATTGACACGTGGCATTCATTTTCCAATCTGCACCAATTGAATCATAATTAAATATTACATACGCTCATTCTTTCTCTTGATTAAAATTTCAAATCTCTCTCACATTTCTTTTTCCCACACTTTTTCACTTTCATTTTAATTTTTTTTCTCTATTTATTTATCATCACTAAAAAATACTAATAAACTATTTTTTAATTTTAATAAAATTAATAATTTATTTTATCTCGTGGGTCATTATCAACACAATATTTATTTTATTTTAATAAACCATTGTCTTAATTTGAGAGACAAAATTTTTATTTCTAAATATTAATTTTTTTTTCTTTCTTCATCCCACGATTCTTTTTTTTTTTTTTTTTCATTTTGTATGATTATTTAATACAATTAAATTTATATGATTATTGTTCATTTTACAATTAAGTAAATTATTTCAAATTTTACATATGTATCTAAATACATTTTATATCGTATCAAATCATTTTTTTATCTTACGGGTCATTATCAACACAATGTCTATTTTATTTTAATCAACAATTTGCCTTGATTTAGAAGATAAAATTCTTATTTCAAAATATCAAAGTTTCCTTTTTCTTTCTTTCTTCATCTCACGAGTCATTTTTTGCATGATTATTTAATACAATTGAGTTTATATAATTTTTTCATTTTACAATTAAGCAACTTATTTCAAATTTACATTTATATATAAATAAATTTTATATTGTACAAAATAAACTTTCTATTTCACGGGTCACTATTAACACAATATATATTTTATTTTAATCAATAATTATCTTAATTAGAAAGATAAAATCTTTATTTTCAAATATTAAATATTAATTTTTTTATCTAATGGATTAATTTTTTTATCTTTGTATTTCAATACAATTGAGTTTATATAATCATTGTTTATTTTAAAATTAATAGCTAATTTAAAATTTAGATACGTATCTAAATACTTTTTATATTATATCAAATAAATTTATCCGTGCAGTCGCACGAGTATTTGACTAGTTTGTATAATAACACTTAACAAAATTTAATACATTTTTCTTCTCTTCTTCATAACCTAAATATTCTCTCTCTTCTATTTTCTCTTTAAAATTATCTCTCTTTTCAAATCTTTTGTATGAGAGAATCGTCTTGCAACTAATGCATGGTTAAATCACTCGGGAGAAAAGTCAAGAACAATAATCTTAAATCAATCAAAAAATAATTAAATCTTATTTTATCAAGATCGGTTCCACCAACTTAGTAATACATCATTGAAGGTTATCTCTAGCTTACTAATGTACATGTGTCAACAATTAACTAACAACACATTTCTTACACCGTATCCCTACACCATGAAAAATACAGCAAGGCATGAGTTCATTTGCATTAGAAAGAATGAAAAATAATTATTAAATATAACAAAAAGAACCAAACCGTGTAAAAATACAGTGTAGTTGTCATATTTAAGTGTAGGAATATCATTCTTCTTCCTTTTATACACACGCATGTGACAACTTATTTTCTGAATCTTATCGTACCGCCAACAATTTCATATGTGATATGGTGCAAAAATCCTTGCAAATGTAGCCTTTATATTCTAATTATATTAAGCTATGACCAAGTAATAAGAAGTTTAAAGGTAGTTTTTAATTAGAAGTTTTGAAAAAAATTAACTGATACTCTTTGTAAGTTGTATGATATGATTTGAAAATTTTTATCATTTTTTTTACTATTAACATTATTTTCACAAATCTATCCAAAGAGGGTCACATTTTGGTACACCAGAGAGATACATGCTCTAAGGCTGGTGAGTTGTCGAGTTTGCTCATGTTTTATGTGTTACCTAGTTATTTTAGATGAGTTTGCTCATGTTTTATATGTGTTACCTAGTTATTTTAGAATTTCACGAATGATATGTGAAATTTTATCTAAAAATTGTGTGTAAAATCTTTATTTAAAGATATGTTCCTATGTGTTAATTGCTTTAATCATTATATGTTAAGTGTTTCGTGTGCACATCGTTGGATTGTTGTGTGAATTATTTGAATATGTGCATATTTAATTTTTGTTTAAATTATTTAGTTTCTAAATATAGACATATATTAACTATTTTGTTTTTGATGAAAATTATAATTATCATTGTGTGTTAATGTGATTTTAATAAAAATGTAAAGATATTTTTGGATAAGTTGAGTTGATAGTTGTACATAGACATCAAATATAGAGGTGCGAATGCGAATCATATTGTGTGTTAAAAAATTATAAAAGGTAAAATAAAAATTTATATTTTGATATTATAAAAAAATTATTTGATTGATTATTTGTTTATTATTATAGCTACCTTAATAATTTATTGAGATAATAAAAAATAGAAATAGTAAATTAATTGTTAATTTTTTTATTTAACGTATTTTTTGGATTAAAAACTTTCATGATTTTAGTATTGCAAAAGTGGTTTTGATTTTGTTATATTAGTTTTGATATTATTTATTTTATTTTGTTGAGTGATTACCTGTTGTTAATAAAAATAATAATGTATTAGTTAATATTGTAGGCATTTTATACTTCATATGTTTGATAATGGTGCAGTAGAAATACATTTTTCTTCCTCTTTATGACAAAAAGTTTCTATCATTAGACTCCTCACTTTCATATTTATCAACTAAGAAATAAAATAATGGATTATGTTTTGTTTAAAAATTGACTAATTCTATTTCATTTTTATAAATTATCATTATTTTAATTTAAAAATCAATAATTTCATTTGGAAAAAATTCATTAATTTCATAAATTAATTTAAAAGTGGCTAAATTTGACTAAATTAATCAATTAATGCTCAAGAAACCAAAACCTTCATAAATAAACGTTATTTTTTTTCAAAATAACTCTTCCATTCTAACCATTATCGAAGAAAACTTTATATTCTATTTTTCTTCCTATCTTCAAAAAAATTTTGGTGAAACTTTTAGGGTTGATCTTCATTATATGAACTCTACTCCTATATTTTAAATTTTTTTGTCTTTCATATAAAATAAATGAAAAATCATAAGAACATTATAAAACATAGCAACACTACAAGACATGATTCAAGAATAACCATTTTATTGGAAAACCCACTATTTTGTTTTGTTTCTCATTCCCTAACTCAGAAATTGTAAAATTTTAGGATTTTGCAAACTCTTATTAATCATATAAATCATAATCTTTTTTTATTGATTAAAATTATATTCATGTGTTGTTCAATGCACAGTTTGTTAATTCGCAAGGCATTATCATTTTCAAATAATTTATATTTGTTTTGTAGGGGTATATGAGGATCGGTTTAATTTGTTTTTTAGAGAATTCAATGTGTATATTGATAAAAATATATATATATATATATATATATATATAGATGACTTTAGATTGGATTTGCACATATTTTTGATAAAATTCAAATTGAATCAAACCTATATAAATATCGAATTGGTTTAGATTGAATTGATCAGATACATTAGAAACAAATGCGTAAAAATATTTTAAAAAATATATAATTTATATCAACTGAATTCTCATAATAATATAAAATTCATATGAATTAATATATTTTATTTGGGTAGACGACTAAAAATTCATTGCCCGAACCAACTAACGTTAAATTTTATTGATTTGCTTCGGTTTTTGTTCGAACTAAAAAAAATGTCCGACATAAATACCATTATTTGGTTTAGATTCTAATTTGGTTAAGATTTCAGTTTGGTTCAGTTTTGCCCAACTCAATTAACACTCCTTCATATAAGCAATTAAGTATTGATTGATTTTGAATTCTTAATTCTAAAAGATTTAAATTTAAGGTTTAATATTTGATATAATCCCAATTCATTTTGTCATTAACTTAAAAAAATCTATATTAATCTTTAACTCTTTAAAATGTATCAGGTTAATTTACGAAAAATTTAAAAGTTAATTTTTTTAGGTTTTTCATCGTTAATTAGATTCAAAAAACTAACATGATATCATACACCATAAAGAGTTAACGAGTTAATATAGACTTTTTTAAATTAAGGGACCAAAATAAATCCCAATGTCAACATACCGGATAAAAAAAATTAAACCTATAATTCCTAATACAATACAAAATTTAGTAGGCAAAATAAGTTATGTTGGAAATTCACCAAAACCTAATTTCGCTGCAATCTTGATGAACAAGATTCAATCATACCGATTAAATTCCTCTTGTTCTTCAATCTTCACTCGAGTGAACCAATCAACCTTGGTTGCAAGATTATTCTTGTTGCACACTTGTTAATGGAAGAAGAAAGAAAAGATGAAATTAGAGAAGAAGGAAAATAGGGTTTGGGATAAATACGGGAAGAAGAAAAGATTTTCTACAAAGCTCTCTCTGGTTCTCAAACTGAGAAATTTTATTCAACTATGCAATTGCACTTCTGTTGTGTGTTACAATTCATAATATGTTTACTCCCTATTTATAGATTTTGAGCTTGCTTGCTCGTTAAGCAAGGCACAAAAAACTTAATTTTGCTAACACTACAAAATTAGACCTAAGTCGAAATTCCTGTCGAGGTACACTTCTTCGACGTTTCGACACTCACATAATTTCGACATTTCCTTACTTCTGTCGAGCAACAAGCTTCGACACAACGAATTACAACTCAACACACCGCCTAATTCATTGTGTCTAAGCTATCTACATTTATCATAGATCTTAATTTCTTGAACACTTCGACCTGCACTTCTTTCGTAATGATATATGGAATTTGATTCTCAATTCTGCACTGTTCCAAGCTCAGCTTCGCTTCTGCCACTTGCTTTCTAATATAATGGAACCTCATTTTGATGTGTTTTCTTCATCCATGCGTTATCAAATTCTTCGCCAGATTAATAACAAACATGTTGTTGATCTTCATGGTAATTGCTCTATGATTCTTCCATATAATCTCTTCAACCAAATTCACCATCCACGTTCCTTGACATGCACAAAGAGAAGCAGCTATATACTTTACTTCACACGACGAAAGTCCCACTACTGGTTCCTTTCTTGAACTCCAAGCAATTGGTGTACCACCTAACATAAACACATAGCTAATTGTGGATTTTATATCCTCAACATCACTACACCAACTTGAGTCGATGTATTCCACTAACTTGAATTCATTTCCTTCATCAGTTGCAGTAAAAAAAATGCCATAGTCGAGAGCTCCTTTCAAATACCTTAACATCCTCTTCGTCGTTGCTAGGTGTGATACCTTTGGCTTCTCCATGATTTTACTCATCATACCTACAATGTATGCTAGATCAGGCATTGTGTGACAAAAGGTATCAAAGTGATCCAATGAGTTTTTTGTACTGTGTTGGATCAATATCATCTTCATTTATGTCTTTCGACTGTTGAATTCTGGGCTCAACTGGAGTTGAAGTTGGGTTGCAATCTTGCATACATTTCAAACTCCTCACTTAGGTCATGTTTGAAATCTTCGATCTCCTTCTTGCAGCTTCTTGTTATTAACAAGTCGTCTATATAGAGACATAGTATAAACAATTCACTATTGCATCTTCTTACGTATACTCCATGCTCATTTGTGCACTTCACAAATTCCTTATCTCTTAGAAAGTTATCTATCTTCTCATTCAAAGCTCTTGGAGCTTGCTTAAGTCCATACAAGGTTTTATGCAGCCTGTATACCTTTCTTTCTTCTCCTTGCTTCACAAACCCAGCTAGTTGTGCAACATAAACTTCTTCATCTAAGGGATCATTCAGGAATATACATTTCACATCCATCTGACACATCTTCCAGTTGTTCATGTTTGCTAGACCAACAACCAACCTGATTTGTTCGATCCTAGCAACAGGTGCAAAAACTCCGTCGAAGTTAATTCCTTCTTTCTGAAGAAATCCTTTCGCCACAAGTCTTGCCTTTCGTCGAGTAATTTCTCCTTTGGGATTCAACTTCACTTTGTATACCCACTTCACATCGATTTCCTTCTTGTCTTGAGGAAATTTGACAAATGACCAAGTGTTGTTGACATTAACGGACTTCAGTTCCTCATTCATTGCTTTCATCCACTTCGAATCCTTCAATGCCCCAGCTGTATTGATTGGTTCGACATCTACCTAAAAATTATAGTGTACCATCTCACCCTCATCATCGACCACATCATCTAATGTAATCACACATTCTTGCCACCTTGCAGGCATGCGTCTCATTCTTTAAGGTCTGATTGTGTTTGCTTGACCTCTAACTTCTTCTTGTCGAACATCTCTTTCGACTTTAATTGTTGGTTCTTCGCATAAGATTCTCACTGAATCTTTCTTTGCATTTTCGGTCTAATCCCATTCCTTAAGCTCATCTATGATCACGTCCCTGTTGATCAATACTTGCTTGTTCATTGGGTCGAACAACTTGTATCCTCCATTCGAATGATATTCTATCAGGATCATTTGACTCGACTTGTAATAAAGTTTTCTTCTCAACTGATCTGGCACATGTCTATGTGCTATATATCCAAATATCTTCAGATGAGTCAAGCTAGGCTTGACACTATACCAATATTCCTCTAGCGTGATTCCTTCTAGCCTTTTTGTCGGATACCTGTTGAGTATGTATGTTGCAGTCGACACAGCTTCTCCCCATAATTCTTTGGGTAGATGCTTTCCTTTCAACATACTTCTCACCATATTCATGATGGTTTTATTCTTCGTTTTTGTAGTTCCATTCTTTTGTGGAGTGTATGGTGGCATCACCTCATGCATAATCCCTCATTTCTCACATAATGCGTCGAAGTCTTTCGACACATATTCTTCACCATCACCAGTCCTCAGAATCTTGAGCTTTCGACCACTTTGTCTTTCGACCAAGATTTAAACTTGGCAAATACCTCGACTACTTCACTTTTCTTCTTGATCAGATAAGTCAACAATTTTTGACTAAAATCATCTACAAATGTGACAAAGTATCTGTTACCTCCAATCGAATCCACCTGGATAGGACCACGTACATCAGAGTATATGACTTCCAGAATTGCCTTCGACTCTCTTCTTGCATCCTTGCTGAAACTGTTCTTATGCTACTTTTCCTGCACACATTATTCACACACTTCATTTGGAATGTTGATTTCTGGTAATCCTGAAACCATATTTCTTCTATTCAGATGTTTTATGTCTTTAAAGTTAAGATGACCAAGTCTGTAATGCCATAGCCATTCATCCATGCTAGCTGCAGTTGCAAGGCACTCGTGTTCCATCATATTAAGTTCAATACTCAGGGTTTTATTTTGAGACATAGGTGCCTTCAAGATCAACCTTCCTCCTGAGTCGAGAAGTCTAATCATCTTGTCTTCGATCGACATTTTGTAGTTCCTTTCGACCAACTACCCTATGCTGAGCAAATTACTCTTCATGCCTGGTATGTACAATACTTTGGAAATTACTGACCTCTTACCATCTTTCCTAATAATAAGAACATCACCAATACCTTTAGCTGCTAGAGTATTGTCATTTGCAAATTTCACCATGTTCTTCGTTGAGGGTTTTATGTTAACAAACCAATCCTTCCTACCAATCATGTGTGATGAGCATCCTGAGTCCAAGTACCATTGGTCCTGGAATTTTTCTTCATTTCTTGTTGTGACCATCAACAACATCTCTTATTCTTCATGCTTTGCCAAATTTGCATCATTTTCTAGATTCTTTTATTTTTCAGGACAAACACTGAGTAGTGACCATATTTCTGACAATTGAAGCACTGAATGTGACTCTTGTCTGGCTTTTAACCACCACATTTTCCTCGACCTGTAGCACCACCTCTTTAGTTGCTTTGGTATGAGGATTTTTTCTAATTCAACCAGCCTCATTCTTGCTGACTTCGACCAGACGAATGGTTGTAGCCTCCTCTACTTTTGTTTTTGAACCACTTCCTTTTGCCTTTCTTTTCTCTTGTTGATTGCGCATTCAAAGCTACATCACCCTTTTATTTGCTTTCAGCTCTTTCATCCATTCTTTGTTCATGAGATTCAAGCGTTCCTTGCAGCTATTTCATTCATTCTTTGTTCATGAGATTCAAGCGTTCCTTGAAGCTCTTTCATCCATTCTATGGCTACAACCACGTGGTTGAACTTTGGTGCCAATGACCTCAAGATCTTTGTAACAACTGATCTTGATGTCAACACTTCTCTACATACCTTGATTTGATTCACCAGTTTTGTAACCCTAGTGAAAAATATGTTATGCTTTCATTGTCTTCCATCTGAAGCAATTCATACGTTCTTTTGTGATTTTGTAACCTCGCGTATTTCATCTTTTCTGCGCTTCTAAATAATTTTTCCAGAATTTCCCATGCTTCTTTTGATGTTTCTACATCACTAACCTTTTCAAAATTATCTGGATCAACACATCGATGAATTATAAAGAGAGCTTTATAATCTTTATTCTTCAATTCTTTGTGTGCAGCCTTTTCTTCATTCGTTGCATTTTCTACAAGCGGTGTTACTCGTTCCTTCACAAGATATCAAAGATCTTGACAACAGAAAACAACCTTAATCTGTTTACACCAATTCTCATGATTTTTACCCTTATGAATTGAAAGACTCTCCGGAAAATGCTCATTCCGATGATTCATCGCTATCGTATTTTCCTTTCCACGAATCACTCAGGCAGTGCTCTAGATACCAAATGTTGGAAATTCACCAAAACCTATGGAGAATTCCGATGTGTCATACCCTAATTTTTATCTCTAATATCTCGCCTCTTTTTGCATCATCTGCATAGCCTATCATGCATTGCATTTCGCATAATGCCCAATTTATCAGCCAGAATAAACTTGTTGGATTTACAGCCGAATCAATCAAAATAAAATTCAACCGTGCGTAAAATCAGTGGACGAAAATTTTCAAAATCGAACCTGCAAACGTCAGTGATATTAATCTACGTTTCGCGTAGTTTAACCTGGCGTGCTTGTTTGAATTTTTCAACTGCTTTTCGATCACATTTTGATTAATTTGAGCCATTTAACCGGGTAAAATTTATTTCGGAATTTGACCAAACGCTGTATTTTTCCAATACGTTTATTTTGCGCTGATAATTTTGGTGTATTTGTTTTATTTTTTTCGAGCACTTTGACACAGGTCCAATTATTCGCTTTTTTAACCGATTTTATTTTTATTTTACTTAAATAATATTTTATTTTAATCAGATTTTTAATTTAATTTATTTTGATGTTCTATTTTAATTTTATTCATCATTTTTTTTTAGTATTTTAATTTTAATTTTTTTTCTTTTTTGAGTAACACTTAATGAACAAGTATTAAAGTTATTTTTGTTTTGTTTCATTTTGTTTGTATAACGTGCATTTCATCTGATATCACGAAACACATATTGCCACGCCACTGCATGCATGCATAACCTCACCATCTCATTCATAAAAAAAAAACATACGCAGGACCTACACGGCGGTGGAGGCATCGAGACGGTGGTGTCATACCCCAAATTTGTCCCACCTGTATATAATTTTCATATGTACATCCATCCACTAACATTTATTCAAAATCCAAAAAAACATGTTGTCGCTTTCAAGATTCCGTTGAGGATATCTTGTCAAGTATGTGTAGGAAGTAATGATTGAAGTTCATCTGGCTTGACTTAAGTTTGGTCAGACAAGTTTGGTGTCAAGATTGAGGCTAGGGTTGCACAATTCAAGTGGTGTGTGCCAGAGGTCTCAGTTAGGGTTTATGTGCCATTTCAAGTTATCAGATTATGCCAGGTTATCAGTGCTTCATGATCGAATATCATCATGAGTCAGTGCATTTTCAATCGGGGCTTTGGTACCAAGCATATCATATCAGGATTTATCCAAAGGTTGGGAGGGTTTAGTCCTTAGTGCATTTGTGAATCCAGTTCAAGTGCAGTGAATGATTAAGATCAGTCAAGGTGTGCAAGTTCTGGATTGATTCAGACAAGTTCGAATTAGTTCTAATGTTGGTCATAAGTTCAAAGACTCATTGCATCATCCATTGTTTCCATAAACCCATTTAATCCATTTTAGTCCAAATATCCAACCAATATTCATTTTTAGGTTACATTAATCCCTATCTAAATTCAATCAAACCAAATATTATCCATTTTTTTTTAAATTCCATTTTCACATGTTCTACAATCCATTTCATTTTTATGTTATCAAGCCCATTTACCATTTCTCTTTCATGAACCACTGTAAAAAAAAAAACCAAAGCCCATAAAAGTTTCATTTCCAAGAGCCCATTCAATAGCCAACAAAGCAAAAATTACAACTTGCAGGAAGTAAAGTTCTCACGACCCAACAATTACAACACCTCACAATATCCATGATATAATCAATTCACTACACACACTGAATATTAATTACATTCCATGAATTACACATCACGTATGAACCATGACCCACACCAACTTGTCAAACCTTTGTCCAAGCCTGCACACAAACCACTTCTCCAAGCATCTGCCACGAAAACGAAACACAAATGCGAGCCAACACACTACGCTTACCATGAGCCTTGTACCTACAAAAATAAACCATTGATAAATATTCACAACCATACATCATGAGCTTCACATACTCACACCAAAAAAACCATTCACACGTAACATTATTCCTAGCCAACAATGGAAACCTGCAAGAACAACAGCGGCTGGTCCCACAATAACAACCTTCATACACAGCAGTATACGAAGCCTGCGCAAATACGCATCACTCCAAACCAATTCCATAACTTGTAAAACCTCAACAAATCCCGCAAACGACACACATTTGGAAACCGGCACCACCATGACACAAAATAAATTCCACGTCACATGAGCAATATGCAGCAGCAACATAAAACGACAACAATTCTTTCATTAAATCCTAGCACTCTCCTATAAATTGATTCTCTTTTCACCTCATTGAAAAAGCTTTCGAAAGCCAACGTCACTCTGCAAGAATTCCTCCTTCACTCTTCCTTCACCCGAACCAACCTTCATCGATAAACCGTCAAATCTTCAATCTTCTCCATCAAACCGCAACCCAACCTTATTCCAACTTAAAATCCACCTTCTTCAACAAAAATACTCATTCTTTCATCACCCTTCCACTTTTCCCTTTTCACAAACCTCAACCCAACAACTCAAATCAAACCTTAATAACCTTCCTCAAAACCACAACAACAACCCAATTTTTCAAACCTAAAATCAACTCCCAAACACAGAATCAGAGTGATGAAGAGAGAAGAAGAGTAGAGTGAAACCCAAACCATACACATACAGAACCAGAAACGAACCTGGAGAGAGAGCTCGACGGAGTTAATCGGGCAAAGAAGGTTGGGATCGTTGATTTTCCGTTTCGCATGTACTATTGTTGTTCGTTGATGCGCGATGATGGTGGTAATACTGAGCGCAACTATTTTTTTTTGTTTCATCGTGTACAGATTTGTGGTTTTGGGTTAAAATGAAAAGAGACGGAAGGATATTGTTAATCACCGTTTCGTTCTTTGGTTTTCGTCTGTATTTGTTTACTTGATTTTGTTCTGGTGTGAAAAGGGAATATACTGATATACTGTGCTTTTTACTTTTGAACGTTTGATTTACTTGAAAACAACCCTAAGCATGTGGTCGTTGGGCTTTGTAGAACCCATGACCCGTTTCTCTTTATTTCGCCACCCTTCCCATTTTCTTTTTTTGAGCACCATGTCTGGGTTGTGGGAAATAGCATAATTTTCATCATAGATCGTGCTACGATGGTTTAACGCTAAAGTCGACCCGATTCATCCGATTAACGACAATTAACGGTTAACCACTAACAGCTAACTTTAATTTCAGTCAATATTATCTTGATTTATTTTTATGTCAATATTATCTTGCTCATATTATTCTTGTTCATATTCTTATCATATTCATCTTATTCATATCTCGTTCATCTAACCATTTCTTTGTTCATACCAATACTCGAAAACACAATAAAATAATCAAAACCCTAAAACACTCAATTAGTGGACTGTTGGGTTCTTTTTCGAGCAACAGAACTTTGACTCTGTACAAAAACCCTAAACAAAGGAGCTTTTGTCCGACTCTTGCTAAAGGCTTAGTTTAGGACACCTTGCACACACACTGGGCTACCTTACAATGAGACCTTTTATTTCGTGCAATCCCGTGTAACTTACATGTACCCCACTCCCATTCTGATGTACGCACTTTACTCGCTTTTTGATTGTGGTTTGTTTACTAGGAGCACCCCTAGGGACTAGCATAGACTAAAGCATTTTCAAACTAATTCTCGATTCGTCGTCGAGCTATTTTCAAAACACGCTCTGTAAGTTGATTGCTCATTAGCATCGCCATCAACCTAACACACACACACACTCTCATAATTCATCGTGGTTTCATTACTAAGAGCACCCCTAGGGACTAGGATCGATTCTCACCTTTTTCAATCAAACCCTCGATTCGTCATGGATCCATTTTCAACAACACCCTTTTAAGCCGAGTGTCTTTTGCCTCGCAATCAACCTAGTGCATACAATCAAACCCTTCATCCAACGTCAAGCGGATTTTCACAATCAAACGTCAAAATGATTAACAACTATCAAAACTCTTTTCAAGGTGAAAAATGGAGGGTTGAGCCTTTGATCTCTCTTCAGTTGTTTATGTGCGGGTTATCTTACTCGTGTGTGAGCAATTGATGCCTCTAAAATGATTCCAACTCGACAACATTCAAACCATTTTCGCAATTAATCATCCATCAAAACACTTAATCTATAATCAAACACAATTTCTTCAAAGGTGAAGTGAGGTGGGTTGAGTCTTTGATCTGTCTCCTCAATTGTTTGGGTGTGAGTTCTCTTACTCGTGTGTGAACAATTGTCACCTTTAACATATCGAACCAATCCTTCTTTTCGTGATCGTATCCACGAACTACGAACGCTCTGATTCTTCATTCATTCGAATGTAAGATACGTAGGCACAATATTGCGATGATCTTGGCGAGCACACTTTTTCTTTTTCCACCGTTTCCACACTTGGCGAGCACCCTATCTTAAAACCACCTCATTTCCCTTAGCATCGATTCCTTTTATCTTATCGTTTCGCATTTATCGTTGAGAAGAAAACAAACAAGCTTAGCTAACTTTCATCACAAATCGAACTAAGAGGTTCCTGTTGAGTACAACGGATGTGAGGGGGTGCGCGTACCTTTCTCTCACGTAACCAATTCCCAAACCAGAATGTGGTTGCGATGACCATGTTCTTATCTCCTTAATTAAATTATTAATTAATCTTATTAAATATTAATATTTAAATTTATTAATAATTTCTTGTTGCCCGATTTTATTTCATGATTATTTGCTTCCTTGCTTTGGGGTTTGTTTTATTGATTAATTCTTGATGCTTTTAATTTAATTAATCTGATATTCACGATGTTTTGCCGTGTACTGTGTTTGTGGATTTACACGATGTTTTGATGTGTCCTTTCTATTTGTTATTCACGATACTTTGCCATGACTGTTTGTTGCTTTCTCACGATGTTTTGTCGTGACTGTGTTGATGATTTTTCACGATGCTTTGCTGTGAATGTTATTTATTGATTACACGATGTTTTGCCGTGTACTTTCTATTTGTTATTCGTGATGTTTTGCCATGTACTGTTGTTTTTATCACGATGTTTTGTCATGTGTGTGTTTGTCTTTCACGATGCTTTGCCGTGAATGTTATTTATTGATTACGTGATGCTTCACCACATGCTTATGTTAATGTTTATGCATGATGCCTTTCCATGTATGTCATTACTTCTTTTTGCTTACACGATGCTTTGATGTGTACTTCCTGTTTATTGATGATCATTCGTGATGCTTTTCCACGTATGTCTGTTACTCTGCTACGTGATGTTCTTCCATGTACTTTCTGTTTGATGATCTCATGTATACATGATGTTCTTGCCATGTATATTTGTTAACTTTTCGTTGTCTGATTACCATGATGTTTTGACATGCGTATTCTGTGATAACTTGTGTGTTTGACCATACATGATGTTCTTGCCATGTATTGTGTTTGTGTCTTCATTTGATGCTTGCTGATTACACAATGTTATTTTTTTCATGTTTTTGTTGCTTTCTATTGATCCTTGAGACCTAATCCAAGGAAAGGGATTGTATGTCGACTTATTATCATTGTACATATTCCTTGTATGTTTGTATACTTTGCCTTACATGCCTTTGTTGTTGTACTTGTTTCTTAGAACCTAACATCGTAGTTCTGAACTACGATTGCTCTGACTTCCTATTAAGGATACGTAAGCGTGGAAATGCGAGATCCTATCGAGCTACCTTTTTCTTTTTCCCATTTTCTTTTTACTTTCCCCAACTTACCCTTAGCAAACAATTTTAGCCAAAACACTAATTTTTCAAGAGGTTCCTGTAGAGTACTGTAGATACTTAGGGTGCTAGTACCTTCCCTTAGTATAACCAACCCCCGTACTTTTGATCTCTCTTTGGTTAGCTTTAGTCCTTGCATTTTTCTTTGCATTTTTACTTAGGGTTTTTGTTTGATCTTTTCTCCCTTCCCTTGGAAAAATAAAAGTTCGGTGGTGATATCTTTATTTTGCGAGCCAAGCTAATCTCATAGTTTTGGTATCTAATTCTCACCGCGACAGAAAATGGAGACTTCACTGGGGATCATTGTTCAGTGGGTTGATCCTAACTTGTTCTATTTGTGTTGCTATTATTGTTTGCTGTATTGCTTGGGTTATTCTGTTTTTCAGGTTGATCTATGTGTGTGAGATAAATCCTAACCCGGACTTGAGTGCACCATGAGATAGGATAGTGGTATGATCAAAAGTTACATGTCCAGAGTAATCTGGAGAATGATTAATATATGATGTAACCACGGTCAGTGGAGGCCCCTTTGAGGGTAGTATTTATCGAACGAGTAGTCGTGAAAGCGATACTACTTTTGACCTGGGAGCCTGAGAAGTTGTGGACCTTTAGATCCCCTTTACCCCCACTTGGCCTTTTAAGATGTAGTACGGTGACTATGAGGGTCTAAACTCGAAGTAATTGATACGTGATACTACACTCAGACGAGGTTCTCTTGAGAATATTACTGATTCTCAAGTAGTCAATGTGCTAGTAACATTACTACCGAAAACCACTTTAACAACGGTTGAAAAATACATATAATAATGCAGATAAAGGCATTGTTATGTAGAGTGTTGTGGTAAATGCACTACTTATAATCACGGCCCTGGGACCATTATTGTATTCTTGAAAGCGCGCGGTATATCACAACGATTATGATTAACAACTGTTGTGATACATAAGGTACTGGGTTCGAAACCCAACAACAACAAATAAATTTTAGTAAAGTAGAAGAAAGAGAAGAAGAAGAGAAACAGAGGAAAACGTGGAAAGGGAGAAGAAGAAGAAAAACTCAAGGATCATCTTCACTATTCTTCATCTTCTTCAACCTCCTCTTCAATGCTAAGGTGGGTTCTAGTTAGACACTTTAAGTTCTAGAAATATATGTTTAGAACTTAGGTTAGATTTGAGAGAAAATGATTAAACGGATAAATCAATGAAATCTAACGGATGAAATATGATATAAAATGTGTAGTATAGTCGGGTTATGATTGGGGTTGATTGGGTATGTTGGATTGAGTTTGAATTGAATTGGTTTGGTTGAAAAACCTAACTTTTCATATTTGATAAATTGGTATTAATTTTATAATTATTTTGGATGGCCTTTTAATTGGGAAAATATCATAGTGTGTTGAATTCTGAGACCGGGGCTTTTTACGGAATCGAAATCGGAGGCCCGGAAGGCATTTAACGGTTGAAAACTGAACTTTTAGCAAAATCTGCGCAGTATGCGTCGACCTAAAGTACCTTTGCGTCGACCTAAAGTACATTTACGTCGACTCATAGTCGACTCCCGCTGACCCGAGCGTTATAGGATTTTTTCCAACATGTCAGATTTTGTTTTCTTCATAACTTTTGAACTGTAAGTCCGTTTTGGTCCCCGTTCGAAGCGTTGGAAAGCGATTCCAATGCTCCATGTGATGGTAAGGTAGAAACATGGTTATAGGCCATGTATTGATAGTATAAAGATGGAAAGTAATGTATGTGTGAATATTGTCGTCCTCGTTTCCACCTAAATTCATGAATCGGGAAGCCGATTGATAGGGGACTTGAAGCCTTGGAAAGAGAATTCAATGTGCTATTAAATGGTGATGTTAGAACATGTTTTAACCAAGGATGCTTGGTAGAGGGTAGTGGTGTCTTGTATGCCTTAAAATGTGTGTGAACTACTATGTGGATTATGTATGATATGTTATGCTATCTTGTGTGTTTTATGATTGATGTTGTAATATGCTCGTCGAATATTGTTGTTGATCATAATTGAGAAAATGACATGCTTAAAATGGATTAGGAAGAGTGAGAAAACTTACCCCAAAACAAATTTTAGGGTTCTAGAGATGTAACTAGGACTTGGTAAAGGTCTAAAGAGCAATGCTTATGCATCGATACTAGAAGAGCGTCTTTGATAAGTAGTTGTCAGTAGAGGATGGTAATTCCTCCGGTTTGTATTTTATCCCTTAATAAATACCGTGACCCATGTTTAATATTTTGGTGTGGGATGGCCGGGGAGAAGTATTTATTAAGTAAGTAACGGTGACCCGTGTCGAGGGCCCTTGTGTGGGATGGCCGGGAAGAAGTTACTTAGTGGTTGGTACCGTGACCCGTGTCGAGATCCTGGGGTGTAGGATGGCCGGGGAGAAGTACCATTTGTAGATAACCGTGACACGTGTTTAATCTCCTTGTGTGGGATGGCCGGGGAGAAGTTATCTACGTTAAGGATCCGTGACCCATGTTTAATCTCCTGGTGCGGGATGGCCGGGGAGAAGATTCCTTAACTAGTTGACGTTTCGTGGATAACAGTGACCCGTGTTTAATCCTTGGCACGGGATGGCCGGGGAGAAGTTATCTACGTTAAAGATCTGTGACCCCTGTTTAATCTCTTTGAGCGGGATGACCGGGGAGAAGATTATTAACTACTTGTTGTTTTGAGAATTGTACGATTGTTTCTCTAGTAAAAAATGTTTGAACTCAAGGTCTAGTTCCCTTCCCCCGACTTGAGTTAGGCTAAGATAGAACCTTGTAAAGCCGAGAGAATCCATAAGATAGGGAACTAACTGAGATTTGATGTATCTCACCCCACTATTGTTGATTATTTTCAGGAGGTATCTGCAGGTTTGATTTACAAGTGTAGCTATGCTTGGATGTTTCAAGAGAAGCTTAGTTGAGCTTATTCCGCTGTGTATTTGTTGTATACAATTGTGGATATTGTATATTGATCTTAGATTTTATATTTTTGGCTAGTTTCCATATCTTGTACCATAGATTGTATTATGTTTTTAGAATGGTCAAGTATGTGAATTATGCCATTAGGCACTTATGATTGTGTCAGTACCAAAGAAAACACTTAGATGGTATTATTCTAGATAAATATTATACAGGGCATTACAATATACATAGTATATAATAAACTAAACTTGTCAACCTGTATAAGAATTTAAAGAACAAAACATTGCTAAGTCACAAGAAGCCTCTATCTTGTGACTTAGCAATGTTTTGTTCTTGTTTTGAGAACATTTGTCAACAACAACAACATACAACAAATCCATGCAACACCATAAAAAAACATACATTATTTAAGCAACAAAACCCCAAGTGGGACTGTAACAAATCAAGATACATTGAGTCAATAATGCACCTCTTATTGAAAATAATCGTGGAACTGTAACAAATCAAGATATATTAAGTTCATCTAGTTTGTGATGCCATGAAGAAAAAATATAAGGTGGATGAAGTTTATACAATAACTTCATACTTCTCATATTTTTTCCATGGCAACAAAAACCATATGACCATCACCATACTATACGCTTGCTACCACCATACGCTTGCTACCACCGTCATCACCATGTATCTATAAGGAAACACAACAAAAATCAAACTTAACCCTAAAACATCAATAACATAATGTTTTCCACAGCATCCTAAAACCAAACCCTAAAACAATAATCCTAAATTCTAAACATCAACAACATCAAGAAGAAGAGTAGAAAGAAGAGAGCAGGAGAACATACCATCTTCGCCACCGTAGGAGTTTGCGCCGGACGTTACTCCCGTAAGATATCCTTTAAGCTTCTTTTCGCCATTCACTTGTAACAGTATTGGTTAAGATTCATGAGAGGAGAGGGTTGTGTTAGGGTTTTCTTTAGAGAGAAACGACTGTTATGAACTGGGCAACAAATAGTTTCGTTTATATATATTAAAAAATATCACTTTTCGTTATAGTTTAAAAATATAACTGTAATTATATTTTATATTTTTAAATAATTGCAAATTATATCACGACGGTTACCCATAATAACCATAGTGATATTCCTTATTTAAAAATAAATAAAAAAGAAAGGAGCGCCTTAATGTTAAATGAATTTTTTTTGCCACAACTGAGGTTCGAACCCATGAAAGATTGATTCTATCATATCGGTTATACTTACAACCGCTATTATACCCTATAAATTTTTAATTAAGAAATATAATATAAAGTTAGCGCCTGAGTTTAGAGATATCACCACGGTTTTTGGAAGAACCGTCATGACTTGGGCGTTGTTGTTTGCGTGTTTTGTAGTAGTGTAATATCTGAAAGATGGATTGATGACTATGGGAACCTTGTTAGAACCCGATGTGCAGGTGCTTTACCCCTAGTACACACCCTATGGTTGGTTCTTCACCTAGACTCCATGCTCGTGATCTCGAACCTTTTGATCCTGTTGCCTGTGTTCTGCATCCTGTATTGCATGGCATTGCATATCGTTTGCATGATTCATTACATACATCCAGTTTGTCCAGCAACTCATTCCAGTTGTATCTATCTTCCAGCATCATCTTTCAGTCGTCAAGATGATTCCTCGTCACTGATACATAACTAGAGCTAACTTCAGATGCAGAATGTCAGAGCAAGAACAACACAACACAGAGATCCGAATGAAGATTGATGATCTGAAGTCAGGCATGACTAAGCTTACTGAGATGTACAAAGTCCTGATTGCCAGAAGAGAGCAACCTCAAAGAACTGTTATCCATGAGGTTTTAATTGTTGTTACTGACCCTCGGCCTATTCAGATACCACCTTCTAATTGGCCAGAGTTTAGTTTACCTCACAACTACTTTCCACCTCTTGCGTCTACTGCCATGATTGGTTAAACTACCAGACCAGTTTTTCAAGGTCCTATTTTCGCTGAGCCCAAACTTGTGGTTCATACTGTTGCCCAGACTGCCCGAGCTCCCTTTGAGAATCCTCTATATGAGTATAATGTTGCTAGTACTCAAGGTGAAGACTGTGAAGACTTTGTTGAACCTAAGGTTGTCCGTGAACAGTTTCAAACTATAAATAAGAGACATAGAGCTATGAAGGGTAATTATTTCTTCAGTGTTGATGTGGAGAACATGTGCCTTGTTTTTGACCTTATCATGCCTGCCAAAATCAAGACTCCCGAGTTTGTGAAATACAAGGGTCATTCACGTCCAAGAGCTCATCTGGTTATGTACTTCTGAAAGATAGCTACTTACACCAATAATTAGAAGTTGCTCATTCATTACTTTTAAGATAGTCTGGGTGGAGCTTTACTCAAATGATACATGAACCTTGAACAGAATGGTATTCAGTGCTTCCAGGATCTTGCTAATGCCTTCATGAAGCAGTACAAGTACAACCTTGACATGGATCCTGACCGTCGTCAACTCTAAAATATGTCTCAGAATGAGAGAGACTCCTTCAAGGAGTATGCTCAGCGCTAGAGAGAACTAGCTTCTCAAGTTGAACCTCCTCTTGCAGAGGAAAAACTCACAGGAATGTTCATGGACACCTTGTCTCTATTATATTGGGAAAAGATGATTGGTAGTGTTTCCTCCAACTTTACAGACTTGGTGACTCTTGGCCAAAGACTCAAAGAAGGTCTCAAGAATGGTAAAGTGTCCAAAGCTGCTGAATCTTCTAACGGTGTGAAGAAATACTATGGGAACTTCCAGAAGAAAAGATAAGACCAAACCAATGTTGTTTTGACTAAAGTGAGAAGGCCTCGTCCCAAACCTTAGTATGATAATCACCCTGCTATTGCTGCTGTTGTAACGACCCGGTTTTATCTTATTTATTTAATCGAGTCGATTTAATTATTTTTGTTTTATATTATTTTATTCTTGACTTTTATTTGACAATATATTATTTTTCACCCCTGTTTATGTTTTATCGTGTTTTGAGATCGTTTGCGAGATATTTGAGTTGAGGGGTAAAATAGTCTTTTTAGGGGATTAGATATTTTTAATAAATAGAAAGTGGAGAGAAAAAGAGAGAAAATAAAGGGAAAGGAAAAGAAGAGAAAGAAAAGGAGAAGAAAGAAAAAGAGAAGAGGAGAAAGAGGAAAAATCGCGGAAACTACGTTTCGAGCGCGAATAATCGGGTAAGGGTGAGAAGTTTCAATTATATCTTGCTTGTGTATGTATATGTGTTGTTTGTTGTAATTGTTTTGGTTGTTTCGCGACTTTTCTTGTCGATTGAAATTAGGAGCAATTGATAGAAATCGATGTTTTCACGGATGAAATTCGATATAAACTGCGTAGAATACTTGTCGTTAGGTTTGGATCATGTTTTGGTTGTTATAGTATGTTTTAGAAGTATTTGGGGTGGGAGAATGATGAATTTGGACCCAATATGACCTATAACAGTGCTGCTGCGAATCCCAGAATTCGCAGGTTCGCACTGCGAACGGCAGCGAATAGGAAAGCGAATGCTCGCCAGAGCTTCGCATTGCGAACAAGGAGGCGAATGTTCGCCAGCAGTTCGCACAGCAAACTTTGTAACCTTTTTCTTATGCCATGGTTCGCTGGGGCTTCGCACGGCGAATGTGGAAAGCGAAGGACTCGCTAGGAGATTCGCATTGCGAACATGACAGATTTCCCGTTTTGTTTCCTTTATAACTTTTGATCCATAAGTCGGATTGAGGCGCGGTTTGATGCGTTGGAGAGCTTATGAAATGTTTTTCCTTATAATAATGGTTTTGGGAGTAGTGGCCGATTTAATTATTTCGGGAATTGGAATAGTGTCGTTTTGTCGGCTTTTACCGTCGTAATTGGGTGTGATTGACGTGTTATTATGTGATATGCTTTTAATATGTATCGTATAGCTTGTGTGCTGTTATATGATGTGAATATATATGATGAGTGTTGGTGATGATGGTTTATGGTCTTATGGAGAAATAAATGTGTTGTTTTGGGTTTGATTTCAATGTATGATAATCATGTTGTTATGAGGTTTTGTGGTAATTGTTGTGGTTGATGGTGAGTAATTCTTGATGTGAATTGATATGAGTGTATATGCTAAAATGCTAATTGTTGTGGTTTGCGGATTATGATGAAATGAATTGTTTATGTGAAATTCAATGTGTGTTATTTGGCGGCCTTATGACAAGTAAATGCATTGTGTGAATTGATTTCCAATGCATGAATAATGATGATGACATAACCCATATTGTTGATTTGTGAAGATGCATTTGATTGTCATGAGTCCTTGTATGCCAAACATCATGATATGCATCTTGTGATGTCGTGTGCCCTAGTGGGTGTGAGCGACGAAACGATTCCAGAGGGAATCCGCTATAACATCGTGCGCCTTATACAAAAAGGACCTAAAGCGATGATTATAGACGATCGTGCGCCTTATACAAAGAGGACCTAAAGCGATCGGATTGTGCGGCTTATATAAAGAGGACCTAAAGCAATCCATAAACGTCGTGCGCCTTATACCAAGAGTACCTAAAGCGACGGGGAACATCGTTTTCCTGACGGGGAGTTACACTAAGTAACAAGTGATGGTTCCAATAGTTCCTGAGTGAACTAGTGATGAGATGATGGATGGATGGTACCGCATATGCATTGCATAGAGTCGTTGGGTCGCTCTCTGTGCATTTGTATAAATCATGAATGGATTGATTATGTGTGAGAATTGTGAATGGATGCATTATGTGTGGGGAATTGTGAATTGATGTGCATATGTGATAAATGCATCGTTTATGGGTGATATGTTTTATGTATAGACATATGTTATGTTTTGGGGGAACGTTGTACATTACCATGATTGTATTAATTGTCTATAATATGCTATGTATGAATATATGTGATGTGGTGGTGTGTTTCCATATGTCATAACTTTGGTGTGCATTATGTGTGAATAGGTTATTATGTCGGTATAATTGATACGTGTTATATGTGTTAGTATGTGATTGTATGGGTGAGTTTATTTATACATGTGATTGAATATGTTTTTGCATATTATTATGCAATCTTGATTTAGTTGTTATTTCTAACCCTTCTGCTGTGGTTTGTTGCTCTATGAGGCAATTGCAGATTTGTGGCTTGGAGGATTTTGTGAAGATTAGTTCTCCATTCTTTTGTCGGTCTTGGTGTCTGCTCTGATACGTAGCACGGGAGTCGGGGAACGATTATGTTATATATGTATACCTTTGTTAGATTCATTTTGTATTACCTTTGTATGTATATTTTGATGTTATAAAACAATTTATTTTGTAAAACAAGTCCGTTATGGATCTTTCCGCTTTATTCCATAATTGAACTTTGCTTTTATATGGAAAAAGTTTCCCTTTGAGGTTATTCCATTTTGTGTTATGTATCAAAAATTTATGAGCAGGGATTGTGTTTTCTTTCCTTAATTATGGCATCCTTGATTCTGTCGGGAAAAATAAATTTTTAGTTACTCTAATTTATTTATGTATTATTTATTTGCGGTGGGAATCGGGGTGTTACAAAGTGGTATTAGAGCAGGTCGGTCCGTTCGGCCAAGTTGTTGAGTCAGTTGGTGTGACAGTTGAATACTGTCGATGTTGTTTGTTCCTTAGTACGTGATATGTGTGTGAAACATTGTCAGTGCTTTCTAGTTTTCTAATTCTTTGTCTTCAGGTGTGAGAATGAGATAAGTGGAGGAGAAGCTGGTACTTCTCCAAGTTGCTTCAGGTGTAGAGCGTTGGCTCAGTGTGTTGTGAATTGCAAGATTGTAAGTGCTCTTTGGACAATGTTGTTCCCGGTTTCGGAGGGAATGCGGAGGTAAGGTTTGTATCAACGAAGGAATTGTGCCTTAGGTAGTTGTGTTCACAAGATGCAAGAAATGCTATTATAGTTTGGTAAAGGCGGTTTATGCCCCATCATGATTGTCGGCTGTCTATTGACAAATTGAGGAACTGATCACCCTTAATCTCTTGTTGATAGTAGACGGAATTATGTTGGATGGAATAGACGTGTCTTTCCGGCTTGATAGTGTGTGCAATGAAGTGTTTGAATTAGGAAAGTGCTTACGGACCGTTTGGTTAAATCAATGAAGGTTCTAATACCAGAAGATGAAATGGATTAGAGGTTTTGGTATGTTGGTCCAGTTAGGAAGTCATTGAGAGAAAATGATTGGGTATCGTTAATGGTTGTTCTCAGAGAGTAGAGTGTGAACTCAAATTGGACGAAGGTGAGGATTTGAGGTTTGGATCTGCTAAGTAAGTAGAAGAACTTTTAGGAAGTGAAACTCAGATGTTTGTTATGTTTGTGATGACAGTTTTCTAGAAATTGGCAGAAAGGCCACAGTGAAGGGCTGCCAGTTGTGCATGGTTTTCAGATGTGTTTCTGGATGGAATTTGGATGTTAGTGTTAGAATTACTCAGATTGAAAGAGCGGTTGGAAGATTTACTGTGAAGGAGAATTGTGAGGCCAAGTGTGTTGTCTTCTTGGAGAGCTCCAGTATTGTTAGTAACAAAAAGGATGGATGATCGAACGGAATAACAGGCATGATGTGTATAATGGTATTGAGACTATGGGAAGAAAGACTTAGAGTTCTGGTGAGGTTTGAAGTCTTTGGAGTTTTAAGGCATTAATGGAAATTGTGAGGAAACCCTTGTGGGTGGATGTAACATTGCGTTTGAGAGTTCTTTTTGTTGGTTGTTGATATAGGTTGGAATTTATGGAATTGGACGGTCAGGAGAAGAAATTGTGTATGGATTACTGACAGTTGAATAAGGTAACGATTGAGAATAAGTGTCCACTTTCGGGAATAGATGATTGGAATGGTTTGGTTGAGTTTGATTGAAATTACAATTGTTTGGAATGTTTGATAAGTATGGTGAATTGTGTGAGTTGAGGCTTTGATAGATTTAATGTGACTGGTTAGGTTTGTTATCCTCGGAATAGGTTGGTATTTACTCGGTTAAGCTTGTATGTGAGTAACCAGTTACCCAGTGGGAAGTTTTGCAAAAGCTTTAAGAATTTATATCTTTTGGAATTTGGTTGGGCATTACAATGCACAGTGATGTTGTTCGGTGTTAGTAAGGTGTCGGGAATGTTTGTGGAGTGGATGAATCGCATCTTCCATATTTAATTGGATAAGTTAGTAGTGGTTTTGATTGAGGATATTCAGATTTGTTATGAACTCAGAGGGAGAACAAGGGGAGTGTTTGAGAATCGAATTGCAATTGTGGAAAAGAAAGGAATTTTTATGCTAAGTTATTCGAGTGAGAATTTTGGTTGAAAAGGGTTAGTTTTCTTGGATATGTTATTTCTGATGATAGTATGGTTATGGATCCATCGGAAGTAGATGTAGTTCTACAATGAGAGGCTCCGAAGTTGGTTAAGGAGATTAGAATCTTGTTGGACTTTAGTTGGTTATTACCAGAGGTTATGGAAGACTTTGCTAAGTTCGTACTTCTGTTATCTCAGTTGACTTGCAAAGGGTGAGTTGCTTGTTTGGATGTTCGTTGTGAGTAAGTTTTGGTGACTAAAGTAGAAGTTGTCTACGGCTCCAGTTTTGATACTGCGTGATCCTGATAAACCGTTGGTGAGGTATTGGGATGCGTCTTTGATGAGTTTAGTTAGTGTGTTAATGCAAGAGGGTAAAGTCGTAGTTTATGCTTTACGACAATTGAGGATTTATAAAAGGGTCTACATTATTCCGGATTTAGAATTGGTTGCGGTTGTATTGTGTTGGAATGTTTGGATGTATTATTTGTATGGTTCTAGGTTCGAAGTGTTTAGTAATCACAAGAGTTTAGAGTACTTGTTTGGTCTGAAGGAATAGAGTATGAGACAACGAGGATGGTTAGAATTCGCGACGAGTTAGGAATTTGGCTTGGATTATCCTTCGGGAAAAGATAATGTTGTGCCTGAAGAGTTAAGTCGATAGGCTTTGCATATGGCTGTTTTGAGGGTCAGAGAATTAAAATTATTTGAGCAGTTCAGAGACTTGTGCCCGGTGTGTGAGATAACACAGTAGAGTGTGAGGTTGGTTATATTAAAAAGTGAACAGTGATTTTTGGCGAATATGAGAAAGGGTTAGACTTTGGATGTGGAATTGATAGTTTTAATGGTTACAAGTTATCAGAGTGCGCAACGGAAGCGTGATGCGGCACAATTCGTATATGCGTGTGTGACTGGTAAGAGTTCATAGGTTGAACATTATGAACATGTAGGAGTAATGGGACCTTTGGACGTTTCAGAATGGAAGTGTTAGGTGAAAGGTTTAAATATTATTCATGGGCTACTATGTAGATGGATGTTTTGGTTGTATGTTCGATTGGTTAATCGTAGCATTGTTGTAATATTGTTATGTGACAAGGAGGTTGGTATTGTGGTTATGTAGAGGTTGTTGGAACGATGTTGGGTCGTGGAACTTTATGTTCTTGTTGTGTTTCGGTTCAAGAGTGAACATGTGTGTGTTCGTAACTTGGGTATTCCTTGAGTCGTGAGTTGGTCGTCAAGTGCATGGTATGGGCTTTGCATCTTGTCGTTGTAGTTGTCGTCGTGTCGTGTCGTTGTAGTAGTTGCTGTTAGCGAGGTGGTTTGTCAGTTTGTGTTATTCGTGGTGTGCTTTTGTTGGCATGTTAGTTTGTTGGTCGGATGCAAGAGTCGTGTCCGGAGTTGTTCGTCTCAGTATATTTTCGAGGACGAAAATGTTTAAGTGGGGGAGAATTGTAATGCCCCGGTTTTGTCTTATTTATTTAATCGAGTCGATTTAATTATTTTTGTTTTATATTATTTTATTCTTGACTTTTATTTGACAATATATTATTTTTCATCGCTGTTTATGTTTTATCGCGTTTTGAGATCGTTTGCGAGATATTTGAGTTGAGGGGTAAAATATTCTTTTTAGGGGATTAGATATTTTTAATAAATAGAAAGTGGAGAGAAAAAGAGAGAAAAGAAAGGGAAAGGAAAAGAAGAGAAAGAAAAGGAGAAGAAAGAAAGAGAGAAGAGGAGAAAGAGGAAAAATCGCAGGAACTCTGTTTCGAGAGCGAATAATCGGGTAAGGGTGAGAAGTGTAACGACCCAGTTTTCGTGTGCGTTTTATTTAATCGAGTCGTTTGATTATTATATTATTATTTTATTTTATTTTTGACTTTTATCTAAAAATATGTTATTTTGCAATGTTGTGATATTTTATCGGGTTTCAGGATCGTTTGTGAGATATTTGAGTGTGGGGGTATTTTGGTCATTTTAGGATATTTTTGATTAAGTAAGAAAAATAGAAAATAGTAGAGAGAAAAAGAGAAAGAAAGAAAAGGAAAAGAAAGAAAGAGGAGAGAAAAGAGAAGAAGAAGAGAAATAGTGGAAAACTTGGAAAAATCAAGAGAAATCAACTTCTAGTATCGATTTAATCGGGTAAGGGTGCGAAATTCAATTATTGTATACTTGTATATGATTATGTATGTATATTTGTGATGTTTGTTGGATTGAAATGGAAATATTTTAGTAAACCCATTTTTGGTAAAATTGAGTAGAAATTGATTAAATGTGTAGAAATTTATGTGTTAAGTGTTCATTCTTGTTGGTATATGATAGATCCTTGTTGCAATACATTGTATTGGCAATTTTCTGGTGTGTAGGTGAGATTTGGGGGAATTTTGGGTTGAACCCGTATGAACAATTATGCAGAAGAATTTTTCTGAGATTTCCAGGTCATACGCGTATGGGGCATGTTCATACGCGTATGGACCTTGGCATTACGTGTATGGTGGGTGAGCCATAGGGCCAATACGCGTATGGGTTGCTTGTTTTCTAGGCCATCTGCCCATTTGCGTATGATACGCGTAGCTTTTTAGGTCAATACGCGTACGAGCTTGGACATTATGCGTACGGTCATTTACACGTGAACTTTGGGAAAAGATAAGTCTCTGCTCATACGCGTATGGCTCATGGTGATACGCGTATGGACAGGACTTTTGCAAAATGTGACTTTTCAAAATATCGTTTTTCGTTTTCGTTCGTAACTTTTGATCCGTTTATCCGATTTTTACATTCTTGGTATCGTTGCGTAGCTTTTGAGCTGTACTTTCTTGTTATGATGATTTTGAAATTGTTAGCCGATTTAATTATGTCGGAAAGTCGGGAATAGTGTCGGTTGTCGACTTTTGTCGTTATACTTATACGTAATCGATGTGTATTGTGCAAGGTGCTGTTGTATGATGTAAATGTATGTGTTTAGATGATGTTGTGATGATTTGGGGTCGTATGGAAATTAAATGCATTGTTTTGGGCATAAGTGCAAAGTGTGATTCTTGTCGATGTAAATGAATATGTGTGTGTGTGTGTGTGCATACTAAATGTCATGGGTCTTTGTATGCTAAGCATCATGATATGCATTGTGGAAACGTCCTGAGTGACGGTTTGGATTCCAGAGGGAATTCGCTATAACTTCGTGTGCCCATGTGGGGTGTGAGCGATGATTATAGACGATCGTGTGCCTATGTGGGGTGTGAGCGATCGGGTCGTGTGCCCGTGTGGGGTGTGAGCGATCCATAAACACCATGTGCCCATGTGGGGTGTGAGCGGTGGGGAACATCGTAGGCCCGACGGGGAGTTACAGTGATGTAACGAGCGATGGTTCCAACAGAGTTCCTGAGTGAACTAGTGATGAGAAACAATGGAAGTCGGTACCGTATGTGCATATGCATAGAGTCGTTGTGTCGGTCTCTTGCATTTGCATAAATCATTTATGGTTGGTTATGTGTGGTTTTGTGGACTAATTGATATATGGATTTGTGTTGGTGATGGAGATATGTGTTGTGTCTTGTAATGCCTTGTGTTTTGAATTATAGCGTGAGTTGTGGTGAGAACTGTATACTTGTGTATTTTTGTGTTATATATATAATTGTATGCAATTATATTATGGTTGTTTTTCTCACCCTTCTGTTGTTTTATAATGCTCTATGAGGCATTGCAGATTAGAGCTGCTGGAAGTATTTTTGTGAAGCTTTGCGTCTTCATTCTTTTGTCGGTCGGCTCTGATATGTGACACCGGGTAGTTAGGGAGGCCGTTTGTGATAATTGTATATTATGTATATGTATATCTTTTGGCTTGTGTATGTACAACTTGATGTATGACAAACTTTTCATGATATATATTATTCAGTTTTAGATTTTCCGCTTTTATTCTAAATTCTGAAATGTGGGTGTAAGGAACTAAGTTCCTCTGTTGATTGCTACCCCACTGTTGCATATCTTTATGAGCAGGTGTTGTACGTATTATTTTCAAATTGATGTGACCCTCCCGGTCTATGCCATGATAATTTAAATATACTCTGACGAAATTTTAAATTTTCTTTTACTGCTTTATTTATTAATTGGGGGTATAGATTGGGGGTGTTACATTAAGTGGTATCAGAGCCAGTTTGTGTCAGTCCGTGTCAGTTGTGTCAGTCCTTGTTGGTCGTTGTGGTTGGTTGAGCTATTTGTTTAACCATAGTTTCTGTTATTGGAAATGAACAGAATATGGCTGATAGGAATGATGCTGCTTTGGCTGCGGCTATGCAAGCTATGGCTCGTGCTGTGCAGGGTGCACCTAATGCTGCGGGTAATGATGAGTTCAGGAAGAACAAACCGCCTGTCTTCAAAGGAAGATATGATCCGGATGGTGCTCAGATTTGGCTGAAAGAGATTGAAAGGATTTTTCGAGTGATGGATTGTGATGAAGATCAGAAGGTGAGACTAGGTACTCACATGTTATTGGAAGAAGCTGATGATTGGTGGGTTGGTACTCAACGTGTGTTGGAAGCTGCAGAAGAGGAAGAAATTACTTGGGAAGTTTTTAGCCGGGAGTTCTTGAGGAGGTATTTTCCTGAAGATGTGAGAGGGAAGAAGGAAATTGAGTTCTTGGAGCTAAAGCAAGGTAATATGTTTGTAGTTGATTATACTGCTAAGTTTGTGGAACTTGTGCAGTTTTATCCTCATTATGCTGAAGCTACTGCTGAATTCTCTAAGTGTGTGAAGTTTGAGAATGGCTTGCGTCCTGAGATAAAGCAGGCGATTGGATATCAGAGGATTCAGAGGTTTTCTGATTTGGTAGATTGCTGTAGGATTTATGAAAAGGATAGTAAGGCTCGTTCTACTCATTACAAGAGTGTGAGCGAGAGGAAAGGGAAACAACAGTTCCGTGGTGGTCCGTATGTGACGCCAGCTGATAAAGGTAAACAAAGAGGGAATTTTGAGAAGAGGTCAGGTGGAGGAGGTATGTCTGGTCCTATGAGGTGTTATAAATATGGTGAGTTGGGGCATCGTCAGTTTGAGTGCAGGAAAGATTCGAGGAAGTGTACTAATTGTGGAGGTGTAGGATATGTTGCAGCTGATTGTGCAAGGAAGAATGTGGTGAAATGTTACAACTGTGGTGAACCTGGTCATATTAGTACCAAGTGTCCGAAACCGAAACAAGCTCCAGCTGGTGGAAAAGTGTTTGCATTATCAGGGACTCAGACTTCGAGTGCAGATCGTCTGATTCGAGGTACTTATTTTATTAATAGTACTCCTTTGATTGCTATTATTGATACTGGAGCGACTCATTTGTTTATTTCGTCTGACTCATTTTATTAATAGTTCTCTTGAGGAGGACGAAGACTCGAGTTTCTTATCTACCAAAGAGTTGAAGAAGCTTTTGGCGGAGGAAGCTCAGTTGTTTGGATTGTTTGCATCTTTGACTGTGGATAGTCAAGTTTCACTTGAGGTGTTTCCTGTGGTGTGTGAATTTCCAGAAGTGTTTCCTGAGGATATTTCAGACTTGCCGCCGGAGAGAGAGGTGGAGTTTTCTATAGATCTAGTTCCTGGTACTAGACCTGTTTCTATGGCACCTTATCGTATGTCGACATCTGAGTTGGTGGAGTTAAAGAAACAGTTGAATGAGTTATTGGAAAAGAGGTTCGTGAGACCAAGTGTTTCTCCTTGGGGTGCTCCAGTTTTATTGGTGAAAAAGAAGGATGGAAGTATGAGGTTATGTATTGATTATCGCCAGTTGAATAAGGTGACGATCAAGAATAAGTATCCTCTTCCAAGGATTGATGATCTGATGGATCAGTTGGTTGGTGCGTGTGTGTTCAGTAAGATTGACTTGAGGTTGTGGTATCATCAGATAAGGGTGAAGGAGGAAGACATCCAGAAAACGGCTTTTAGGACACGTTACGGTCATTATGAATATTTTGTGATGCCGTTCGGGGTTTCTAATGCACCAGGTGTGTTTATGGAATACATGAATCGTATTTTTCACGAGCATCTGGATCATTTTGTGGTGGTGTTTATTGATGATATCTTAATTTATTCTAAGTCTCGGGAGGAGCATGCAGAACATTTGCGTATTGTTTTGCAGGTTTTGAAGGAGAGGAAGCTTTTTGCTAAATTATCCAAGTGTGAATTCTGGTTGTCGGAAGTGAGTTTTCTTGGACACGTAATTTCAGGTAATGGTATTGCTGTGGATCCATCTAAAGTAGAAGCAGTTCTACAATGGGAGGCTCTGAGATCTGTTACTGAAATTCGAAGCTTTTTGGAGCTGTTACTGAATTCTGGTTATCGTATGTCGGCATCTGAGTTGGTGGAGTTAAAGAAACAGTTGAAAGAGGCGAATGTTCGCCAGCAGTTTGCACAGTGAACTTTGTATCCTTTTTCTTCTGCCATGGTTCGCTGGGGCTTCGCACGGCGAATGTGGAATGCGAAGGACTCGCTAGGAGATTCGCATTGCGAACATGACAGATTTCCCGTTTTGTTTCCTTTATAACTTTTGATCCGTAAGTCGGATTGAGGCGCGGTTTGATGCGTTGGAGAGCTTATGAAATGTTTTTCCTTATAATAATGGTTTTGGGAGTAGTGGTCGATTTAATTGTGTTGGGAATTGGAATAGTGTCATTTTGTCGGCTTTTACCGTCGTAATTGGGTGTGATTGATGTGTTATCATGTGATATGCTTTTAATATGTATCGTATAGCTTGTGTGCTGTTATATGATGTGAATATATATGATGAGTGTTGGTGATGATGGTTTGTGGTCTTATGGAGAAATAAATGTGTTGTTTTGGGTTTGATTTCAATGTATGATAATGATGTTGTTATGAGGTTTTGTGGTAATTGTTGTGGTTGATGGTGAGAAATTCTTGATGTGAATTGATATGAGTGTATATGCTAAAATGCTAATTGTTGTGGTTTGCGGATTATGATGAAATTCATTGTTTATGTGAAATTCAATGTGTGTTATTTGGCGGCCTTATGGCAAGTAAATGCATTGTGTGAATTGATTTCCAATGCATGAATAATGATGATGAGATAACCCATATTGTTGATTTGTGAAGATGCATTTGATTGTCATGAGTCCTTGTATGCCAAGCATCATGATATGCATCTTGTGATGTCGTGTGCCCTAGTGGGTGTGAGTGACGAAACGATTCCAGAGGGAATCCGCTGTAACATCGTGCGCCTTATACAAAGAGGACCTAAAGCGATGATTATAGACGATCATGCGCCTTATACAAAGAGGACCTAAAGCGATCGGATTGTGCGCCTTATATAAAGAGGACCTAAAGCAATCCATAAACGTCGTGCGCTTTATACCAAAAGGACCTAAAGTGACGGGGAACATCGTTTTCCCGACGGGGAGTTACACTAAGTAACAAGCGATGGTTCCAATAGTTCCTGAGTGAACTAGTGATGGGATGATGGATGGATGGTACCGCATATGCATTGCATAGAGTCGTTGGGTCGGTCTCTGTGCCTTTGCATAAATCATGAATGGATTGATTATGTGTGAGAATTATGAATGGATACATTATGTGTGGCGAATTGTGAATTGATGTGCATATGTGATAAATGCATCGTTTATGGGTGATATGTTTTATGTATAGACATATGTTATGTTTTAGGGGAACGTTGTACATTACCATGATTGTATTAATTGTCTATAATATGCTATGTATGAATATATGTGATGCGGTGGTGTGTTTCCATATGTCATAACTTTGGTGTGCATTATGTGTGAATAGGTTATTATGTCGGTATAATTGATACGTGTTATATGTGTTAGTATGTGATTGTATGGGTGAGTTTATTTATACATGTGATTGAATATGTTTTTGCATATTATTATGCAATCTTGATTTAGTTGTTATTTCTAACCCTTCTGCAGTGGTTTGTTGCTCTATGAGGCAATTGCAGATTTGTGTCTTGGAGGCTTTTGTGAAGATTAGTTCTCCATTCTTTTGTCGGTCTTAATGTCTGCTCTGATACGTAGCACGGGAGTCGGGGAACGATTATGTTATATATGTATACCTTTGTTAGATTCATTTTGTATTACCTTTGTATGTATATTTTGATGTTATAAAACAATTTATTTTGTAAAACAAGTCCGTTATGGATCTTTCCGCTTTATTTCATAATTGAACTTTCCTTTTATATGGAAAAAGTTTCCCTTTGAGGTTATTCCATTTTGTGTTATGTATCAAAAATTTATGAGCAGGGATTGTGTTTTCTTTCCTTAATTGTGGCATCCTTGATTCTGTCGGAAAAAATAAATTTTTAGTTACTCTGATTTATTTATGTATTATTTATTCGCGATGGGAATTGGGGTGTTACAGCTGTTACTCCCATGGTTGATGCTCCACGTCCAGTTCGGGCTCCTCAACGTCCGGCTGTTGGACAAAATCAGAGCCAAAATAGGACTCACACTGAATTGTACCCTGCTATGGTTCAAAAAGGCTGGATTACTACAAGGACTCTATGACCTCCTCCAAATTCTCTGCCAGCTGGTTTCAGGTCTGATCTCCATTGTGCATTCCATCAAGGTGCCGCAGGCCATGACTTAGAAAATTGCTATGCATTGAAGGCTAGAGTGCGTGATTTGATCAAGGACATAATCCTTACCTTTCATGACACAAATCCCAATGTCAAGACCAATCCTCTGCCAGGGCATGACAAATTAAGCTTCGGTCAACTTCACGCAGCTTTCCTCCTAAAAGGCAGTGTTTCAGACATGTCAGCTCACCCCTGTTGCTGAGTAGTCACTAGGCCATGTTGATTTTTTTACCAATATGCCACGGTTTGAAATTAAAAACACCAAAATGCCACACCCTGAAAAAAATTTACCAAAATACCACACTTTCTTTTTGAGTTCGGCCAATGGTTGGACGACCCATTAAAAAAATTTTCGAACTGCATGGGCTCGGCCAATGGTTGGCCGAACCATTGCAGAGAAAGAAAAAAAAAAGTGGCTGAGACAGTGAAAGAGAAGTGGCTGGGAAAGAGAGAGAAAAAGAAAAAATAATAAAAAAAAAGAGAAAAAGAAGTGGCAAAGAAAGAGAAAGAAAAAATAATTAAAAAATAAAACTTTTCAATGGTTCGGCCAACCATTGGCCGAGCCCATGCAGTCTGAAAATTTTTTCAATGGGTCGTCCAACCATTGGCCGAACCCAAAAAGAAAGTGTGGCATTGTGGTAATTTTTTTTCAAAGTGTGGCATTTTGGTGTTTTTAATTTCAAACAGTGGCATATTGGTAAAAAAATCGGCCATGTTTCTTGTTGTTTGCATTTTCCTTTATTTGTATTAGTCGTTTGCTTTCAAGTAATGTTTGTACTTTCACGTTAATGAAATGAGTATTGCAACTTTTTTATTCAAATTATTTATGTTTGTTATTTACATCTTTATGCTTTCTCTTTCAAAAATTACATCTCTTGTCCACTTTCTTTGGTTTACGCAAAGATTGGAGGGAGGATGATGAAAACGTAATACCCCTAACTGTCATTGATATGCTTTCAATCAAACTTTGCCGACGATGTAAGGCATTGTTTCAATTTCCCAAACACTGGAGAAATAAGGAAGTTATTCCCTTGTCAACCCCTTCGAGCCTAGAAGTTGGATTTTCTTTCTTTACAAAAAACCATAGTCTTAACCTTGGGATCAGTAGTTCTCAGTTAACTTGGTTGTGCATTCGTGCAAGACACCTTTCATATAAAGGTTGTATTCACAAGTTTTCCTTCGCACACAACAAGCCAGTGTTGAAGATGTCTTTTAAGCCAATGATGGTTCACCATAATCATTAAGCCAGTCAGTCACTTTCTTTCTCATGAAAAAATCAAAAGAAAAAGCCTGCTAAGTCAAAACATATGAAGGAGACTTAGGCAAAACTGGGGCATCCCGCTAACTGTAAGCTTCAAAAGAAATAGTTCAGGCAAAAGTTAGGGATAATGAAAGAGAAATCTTTAAATCCTTACCTTGAAAGTCCTCAATAGGAAAAATAACCAAATGTTATAAGGAAGTAGTGATTGCCATCTCAAGAGTCCCTCGACTTCTGAACCATCATCATCACTATAATTCCCAACCTATGGGAACCTGAGCGCATAGACCGAGTTAACTGAGCGTAGAACTGAAGATCATCATGAAGATTGGGTGGGTGCAAATAAATTTTGAGTCTTTATCCTTTATTTCATAAACCGTGAACCATGCCACGTTACAACCCTCAAAAGACCTAACTGAAGCAAGGTTATTTTGAAAGCATACTACAATGAGGTTGCGTAAACTGACTCCAAAAAGATCTTTGCAGATCATTTGTTTTGGCATCACACTTATGCTTTACCTTTCACTTTGATGTCTTGAACCACCGTGTTCTGACCAATGATACATATGTTTTGCATCTTTCCAAAAATGAAATGATTTCAAAAGTTGCATGAACTTTGCATTGAGTTCACCATGTTTGTACAAATACTTTTGTTTGCAAACTGGCTTTCCTCAAGGAATTTTCAAACAATTGAGAAACTTGGTCGGTGATCCTATCAGGGGAAAGTTCCTTCCACATCCTGTTGAGAATCAGTTCAAGATTTGTGATTTAGTGCAATTCCTTCTTAGAATTGGTTTATCCAGAAGATCTTTCAAAACTCAATATTGGGGCAAGCTTTCCAAGCGCACAGTAAAGCAATCATTTCCAGAATCAGACAAGCTGAAGTAATGATCAGTTCATCTACAACAGTCAGCTAATCTAGGGAAATTCACTTGAAGAATCCCCAAGCAGCTCTCCACCATTCCTACAAGTATTATCAACTTGATACAATTTACCAGTGTGGCAGAGATGTGTTCAATAACATCTTTGGTCCCCAAGCAGAATGGAAGTGATCTCTGTGTTGAGGAATCAATATTCCAATTTTGTCTCCTCCCCAAAAGAGTTGAGCCATGTCGTTGACATATGCATTTACATTTGATCATATATCATAGCAGGATTCATATATATATATATATGCATAGCAAAAATGTCTCATCTTCATTTGCATTCGCCAGAGGTCGTGTTGCTATCAACATCTCACTTTGTGGTCAAAGTCCAACTTACTTGGCACCTACCAAAGCAGATATGTGTCTGTCTGTTCCTCTTATGCATCCAATGCCATTCTTGGACGTACTTGTTTTTTTTCTTCCATCCAATGTTATTCTTGAATATTTGTGTATGTTTCTTTCTTCGTGTCTAATGATATTCTTTGATATATGTGTCATTTTAATTTTCATCCAATTCCATTCTTGGATGTTGTCTCTCTCTTATATCCAATGTCATTCTTGGGTATCATTTTGTTCACTTTCATCTAGTGCCATTCCTAGATATTGTGATTCCCACATCCAATGCCATTCTTGGATGTTATTTTGTTCACTTTCATCTAGTGTCATTCCTGGATATTGTGATTCCCACATCCAATTCCATTCTTGGATGTTATTTTGTTCATTTTCATCCAATGCCATTCTTGGATGTTGTGACCTTCGTCCAATGCCATTCTAGGATGCCTTGCTTCTATCTATATCCAATGCCATTCTTGGATGTCCTCATTCCATATCCAATGCCATTCTTGGATGTTGTGATCCATTTTCATCCAATGCTACTCTTAGTATCATTTATTCATTTTCATCCAGTGTCATTCCTGTATATTATGATTTCGTTTTGTCCAATACCATCCATGGACATTATTTCTCATTTTCATCCAATATTATCCTTGGGTGTCATGTTGTTCATTTTCATCCAATTTCATTCTTGGATGTCTTGCTTTCACATCCAATGTCATTCTTGGATGCTGTCTCTCTTTTGTATCCAATGCCATTCTTGGATGTTGTAATCTTTTTTCATACAATGTCATTCCTGGATATTGTGTTTCCTTTCATCCAATTCCATTCTTAGGTGTCACATATGTTTGTCTCTCTGATGATTTCCCATATTGAGTCTTTTGTTCTGACGCCTTTCAAGAACTTATCTAATGTTTTTCCAGATATTCTCTTTGATTCTTATGCTTTTCCAGAATCTATCCGAAGTTTTACTGGATATGTTTGTCTCTCTGATGTTTTCCCAGATTGTGTCTTTCGTTCTGATTTTTTCCAGAACCTATCTGATGTTTTTCCACATATTCCCTTTGATTCTGTTGTTTTTTCATAATCTATCTGAGGTTTTACTGGATATGTTTGTCTCTCTGATGTTTTTCCATATTGAGTCTTATGTTCTGACGTTTTCCCAAAACTCTCTCTTTATGTTATTTGATGTTTTTCCAGATATTCCTTTATGTTTTGACGTTTTCCCAAAACTCCCTCTTTGTGTTATCTGATGTTTTTCCAGATATTCCTTTATGTTCTGACGTTTTCCCAGAACTCTCTCTTTTTGTCATCTGATGTTTTTCCATATATTTCCTTTATAATTATGATGCTTTTTCCAGAATGTCATTGCTTTTACCGTCTAATGAATTTCCAGATATTCCCTTTGATTCTGATGCACTTTCAGACTTCGTCTTTTACTCCCTAGTGAGTTTCCAGATATGTATCTTTGTTCTGATGTTCTTCCAAAACTTTGTCGTGTCTATCAGACGTTCTTCGAGATATGACTTTTCTCTTCTGATGTTTTTCCAGAACCCCTTTGTGTCTATCTGATATTCTTCCAGATATGACCTTGCTTATCTGATGTTCTTCCATATATGCCTTCAAAACCTTTTCCCATACATTTAACGTTTTTTTGAATGTTTCGGACGTAGCTTCAGAATCTTTGTCCTCATCTAATGCTATTCTAGATGTTTTCCATTTATCCCTGACATTAGTAAACAGCTGCTGAATGTTTTTAAGTATGTTTTCCTTCTTCATCCAATGCTTTTTCTAGATGTGTTCCGGAGTTTATTCAATGCTTTTCTGAATATCTATGATGTGTTCCGGAGTCCATTCAATGATTTTCTGGATGTCTCTGATGTTTTCTATATTTTCCAGAGTTTATTCAACGCTTTCCTCGATGTCTCTGATGTTTGCCTATTTTCTAGAGTTTATTCAATGTTTTTCTGAATACCTATGATGTTTTTCGAGTTCATTCAATGCCTTTCTAGATGCCTCTGATATTTTCTTAAATGTCCTTAATGTATTTCCCAGAGTTCTCCTCATCTCATTCAATGGCCTCCTGAATGTTGTGATTCTTTTCCATCCAGTCCCATTCATGGATGATGACTGTTGACTCCCTAGTGGAGCTTATTCATTGTTTTCCTGAATATCTCTGATGTTTTCATATGTTCCAGAGTTCGTTCAATGCTTCCCTGAATGTCTCTGATGTTTGCTTGAGTGTCCTTGATGTATTTCCCAGAGTTCTTCTCATCTCATTCAATGACCTCCTGAATGGGGTGACTCTTTTCCATCCAGTTCTATCCATGGATGATGACTGGTGATTCCCTAGTGGAGCTTATTCAATGTAATCCTGGATATCTCAATTTATCCCAGAGCTTATTCAATGTTATCCTGAATATCTCTGATGGTTTCCTGTTTATCTCTGATGCATGTTTGTGTTTCAAAACTTCATTCAATGTTCTCCTGAATGTCTTTGATGACTGCTACTGTTCTTTTCTAGAGTTTTGCTCAATGCATTTCTGACAAAGCCTCCGATGGCTGTAACCATTTCCCCAGTAAAGTTTCTTCTGGCTTTCTGGATGTTCTTGAATATTCCAGAGTAAAGTTGAGTGCTTTCTTTGAAGTCTCTGTTGTATCTTCAGATTTGGTTTCATTCCACATCTAATATTTTACTAGATGTTTCTGATTTATTTTCCAGATTGTATTACTTTCTGCATCTGATGTCTTCTTAGATATCTGTATCTCTGTTTAGGGTTTGTCCCTCTCTTTTCAAATATTACTAGATACTCTTTGTCACCTTGACGGATTTCCATAATATCTTGCTTTCCTCAGTTGTGTCTCTTTGAGATTTGTTACTTATTCACCTGTAGTGTTCCCTTTGTCATCCGTTTAGTTTGTCTTCTGTGGTATCATTTCCCACAGAACTCAGAGTCTTGCATTCATATCATATCATAATTTTCTTTGTGGTATCTTAGGGCCAAAAAATTGGGCATGTTTGTATTTAAGTCCCTCAAATCTTTTCGAGATGAAGATTTTAATCTTCACGTCTCCGGATCGAAGAAACTTAAATAGGGGCATCTGTCATACCCTAATTTTTATCCTTAAGATCTCGCCTCTTTTTGCATCATCTGCATAGCCTATCATGCATTGCATTTTGCATAATGCCCAATTTATTAGCTAGAATAAACTTGTTGGATTTACAGCCGAATAGGTCAAAATAAAATTCAATTGTGCGTAAAATCAGTGGACGGAAAATTTCAAAATCGAACCTGTAAACGTCAGTGATATTAATCTACGTTTAACGTAGTTTAACCTGGCGTACATGTTTGAATTTTTCAACTGCTTTTCGATCGGATTTTGATCAATTTGAGTCATTTCATCGGGTAAAATTTATTTTCGAATTTGACCAAACGTTGTATTTTTCTAATACGTTTATTTTGCGCTGATCATTTTGGTGTATTCTTTTTAGTTTTTCGATCACTTCGATACCGGTCCAATTATTCGCTTTTTTAACTGATTTTATTTTTATTTTAGTTAAGGAGTAATATTTTATTTTAATCAGATTTTTAATTTAATTTATTTTAATGTTCTATTTTAATTTTATTCATCATTTTCTTTTTTAGTATTTTAATTTTCTTTTTTTCTTTTTTAAGTAACACTTAATGAATAAGTATTATAAAGTTATTTTTGTTTTGTTTCATTTTGTGTGTGTGAGACTATTGGGTCGAACTCATGTTGTGTCGAGGGAAAGCTTTCATGTCTTTCGACAGGAGGCAAGCATGAAGTCGAAGCTAGTTCACATGCTGGTGCCTGATTGTTACATATTGTAGTCGAAGTATGTTCTAATATGTATTGTCGAAATATTCTGTCGAGTCGGGCCTTTTGTTAAGGATCCAATTGTTTTAGGTAGCTTGGGCTGCAAGTTATCTAGTTAGTCTATAAATAGGCTAGTACACTCAGTTTGTTGAGGCAAATTGTGATATTCATTTGTAATCATTTGTAATCCTAAATGAGAAAGTGAATAGTATAACAATTTTGCCCCAATCCTTGTTGTTTTTTTCCTTCTTGTTTCTCTGTTAACTCTAACCCTTGTGTGTTTCTTGATCATAAAGAAACCGTATATACTTTGTTTAAAGCATCGTTTTTCACAACAAATTGGTGCGGTTAGCGTGAAGAAGATATCTTCATTAAAGTATGAGATTGAAAAGTTTACCGGAGTGAACGATTTCGGTCTGTGGCGCTTGAAGATGAAAGCCCTACTGGTACAACAGGGTTGTTTGGAAGCGTTGAAGGGAATGGCAGCCATGGAGGCTGCGTTAACGGAAAGAGAAAAGACGACAATGATCGAGAAAGCCCACAGCGCAATATTGTTGAGCCTCGGTGATAAGGTTCTTCGGCAGGTATCAAAGGAGACAACGGCATCGGGGTTATGGGTGAAGCTTGAAAGCTTGTACATGACCAAATCTTTGGTGAATCGACTCTACCTGAAGCAAACCTTATATTCATTCAAGATGAGTGAAGATAAAGCGTTGGCTGAGCAGTTAGATATGTTCAACAAGCTGATTCTTGATCTTGAAAATATTGATGTAAAGATCGATGATGAAGATCAAGCCCTGTTGCTGCTGTGTGCTTTGCCCAGAACGCATGCTCACTTTAAAGAAACCCTCTTGTATGGAAGAGAGTTCCTAACCTTTGAAGAAGTTCAAGCAGCCTTGTATTCGAAGGATTTGAATGAAAGAAAGGAGCAGAAACCATCATCATCAGTTGGCGAAGGGTTGTTCGTGAAGGGGAGTTCGTTAAAGAAAGATGGTAGGTTTGACAAGAAGAAAGGTAAGGCTCAGCAGAAGTCTTGTAGTGGTGATATTTCTGGTATCAAGTGTTATCACTGTAAGAAGGAGGGCCACACAAGAAAGGTGTGCCCTGAGCGCCTGAATAATCATGGAGGTAAGGACAATGGGAATGCAGCTATTGTGCAAGATGGTTATGAATCATCTGATGTCCTTGTAGTTTCGAGCAACAACTCTTGCGAAGAGTGGATTATGGATTCTGGATGTACTTGGCATATGACTCCAAACAAGAATGTGTTTGAAGAATTATGTGATCAAGATGGTGGATCGGTGCTGTTGGGGAACAATAAAGCTTGCAAGATTGCACGTATTAGATCTGTTAGATTCAAGCTCCATGATGAGTCAATAAGGTTATTGACTGGGGTTAGGTATGTACCTGACCTTAAGAGGAATTTAATTTCTCTTGGTGAATTCGACAAAAAAGGATATATCTTCAAATGAGAGCAAGGTATCCTGGAAGTCATGAATGGGTCGAAGGAAGTCTTGAGAGGCATGAAGAAACAAGGCTTGTCTATCCTTGAGGCTGAGGTTGTAAGTGGTTCGACAAATATTGCATCCACGAAACCTGTGTTGAAGACAGAAGTATGGTACATGAGATTGGACCATGTCAGCGAAAGAGGCCTGGTCGAATTGGGGAAGCAGAACCTGCTAGGTGGTGACAAAGTCGAAAAGTTGGAGTGTTGTGAATCTTGTGTATTTGGTAAATCCTGTAGAGCGAAGTTTAACAAAGGCAAGCAAAGAGCACATGGATCCCTGAATTACATTCATGCTGATCTTTGGGGGCCTGCAAGGAATCCTTCACACTCAGGTGTAAGGTATTTTCTATCCATCGTTGATGACTATTCCAGGAAGTTATGGGTATTCATTCAGAAGATGAAGGATGAAACTTTTGAGAATTTCAAAAGTTGGAAGGTTTTGGTCGAAACTCAAACTGGCAGAAAAGGTTAAGAGGTTGAGAACCGACAATGGCCTCGAGTTCTGCAACAAAGCATTCGACAGTTACTGTGTTGAGTCTGGGATTGCAAGGTATAAGACTGTAGCAGGTGCTCCCAACAAAATGGCTTGGCTGAGAGATTCAATCGAACAATCCTTGAAAGGGTTAGATGCATGTTGGTTAGTGCTGGATTGAAGAAGGTGTTTTCGCCAGAGGCTGTTTCGACAGCAGCTTATCTGATAAATAGATGTCCCTTGACTGCCCTGGGAACGAAAACACCTGAAGAAGTTTGGTCGGGTCATCCACCAGATCTCGACAAACTGAGAGTATTTAGTTGTTTATCCTATGCTCACATTAGGCAAGACAAGGTCAAACCTAGAGCTCTAAGATGCATGTTCCTTGGATATCCTGAGGGAGTCAAGGGTTATAGGCTATGGTGCCTAGAACCAGGTCACGGAAGATGTATCACAAGTCGTGATGTAGTTTTCAAGGAGGTCGAAATGGCGTTCAAGAAAACTGGTGATGTTGGTCGAAGTACATAAATCTCTGAAGAGGAGCTAGAACAGGTAGAGATGCCTGTTGAGGTGGAGCATATTGATGTTGAAGTGCATATCCCAGATGAAGTCGAAGAAGAAGAGCAAGATGCTGAAGAGGTTGAGGAAACTGTCGATGACTACCTACTGGCAAGAGATAGGTCAATAAGAGTCATCAAGCCACCTCAGAGACTAGGTTATGCTGATCTTATAGCATTTTCCTTAATCTCTGCAAGTGAGGTACTTGACGAAGAACCTAGAGATTACAAGGAAGCTATAAGAAGTCGAAACAAGACTGAATGGCGAAAAGCCATGGATGACGAGATAAAATCTCTTCATGATAATAACACTTGGGAGCTGATTGAGAAACCTGCAGGAGCAAGGTTAGTCAGCTGTAAGTAGATTTTCAAGGTCAAGGAAGGAATCGAATGAGTGATGTCGAAGCGCTTTAAGGCGAGGCTGGTTGCTAGGGGGCTCACTCAGAAAGAACGTGTCGACTTCAATGATGTGTTCTCACCTGTTGTAAAGCATAGATCCATTCGAATATTGTTGGATATGGTGGCAAAGTTCGATTTAGAACTTGAGCAAATGGATGTGAAGACATCATTTCTGTATGGTGACCTAGATGAAACGATCCTGATGCGTCAACCTGAAGGGTATGCAGAAAAGGGTAAAGAAGATTATGTGTGCAAGCTGAATAGGTCTTTGAATGGCCTGAAACAATCTCCTCGACAGTGGAACAAGAGATTTGACAAGTTCATGGCACACATTGGTTTCACTAGGAGTCAGTTCGATCACTGTGTTTACTTCAGATTTCGACCTGGAAACTCACTTGTTATTTTATTGCTTTATGTGGATGATATCCTCATAGCTTGCAACAGTGTTGAGGATGTAATGGAGGTGAAGGCTGAACTCAGTAAGGAGTTCGAAATGAAGGATCTGGGAGCTGCCGCCAGGATTCTTAGGATTGACATCCGGAGAGATAGAAAACAGTCGAAGTTGTGCTTATCTCAAGAGACATACCTATGGAAGCTTCTCGACAAGTTTGGTATATCGAATTCAAAGCCTGTTGTGACACCTACAAACCCTCAGTTTAAGCTTAGTACTACTCAAAGTCTAAGTACTGAAGCTGAAAGAATCTATATGAGTAGCATTCCATATGCTAGTGTAGTGCGTTCTTTGATATATGCTATGGTCTGTATGAGGCCAGACATAGCATATGGGGTGAGCCTCGTGAGCAGGTATATGGCCAATCCTGGAAAGGCACACTGGCAAGCTGTAAAGTGGATTCTCAGGTACATAAATGGGTCTCTAAAAAGAGTCTTGATTTATGGTGGAGCCTGTGGTGGTGATAGCATAGTCGAAATCGAAGGATTTGTCGACTCTAATTATGCAGGTTGTATGGATTCCAAAAAGTCTATATCTGGATATGTGTTCACAATGTTTGACACAACAATTAGTTGGAAACCAATGCTTCAGAAGGTTGTTGCCTTATAAACTACTGAAGCAGAGTATATTGCCCTCACTGAAGCTGTGAAATAAGCATTGTGGCTTGAAGGTTTTGCAAAGGAGCTGAAACTTCAAGGTCGAAGTATCACTGTTAAATGTGATAGTCAAAGTGCAATACACCTGTCGAAGAACTCAACCTATCATGAGCGAACTAAGCACATCGATGTGAGGTTGTACTTCGTTAGAGAGATAATCGAGCGTGGTGAAGTCCAGGTGCTAAAGGTTTCGACTGAAGACAATGTTGCTAATATGATCACCAAGACGTTGCCGAGTTGCAAGTTTTTCCACTGTATGCAGTTGATAAAGCTGCATGATGAAAGCTAGTTGATTCCCTGGTTTTTGAGTTAGATCCAAGGCGGATATTTGTGAGACTATTGGGTCGAACTCATGTTGTGTCGAGAGAAAGCTTTCATGTGTTTCAACAGGAGGTAATCATGAAGTCGAAGCTAGTTCACATGTTGGTGCCTGATTGTTACATATTGTAGTCGAAGTATGTTCTAATATGTATTGTCGAAATATTCTGTCGAATAGGGCTTTGTGTTAAGGATCCAATTGTTTTAGATAGCTTGGGCTACAAGTTATCTAATTAGTCTATAAATAGGCTAGTACACTCAGTTTGTTGAGTGTGGCAAATTGTGATATTCATTTGTAATCATTTGTAACCCTAAATGAGAAAGTGAATAGTATAGCAATTTTGCCCCAATCCTTGTTGTTTTTTTCCTTCTTGTTTCTCTGTTAACCCTAACCCTTGTGTGTTTGTTGATCATAAAGAAGCGTATATACTTTGTTTAAAGAATCGTTTTTCACAACAGTGTGTATAACCTTAATTTCATCTGATATCACTAAACACATATTGCCACGCCACTGCATGCATGCATAACCTCACCATCTCATTCATACAAAAAAAACCATACGCAGGACCTACACGGCGGTGGAGGAATCGAGACGGTGGCTTATTGTTATTTCTCCTAGTATCTTCAAAGGTAACTTTCTTGTTTTCCATTGTTTCTTTTTTTTTTTTTCAATTTCTTTTCTTATATAGTTTTTTTTTTAAAATTATTTTGTTCATAATGGTATAGTGTTTTGATTAAAAATACTTGTTTCACTGTAAATATTTGTCTTACTAGTTTTTAGCCACAATAATAATATAACTTTTTTTTTAATTTTTGGTTTTATTCGTTTTTCAGGAATTGCTCCTTATGTATTTGTTTATTATAAAAAATCAATCAAATTTACATATTAATTATTTGTTTTAGTTATCTTTATTTTAATTTATAAAAAGATCAAAAACATTTTTATTATTTATTTTCTATTAGTAATTTATTAAATATTAAAAAATGTAAAAAAATGTTATTAATTATTAATTGATTTAAATATTTTTATTTAATATTGGTTAATTAAATTATTAATTAATCTTATTAAATATTAATATTTAAATTAATTAATAACTTCTTGTTGCCCGATTTTATTTCATGATTGTTTGCTTCCTTGCTTTAGGGTTTGTTTTGTTGATTAATTCTTGATGCTTTTCTTTGATTAATCTGATTTATACGGTGTTTTACCGTGTATTGTATTTGTGGATTTACATGATGTTTTGTCGTATCCTTTCTATTTGTTATTCATGATGCTTTGCCATGACTGTTTGTTGCTTTCTCACGATGTTTTGCCGTGACTGTGTTTATGATTTTTCACGATGCTTTTCCGTGAATTTTATTTATTTATTACACGATGTTTTGTCGTGTACTTTCTATTTGTTATTCGTGATGTTTTTCCATGTACTGTTGTTTTTATCACGATGTTTTGTCGTGTATGTGTTATTTATTAATTATGTGATGCTTTGCCACGTGCTTATGTTAATGTTTATGCATGATGCCTTTCCATGTATGTCATTAATTCTCTTTGCTTACACGATGCTTTGTTGTGTACTTCCTGTTTGTTGATGATCATTTGTGATGCTTTGCCACGTATGTCTGTTACTTTGTTACATGATGTTCTTCCATGTACTTTCTGTTTGATGATCTCATGTATACATGATGTTCTTGCCATGTATCTCTGTTGAGTTTTCGTTGTCTGATTACCATGATGTTTTGCCATACGTATTTTGTGATATCTTGTCTGTTTAACCATATATAATGTTTTTTCCATGTATTGTGTTTGTGTCATCATTTGATACTTGCTGATTACACAATGTTTTTTTTTCATATTTCTGTTGCTTTCTATTGATCCTTGTAACCTAATCCAGGGAAAGGGATTGTATATTGACTTATTGTCATTGTGCATATTCCTTGTATGTTTGTATACTTTGCCTTACATGCCTCTGTTGTTGTACTTGGTTCTTAGAACCTAACATCGTAGTTCTGAACTACAATTGCTCTGACTTCCTATTAAGGATACGTAGGCATAGGATTGCGAGATTCTAGCGAGCTACCTTTTTCTTTTTCCCCTTTTCTTTTTACTTTCCCCATCTTACCCTTAGCAAACAATTTTAGCCAAAACACAAATTTTCCAAGAGGTTCTTGTAGAGTACTGCAAATACTTAGGGTGCTAGTACCTGAAGGTGCGAGAAAGACACAGGAAAGAGGGGGGTTTGAATTGTGTATTTGCTCTTTTGACTACTTTCGTTTCTTGTTGTTGAATCAGTAAGGATTACATCAGAGTTCATTGAGAGACTCTGACTGGCAACGTTACATTCAGACTTGCTAAGCATGAGGCTTCAGAATTAACAAGAGTCTGAATATAAGATCCACTTCTCAGAACTTGCAGAGCGGAAGCTTATCAGAGTTAGGCTGCAAGATTCTGACTTGCGTGTGTAAGGTTCTGATACTCTATATAGAAAGATAAACTAAGACATTAAGCATAAGAGTAAAGAACACACGATATATCCTGGTGTCGCTCCCAGGATTTTCATCCAGGTACAAACGCGAGAGTGGTGCGGAAAAACAGAGTCACCAGCCGTGTAAATTAATCCCAAGAGAGGGAAAGGGAACACCGCATAAACATGAGGAAGAGGGAAAGTGTAGCGAGCAATTTTGGACGCGGTTCTTAAGCGCTGGTCGCTCTCTGCGGTTGAGCTTAAAACTACAGGTCAATTCATTTTTTATCCTATTGTGAGCTGAATAAGGAAGGGAAATAGATGTCTCCAATTAACCCTGCTTTGCATACTGAGTTTAAACAGCGCTCTGTTAAGTTACAGATGCTATCAATGTGGCGGGGAACAAGGATTAGGATGTTAGGACTGATGTTTTTGAATTACTGCTTTTGATTGATGGAGATATGGGGTTTTGGGTTTTTGTTTAGTGTGCTCGCTAAGATCTTTTCTTTCGATCTTATGCCTACGTATTCCCGTTTACCGAAACAGGGAAATCAGAGCGTTCGTAGTTCCTCCTAATCTATGGGAGGAAATGGGTGTTTTGGTGTCTTGTTCAAAGCCCAAGACGTGAAGCGAAAGGTTATTTGTATCTTGTTCAAAGCCCAAGATATGAAGCTGAAAAGTCTATTTGTGTCTTGTTCAAAGCCCAAGATATGAAGCTAGAAGGGTGTTGACTTTAGAGAGAATTTTGTCATCTCTAAAGAGGGGTTTGTCTGTTACGACAGTTTATAAAGGAGAATTACTTTAACCGGGATACGCGGATCCTAGCAATGCCATAATTTCCTTTATAGGGGGTTTTAACCTGAAGGAGAAGACTTTAACTCAGTGTAGAGTAATGCCATCTTTCCTTAGGAATTTCTCATGCTAAAAGAGGGACAATGGCATGGATGTAGATGATCCAGAGGCTTGCCGCTTACAGCGATTAGATGGAAGGAGTTGTTGATGTTTGTTTACTGTGAACGAGGCACAATTTTGATGCTAAAAGGTTAATTGGATCAACCAGTGGTTTTCTTATATAAAGCCTAAGAGGAGGCTAATATGTGTCTCGTACAAAGCCTGAGAGAGAGGCTAAAAGGTTGACTCAACAAGGGAATCTTTCGGTATCTCGTATAAAGCCCGAGATGGAGGCTATTTGACTCAACAAGAGAGTTTTTTGTATCTCGTACGAAGCCCGAGATGGAGGCGAAAGGGTGATTGACTCAACGAGGGAGTCTCTTATGTGTCTCGTACAAAGCCCGAGAGAGAGGCTAAACGTTGTTTGACTCAACGAGGGAGTCTTTTGTATCTCGTATGAAGCCTGAGAGAGAGGCTAAATGTTTGCTTCGCTGGGAAGAATCATTGTACAAAGCCCAAGAGGAGGCTATTGTGACTGTTTCAGTTGAGTGACAGGTCCAGTATACTGATTTTGAAAGAGAAAATCAGTTCTTATATGAGCAACACTGTACTCAAGGATTTGATTCAAGGATCCAGGTTATTCCTGTTCTTTAAGGAAGCGGGAAATCCAAAGGGTATTGAGATTGTTCGAGTCTGCGGGTTTCCTTCCTATTTAACGAAGGGGTCACTTGAGAATGTCTTTGAGACTCAAGGAAGTTAGACTGTCCGTGTCTAGAGTTTTATCTTATGTACTATGCTTTGAGAAACAGTAGTAGACTCCTGAAAGGACTGTTCTATGAGGATGACTAGGTTCTGTTCCTATACCTCTAGGAGGTCGTCGGGACAATTTGTACGAAGCCCAAGAGGAGGCTGGAAACTTTTAAGAAGCCGACGGGTCCTTGTACTAAGCCCAAGAGGAGGCTATCATTCCCGGAGGAAGAGATCATTATGCGAAGCCTAAGAGGAGGTTGTGAATACTTCTAAGAAGCCGTAGGGTCCTTGTACCAAGCCCAAGAGGAGGCGGGGTTGCTTTTAGGAAGCTTGTGGGTCCTTTACGATGCCCAAGAGGAGGCCGATGCTTTTAAGAAGCCCGTGGGTCCCCAAACTCCGAGAAATTCAAGGCAATGCTATTCACCGAGAATAGATCAAAGTCAGGAAAGTTCGAGAATTTGGAAGAAACTCAAGAGATACAATTCACGGAGAAGAGATCATCTCTGGGGAATAGAGTTTCTTGACAACTTCTATGAGTGACAGTCTATGAAAGGGTTCACAGAGAATGCTGCCTTTCATATCTCCATATTGTTTAACCCCAAGAGTAGGGAAGACTGTGTCTGGTAATCCTATGGGGATCTAGTTTAGACTATTTCTAAGAGTGATTGAAACGGCTTTACCTAGTGCTAGACGTAGTTGTCGGGGAAACTCTAAATATCTATACTATTATTACACAGTTGATATGAGTTTATGAAAGAAGACTTACAGCGAAACAGCCCCACAATACAGTTATATATATATATATATGAAAGCGGTAAATGAAAGCGGGTAAACACTTACTCGGTTGTAGAGCTTCCATGCTGTTTGGTTAGTTGTTCAACAAAGAAAGATTGAAAACAACAGTATATTCAAAATCAAAGGAGAAAGTGCCTTGAAAAAGAAAGATTTGGGGCTTACAGCTCAAGGAGAGGCCCAGGGTTTTACCAGTGAGAGCACTGTTGTTTTTTTACAGGGGGACTTATATAAGTGACTGAGGCCCAAAAAGGTTTTCTGTACAAAGGGATGGGTCTTACACTCTCTCAAGAGGCCCAAGAGGTTTAAAGAAAAAGAGTGGGGCTTATAACACGATGGTAGGCCCAGTTGATTTTTCGTTAAAAATGGCGATCGCGTCGGGGTTTTCTTTTAACGCAGAGGGACTTATACAATAAGTGAGGCCCAAAATTGTTTTGGTTGAAAGGGGTTTGGGTCTTACACTCTATTAGAGGCCCAAGAGTTTTGAATGGGTCTTATAGCTCAAGGAGAGGCCCAAAAGGTTATTTTTAAAAGGGCGACGATCGCGCCGTTTGTTTTTTACGGTATCGGGACTTATACAATACACTGAGGCCCAAAATGTTTTGGCCAAGAAAGGATTGGGTCTTACACCCTATTAGAGGCCCAAAAAGTTTTTAAGAAAAAGAAATGGGTCTTACTACTCGAGGGTAGGCCCAGGTTTATTTTAAAAAAGGCGACGATCGCGCCGTTCATTTGAAAATGTACAGGGGGACTTATACAACGAATGAGGCCCAAAAAGGTTTTCTGTACAAGGGTGTTGGGTCTTACACTCTAATAGAGGCCCAAGAGTGTTTGAAAAAGTTTGATGAGGGTTGAATTAATCAAAAACCCTAATTTCATTTTTTAAAGAGCATTTTTCATAGAAAAATCAAGTAAAAAATGATAAAAAATATCAAATAAAATCATTAATCATGTTATAAACAGTGATTAAGGTTTATGAAAAAGTATTTTATCCACATGAGTATTTAAAATCATTTTGGTTTTAAAAATCAAGAAAAAGAAATCATTTTAAAAGCGTTTAAAACAATTTAAAACAATATTTTTGAATATATTAAAAATATATCAAATAATAATATTTTTTGTGATTTTTTGGTGGATTAAAATATTATGGAGTATGAATAACAAGTGTGTAAAACAGATTTGGAAAATGATAATTTTTGCTATGTGAAAGAATTGGTTGAGTTTTGAAGATAAACTAAGAAAAAGAGGAATGTGATGTCACAACATCACTCATGAGACATCACTCATGAGTTTTCAACATCTTTTTTATCAAACTTCCAACACCCATAACTTTCTCAAATCTCAATAGTTTGAGACAAAATTTATATGCATCTGACCCAGAATTTCACAAGGAATCCAATGGCGATGGTAGTTTTTTTCAGAACACACTCCCTCCTCAAAACCCGATAGTGGTTATGAAAAGGACCTATAATTGCATTTTCTGTGCTACACTTTGATACAGGCATGGATTACATGGTGAATTAGCCCAAACACAACATATACAACATGTATACGATGTGTATGATCAGTGGACTTCAAAGCAATGCATGATTTCAAGGATTCCAAGTTGTGATGCTTACCTCTTTTTGAGCTTTTTGGAGTTTTTGTGCAATCTGTCAAGCCTCTTATTCCAGAAATGATTTGATGCTTTAGACACACTCAAATGATCCCTTAGAAGCTTTTAGGATGATTGGAATCAACTGGTACCTGCAAAAACACAAACTGTCCCTTTCTTGCAAAAGGGGTTAAAAGTGACCAAAATAGCAACTCTCTCAAATGGTGTTCCAGATGTTGGGAACCATTTGGGACAGTTCAAGGATGATATTTGGAGTGTGTTTGAGGTTTTATCTGGTTTGGAAAGTGACTGAATCAAGACATGACTTGAAAAATGCAAAAAAGTGTCATTTTGAGGTTTTGAGAAGTGACTTTGTGATTTTGTGATTACAGGTCACTTGTGATAGTTTGCACAGCTTACATATGATATATATGAGGTGTGTGTGTGATTAGTGTTAGTGGAATTGATTTCTAACTCAAAAAATCAGAATTACTTGCTTTGGAAGGCAAATTTGAGGTGAAAGAAGAGATTTTGAGGAAAGCATCTGTTTGATGGCTTTGGTGTACTTAAACTGAACACAAAGGAGCTCTATTTATAGTAGAGCAAGTTTGTTTTCGCAGCAATAGTGAATGGCAACTACAACAGAGGTTTGGCCAATGTTGTCCAATGAGAATCCAAGTCTCATCTAGCCATTGACTAGAGGTTAGAGCACAGAGCTTTGGTTCCCTACTTGTTGGAGGAATCTTGACTGAATTCAGTTGCAAATGTGTCAGTCCATGCCACCTCTAAGCATCTATTAAATGCTCCAATCCAAAATTGGAGTCTTGTCCCTCTTTTAGGGATTTTTAGGAATAGCATGCTACTTCTTGTTCCAAGGACTTTGGAGGCTTGGCTCAGTGATTGCCCCCTTTATATTTGATCCTCAGAGGTGTCCAAAGTGATGACAAGGCTTGGAAATTCGTGTGGCACAAGAAATGTGCAAATCTGTCCCATGAAAAATTCAGCTGCAGCAAGTCGTTTTGTAAAATTCATAAATCCCTGCTCGAGTATGCTACAAGGACGTTCTACACATTTCTGGAAAGCTGAGACAACGTACTTCAACTTTGATGTTGGACTTTGGTCTTGGTTCAGCTTGCAAAGTCATCAAAAATGGCCTTGAACTTGTGTAGTCGAATCTGTCCTAAAAGCTGTCATGAAAATTCTGCTTTATCAGTGCTTCTTGCGAAAATCATATCTCCCTGCTCGAGTATGCTACAAGGACGTTCTATACCTTTCTGGAAAGCTGAGACAACGTACTTCAACTTTCATGGTTGACTCCAGACCTGGTTCAACTTGGATCATGGAGAAAAACGTCCTTGAAGTTGGGGCATTCTTGCTGAAAAAATATTAATGATGTCCCATGAAATGTTGAAACATTTGACAACTTTGATCATTAATAATTCCAAACTTTAATCACTTGTATATTTTAATCCACTATGATATTTTGAATTGAAGTGAATTGCATCTTTGATGCTTGTCTTGCATGGTGACAAAGCTTGAAAATTGGGTGGCACAAGAAAAGTGCACAAAATCTGTCCTAAAAAATCAGCTCGAGCAAGGCCTATTGTGAGGTTCATAACTCCTTGCTCAAGTTGAATTAATGGGAGTTCTAATACATTTTGGAAAGCCCTAATGACATACTTTAACTTTGATGTTTGACTTTGGTCTTGGTTCAGCTTGCAAAGTCATCAAAAATGGTCTTGAACTTGTGTAGTCAAATCTGTCCCAAAAGCTGTCATGAAAATTCTGCTTTATCACTGGTTCTTGCGAAAATCATATCTCCCTGCTCGAGTATGCTACAAGGACGTTCTACACCTTTCTGGAAAGTTGAGACAACGTACTTCAACTTTCATGTTTGACTCCAGACCTGGTTCAACTTGGATCATGGAGAAAAACATCCTTGAAGTTGGGGCATTCTTGCTGAAAAAATATTAATGATGTCCCTATGCAATGTCAGAACATTGGACATTAAGAATTCCCAACTTTGATCACTTATATCTTTCAATTCTCATGGTATTTTGATTTGATTCCTTCTACAATGTTGAAGCATCAAATACCCTCTTTAAAAGTAGCTCCTACTCAAAATCAATGGATGTTTGGATCAATAGTTACAACCTTGAAAAGTTGTGCACTTGAACATGATTTTAACTTAGAAAAAATTTCTAATTTTCTTTCAATTTGATCAATTTTTCAATTTTGCATGATTTCTTGATTTAAATTTGATCAAATTAAATCATCCATCATATTTTCTTAAGTAATGGCTTGTGAAGCTCATAGTTGACCAAAAAGTCAAACTTTGACTTTCTGCGTCAGTTGACTTTGTATTAGATGAACTTGAGGCTTGATCCACCTGGAATTATTGCACTCTTGTGCCTAATTCTTGACGTGGGAGTCCTCTTGATCCTTAGTGGATGTTTAAGAGGTTTAGACAAGTTGAAGATCATGTCATTCCTTGATTGATCATTTGTCTAAAGGCTCTGAGAGGGCTTAAAACCCTAAGCTTGATTGTAGTGAATGCTCACCCATCTTTGGGGAGACTGATGAAGTATGATGGTTCCTCCATATTGTGATGATGATTTGCACAATGATGGGAATCTAAGTGGTCAAAATTTGGGGTATGACAGAAAGGAATGGTCATCGTAACCATAACCTGGGTTCGGGAGTCGGTTACGCGAGGGGAAGGTGCTAGCACCCACGCGTCCATCATACTCGATGGGATCCACGCTTGTTGTCTAATCTAAGGGTGAGTTATACTATCATCTATGGCTGTACTAAACGGGGGAAGACAAAGACAGACTCGGTAGGACGTCGACGTCCTAGGCCTACGTACCCCCTTTGTGCAATGGGGAATTCAGAGTCAACGTAGTTCGGACCAAGTTCTTTTTGTGTTTTTTATGAGCGACGTTAAGTTCGTGTTCGGCAGTTAGGGTCGATGCCTGTTTGCGACTCAAACGGAAAGTAACGTGCCTTTTTTGAAAATAGCCTTTAGTTTGACAATCCCGAAGGACAAAAAGGTTTGAAGTTTGTTTGTATTTTTTAGGACAGAAGTGACTTAAGTTAGTTCATAACTTGCATTGCACGAAAGTCTAGGGCACATGGGCGAATACTTAACGCATCGTCCCAAGACAGGACGCTCGCTAAGCACTCTATTAAGATGAGAAGAAGCCCCTCATTTCTCATTCCCCACGCTTAAGGCTCGTGCGCAATACACTTTATTCTTATTAAGTGTTTTCAAGAAGTTCTGAGATGAGAAGAGAGAAGACACAAAGGAAACTCTAAGGGGAACTAAGAGTTCTAATGTTATCATGCATGGGTGACCTACGGTTAGTGAGGTTTGACGACAACCTAAGCCTAAAGAAAAAGGAAAGATGAGAGAAGGAAAGAGTAAGGGTGAATATGGATGATTATCCACACCCTCAAAGAACTTACCTCAGCCCATACATAAAAGGTTAGTACGGAACAGACATACGTAATATTAAGGCAAATGAAAACCAAACAATGACATATAAAAATGACCTAAAAGAATTCAAACATGATTTATGAAGTCAAATAAACAACCCCAAAATAATGGCACAAGTGCCTCTTCAAACAGATAACCAGACAAGATCAAAGATATGCATACAAGAAGACTTCAAATAAAAGTAATCAAACAATTAGCAAAACATCTTCTAAAATCACCAAATTAATTGTCAACATATCTCAACCAGAAACAAACAACATATCAAAAACTCCTGCAAAAATTCAAGATGTTAGTCACTCAAACAATTATGCAAAGCTTAGATGAGAAACATCGTTCAACATGCAAAAGGAAAGGGCTAAAATGCAATATGAAATGATTTTAAAAATGAGGTAAAAATATTTTAATGCACTTCAGAATGTTATCTAACAAATGCAAAAAGAATGGATTGAAAATGTTTTATGGATGCAGAGAAATAAAATAAACAAATTTAAGTATGCATGATATGAATAGATTCAAAAAGAAAATAATCTAATATTTATTTCAGATGCTAAAAATAAAATAAAATAATGAAATAAAATTTGTGAAAATTTCATAAAATTATAAAAATGATGCATGAATTTTCTTGGAATTTTTTAATGCAAAGAACTATTTTTAATAATTAAAAATGAAAATGTTATAATTTAATAAAATAAAAAAATGAAATGCGCATGGGGGGTGTGTTTGGCAATAAAAACACGTTGGAAGGTTGAAACGGGCTGAAAAGGGAGTGTGTAGATAGCAAACCCAACACCAAGAGTCCATCAGAAAATAAAAAATAAAAAAAAAAGAAAACGCATGGGCCTTAGTCAACCTAGTTGACTGCATACCTGCCTTTGGATGAATCTCACGCGCCCTGATCAGTCAACCAAACCAATTATTATGCAAGATCAAAGGTCATAATTAAAAGTCCACAGCAATAATGGTGCACGTGCATACAACCAACCCATCAGCATATTATACACCCCCACGTGCACGACACTTGCTTCATTTATTTGCTGGCATCATCTCAACCATACAATCCATCAAACGGACCACACCCAGTCAACAAATCCCACAATTAATCATGATCAGAGGTTGTGATTCAAAGCACACAATAATACACATGGGGAAGCACACACACGAACATATTAATAAACTCAGAAAAAAATAAAAAAAATGAAACGTGGTCAGCTGGGGACCGTGCGATCAAGAACATCAACGACCCACACTTCATCTTCTCCGCTTAACCCTTCACCGGCCGGCCACCATAACCAGTCGCCGGAACTAGGGTTCCGGTCGACCCCTCCGTCACCTGCAACTCAAAACTTGCCCAGAAATTTCATGCGAATACACTATTTTGATCAGAAAAACATGAGGGTTCCAAATATGCAATCAAATATCACCAATAACCAACGCATAATGAAAAACTAAGAGAAAAAGCTTAGGGTTCAAAACTTTAAACACACGTAGCAAGCAAACCACACATCCATATTTAAAACAAATCATATCAGCATGATCCATGGATGCCACACATCAATATGCACGTTTAAAATTTGAGTTTTATGATCATCAAAAGAATGACTAACCTGAGATGGCACAACCCTTATCCTTGCTCTTAGCTGCGAATGGGGGATGGTTTGCACTCTATTGATCACAAGGAGGAAGTTTGTGGAAGAAGTTCTTGAAATAATCTTCTTGCTTGAGAAATATGAAGGAATGATCTTTTAGGGCTCACACTTGAATTCTCCACAAAGGCACGTGAATCCAACCCTAACCAGTGCATGAATGAGTTTAAATACCTAGGTTTAATCCATTGATCAGCATTTGGGCCTTGGTAATTCCTTGTTTAATGAGTTTTGGGCAATTTTGGAAAATCACATAATGTGAGATACACCTCCTTCCATGCATGGATATCCAAATATTTCATGATGGATCACTTATGTTTGAATTGCTAACCACACCTGAATTTGATTTGGGCCTTGAGACATTTTGGTTCATGAGTTTTCAATGACTTGGCAATTTTGAATAATGGAGAATAAGTGATAAATACACCATGGATTCACTTGATTCAAAGGCCCAAAATGACCCTTATGGATTGTCCTTTGATTTTAAAAAGTACCTTGAAGCAATGGAATCAATTATAGGTCCATATGTCCCAAAGTTGTGAAAATGGAATCATGAGAAACCCTAAAAACCACTTTGCCTTCTTTTGATCATAAGTTGAGTTTCACAAATGATATGGAGACCCACTAGTACTTGTTGGAAATAGGAGAAAAATATCTTCAACTTTCATGTTGGAGAAAAATTCATTTGAAGCTTTCTTGATGATGAAAAATCAAGTTGAATGCAGTGCAGGAACTTGCCCAAAAAGGAAACTTTCAAATTATAGGTCATTTCCATATTTAGTAACTTTTGTACCAACTTCTGATTCTTGATAAATGGCATGAAACTTGACCCTTGAAGACCATATGAGGATGTGAGACCTTGAAACCCTTGAAGAGAACCTCAAAATTTCACAATTGACTTCCCCTTCACTGTTGACTTTTCCCCAATTCTCCTGATTCCCAATCCATTGGCCATTTGAACTTCTCATGAACCAAACTGATGGATAATCTTCCATTCCTAGATACTTAGGGACCCAAGGAATACCATGGAATCAAGTCTTGCCAAAAAAATCAGAAATAAACTGACTTTGTAGCAAACCCTAGTTTTGGTACCCTCAGTCTAGGAGGAAATAACACAGTCTCCAAACCGAAATTCCTCTGAACATGATGTGTATCCTCTCTAACAAAGATAGGATATGCCCTTTGATGATGATAAAAACCCAAGACACTTTCCCATTGGAGCAATAAACCCAAGAATCTCAAAACCCTAATCTCTGCACTAGTTAGGAGAAAGTGATCCACTTGAACTCTCTTGCTTGACCCTTTGAAGAACATCTCCTCCTCTTGAACTTGCCTCAGGCACCTTGACCCCATGCTAATAACTAATGATATGCACACATGATAATGCAAAAATGAAATGAAACATAAGCCAGTAAGTACTAAAGTAAGGAGGGCAAATTTTAGGGTGCAACAGCTGCCCCTATTCAATCAACTTGGTCCTGAGGGTATGATAGCGACGACTTTCATACAATCAGGATGCATGGAGATTGAATACCAAAGAACCCAGAAATTTGCAATCCTCCACCGGAGAATTAGCCATAAATGTTGTACTGTCACAATACGGATGAGTGCTAGCTATGCTAGGTATAAAACGAACTCTCCCAGGTTATGTCATCTCTGCTGATAAAGAGAACTGACAAAATAAATCTTCAAAAGATTGCTATCCCTGCTGACAAAGAGAACTAGCAAAATGAATGCCATCCCTGCTGATAAAGGGAACTGACGAAAAAAATCTTCAAAAGATTGCTATCCCTGCTGACAAAGAGAACTAGCGAAACGGATGCCATCCCTGCTGATAAAGGGAACCGACGAAAGAAGATATCCGAAAGGTTGCCATCCCTGCTGATAAAGAGAACTAGCAAAACAAAAGCCATCCCTGCTGATAAAGGGAACTGACGAAAGAAAATATCCAAAAGGTTGCCATCTCTGCTGATAAAGAGAACTAGCAAAATAAATGCCATCCCTGCTGATAAAGGGAACCGACGAAAGAAGATATCCGAAAGGTTGCCATCCCTGCTGATAAAGAGAACTAGCAAAACAAAAGACATCCCTGCTGATAAAGGGAACTGACGAAAGAAAATATCCAAAAGGTTGCCATCTCTGCTGATAAAGAGAACTAGCAAAACAAATGCCATCCCTGCTGATAAAGGGAGTTGACGAAAGGAATCTTCAAAAGATTGCTATCTTGGCTGATAAAGAGAACTAGCAGTATAAATGCCATCCCTGCTGATAAAGGGAGCTGACGAAAGAAAATCTTCAAAAGAATGTTATCTCTGCTGATAAAGAGAACTAGCAAAATAAATGCCATCCCTGCTGATAAAGGGAACTGACAAAGAAAATATCTGAAAGATTGCTATCTCTGCTGATAAAGAGACCTAGCAAAAGGCATCCCTGCTGATAAAGGGAACTGACGAAGAAAATATCCAAAAGATTGCTATCTCTGCTGATAAAGAGAACTAGCAAAATCCATCCCTGCTGATAAAGGGAACTGACGAAGAAAATATCCGAAAGATTGCTATCTCTGCTGATAAAGAGAACTAGCAACATAAATGCCATCCCTGCTAATAAAGGGAAACTGGCAAACAAAATATGTCAAGCAAGAACTGACTATCAGGTGAGAACGGGATCTCACAAAAGAGAAGGCCAAACCAAGGCAAACTTCTAACAGACTCACGGTCCACAGATAAGATGACTCCGCTGGGGAAGTATAAGTCTAAATAAAAGACTCTGCCGGGGAGCACAAATATGAGGAACGCATCCCTCCAAAATCTCCTGAGTTATGCCATTTCTACTAGGAAAGAGAACTGGCAAAGAAAGTATCAAACCTGGCTTATGCTTCGAATACAAATGTTTAAATTTTGCCGTAATGCTCCACACGAAGTGGAAATGCTACACGTTTGAGGATGCAATGCAAATGCTTATGATATGCAAAAAGGGGCCCCTCCAGCAAAATAAATGCCAGAGAGAAAAGATCGATTTAACTGGGGATGACAAAAATAAATTATCCTCTAAATCCAGGAACTCTGCTGAGAAGGGTCATACTAATCGACTCTTCGGATCAATAACTTCTGCTGGGGATGAAATCCCGAAAGAGCTACCGGGGGCCACACCTGTCTTTCACTGAAGGTAACATCCAAAACCTGAGATTTCTCCTCTGCTGGGGGAGTTGAGAATGAACGCCAATAACGGAACCGGAAGTCTGTTACTGAGGGTTGCCAATAACCAATTGGGCTCAGAACCTGCTGGGGATACCAGCCCATGATACCATCCTGCTTGGGGAAAATAGTCCATAATACCATCCTACTTGGGGGTACTGCTGAACTTAGCCTGCTGGCGGGGAGAATGACTTTACTCCCACCTTGCTGGGGACTAGAATATGACATTGTCGGCGAAAGCACGCTTCCTGACTGGATGGGGGAAGTGAACACCCTGATTCTGTGGGGAGATAACGTCTTGATTCAGAGAAAATACTTTCCAGGTCTCCTGCTGGGGAAGGTCTGCTCTGCTGAGGAAAGTGCAATCTCAATGCTGGGGAGAGCAAACTGCTGGGGAAATACAATCCTGTTGCCCTTCAAGTCAAATAACAACAAAAGAATGTGCCACAACCTGACTATCACCGTTAGTGCCTAAGTAATCTCTATTGCTTTTCGTTATGCTCTGCAAAGCTCGAAGTTTTATATGCAATGTTTATCAAAAATATCGGACGTTTTTTGCAAACAAAACAGTAAAAGTAAAACAAACAACGGAAAGCTCTTTGAGTGAAATGAAGATTTTATTGAAAAAGGTTGCCTGTAAATAGGCATTTACAATAGGAAGCAATTCCTAAAAAGAGGTAATTGCGCAAAAGCAAAAAAGAAAATACACATGTCGGCAATGTGGAAACAGATATCCACCATGATTCGACTCAGCTATGACCCATATGTCTTGCTTATCCACAAATGTCTTGACCTTTGAAGAGACTAACTGTACCGATTCCTTTCTTTCAGAATTTCCAGGTATTGAAAGTGCTCACAGATCGAACGCAGACCATAGCCTTTCGCTTATAATTTCCTAACTTTTGCCTGGATCGCCCTTTTCGGGTTTTCAATCCATCAGGATACCCTTTTTTGCCAAAGTCGCCTTTTCAGGTTTTCAACTTTGCGGGTCTACACGTTTCTTTTTACATTTTATCCCTAACTTTTGCCTGAACCTTTTCCTTTTTACGGTTCGCCGGGATGCCCCTTTTTTGCCTGGACTTTCTTTTTATGTCCAGCGGGTCTCTTTTATGCGAAGTATTTTTTGACTACGTCTGCGTTCACAGGGGATGTAAAATCTTCGTCATCCATAGTTGAAAGTAGTAAGGCTCCACTAGAGAAAACCTTTCTAACCACATACGGCCCTTCGTAATTTGGAGTCCATTTTCCCCTGTGATCTGTCTGAGGAGGAAGAATCCTTTTCAAAACCAATTCACCTGTTTGAAAACTCCGAGGGCGCACTTTCTGGTCAAAGACGTGCTTCATCCTGCTCTGATACAAAGGACCATGTGCGATGGCTGCCAATCTCTTTTCTTCAATAAGGTTCAACTTATCCAACCTGGAACGCACCCATTCAGCTTCATCAAGCTTCACATCTGCCAGAACTCTCAAAGACGAAATCTCGACCTCTAAGGGTAAAACTTCTTCCATACCATATACCAATGAGAAAGGAGTTGCCCCAGTTGACGTACGCACCGAAGTACGATAACCATGTAGGGCATAAGGTAACATCTCATGCCAGTCTTTATATGTTACCACCATCTTTTGTACAATCTTCTTGATATTCTTATTTTCCGCCTCAACAGCACCATTCATCTTCGGACGATATGGAGAAGAATTGTGATGCTCGATCTTGAAACTCTGACATAGTTCCTTCATCATCTTATTATTCAAATTCGAGCCATTATCAGTAATGATTCTCTCCGGGACCCCATAACGACAGATGATATCCTTCTTTATAAACCGGGCTACCACTTGCTTAGTGACGTTGGCGTACGAGGCTGCTTCCACCCACTTTGTAAAATAGTCAATGGCAACCAAAATGAAACGATGCCCATTGGAAGCAGTGGGATCAATCTTTCCAATCATATCTATACCCCACATTGCAAACGACCAAGGCGACGATAACACGTTTAGAGGCGTAGGCGGTACATGCATCTTGTCTGCATAAATCTGGCATTTATGGCACTTTCGGGCGTACTTGAAATAATCAGACTCCATAGTCATCCAGTAATATCCTGCCCTCAACAACTTTCTAGCCATGGTGTGTCCACTGGAGTGAGTACCGAAAGAACCCTCGTGAACTTCCTCCATCAACAAACCTGCCTCGTGTTCATCAACACAACGCAGCAAGACCATATCGAAGTTCCTCTTATATAACACCTCATCCTTGTTCAGAAATAAGTTTCCTGCCAACCTTCTCAGAGTCTTCTTATCCTTGGTGGAGGCACCCTCTGGATACTTTTGTCTCTTCAAAAAAACCTTAATATCATGATACCACGGTTTGCCATCTGACACATCTTCAATTGCAAACCCAAAAGCTGGTCTATCCAGACGCATGATTCTAATCGACAGAGTTTCGTTCCAACGGTTCACCTTATACATGGATGCCAATGTCGCCAACGCATCAGCCATCTGATTCTCTGCTCGGGGCACATGATGAAAATCCACCCTATCAAAGAAAGGTAACAACCTTCTGGCATAGTTGTTATAAGGCACCAAATTCGCCTGACGAGTCTCCCATTCTCCTATAATCTGATTAACTACCAACGCGGAATCACCATAGACATCGAGGTTCTTAATTCTCAAATCAATTGCTTCTTCTAACCCCATGATGCATGCTTCATACTCCGCCTCGTTGTTGGTACACACAAATGCTAACCGGGCAGTGAACGGTATATGAGAACCCTTTGGGGTTGTAATGATTGCCCCAATTCCATTACCATATGAGTTGACAGCCCCATCAAAAATCATCTTCCATTGTGACCCAATCTCCGGTCCTTCATCAAGCAGAGGCTCTTCACAATCTCTCATTTTCAGAAACATAACATGCTCGTCCGGAAACTCAAACTTCATTGGCTGATAATCCTCGATCGGCTGTTCAGCAAGATATTCTGACAGAACACTTCCGTTAATGGCCTTCTGAGAAACATACTGAATATTGTACTCTGTCAAAATCATCTGCCAACGGGCTATCCTTCCAGAAAGTGCTTGCTTCTCAAATACGTACTTAATCGGATCCATCTTCGAAATCAACAAGGTTGTGTGGTTTAACATATACTGTCTTAGGTGCTTGGCCGCCCAAGCGAGTGCGCAACATGTCTTTTCCAGCATAGAGTATCTTGATTCGTAATCAGTGAACTTCTTACTCAGGTAGTAAATGGCGTGCTCTTTCCTACCTGTCTCGTCGTGTTGACCGAGCACACAACCCATCGAATTCTCAAGAACCGTAAGGTACATAATCAACGGTCTCCCAGACACCGGTGGCATAAGGACTGGAGGTTCCTGCAAATACGTCTTTATCTTTTCAAACGCCTCTCGACAATTTTCATTCCACCTGACCTCTTGATCCTTTCTTAACAACTTGAAAATTGGCTCACACGTGGCTGTCAGATGAGAGATGAACCTGGAAATGCAATTCAACCTCCCCAAGAAACCACGAACCTCTTTCTCTGTCCTTGGCTCAGGCATTTCCTGTATGGCTCTTATTTTTGCAGGATCAACCTCGATACCTCTTTCACTAACAATGAATCCCAGCAATTTACCAGACCTCACACCGAAAGTGCACTTGTTCGGATTCAATCTCAATCTGAACTTCCTCAACCTTTCAAACAGCTTCTGGAGGTTCACCAAGTGTTCTTCCTCTGTCTGTGACTTCGCAATCATGTCATCAACATAGACTTCAATCTCTTTGTGAATCATTTCATGAAAGAGAGTCACCATCGCTCGCTGATAGATTGCCCCAACATTCTTCAATCCAAAGGGCATTACCTTGTAGCAAAATGTTCCCCACAGTGTTATGAACGTTGTTTTCTCCATGTCCTCTAGGGCCATTTTGATTTGGTTATACCCAGAGAAGCCATCCATGAAGGAAAACACAGAATATTGAGCAGTATTGTCCAGTAACACGTCAATGTGGGGGAGCGGGAAATCATCCTTCGGGCTCGCCCTGTTCAAATCTCGGTAATCAACACACATCCTGACCTTTCCATCCTTCTTAGGTACAGGTACGATATTAGCAACCCATGGAGGATAGTTTGTCACAGCAAGAAATCCGGCGTCCAACTGTTTCTGAACCTCTTCCTTGATCTTGACAGCCATATCTGGTTTCGTCCTTCTCAGTTTCTGCTTGACTGGAGTGCAACCCTCTTTAAGCGGTAGTCTGTGTGAAACAATGTCAGTGTCGAGCCCGGGCATGTCTTGGTAAGACCAGGCGAAGATATCCACATACTCTCGAAGTAACTCAACCAATCTTCTCTTAACAGTGTCTTCCAAAGCAGCCCCAACTTTTACTTCTCGTTTAACATCTTCGGTTCCCAGATTAATAGTCTCAACTTCCTCCTGATGGGGTAGAATAACCCTTTCCTCCTGTTTCAGTGACCTGGCTAATTCTTCTGGTAAGTCACAGTCTTCGTCAGTCTCTTCTTCAGCCTGATATATGGGATTGTCGAAGTCATATCGAGCCATAGCTAAGTCATGGGTGGAATCTGAACAAAGGAACCTGCATGATGGATGTTTTATGTTTATTATGAGTGCAACAAATAAGAAACACATTGCCATTTTGATGTGGGTTAATGCAAAAAGTAGAAACAGAAAGACAGGGATCAAAATATTTGAATGAAAAAAATGTCCTTTATTGATGATAAAAAATAGCAAATAAAACATCCAAGCCCTACAAATAAATATCACTACGTCTTGGGCAGAACGTAGGATTCAACATAACAGAAAACAAAAGTAAATTACTCCGGGCGCGTCACTTGGATAACTGCCCCGGAGGACCAGTTGCCTAAACTCTGAACAGGGGTGCAGGAACGGATCCATTCATCCATGTCACAATCACTATCTCCTTCATCCTCAATAGCATTGACTCTGTCGAAGAAAACACCTGCACTGGTGAAACGGACTGGACCATAGAACTTGGGAGGCTCTTCAGAACGCCTAGGTGGCTTGTAACCCAGTCCATGAGTATCTTGCTTTCTTTGAACATCAATAACACTGCCCCACTTCTGAGAACCACCAGCTTCAACTATAGCACGCGCCTCTTTGAAAGAGGACATTGGAATCTCTGGTTGTCTGACAACTTCAGGTTGGGCAACCACCTCAGGCTGACTGACTACCTTTGGGGGTTCCTCGGGAATCTTCACAGCTTCAAAGGCTTGGCACAAAGTTTCCTGTACTTCACCATCTACCTCTACATACTTGAAGGTCGATAGGTGACTCACCATGATATCTTCCTCACCACAAACAGTCACAACGTGGCCATCCACCATATACTTCAACTTCTGGTGCAGCGTAGAAGTTACTGCCCCAGCACCATGGATCCAAGGGCGACCCAACAAACAACTATAGGCAGGCTGAATATCCATTATGTAAAAGGTGGTGTTGAAAATTCAGGACCCACCTTGATTGGCAGAACTAACTCTCCAAAAACTGACCTCTTGGAGCCATCAAAAGCATGTACCACCAAGTCACTTGGTGTACAAATTAACCCACGAGTATCCAACTTCATCAAAGCCTTCTTCGGCAGCACATTCAGAGACGATCCAGTATCAACTAATACATGCGACATTAAAGAACCACGACATTCCATTGAAATATGCAGAGCGTTGTTGTGATTCCTTCCAGCCGGAGTCAAATCTAAATCGGTGAAACCCAAACCATTACCAGCATTCACATGAGCCACAACCCCTTCTAACTGGTTGACAGATATTTCCTGCAGTACATAAGCCATATTCAAAACCTTCAGCAATGCATTTCGGTGTGCCTCGGAGCACAACAGTAAGGATAGAATGGAAATCTTCGATGGAGTTTGGTGGAGTTGATCAACAATCTTGTAATCACTTTTCCTGATCAACCTCATAAACTCTTCTACGTCTTCTGAGAAAGTATCCCCAACTAGCTTTGTCATAGAATTATTTGCTTCCTGTCTCTGTGCAGACTCATCCATCATCTGTTTACCTTTGTCTTGTCTTGAACTGCCAGCTTGATTCTCGGACGGAATAAAGACTCTGCCACGCCTAGTGATAGCCCCTGCTTCAACAAGATTTCCAACCCCTGTATTCACGGCTGATGTCTCTTCCAATTCCTGCTTCTTACCATTAACAAACACCTCGGCCCCATAGTTCCACGGGATGGCCTTGGTACTCTCATACGGGACTGGTCCAGGAACAGTGATAGTGACCGGCGCTGGTCTCGGCGGCACTGATATAGTTATTGTCTTGAATGGGATTGTTATCGTGGCAACATCAATCTCTCTGTCAGTAACATTACTCTGCTTGCAACCTCTGTCAAACTATAACGTCCCTTCACTGATCATTTTCTGAATACCTGCTTTCAATAAATCACAACCGCCTGGCTGCGACACACATTTTACACAACCTTCATCACAGCTAGGAAATACCCCTCCCTTCAACAGTCTTTCCTTCACCACATCCAAGGGAGTTTGGACTTTGTTCACATCTGAAATCAAACTCAAGTCTTCACAATCTTTAATAATAGCATTGACCCTCGGCTCACCGTGATTCGGCATCGGGTTCTGGTTCACATTCGAAACATCATTGGAGAAATTGATGGCCTTGGAATCCACTAAGTCTTGAACCTTATGCTTAAAAAGCTTTACAGTTCTCAGTATGATGTCCGGGTGCCCCAGAATGAAACTCACAGTGGGCGTTGGCGTCATAGCCGGGAGGTGGATTACCAGTAGGTGGAGCCAATGTTCTCTTCTGAATTAATTATAGCTTTAATAAGTGCTGAAGTAACTGAGCGTAGGGAAGAGGTGGAGTGTCAAAATGCCTATACTGCCTAGTCACATTCTGTGGTCTGCGAGGAACCTGATTTTGTTGTTAAGACACTGCTGGATGCTAAGGTGCTGCTGGGATGGTTATAGAAGCCACTTGCTGATTGTAGTTCTGACGAGGTCTATCTCTACCACGATATGATGATACAGAGTTTGTATCTCCCTCCTTCTTCTTGTAACCACTAGCATAAGGCTTCTTACTTCCTCCAGATGAGGACCCATCACCGCCTGATATTTTTCCCGCCTTAATTCCGCTTTCCACCATCTCTCCTACTAAGATCAAATCAGCAAACTTTCCAGTCATACATGGTACCAGCTTCTCATAGTAATGACCCTGTAAGGTGGCCATAAACATAATTATCATTTCACGCTCCAACATGGGAGGCTGAACCCTCGCTGCCAGCTCACGCCACCTCTGGCCAGACTCCTTGAAACTCTCATTGCTCTTCTGTGATAAGTTCTGCAGCTGTGTTCTGTTAGGAGCCATGTCAGTGTTATATTGATAGTGCCTAATAAATGCCCCTGCCAGATCTCTCCAACTACGCACATCCTTCCTTTCTAGTTGCATATACCACTCCAGGGATGCCCCAGATAGGCTATCCTGGAAGCAATGCATCATCAGCTTCTCATTCTTCGCATGCGCAGCCATCTTACTTACGTATGCCCTGACGTGTGTCCTTGGACAAGTCATACCATTATACTTCTCGAAAGTGGGAGTTTGAAATTTGTGCGGGATAACAACGCCTGGAACCAGCCCCAAGTCTTCTAGGTCCATGCCCACAGAATCCTGATTCACAACACCCCTTAGCTGTTCCTCAATCAACCTGAGTCTCTGATCATTGTCAATCTGGGGACCAGCATCCCCACCTGACATAGAAAATGCATCATCTTGAACATCATCATACTGACGGCCATGAACTGCGCCAGCACCAACACCACCTCCCCCAGCATTTTCAGCTCCGCCCGGAGGGATCACAACACCAGAAACAGGAATACCTCCGCCCGTAGGGCCATTCTGAACATTATTACTGTCTTCCTCATTTCTTGTAATCAGTGGCTGAACGAGAGTCCTCAACTGCTCTTGGCCTTGAGTAACACCTTGCATTAATTCCATGAATTGGTTCATGCGAGTCCGCATCTCAATGATCTCATTCTGTAGCTGATCCATGAGTCTCTTCTGATTTTGTCTAGTAGGATACCGGTGAACGTGCTGATCTGCAATCCTGAGATTAGAACAAGATAAGAATACCGGAGATAAACACCTGTCATGCACAATGATTATGCAAAATGATTATGAATATGCAAATGCAAATGAACATGTTTGAATATTCGCAGGGCGATCCACCCCTTGATTCTAGTTTAACAATATAGAACGGAACTTCTGCTCATATATTAAGAAAACCAGAGGAAAACCAAATGTCAACAATCACAAATCCAAGATAACAAGTCTGAACATAATAATCAAAGATCCCAACCAACAAGTCTGGCGGTGGTCCAAATAATGAAAGAAAAAAGAAAACTATGGCATATCATCAAAGTCTACAAGTGTCAATCCCCCCATCCATTGTGCTTCTTGCTCCAGTCTTGAATTTCCTTGAACATCTTTCTGGTGTCGGGATGCTTCGGTCTCTGAATTAGTTCTTGAATGAGAACGTCTCTCCTATGCATGACCCCTTCCAAGTATCGGCAATGTAACTCCCAAGCGTCTTCTCCGGAAACACCATCCATACTAGGTCCCTCATGTCTAGGTCTCTTCACTTCAGCTTGGACCTTCAGTTCCTCTATGGAGGCTATGGATTCATTGAGTCGACCCTCGACTGCTTGTCTCTTGAATACCCCTGACAGGATCTCAGCGTCTTTTTTCTTGAGCACCAACGTCAATTGGTCAATCTTAGCTAGATAATCGTCTTCCTTTCTCTTATTCTCGGCCATTGCAGTTTCTCGGTGATCATCAAACCTGTGAATTTTCAACAAAGCCTTGTCTAATTCCTCCTTCTTAGACTCGAGAACCTTACTGATACCATCCAAAGCTTGTTTCATCCTTTGTCTGGATGTGATCATGTCAGCTAGCTCTTTTTCTGCCTTAGCAAGAAGCTCTATCTTTAACTTGGCGGTATGAACAGCTTCACCCCACTCATGTTTCAACTGATAAATCTACCTTAGTAACTCACTGTTTTCTTCCCGCAGCTTTTCCTTTTCGGCCCACAACTTGTTATACTTCTCTATCTCAACTGTGGTAGGAGGCTCAATCAGCACGGGGTAAGATGGTGGTTCTACCGGGAAGGGAAGAAGCTCCTCTTCTGCTCTCTTCTTAATCCACTCTTTATAGAAAGGAAAAGCTCGGTTATTACATTTCCCGAATGAAGTTTTACCCCTCTTGGTCACCTGTTTCCAAGTATTCACAATCTTCCTCATCATATCTTGATCCTCAATACCATTGAAGAATAAGGACTCTTTGATATCTCTCTCTTCAGGTGGACCTCTCAAAGGATAACCAAACTGCCTGATAACAAGGGAAGGATTATAGTTAATTCCACCTCTTCTCCCTATCAAGGGTACATTAGGGAATTCTCCGCACTTGCAAATAATCTCCATTCCTAGCAAGTCATGATTGAACCAAACAATGTTGTCAGCAGTCAAGCCCATTAACCTCTTTGACCACTTCAGAGAATCTTTCGTATCAATAAAGGCGCCAGTTTCAGGGAGATGGCTCAGAAACCAAGTAGATAAGAGCGGTGCACAACAACTCACAGTTTTTCCCCGCCTATTTTCATTCTTGTAGTGAACTGAATGATACACATCACCTAGCAAGGTAGGTATAGGATTCTTTGAAATAAAGATGCTGACAGCATGCATATCCACCAGATCAGGAACATTGGGAAACAGGACAATCCCATAGATGCACATAGCCAGAATAGCTTGGAAAGCAGTCCAATTCTTTTCTTTAACATGTATGCAAGCTTGATCGAACAAGAACTTCAATAAGAAACCCTTAGCTCCTTGTTTTTCCTCAATATTACTGCTCAGAACGGATTCACCAATATGAATAGCAACAGCCATTTCTTTTACCCCGGGGTGTTCTTCAGAAAAGAATACTACGTCATGCCTGATGGGGATTCCCAAAATAAATGAGAACTCATCCAACGTTGGGGCCAAGATGTAGTCTGGGAAAGTGAAGCAACGCAAAGACGGATCGTAAAACTGAAGAAGTGTATGAATGACATCCTTCTCATACTTGGAGATATTATAAACAAACTTCAGAAGTCTCCCATACCCTGTACTGAACTCTGTACGAACTCCGGGACCAGCCATACTAATCAGCTTGTGAATCAATGTCAAGGTCGGATCTGGGAACGAATAGGCAACAGTCTTCTTTCTCGGGACATCCATACCAAGGTAACCTCAGAAAACCGGAATCAAGAGTAAGATGCGAGCCCTGAAAAGTGTCAAACATGTTAGAATGCAAGAAAAATGATATGCTCATGCAAACATGGGATCAAGGCAACACTGCTGGATGTGCTGTGCTGTTAACTGAACGAGAACCACAACTCAGAAAACCAGAATTCCGAACCACTGAGATAACCAGGAACCCAAATAATCAGACATTGATGAGAAATCCAGAAAAACAGGGTAGGTTGAAGGTTTCTGTTACCTGCAAACCTGTAAATGCCCATCCCCTCTCACGTGTGGGTACTAGGATGTTCAGTATCCCGGGCTCTCAGGTCGAGAAACGATGATACGTTCACCATTTCTGGTTTGGCATCATCATCAATCGAGGAGGCCTCAACTGATTCTCCAAAGCGGAAGGTCCTTAGCTTTGGCACTGAGGTCGAGAAACAATAGTACATTCATCCCTCGGGGTACAGTACTATCGTCAATCGAGGAGTGCCTCCACTGATTCTCTTCAAAAGATAGGGGTCATCCTATGCGAGTTCCAAAGTGGGCCCTCGGGTGCAAATGGGTTTGCCACAGAATGTGGTCTGCCACTGTCACCACTAAAGAGGGATGTTTCCACTAAGGTCCTCGATAATCGGTCACCAGAGTCGACATCTCTCTAGATCGACATCCTAATATGCGCAAGACACACACGTTAGAATGCGTCCCAAGATAGCCTCGTCTGGTTGTGAATTTCGTGAACACACAAACGTACCAAGCGGGCACGTAGGTCCCACTACTCTCTACTCTAGTCCAAGGGTGTACTCAAGCCTGGGTATTGGGCTTATCTCTCGGAACAAACCAACCAGCAAAATAGAAACAGCCAGCACAACACAGCGATATCCAGTATGACAGTAATAAAAATGAAATGTAATGCAGAAAATGCGGTAAAAATAAAATACAACAAATAAAGCAAAACAAAAACAAAAACACCCAAAGAGAACAAAGACAAGCAAGCGCTAAGATTGACTCGCTTAGGGATGGACCAGCATAGGTCAACCAGAGTCCCCAGCTGTCGCTCCCAGAATTTTCATCCAGGTACAAACACGAGAGTGGCGCGGAAAAACAGAGTCGTCAGCCGTGTAAATTTATCCCAAGAGAGGGAAAGGGAACACCGCATAAACCTGAGGAAGAGGGAAAGGAATGGTCATCGCAACCATAACCTGGGTTCGGGAGTCGGTTACGCGAGGGGAAGGTGCTAGCACCCCACGCGTCCATCGTACTCGATGGGATCCACGCTTGTTGTCTAATCTAAGGGTGAGTTATACTATCATCTATGGCTGTACTAAATGGGGGAAGACAAAGACAGACTCGGTAGGACGTCGACGTCCTAGGCCTACGTACCCCCTTTGTGCAATGGGGAATTCAGAGTCAACGTAGTTCGGACCAAGTTCTTTTTGTGTTTTTTATGAGCGACATTAAGTTCGCGTCCGGAAGTTAGGGTTGAAGCCTGTTTGTGACTTAGACGGAAAGTAACGTGCCTTTTTTGAAAATAGCCTTTAGTTTGACAATCCCGAAGGACAAAAAGGTTTGAAGTTTGTTTGTATTTTTTAGGACAGAAGTGACTTAAGTTAGTTCATAACTTGCATTGCACGAAAGTCTAGGGCACAGGGGCGAATACTTAACGCATCGTCCCAAGACAGGACGCTCGCTAAGCACTCTAGAAAGATGAGAGGAAGCCCCTCATTTCTCATTCCCCACGCTTAAGGCTCGTGCGCAATACACTTTATTCTTATTAAGTGTTTTCAAGAGTTCTGAGATGAGAAGAGAGAAGACACAAAGGAAACTCTAAGGGGAACTAAGAGTCCTAATGTTATCATGCATGGGTGACCTACGGTTAGTGAGGTTTGACGACAACCTAAGCCTAAAGAAAAAGGAAAGATGAGAGAAGGAAAGAGTAAGGGTGAATATGGATGATTATCCACACCCTCAAAGAACTTACCTCAGCCCCTACATAAAAGTTTAGTACGGAACAGACATACGTAATATTAAGGCAAATGAAAACCAAACAATGACATATAAAAATGACCTACAAGAATTCAAACATGATTTATGAAGTCAAATAAACAACCCCAAAACAATGGCACAAGTGCCTCTTCAAACAGATAACCAGACAAGATCAAAGATATGCATACAAGAAGACTTCAAATAAAAGCGATCAAACAATTAGCAAAACATCTTCTAAAATCACCAAATTAATTGTCAACATATCTCAACTAGAAACAAACAACATATCAAAAACTCCTGCAAAAATTCAAGATGTCAGTCACTCAAACAATTATGCAAAGCTCAGATGAGAAACAAGGTTCAACATGCAAAAGGAAAGGGCTAAAATGCAATATGAAATGATTTTAAAAATGAGGGAAAAATATTTTAATGCACTTCAGAATGTTATCTAACAAATACAAAAAGAATGGATTGAAAATGTTTTATGGATGCAGAGAAATAAAATAAACAAATTTAAGTATGCATGATATGAATAGATTCAAAAAGAAAATAATCTAATATTTATTTCAGATGCTAAAAATAAAATAAAATAATGAAATAAAATTTGTGAAAATTTCATAAAATTATAAAAATGACGCATGAATTTTCTTGGAATTTTTTAATGCAAAGAACTATTTTTAATAATTAAAAATGAAAATGTAATAATTTAATAAAATAAAAAAATGAAATGCGCATGGGGGGTGTGTTTGGCAATAAAAACACGTTGGAAGGTTGAAACGGGCTGAAATGGGAGTGTGTAGATAGCAACCCCAACACCAAGAGTCCATCAGAAAATAAAAAATAAAAAAAAAAGAATACGCATGGGCCTTAGTCAACCTAGTTGACTGCATACCTTCCTTTGGATGAATCTCATGCGCCCTGATCTATCAACCAAACCAATTATTATGCAAGATCAAAGGTCATAATTAAAAGTCCACTGCAATAATGGTGCACGTGCATACAACCAACCCATCAGCATATTATACACCCCCACGTGCACGGCACATGCTTCATTTATTTGCTGGCATCATCTCAACCATACAATCCATCAAACGGACCACACCCAGTCAACAAATCCCACAATTAATCATGATCAGAGGTTGTGATTCAAAGCACACAATAATACACATGGGGAAGCACACACACGAACATATTAATAAACTCAGAAAAAAATAAAAAGAATAAAACGTGGCCAGCTAGGGACCGTGCGATCAAGAACATCAACGACCCACACTTCATCTTCTCCGCTTAACCCTTCACCGGCCGGCCACCATAACCAGTCGCCGGAACTAGGGTTCCGGTCGACCCCACTGTCACTTGCAACTCAAAACTTGCCCAGAAATTTCATGCGAATACACTAATAGATCAGAAAAACGTGAGGGTTCCAAATATGCAATCAAAAATCACCAATAACCAACGCATAATGAAAAACGAAGAGAAAAAGCTTAGGGTTCAAAACTTTAAACACACGTAGCAAGCAAACCACACGTCCATATTCAAAACAAATCATATCAGCATGATCCATGGATGCCACACATCAATATGCACGTTTAAAATTTAAGTTTTATGATCATCAAAAGAATGACTAACCTGAGATGGCATAGCCCTTATCCTTGCTCTTAGCTGCGAATGGGGGATGGTTTGCACTCTATTGATCACAAGGAGGAAGTTTGTGGAAGAAGTTCTTGAAAAACTCTTCTTGCTTGAGATATATGAAGGAATGATATTTTAGGGCTCACACTTGAATTCTCCACAAAGGCACGTGAATCCAACCCTAACCAGTGCATGAATGAGTTTAAATACCTAGGTTTAATCTATTGATCAGCATTTGGGCCTTGATAATTCCTTGTTTAATGAGTTTTGGGCAATTTTGGAAAATCACATAATGTAAGATACACCTCCTTCCATGCATGGATATCCAAATATTTCATGATGGATCACTTATGTTTGAATTGCTAACCACACCTGAATTTGATTTGGGCCTTGAGACATTTTGGTTCATGAGTTTTCAATGACTTGGCAATTTTGAATAATGGAGAATAAGTGATAAATACACCATGGATTCACTTGATTCAAAGGCCCAAAATGACCCTTATGGATTGTCCTTTGATGTTAAAAAGTACCTTGAAGCAATGGAATCAATTATAGGTCCATATGTCCCAAAGTTGTGAAAATGGAATCATGAGAAACCCTAAAAACCACTTTGCCTTCTTTTGATCATAAGTTGAGTTTCACAAATGATTTAGAGACCCACTAGTACTTGTTGGAAAGAGGAGAAAAATATCTTCAACTTTCATGTTGGAGAAAAATTCATTTGAAGCTTTCTTGATGATGAAAAGTCAAGTTGAATGCAGTGCATGAACTTGCCCAAAAAGGAAACTTTCAAATTATAGGTCATTTCCATATTTAGTAACTTTTGTACCAACTTCTGATTCTTGATAAATGACATGAAACTTGACCCTTGAAGACCATATGAGGATGTGAGACCTTGAAACCCTTGAAGAGAACCTCAAACTTTCACAATTGACTTCCCCTCTCACTATTGACTTTTCCCCAATTCTCCTGATTCCCAATCCATTGGCCATTTGAACTTCTCATGAACCAAACTGATGGACAATCTTCCATTCCTAGATACTTAGGGACCCAAGGAATACCATGGAATCAAGCCTTGCCCAAAAAATCATAAATAAACTGACTTTATAGCAAACCCTAGTTTTGGTACCCTCAGTCTAGGAGGAAATAACACAGTCTCCAAATCCAAATTCCTCTAAACATGATGTGTATCCTCTCCAACAAAGATAGGATATGCCCTTTGATGATGATAAAAACCCAAGAAACTTGCCCATTGGAGCAATAAACCCAAGAATCTCAAAACCCTAATCTCTGCACTGGTTAGGAGAAAGTGATCCACTTGAACTCTCTTGCTTGACCCTTTGAAGAACATCTCCTCCTCTTGAACTTGCCTCAGGCACCTTGACCCCATGCTAAGAACTAATGATATGCACACATGATAATGCAAAAATGAAATGAAACATAAGCTAGTAAGTACTAAAGTAAGGAGGGCAAATTTTGGGGAGCAACACCTGGTTCGCCACAAAGGCTAATCCAGTCCATCCTCCTCAGGTGATTTCACCTTGAACATAAGGTCTTAATCCACTATAATCAATCTCGATTACAGATGCACGAGCAACAACCGGTGACTAACCACTTGCACAGCCGCACCGTGACTAACATACAATGAACCATTCAGGGATTCAACTTAATGAATATAACAAACATTGACCTGCAGGTTCCAATCTCGTAAGATCTACTGCTAGGCTTTCACAGCTAGACGTTCAGGGATTCATCGCAATGAATATAACGCTACTGACCCTATTTTAGGCTTTTCCCACAATGACATCTCGCCATTGTCTTCTCGAGTCTCCGGTCACACTGACCACTCAAGGAATCCTAATTCACCAAGAATTAGTTTAACTGGAGATTACAAAGGTGCTTCTTAACAAGCAGATTGCTCCTAAGTTTAAGTACAAAAGAACACACAAGTGTTCAAGCAAGATGTGAGCAACAACTCCTTGCTATTCTAAGAAACTACAGAGATGTATAATGATTTGACAGTTGTTGACATCTTGTAGATCTTCTTCTTCTTCTTCTTCGGGGTGAGCAAGCTTTGAGAAACAACTCCTTGCTTCAGATCTTCAATGTAGCGCTGACGAGAAGGTGGTTGATGACTTGACAAATTTGCAATGTTGTCTTCTTCATCAACAACTTCTATACCAATTCATTGTTGTTGTGTTGAATGATGATCTTTGAGCTTCAACAACAATGGCCATGTGTAAATGGTGATAGCTTTGGATATTCTAAGTGTTACAACGAGAACTCATCGTTGTTGCTATCTTCACACGATGACTTGATCAATTCACCTTTGATGGAATGAATCAATTTGTGGACTGTGTCGTCGTCGACGTCCTTCGTCGTTCCACATTCATCCATTAGAAGCGAATACTCTTTCCTTTAAATAGCCTGGTAGAAATATAGCCGTTTGAAATATTGTTGACCGTTGGGAAAGAGACATTGTGTAATAATTAGCTGTACTGACACATCTCATTTTTGCTGTATCAGAACTTGTCCATTAGGAATCTGTCATCAGAGTCTTCAATACTTGATCTTCAGAACCTTAATCTTCAAAACACATAAGTCTTCAGAGTCTTTCTGCACTTGGTCTTCAAAGCCTTTCGCCTTCAGAACTTCAAGTCATGAGAGTCTTCAGCACTTCGGTTCTCTTCTTCAGAAGCTTCGCAATCTTCAGAATCTCGACCACTTTCAGAGATAATCCATAAGAGCATTGCATCCGTAATATCAGCATCCTTGGATCTGACTGATCACGATCAGATACATAAGCGTTCTTGCTTCTTGCGACTTGTATCACACATAGTAACTTCACATATTATCAATTTCGCTCATCTGGCTGGTGCTTGTTGGATCTGATATATTCTATAATTATGATCTGCACACAACACACGTTAGAACATAAAATGGTTCTTTCACAAATACGTATTGTTATCATCAAAACATAGATTGACTTGTAGAGACAATTCTTGCTTTCACAATCTCCCCCTTTTTGATGATGACAAAACCAAGTATTTTGATTGAACATTTTATACAGGGTAATCACCAAAACAAAATATTCAGAGTCTGGAACAACAGCTCCCCCTGAATTTGTTATCCTCGAAGTTTTATCTGAGATCATCTAGAATCTTATATGATCCAAAGACATACAAAATAACAACTTGAGTTGCCAGACGAAGAGTAGGAAGAGACTGCTTCACTATCTTGTATTTAAGAGAACAAATAGTCTTTAGCATCTGGACTAGTTCATCAGAACTTCCATCTTCAAATCTTCAGAGCTCAGTTCCTTTGTAGTCATATCAGAGCTTGTAATATTTAGAGACTTCTGAAGCATTTCTACCTTTCAGCAGATTCATTTGAGCACAAGCAGATTAGCTCTCATCTGATAACATAGCCTTGCTATCCATCAGAGACAGACACTGTCTTTTAAGAAACTCCCCCTGAGTTTCAAACTTGTGAAGATTATAGGATTTATCATTTGAATCTTCTGAGTAGTCTCCCCCTAATTTCTATAAGTCGGATTTGGGATCTTTTAGAACGTAGTTCAGGGATATTAAGTTTTAATCACCAATAAAGATCATGACTTTTCAGAGTTTGACTTTTGAACACGGGTCTTCATCTCAGAACCTTGTTATTGTCACAACTCAGTGGTTCATCAAAGCTTTATTTTTTATCAGATACCAATTGAAGGTTAATATTTGTGATCAATCAACGCTTGATTCTGAATCTGGTACTCATGATTTGATTCTGGTCTGATATCACGTGATGTACTGAGTCTTATACCATAGTATGCTGAGTCTGATACCAAGTGGAGAATTTCTTCTCATACCACTTGAGAGGTATTTCCTTAATATGCTGAATTGATACCAGTGAAGGTATTTGATAATAATTCACAGCTTTGCTCTGATTGATGAGTCTGATACTAGTCTTTATGTACTGAGTCTGATTACCAATTATTGATTTAGTCTGATTACCAAATCGTTTTCATTTCAATTGGTTCCTGGTAAACATCAGAACTACTTGTTCTTGGATCTTCAATCCAGATCTTCAGACAACTATTGACTTCTGATTTGCACAGTTCCTATGAGTAAGCATCTTGAGAATGTGTACTTTGTCTTGACTGCTTTCAGAGTTTTCTTACTTCTTCTGATTCTTAGACAGCTTCATTCTATGATCGGAGTTCTTCATTCTTGGCATGTTCCTGTTCTTAGAATGCCTAGTGAACTTGTTTAGAGTTCCTCGGATAACATCAAACAACAAACGTTAGTAGTAACACATTTTTATGTGAGTATTTTGTATGAGTTCTGCATTCTTTTAGATTTCCTTCTCTCAATCAAAATCATTATATTTCTCCTCCTTTTTGACATCATCAAAAGGTGCTTAGAGCATAAGGGCATTTAAGCATATAATTCCTCTTTTCAATGAATATCATATATTTCTTCCTCATTTGAGCATTTAAGCATTTAAGCATATTAACATCATCATATTGTCATACCCCAAATTTGTCCTACCCTCTCATTTTTCTTATACTAAGCATGTTGCTGCTTCATGGACTTCTCTCAAGATCATCATATGGTTTAGGCTATGGAGATTTGGTTTTTACTCTTTGTAATTAGAGGCAGATAAAGGAAAGATGTATCCTCATTCTCATGACCAATTAGTCAAGCTACGGTTTCAAGCTTATTTAAGGATATGGTCCAAGATGATTCTAGTTGATTAAGTACAATGGTTAGAATACATTTCCTAAAGACCTGGCCTAAGATCGCTTGAAGTTTTTAAGCTATGATCAAGATGATTTTTAACTGTATCCCAAGTGTGACACTGAGGCTGTATGGTTAAAATAAGATAAGGAGTGGCCATTCTTCCTAGCTTGGATTGATTCAAATTGGTGGATGATTTGGTCAAACATTAGCATATTAAATAGCATATTCACTATTCAATCCAAATGCACGATTCAAACCAAGGTCTTATCCGAAGATTATATTAAGAAATGGTAGTGATGATTCAATTTTCATGTTATCTCCAATGTCTTGATTAAATATGATTAAGTTTATTTCATGCTCATAAGTTCAAAAGCCACAATACAAGTTATGTTCTAGACATGGATGGTTCGTCATGGACATTGATCTTATTTCTTCAGCCGTGTGTGAATTACTTTTGGAATCATGAGTTTGAGTAATTTGAGCAAGGCTATTGGTATAACGCAATTTTGAGGAGTGGTTGCTTCACATCACGTTCAAGTTTTTCTAAGCCATGGTTGTAGTACACCTTCAAATTGTACTAAAATTAATTTCAAATTGTGATGGAGCCCAAGAGATAATTCATGGCCAGTTGAATGAAAGCTATGGGCCAGAAGACTGAATAAATGCTATTTGCATGGAATCACGCTTTTACAAGACAAATATATAAAGTTAAAAGGCCGCAGCATATAACTAGGATGGCAATAACAACTTGCCATGATTCAATTCACAGTCCAAATCATGATACATGATAAGATTATTACAGTCTAGAATAATCATCATTGTCCAAATTTTACCAAAACTCCAAGATCCAAACAAAGTTAAATCCAAGACAAATTCATAAAAAGAATGTTCTGCTCCAAGCAATACTTGATACTCATACAAAAAAAACCATATCAGAGTTTCACACCGAAACTTTGGTATAGGTGAGCTCAACCTCATTTTAACAAAAAATCGCAAATATCAAAAGAGAAGAAAGGAACCAACAAAGAAGAAGGGAGAAGAAGAAGTTACTTACACACAGAGACACTTCAAAAGGAATCTCCAACTGGTATGTCACTCAAGCCCTTTTCTCCTTCATTTTAAGCTCTTTCTCACGAATCCTTGTTTGTTGATGATTTTTGAGTAAAGTATTTGCTTGATTTTGCTTGAACGATTGGATTTTGGTTTGTTTTGAAGTTAGGTTTAAGTTTGGGTTTGGTTTCGATTCGAAAATTTGGGACCGTTTTAGGAAAATCTAAGGTCAGATTCGTGTAGAGGAAGGGAAAATAGGGGGGTTTGTGTTGATCATTTAAGGTTTTGGGGTGGTTTCGCCGGAGAAGACGGTGGTGCCGCCGCTTCTCCGGCCACTTTAGGGTTCCGACGAGGTGTTTCAAAGAGAGAGAGAGAGACGTGAGAGAGATAGATACGTGAGAGAAGAGAGAGGAACGGAGTGAGGTGTAGCGAGCGATTTTGGACGCGGTTCTTAAGCGCTGGTCGCTCTCTGCGGTTTGAGCTTAAAACTACAGGTCGGTTCATTTTTTATCCTATTGTGAGCTGAATAAGGAAGGGAAATAGATGTCTGCAATTAACCCTGCTTGCATACTGAGTTTAAACAGCGGTCTGTTAGGTTACGGATGCTATCAATGTGGGGGGGCCTTGTACTGGTTATTTGTATTTTCGCCAATACGGTTTTATTTCTTTTTTACCTGGGCAGAAGGTTTCTGGCGGGGAATAAGGATTATGATATTAGGACTGATGCTTTTGAAATACTGTTTTTGATTGATGGAGATATGGGATTTGGGTTTTTTGTTGATTGCGCTCGCTAAGATCTTTTCTTTCGATCTTATGCCTACGTATTCCCGTTTACCGAAACAGGGAAATCAGAGCGTTCGTAGTTCCTCCTATTCTATGGGAGGAAATGGGTGTTTTGGTGTCTTGTTCAAAGCCCAAGACGTGAAGCGAAAGGTGATTTGTATCTTGTTCAAAGCCCAAGATGTGAAGCTAAAAGGTCTATTTGTGTCTTGTTCAAAGCCCAAGACGTGAAGCTGAAAGAACCTCGACTTTAGAGAGAATTTGTCATCTCTAAAGAAGGGAGAAGGAGAATTACTTTAACTGGGATACACGGATCCGAGCAATGCCATAATTTCCTTTATAGGGGGTTTTAACCTGAAGGAGAAGACTTTAACTCAGTGTAGAGCAATGCCATCTTTCCTTAGGAATTTCTCATGCTAAAAGAGGGACAGTGGCATGGATATAGATGATCCAGAGGCTTGCCGCTTACAGCGATTAGATGAAGGGGAAGGAGTTGTTGATGTTTGTGTACTATGAACGAGGCACAACTTTGATGCTAAAAGGTTGATTGGATCAACCAGTGGTTTTCTTATACAAAGCCTAAGAGGAGGCTGATTTCCGCTAGGAAAATCATTATACAAAGCCTAAGAGGAGGCTATTTTGTATCTCGTACAAAGCCCGAGAGAGAGGCTAAAAGTTTTTGACCCAGTGGGGCATATCGTTATACAAAGCCTAAGAGGAGGCTAGCAAAGAATTGACTCAGTTGTAGAATCTTTTATACTCAGTAAGAGAGTGTTTTTGTATCTCGTACAAAGCCCGAGAGAGAGGCGAAAAGGTTGTTTTGACTCCACTGGGGAGAATTTTGGTATCTCGTACGAAGCCCGAGATGGAGGCTATTGTAACTGTTTCAGTTGAGTGACAGATCCAATATACTGATTTAAAAGAGAAAATCAGTTCTTATATGAGTAACACTGTACACAGGGATTTAATTTGAGGATCAAGGATATTTCCTTCTCTTTGAGGAAACGGGAAATCCAAAGGGTATTGAGACTGTCCGAGTCTGCGGGTTTCCTTCCTATTTAACGAAGGGTGCTTGAGAATGTCTTTGAGACTCAAGGAAGTTAGACTGTCCGTGTCTAGAGTTTTATCTTTCGTACTATGCTTCGAGAAACAGTAGTAGACTCTATGAAAGGACTGTTCTATGAAGATGACTAGGTTCTGTTCCTATAGCTCTAGGAGGTCGTCGGGACAATTTGTACGAAGCCCAAGAGGAGGCTGGAAACTTTTAAGAAGCCGACAGGTCCTTGTACGAAGCCCAAGAGGAGGCTATCATTCCCGAAGGAAGAGATCATTATACGAAGCCTAAGAGGAGGCTGTGAATATTTCTAAGAAGCCGTAGGGTCCTTGAACGATGCCCAAGAGGAGGCCGATGCTTTTAAGAAGCCCGTGGGTCTATCATCTCCTTTCCATTAGGAGAGATAACTCTTTTAAAGATGAAAACCACTGGTAAACGTGCGAGGTTTACTATCCAGCGACTTTTAGCTTTTAAAGAGGGTTCCTTAGTTAAGGTCCAAGATTAGGACCGTAGTGGGTACCCAAACCCCGAGACATTCAAGGCAAGCTATCCACAAGGCATAGATCAAGTCAGGAAAGTTCGAGAATTGGGAAGAAACTCAAAGATGCCATTCACGGAGAATACATTCATCTTGGGGAGTAGAGCTTCTTGACGATTCCTAAGGAGGACAGCCGAAGAGAAGACTGTATCTGGTGCTCCTATTGGGGATCTAGGCATCTATTTCTACGAATAAATGAAACGGCGTCACCTAGTTCTAGACGTAGTTGCCGGGGAAACTCGAAATATCTATACTATTATTACACAGTATATATGAGTTTATGAAAGGAGACTTACAGTGAGCAGCCCCACAATACAGTTTATAATATGAAAGCAGTAAATGAAAGCGATAACCACTTACTCGGTTGTAGTGCTTCCATGCTGTTTGGTTAGTTGTTCAACAAAGAAAGATTAAAAACAACAGTATATTCAAAATCAAAGGAGAAAGTGCTTTGAAAAAGAAAGATTTGGGGCTTACAGCTCAAGGAGAGGCCCAGGGTTTTATCAGTGAGCGCACTGTTTGACTTTGTACAGCGGGACTTATACAAGTGACTGAGGCCCAAAAAGGTTTTCTATACAAAGGGATGGGTCTTACACTCTCTCAAGAGGCCCAAAAAGTTTTGAAGAAAAATAAATGGGTCTTACTACTCGAGGGTAGGCCCAGATGATTTTTGAAAAGGCGACGATCGCGCCGTTTGCTTTTTTACGGTATCGGGATTTATACAATAAGTGAGGCCCAAAGATGATTTGGTAAAAAAAAGGATTGGGTCTTACACTCTAATAGAGGCCCAAAGTGTTTTGAATGGGTCTTATAGCTCAAGGAGAGGCCCAGATGAGTTTTATTTTAAACGGGCGACGATCGCGCCGTTTACTTGTACAGCGGGACTTATACAATGAGTGAGGCCCAAAAAGTTTTTGTACAAGGCGGGATGGGTCTTACACTCTCTCAAGAGGCCCAAAAAGTTTTGAAAATGATTTATGAGGGTTGAATTAATCCAAAACCCTAATTTGTTTTCAAAATGTATTTAATTGAATAAAAATTCAATTAAAATGATCAAAAATTGTTTAACACATGGAAAACAAATTGTGATCTTGGATTAATGCTTCAAAAATTAAGTATTGACCTACAAAATAATTAGAAAGCATTAAAAGTTGCAAAATCAATGTAGAAAAAATATTTAAAATGCCAAAAACAATCAAAATATTAATTCTTTGCAAAAATATCAATTATATGAAATAAATAATATTTTTGGGATTTTTTGATAAAATAAAATATTTTAACATTTTTGTGAATTATTAAAAAAAGAATCAACTCAAAATCATTAAAACTCAGAGAGAAATTAATTTTTGAATCAATTAAACAAAATCACAAAATTCAAATATTTGAATTTGAAAAAAAAGGCGCCAAGAACAAGCTGAAGAACACGCGCGTGTTCTTGGTTTCTCATATTTGCGTTTTCTATCCAATCTCCATGAATACGTAATCATATCATGCAATCCACATATCATTATGCTCGTCTCAACCTCACGATCATGTCTATGTACTTTAATTTCATTTAAATTAAACATACAACAAGAAATCACGAAGAAACCTCAAGAACCCTAATTTCTGCATGAAGGCTAGGATTTTTGATACACGATTCAAACAATGCAATTAATTGAGGGAAAACATTCCATGCATGATTATGAACATATGGTCAAATTATTGTGCGAGGAAATATGCATAGATTGAGAGATGACCAAGTATGTGCTTACCTCCAAGCCGTGACAGCAAGTTCAGAGTGATTTTTGATTTGGAGGTGTTACAGATGAGTTGTGATGATCTGGACAACTTCCCTACACCCTATGGATTGTGTTTGGATGGTTGGACTTGATTGAAATTGGCTGGATCATTTTGTGGTACCTCAGCTGCACCTTGTTTGAAAATTTGAGCAACCAGTTGGTGATTTCATGAAATTGATGTTTCAGAAGTTATGTGAGTGTTTGATCAGCTCATATGTGATGTATGTGAGGTGTGTGAGTGATTGGTTTGTGCAGAATTGCTCTCAAACTCAAAACCCGATAGCTACCTTGCTAAGAAAGGCATTTTTGCCAAGAGAAAGAGATTTTGAGGAAAGCATCTGTTAGATGGATTTGGTGTACTTAAACTGACCACAATTGAGCTCTATTTATAGTAGAGCAAGTTTGTTTTGCAAGGAATAGTGCATGGCAACTGGTAAGTAGGTTTCCTCAATGTTGGCCAATGGAAATGAAAGTCTCCTCTAGCCATTGACTAGAGGTTAGGGCACAGAGCTATGGTCCCCTTGGTCTTGGATAAGTCTTGAGTGATTTCAGATGAGAATGGCTCAGTCCATGCCACCTTGATGGTTCCATTGAATGCCTCATTCCAAATTTGAAGTCTTGTCCCTATTTTGGCAACTCTAGGTTCAACATGCTATTCCTTGTTCCTTGGACCTTGGAGGCTTGGCTCAGTGATTGTCCCCTTTGGATTCAATCCTCTGAGGTGTCCAAGTGGATTCGAGCAATTGCAATTGGCTGATTTTGGCAAATCGAGCCAAAATGCAAATTCTGCCTTGCCTTGACAGATTTCAGCAAGGCAACTTGCCAATGTTGTATCTCATGATGTAGGTTGAATTTGACAATGTTCTTGGCCATTTTGGAAAGCTCTTACATGATACAACAACTGTTTGAACAAGTTTGGTTTTGATCTCTTTTGATTCCAAGTGAAAAATCCCCCTACATTTGGCAAAAAGTGAGGCAAAATCTGACTTAGTGAAAATTTCACTAAGTGTTGGAAAAAGTGACTTTTTCACTTTTCAGCCACTTTGATCATTCCATAACTCAAAATCCTTAATGAATTGGAATGACTTGTAGTTGAAGTTTTTGTAGGTGATAATGAGGGCTACAAATCCATCTTTGGATGAGAAAAAATGGCCTTGTGGTTTAGGAGTTATGGTCCTCCAAAGTTGGTACCTTTGCCACTTTATTTTTAACTTTGAAAAATTTCTAAGTTTTATGGTTACCCCTTTTACAAGTTATCTCACTTTTCTTGATTTTTCTTGATGAATGATGATTCAAATCATACATTAACATCATTTTAGGGTTAAAAATCCATTTTGGTGAAAAATCTCAAAAAGTCAAAGTTGACTTTTGTGCACAGTTGACTTTTTATCAGATGAATTCCAAACTGTGCAATTCTTCAGGAAATCATGTCCTTGACCTAAATCAAACTTGATGGACATGTTCCATGGGTGTCATAGGGTATATTCAATCATGTATTAGGGTTTGGGAGCATGTCTTGGTCAAAAGTCAAAGTTACAGTTGACTTTTCCCTTAAAACCTTAATTGTGGTGCAGATGAAAATGAGACTTGTTGCTCAAGCTTCTTGGATCAATCCATTGTTCCAAATGGATCAATATGGTGTATTAGAGACCCTCAAACCATCTCTTGAGGTCTTGGCTCATGGTTTGTCCCAAAAGTCAACTTAGGGGTGAATTAGGTCAAGAAACCCTAATTCCTGATTTTTGATGAATGCATCCCCTGAGGCAAAATTGACTTGATGCATGGGTTTATGAGGTTCCATGAAGTATATTAGGTTATGTTTTGGATCATTGCCTTATGCCCAGATGAAAATTTCCATCTGGAGACCCTGGTCGACCAAAACCCTAATTTGGTGACACTGTCGATCTTGAGACTTGATCCACCTAAAAGGGAGCAGCCTTGTGCTTAATCCTTGAAGTTGGAGTCCTTTTGATCCATTGAGGATGTTTGAGAGATTAGAAAAGTTGAAGATCATGTCATTTCTTGATTGATCCTTTGTCTAAGCACTCAGAGAGGGCTTGAAACCCTAATTTTGATTGTAGTGGATGCTCACCCATCTTTGGGGAGACTAATGAAGCATGATGGTTCATCCATATTGTGATGATGATTTTCACAATTATGGGAAATCTAAGTGGTCAAAATTTGGGGTATTACATGAGGTTATGAATTTGATTTTCTCATTTGTTGGTTTATCCCGTGAATGTAAAGGAAGTGGTGGGGTGGTCGTATCCACCGGTGACATGTGTCACCGGTCACCCATTTTTTATTGTACGCGCATATGCAATACTTCCCCACTATATGCATGCTATTATCAGCCTTTAGATTGAGGGTAATCTCTGACCCTATCTTGATCAGACGTCCCAGATTCATTAGGGCAGTGAAACAAGTTGACCATGGTCTATGATAGACCTTCCCCACGTGGGCCATTTGTTAATGGGCCTGGGGTAATTTCACTAACCACGGCCACATTTTACTAACCTATTTGGCCCATTTCTCTCTTTTTTTTTTTTAAATTTATTTTTGTTCTTCTAGTTTTCTTTTTGATATTACTTTTAATATATAAACCAATTATAAACTTTTAATTATTTCTTTAGAAAATAACAAAATCTATTTACTAATTTATTTCTTTAGAAAATAACAAAATGTTAATTAATTAGTTTATTAATTAATATTTGATTTTAATTAATCCATTTTCTCTAGCGCTAAAATTATCATAAAATACTTTCTTAACTAAATTAAAAAATCACAATTTATTCTAATTAATATTTCTAACACATTTTCTTAATTAATTATGAAAGTAGTGGGCTTTTGGAGTCTAGCACTCCTTGGGTCCTTGGACGATCGCTCTTAGGGCACACGCCTTGGGTTGTGATCGTTCCATCTTCCATTTCTAAAATACTTAAAATATTTTAATCTAACTAAAACATTCAAATTTAATAAAACTTTTACTTATAAATCTTAATTCAAATTTTAAAACAATTACCTAATCTTTTACAAAATTTATTTTAACTTAAAATCTTAATCAACTTTGATATACTTAAATTATTTTCTTATATAAAACATTTAATTAATCTTTCTAAACCTTTTCCTAACTAATTGTGGAAGTAGTGGGCTTTTGGAGTCTCACACTCTTTGGGTCCTTGAACGATCGCTTTTGGGGCACACGCCTTGGGTTGTGATCGTCCCGTCTTTCATTCTAAAACATTTAATTCATTTAAACCCCCATACTTAAGACGTGCAATTCAATTAAAACATTTAAGTAAACGCTTTCTTAAAATCATAATCAACGCTTTAATACTTAAAATATTCTCATAAAATGTTTAAGCTTCTCAAACCATTCACATAATTAATCATTGGAAGCAATGGGCTTTTAGAGTCTAGCACTCTTTGGGTCTTGAAACGATCGCTCTTGGGGCGCACGCCTTGGGTTGTGTTCATTTCGGTCTTCCATTTAAAGACTTAAAATACTTACAACGCTTTTAAGACACTTAATCATTAGCTTATTCGAACCCTAGTTCAATTAACGCATCTAAAACACATCAAATTTAAATCTTTTTCTTAATCAAACTATGAAATTAGAGGACTCTTGAAGTCTAGCATTTCTTGGGCCCTTGAATGAAGGCTCTTGAGGCGCACACTTTGGGTTGTGTTCATTCCGAACTTTCTTCCTCAAAACAATCGCCCTAATTATATGGACAAGTAAGCCAATTGTCCAACAAATACGATTTCGTAATTAATAGAATGAAAAAGGTGTCGTTGAGATCTAGCATCTCAGTAATGCCCCGATTAATTGGTTGCGAGGCCGACGTCTCGTTTATCGAATAATCGTCATTCTCGCTCAAAACACTTAACAAACTAAACGCTTCTTACGCAACCGAAACCCTAAAAAACACATTCAAATCAAACATTTATCTCAATCAAATCCTTAACGCACCTAATCCAATTCAAACAACTTTTCTCAAAAGAACATTGTTTAGTCCATTCTCTTGCTCATATGAACTAGTGCTTCAGCCTCCCATGACGAACAGACAAGCCAACGTTCAGCAGTTAGAATGCGAATTAAACACTCGTTCGCATAAAAAACACTAACCAACCGTAGTCCCATGAACTACGAATGCTCTGACTTTCCCATTGCACGAGGGAATACGTAGGCCCAAGGGTTCTAATCCTTGCCGAGCACACTAATAAAAAACCATCCATTTCCCCCCTTAGAAAACAATATCTACATTAGAAGAAAACAAACAAACCAAGCTAACTTATCTCCTGAATCGAATCAAGAGGTTCCCGTTGAGTACAACGGACGTAGAGGGTGCTAATACCTTCCCTCTTGCGTAACCGACTCCCGAACCCGAATTTGGTTGCGATGACCACTTTCTTATCCTTTCAAAGGTTTTATCGATATTTTCCTATTCCTTCCTTGGAATGAATAAAGTTCAGTGGCGACTCTGTTTCGAACAGTTTTTTTTGAGTCCATCGCGAGGATCGTATTTTTCGAGGTACGACATATGGCGACTCTGCTGGGGATAAGCATTGCCCTATGCTAGAGAGAGTCAAGCCTAACTTGACTCGATTCGAGAGTGTTAACTTCGCTTGGTTGATTTTTTTTTAATTGTTTCTATATTACTTATCTATTTGCTTTTATTGCTTTCTCTTTATCATATGTTGTTTATCATACTTGACTGTTGGATTTTGGGTAATATCACAAGTAAGGCTCTTTACTCGAGTCTTGGAAAAAGAAGAGAGAACACCTAGCTTAGATTTTGGAAGTAATTAGTGTTAGTCTCCAAGGACTCGCTCCTTGTGTACCTAGCATGAAAGCTTCCCCCTAGAGTAGACCTTTTCGTAGATCTTGTTGTAACGCAGCTAGCCTGTCACACGACTTGATTCATGAAGGGTCCGTGACTCTGGGAACCACTCTTAGCACCAGTTTCCATCTTGGTGGTTATTAGTGTTAGTCTCCGAGGACTCGCTTTTCGTGGGCCTAGCATGAAGACTACACTCAGGATAGACCTCTTCGTATCCTGTTGCATAGTGTTGATACGATTAGTGTCCGTAACCCTGGGAACCATATCCATCAACATAAGAGCTATCCCGTGAGTGGGTTTATAGGTAAAGAATCTAGAACTATCCTTATAGAGCCTACCTGTTATGAGGGTTGGGAAGTTACTCGTGTTATCCTGGATCCTGGATCTTCCGGCATTGTATTTGCTTGCATACCATTGCATTCGCATCTCATTTGCACGACATACCCTTCCAGCCAAAACTCATCTGATCCTATGTCCATTTCCTGCCAGCTGATTCCCCGACGCTCATACTGAACCTGTGGTAGCCACAAAGCATTTGAAGCAAGTTCAAGCAGAGGTAAAAAGAGTAGACAATTTGAAAGTTGTGATGGCTATGTCAGAGGATAGCTTTCAACATATTGGGATGAAGGATTTTGACCCCCCATCAGGTTTTGTTGTGTCGACTAACCCATTGTATGATCGTCTACCTGGTGATCATACTCCACAAGTGAACATCCCTGCTCAGTCTCAGATGATATCTGATTCCATGGAGAAAAGGTTTTGTGCCCTCGAAGAGAAAGTTCAAGTTATGAAAGCGCGCGATACTTCTGGGCTCGATGCTGTTGATATGTGCCTAGTGCCAGACTTGGTAATTCCTCCGACGTTCGAAGTACCCAAGTTCGAGAAGTACGTTGGTCTCAGTTGCCCAAAGCATCATTTGGTGATGTTCTACCGAAAGATGACTTCTCATGTTCGCGATGACAAGTTGATGATTTACTGTTTTCAAGACAGTTTAAGTGGTGCGTCTTTGAATTGGTACATGGATTTAGAAAGAAGCTGTATCCAATCATGGAAAGACTTGTCCAATGCTTTCCTAAAGCAATATGAGTACAATTTGGACATGGCTCCCAGTCGCATACAGTTGCAAAGTCTATCTCAGAAGAGCGGTGAATCCATTAAGACCTAGGCACAACGGTGGAGAGAATTCGCAGCCAGGGTACAACCACCACTCTTGGAAAAAGAACTGATTGACATGTTCTTGGACAGTCTGCATGCCACCTATCTTGGAAGAATGACTGGCAGTTCATTCTCAAGCTTCTCTGACCTTATAATAGTAGGAGAACGCATCGAGAGTTACCTCAAGGCTAAACAAGTCCAAGACATCTCAAGCAACCAAGATGGCGAGACTGAATCCTTCAGCAATCCCCAAGAGGAAGAGGATAATGAAATTGATGCAGTCATAGCAAATGCTGAGTATTCTCAAGGTGCACCAGCAAAACTTTATGGTCCCTCAGCTTCTAGGAAGTTATCATTGTCAGCGCCATATCATCCTTATGGACAACCTGTCAATCCTAGGGCGTCATACCAGAAACCCATGATTTCTCCTCGTACAAATCAACGAGCCCGTGGTCGAGGATATCAGAATCAACATAGGCCTCGAAACAACTTAGAAAAAAGGACTTCTCCTCTTCACCTAGTTCCTATGTCGTACAGTCAACTTTTGTCGCATTTGGTCCAAAACTCACTGGTGGAGCCCAAAGCTATCAAGCCTTTGCCAGAACCATACCTGCCTGGGTATGACCCCAATGCGCATTGTGGATATCATGCTGGATCAATGGGGCATTTGACTGAAGATTGCAAAGCTTTTCAAGCCAAGGTGCAACAGTTGATTGACAAAAAGTACATATCATTTCCAGAAGGAAACTTGGTTGTGCATGTCAGCTTCTCGCCCAAATAAGTTCCAAGACTTCAGGAGGCAGCTAGTGGTTCAGACAGGAAGACTTCCTCAGATACTGGCAACCATTGGATTATTTTTATCATTCGCATTTGTAATTTCTTTTATGATCAAATGCTAATTGTTTTGAACATTGTTCATTTTGAATGGTAATATTAATGAAGTGATCATGCATTTTTTGAACTAATCACGTCGCATTCGCTCATTTTTCTTCACTTATATCAAAAAGCAAAAAAAAATATTCATCCATATACCTCTCTTCTTTTTTTCTTTGCCAAGTTATTGTCGTTTAGCAAATATTGGAGGGAGGATGACGAAAACGAGATACCCATAATTGCTGATGGTATGCTTCCGGATATAATCCCGCCAAGGATGTATAGGCATTGTTTCAAATCCCCAAACACTGGAGATATAAGGAGTTAGTCCCTAGTTAACCACTTCGAGCCTAGAAGTAGAAGTTTCCTTCGGATTTCCAAAACCTTACACTCAACCTGGGGCATGGATAGTGTTCAGTTAACATGATTACACACTCCAATCATGCAAAAGCTATGACGGTTATTCCTCAATGACCAATGACTTGGCAGTCACAAGCCTGACTCAAAAAGAAAATTAAAAAAAAAAAGTCAAAAGCCTGCTAAGTCAAATACCTCAAAAGGAGACTTAGGCAAAAATCAAGGCAATCCCGATGGACTCAAAAAGAGAAATCAGTCCATGCAAAAATTAGGGATAAAAAATTCAAAAAAAACAAAAGAGGTCCTCAAATCCTCAAGCAATAAAATACAGTGACCACCGTATCAAAAATCAAAAGGTCACTGACACCCATCAAAACAAAGTAAGGTGACTGCCATTTCAAGAAGACCTTGAATACTCATCTTCACTATTATACCATCAAGCCCTCTTAGGAGATGAATTTGTGTGTCAATTTAGCTGAACGTAGGATTGGAGATCATCACGAAGAAAGGGTGGGTACAAATCAAAATTTGAGCCTTATATCCTTTGTTTCTATAACCGTGAACCAGACCACGTCACAACCCTCAAAAGACCTAATTGAGGCAGGGTTTAGTCTGAAAGCATACTACAGCAAGGTTGCGTAAACTGACTCCTACAAATTTGCTAATAACTTGCATTGGTGTCATAATCTTGCTATATATTTCACATCAATCAGCACCACGTTTGGACTAATGGTCCATCCGTCACACATTATCACATCATTCCAATAATGACTGATTTTCAAAACTTGCATGAGCATCGCATTAAGATTACCATTTGTGAACGAACAATTTTGACTGCAAAATAGTGTTTGACATCAAGGAAATTCCAACAAGGAGCAATCAAAGGGGGTTGGGCCATTCAACAATGTTGTCAAGAATTAACAACACCTCATAACCCTATGGAACAGAGGCATTGACATCCAATGATTACGGAATCAGTCAGTTTCAAGCAAGTCCCCGAAGCATTAGTTGATTATGGGGCAAATCGTTCAAGAACGGGTTAAGCAGAGTAAATCATCTCTAGAATCTACCAACCAGGGGCAGGCCACCCAGAGGTTCTTTTGACTAAAAGAAAACCCCTCAAATGTTCAATCAACACAAGTTAAATCGCTCCAACGCTCATTCTGGGGCAAGCTACCTCGAGAGTACTTTGAAGCCAAATACTTCAAGAGTCATTCAATGAAGGAAGAATCCTTTCACGACATGGAGTTCTGGGGCAAACCATCTCGAGTTCATCTCATGGTACAACTGCTTCCAACTTCCTTTCAAGGACAAATCCTTTCATGACTTGGAATTCTGGGGCAAGCCATCTCGAGTTCATCTCATGGTACAACTGCTTCCAACTTCCTTTCAAGGACAAATCCTTTCACGACTTGGAATTCTGGGGCAAGCCATCTCGAGATCATCTCATGGTACAGTTGTTTCTAATTTCCTGTTAAGGAGAAATTCTTCATAGACCCAGACTGGGGAAAAATGAGCTACACAGGGGCAAATCTCTTTATTGCTTTCAATCTGCTCAAGCGAACACTGTCAAGTGACCTTTGAGTTCAAGACGAGTGTCGGGGAATCATGCTATCACCCCACCAGATAACCTTTTGCCTTCCCTCTGTCAAGAAGCCTTGCTGCGTAGGAACCTATTCGTCCATTATCCTCTCCTGGGGCATCTTTGGAAACTTTCATATCATTGCATAAATCGTTCATATGCATCAGTCATGTCGCTTCGCTCATTACATAGACATGTGTATCATATCATTCCTCGAGCCTAACCTTCCAACAAGATTTGACATCTTAAAAGCCTGGTTTTGCAAGACTTGACCCCAAAGCCCAACTTAGCTTGGCAACCCAAAAGTCCAACTTAGCTTGGCAACCTAAAGTCCAATTTCATTTGGCACATATCTAAAGTCCAATTTAGCTTGGCAACCCAAAAGTCCAATTTCACTTGGCACCTACCAAAAGTCCAATTTTTTATTGGCAACTACTCAAAAGCCCCCACTCGGTGGCACCTCCAAATATTTTAAGGTCCAGTTCCCGCCTGGAAAATCTTTTAAAGGTCCAGTTCCGGCCTGGTAAATCTTTTAAAGTCCAGTTCCCGCCTGGCAAATCATTTAAGGTCCAGTTCCCGCCTGGCAAATCTTTTAAGGTCCAGTTCCCGACTGGCAAATCATTTAAGGTCCAGTTCTCGTCTGGAAAGACAATTCAAGGCCCAGTTCTCATCTGGCAAATCACTTTAAGGACCAGTTCTCATCTGGCAAAACATTAAAAGGTCCAGTTCTCGCCTGGCAAATCTTTTAAGGCCCAGTTCCCGACTGACAAATCATTTAAGGTCCAGTTCCCGCCTGGCAAATCTTTCAAGGCCCAGTTCTCGTCTGGCAAACCAATTCAAGGCCCAGTTCTCGTCTAGAAAACCAATTCTAGGTTCAATTCTCGTTTGACAAACAAAAGTTTAAACACCAGTTCTCGTCTGGTAATCTATCCTCCAATCTAGTTTTAGTCTGGGAGTTTAACCTAAAGTCCAATTTCATTTGGCAAACTACCTTAAAGTCCAATTTCATTTGGCAATTAACCTAAAGTCCAATTTTATTTGGCAATTAACCTAAAGTCCAATTTCACTTGGCAATTCCTAAATCCAATCCCTGGTGATACCCTCGACAAGGAAACTTATCCCCAGCGCACCCGATCATTTGCATTGTCATATGCATGGCATGCTAGAATCATAATCACATCTGGCATTAGCATATTAGTCTTGTACATTCGTATGTGCATTAGATTCCATAGCAGTTGCATTTTAGTATATGTTTCAGTGCATCATGTAATGCATGGCATATCCATCCCCAACATAGCATGATAAGATTCAGGATCAGTTCACAAGCATCTTGGCCAGTCTTCCATCAAAGCCGGCAGTATTCTTCAAAAGATAAGTTGATACCCTGCACGTGCTCAAGGAATTCTATTCCCCCAGCAAGTCATTCTTCAGCCCTGCAGTTGATAATGATAATCCCCAGCAGCTGTGTCATTACTCCCCAAGCAGAGGATATCCAGAAAGTTTCTTGTGAGTTTCCCCTACAGAGCCAGCACATTTCCTCCAACAGGAATATTGCTCAACTATCCCTCAGCAAATTTGTTCAGAGATACTGCTTCGGTATCATCGAGGAACCTTAATGGACAAGGGACTACTTCGACGACCCAAAGGATCATCTGCCTCCAAAAATACGACTTTGGTATCATCGGCAAACCTTATATGGATAAGGGACTGCTTCGACCACCCAAAGGACCTCAAGTTATTTTGTTCAGTTAGAACCCCGCTACTTCATTCTGTTAGCTCTTACTCTACAAACATTTTATGAGACAAATTTTTGGGGCATTCTTATATCTAATTGACTTCTCCCCTTAAAATGAACGCCATGCAGTAGTTAATTTTCCCGGGTTCAAGACAATTAGATAGGGGCATCTGTCATACCCCAAATATGTCCTACCCTCTCATTTTTCTTATACTAAGCATGTTGCTGCTTCATGGACTTCTCTCAAGATCATCATATGGTTTAGGCTATGGAAATTTGGTTTTTACTCTTTGTAATTAGAGGCTCTTGCAAGTGTGGTGAAGATAAAGGAAAGATGTATCCTCATTCTCATGACCAATTAGTCAAGCTACGGTTTCAAGCTTATTTAAGGATACGGTCCAAGATGATTCTAGCTGATTAAGTACAATGGTTAGAATACATTTCCTAAAGACCTGGCCTAAGATCGCTTGAAGTTTTTAAGCTATGATCAAGATGATTTTTAACCGTATCCCAAGTGTGACACTGAGGATGTATGGTTAAAATAAGATAAGGAGTGGCCATTCTTCCTAGCTTGGATTGATTCAAATTGGTGGATGATTTGGTCAAACATTAGCATATTAAATAGCATATTCACTATGCGATCCAAATGCACGATTCAAGCCAAGGTCTTATCCGAAGATTATATCAAGAAATGGTAGTGATGATTCAATTTTCATGTTATCTCCAATGTCTTGATTAAATATGATTAAGTTTATTTCATGCTCATAAGTTCAAAAGCCACAATACAAGTTATGTTCTAGACATGGATGGTTCGTCATGGACATTGATCTTATTTCTTCAACCGTGTGTGAATTACTTTTGGAATCATGAGTTTGAGTAATTTGAGCAAGGCTATTGGTATAATGCAATTTTGAGGAGTGGTTGCTTCACATCACGTTCAAGTTTTTCTAAGCCATGGTTGTTGTACACCTTCAAATTGTACTAAAATTTATTTCAAATTGTGATGGAGCCCAAGAGATAATTCATGGCCAGTTGAATGAAAGCTATGGGCCAGAAGACTGAATAAATGCTATTTACATGGAATCACGCTTTTACAAGACAAAGATATAAAGTTAAAAGGCCGCAACATACAACTAGGATGGCAATAACAACTTGCCATGATTCAATTCACAGTCCAAATCATGATACATGATAAGATTATTACAGTCTAGAATAATCATCATTGTCCAAATTTTACCAAAACTCCAAGATCCAAACAAAGTTAAATCCAAGACAAATTCATAAAAAGAATGTTCTGCTCCAAGCAATACTTGATACTCATCAAAGTACTATCCTACCTAACCATTAAACTCATCAAGCTTACGATAAATTTGCGCCATAACCGTCGGCGCCAAATCCTGTCAAGTGTTGGATTGAAGTAGTGCAGGGCGACTTGAAAGTGAATATCAACCTCAAGAGTCATTTGTCAATTGAATTCAATGAGACAAAGCCATCTCACCACATCTTACGCAAGCCAAGACAATAGCTAACATTGCCTTCACGCAACACACCAATGTCAACACACCAGCCATGATTCATGGAACCTGCAGCAAACCATAAACTAATCAAGTTTACATTCCCTTTAACATAACTACTTGAAACTAACAGCATAATATCATTTTGCACATTCACAACACCAAAATCAAACACATTCAAGACTCTTAACAAGAAGGAACAGGTTAGTATGCTAATCACAAATCTAGCAGCTTTTGTCATGGAATGAGTAGTGAGAAAGTAACAAGCCACACTTTACCAAGTCATCACGCATGATACACCCAACCAACAAATTTCAGGACCAAATTGCATCAAGCTGCAACATTTCACGGTGCCCAGCCAAGCTACAAGCCATCCACATGAGCTGATTCGCAGCATAAAAAGCAAACACATCCCAGCTGATACGCACATACAAGCTGACCCCACAACTTGCAACTTCCAAATGTACACTCCAAAACCACATCACAGCCACTGCACACAATACCAGTGCAGCGTAGAACTAACCTATACATCATTCCAAACGAAAATTGCAGGACAACCATTAAAACGACGACATTGCAACATTTCAAGACGCGAATCAAAAATCACAGTATCACGTAAACAAGAGCAAGCTCACCTCTTTCTTCACTTTATAATTACCAAACATTTCTTCCTCATTTCCGACAAGCTCTAAGAAGCCAAATTTATGCTGCAAATTTCAATCCCCAAACCTCCTTCGTCACAGAGCTTCAACAACTCACCAACTTCAAATTTCAATCCCCAAGTCCATCTACCTGAAACTAATGAAGCAGAGTTAGGTACAATGCAAAGGTTGTAAGATACACACAATAAAGGTCCCAAGTGTGACAATCAAGGTTAAAGGACAGCAACAAGAGGCATCCTGATTATGATTTCCTCACCTTGACACAGACCCTGTTTAACCTACAGAAGAAGAAGCAATGTGTGTTAATAATTTTGATGATGTGAATTACTCAAACAACAAGAAAATGACGTGGTTCTTGACAAAATGAAAATCCTGAACATCAATGCCATTCAATTTCAAACAAAATCCAGGAAGTTTATCACATTCATAGGTCATCAGAAAATTCAAAAATAACAAGAGTCTACCTAAGTCAACATAAGGCACATCAGCAAAATCCAAGATTAGTAAAAGAGCAGTGAAAATCATACATTCACGCAGTGAAAATTTAAAGATATTCTAGAAGCTCACTACAGACAAACAATGAGTCACTATCACCAAAAGGTCCCTGTAGCGAGCGAATTTGGATGCGGTACTTAAGCGCTGGTCGCTCTCACTGCGGTTGAGTTTACTACAGGTCGATTCATTTTTTATCCTATTAAAGCTTATGAAGGAAGGGAAATAGATGTCTCCAATTAACCCTGCTTTGCATACTGAGTTTAAACAGCGGTCTGTTAGGTTACAGATGCGATCAATGTGGGGGGGCCTTTGTACTGGTTATTTGTATTTTCGCCAATACTGTTTTCTCTCTTTTTGTTAGGATACTGATTCAGATTAGGATATATGGGATTTTGGGTTTTTGTTTAGTGTGCTCTCTAAGATCTTTTCTTTCAATCTTATGCCTACGTATTCCAGTTTACCGAAACAGGGAATTCAGAGCATTCATAGTTCCTCCTATTCTATGGGAGGAAATGGTTGTTTTGGTGTCTTGTTCAAAGCCCAAGACGTGAAGCAAAAGGTGTTTGTATCTTGTTCAAAGCCCAAGATGTGAAGCTGAAGAGTCTATTTGTATCTTGTTCAATGCCCAAGATATGAAGCTAAAAGGGTGTTGACTTTAGAGAGAATTTGTCATCTCTAAAGAGGGGTTGTATGTCACAACTGTTTATAAAGGAGAATTACTTTAACCGGGATGTGTGAATCCGACAATGCCATAATTTCCTTTATAGGGGATTTTATCCTGAAGGAGAAGACTTTAACTCAGTGTAGAGCAATGCTATCTTTCCTTAGGAATTTCTCATACTAAAAAGAGGGACATTGGCATGGATGTAGATGATCCAGAGGCTTGCCGCTTATAGCAATTAGATGAAGGGGAAGGAGTTGTTGATGTTTATGTACTATGAACGAGGCACAACTTTGATGCTAAAAGGTTGATTGGATCAACCAGTGGTTTTCTTATATAAAGCCTAAGAGGAGGCTATTATGTGTCTCGTACAAAGCTCGAGAGAGAGGCTAAAAGGTTTTGACTCGACGATGGAGTCTTTTGGTATCTCGTATAAAGCCCGAGATGGAGGCTATTTGACTCAACAAGAGAGTTTTATGTATCTCGTACGAAGCCCGAGATGGAGGCTAAAACTTGTTTGTCTCAATAAGAACCTTTTTGTATCTCGTATAAAGCCCGAGATGGAGGCGAAAGGGGTAATTGACTCAACGAGGGAGTCTCTTATGTGTCTCGTACAAAGCCTGAGCGAGAGGCTAAACGTTGTTTGACTCCGCTGGGGAGAGTCATTGTACAAAGCCCAAGAGGAAGCTATGGCGCTGTTTCAGTTGAGTGACAGGTTTAGTAGACTGATTTTTAAAGAGAAAATCAGTTCTTATATGAGCAACATTGTACTCGAGGGTTTGATTCGAGGATCCGGGTTATTCCTGTTCTCTAAGGAAGTGGGAAATCCGAAGGGTATGGAGACTGTCCGAGTCTGCGGGTTTTCTTCCTATTCTTGAAGGGGTGCTTGAGAATGTCTTTGAGACTCAAGGATATTAGACTGTCCAAGTCCAGAGTTTTATCTTTTGTACTATGCTTTGAGAAACAGTAGTAGACTCTTTGAAAGGACGGTTCTATGCAGATGACTAAGTTCTGTTCCTATACCTCTAGGAGGTCATCGGGACAATTTGTACGAAGCCCAAGAGGAGGCTGGAAACTTTTAAGAAGCCGACGGGTCCTTGTACTAAGCCCAAGAGGAGGCTATCATTCTCGGAGGAAGAGATCATTATGCGAAGCCTAAGAGGAGGCTGTGAATACTTCTAAGAAGCCGTAGGGTCCTTGTACTAAGCCCAAGAGGAGGCGGGGTTGCTTTTAGGAAGCCTGTGGATCCTTGTATGATGCCCAAGAGGAGGCCGATGCTTTTAAGAAGCCCGTGGGTCCCCAAACCCCGAGAAATTCAAGGCAAGCTATTCACAGGGAATATATCAAGTCAAGAAATTTCGAGAATTTGGAAGAAACTCAAGAGATGCAATTCACGGAGAAGAGATCATCTCTGGGGAATAGAGTTTCTTTGACAACTTCTACGAGTGACAGTCTATGAAAGGGTTCACAGAGAATGCTGCCTTTCATATCTCCATATTGTTTAACGTCAAGAGGAGGGAAGACTGTGTCTGGTAATCATATGGGGATCTAGTTTTGACTATTTAAGAGTGATCAACGGGCTTAATGCTAGACGTAGTTGCCGGGGAAACTCTAAATATCTATACTATTATTACACAGTTGATATGAGTTTATGAAAGAAGACTTACAGTGAAACAGCCCCACAATACAGTTATATGTATATGAAAGCGGTAAATGAAAGTAATAACCACTTACTCGGTTGTAGAGCTTCCATGTTGTTTGGTTAGTTGTTCAACAAAGATAGATTGAAAACAACAGTATATTCAAAATCAAAGGAGAAAGTGCTTTGAAAAAGAAAGATTTGGGGCTTACAGCTCAAGGAGAGGCCCAGGGTTTTATCAGTGAGCGCACTGTTTGAATTTGTACAGAGGGACTTATACAAGTGACTGAGGCCAAAAAAGGTTTTCTGTACAAAGGGATGGGTCTTACACTCTCTCAAGAGGCCCAAAATGTTTTAAAGAAAAAGAGTGGGGCTTATAACACGAGGGTAGGCCCAATTGATTTTTCGTTAAAAAATGGCGATCGCGCCGAGGTTTTCTTTTAACGCAGAGGGGCTTATAAAATATCTGAGGCCCAAATGATTTTGGTTAAAAGGGGGTTGGGTCTTACACTCTAATAGAGGCCCAAAAGTGTTTTGAATGGGTCTTATAGCTCGAGGAGAGGCTCAGAAGGTTATTTTTCAAAAGGCGACGATCGCGTCATTTGATTTTTACGGTATCGAGACTTATACAATACACTGAGGCCCAAAATGATTTGGTCAAAAAAAAGATTGGGTCTTACACTCTATTAGAGGCCCAAAAAGTTTTTTTTTTAAAAAAAAGTTTGATGAGGGTTGAATTGATTCAAAACCCTAATTTATTTTCAAAATGTATTTTTAATTGAAAAAATTCAATTAAAATGATCAATGTTTGTTAAATATATGAAAACAAATTATGATCTTGGATTGATGTTCCAAAAAATCAGGTTTCTTCCTACAAAATGATTGAAATCAAATTAGGGTTAGAAAACAAAGGGAGAAAAAATATTTTAAATGCTAAAAACACATAAAACATTAATTTTTTTGCAAAAATATCAAATATATGAAATAAATAATATTTTTGGGATTTTTTCGTAAAATCAAATAATTAAACATTTTTGTGAATTATTACAAAAAGAACCAATAAAAAATGATAAAAATTGAAGGAGTTATTAATTTTTCAAATCATTAAAAATAATAATATGAAAAATAAAAAAATAAACAAGTGATAAAAAGAAGTCTGGGGCGAGGGGGATTCGAACCCCAGACCTCTCGCTTGCTAATACACACAAAACCAGCTGATGAACCGCTGGGGCGCAATGCCAATTCAAATATAACATGGCAAGGGAAAAATATATAGAGAACTTGTTGGATTTTTTGAGAATGGCGCCATGGCCATCTTCTTCCTCTAGCTCATGCGTGAAGCCCTCTATCTCACTCATCTCTCAACCATTTGACATGATTCCAACACCAAACTCATGCATTTTTTCACAAGGAAGAAGATGGCAATACCCAATTTCATTCATGTTCAGTGTATAGCAAATTATATCATTGTGGTCGTATGAACCCTAATTTTGCAAAAGCAATCGAGTAGGCATGATTATGAGTGCTATGATCAAATTTTTTGAGGGAAAACAATCAACATATGATGGCAAGCAATTGGCAAAAATATCATGCGAGGAAATATGCATGGATCATGGAGTTGGAGTTTTGAGGCTTACCTTGATGCAAGCTGAAATGGAACTCTGCACAAACCTTGTTCCAGTTGTGAATTAATGATCCCTACAGCTTCAATGGATGTTATGGAGTGTGTTGCAAGCTTTGGAACACTTTAAAACCCTTTGGATCAAGCTGGAGACCTCCACCTGCATAATTGAGTCATAATGGCTTAGTTGAAGAGTGATTTTGAGCCTGAGGTGTTACAGTCAGTGTTTAAGTGTTTGGACACCTCAAATACATCATATGTGATGTGTTTGAGCAATTATAATTGATTGCTTAAGGCTGCAACTCAAAACCCGATAGTGGTTACTCAAAAACCAAAAAACTTGAGGTTTAAGGAAGAATGAGAGAAAACAGTGTTGTAACTGGCTTTGGTGTGAGTTGAATGATCCATTGGAACCTCTATTTATAGGTGATCAACTTTTGTCTTGGAGGAATAGTGAATGGCTGCTGGATCAGATCACATTTGCATGGATTGGCTTAGAGGATTTCTTCTCAAGCAAGGCAAACTAGCCATTCCCAAGAGCAGGGCTATGCCTTGACCAAATTCACATTCTTCAGATATTTTTATTGTTGTTTAATCAGAGAACTTGACTGAGTAGAGTGACTTTGTTGAAAATGCACTATTCCACATTAATGCCCTTTGAATTCAAGGCAAAATGTGCCAAAGTGGATGAATTTCAAATTGGAAGATTCCTTGGCTTTTTGACTCAGCCTTATCAGTTGGATCAGATGCATTGTGATTGGTTTGAGTATATGTGACTTGCTGATCCTCAGTTTTTGGTTCAAAATCGTGTGTGGCAAGCAAACATGCAAACTGATTTTTCCAAAACAGCTTGCAGCAGCATGGCTTTGGGCATGGATTTCTCTTGGCTCAAGTTGAATCAATTCATATTGTTAAGCTCTTTGAATTCTTGGCAACATTTGCAACAACATTGATGTTTATCTTTGGACTTGATTCAGCTTGTAACTATGTGAAAAGATCTCACAAGTTTTGGTGTTTCAACACAAAATCTGCCTTTCCCGGAATTTTTCTTAGTGTTGAAAAAGTTGTGTTTTCATGTTTTTAGTGACTTTGATCACTCCATAACTAAAAATACCCAATGAATTAGAATTAGGTCTAGTTGAAGTTTTTGTAGAGGGTAATGAGATCTACAAATCAAGCCTTGGATGGGAGAAAATGGCTTTGTGGTTTAGGAGTTATGACCCTCCAAAGTTTGTACCCTAGCCACTTTATTTTTAACTTAGAAAATTTTCTAAGTTTTTATGGTTACCCCCTTTACAAGTTACCCAACTTTTCTTGATTTTTCTTGATGAATGATGATTCAAATCATACATTAACATTATTTTAGGGTTAAAAATCCATTTTTGTGAAAAATCTCAAAAAGTCAAAGTTGACTTTTGTGCACAGTTGACTTTTTATCAGATGAATTCCAAACTGTGCAATTCTTCATGAAATCATGTCCTTGCCCTAAATCAAACTTGATGGGCATGCTACATGGGTGTCATAGGGTATATTGATGCATGTCATAGGGCTTGGGAGCATGTCCTGGTCAAAAGTCAAAATTACAGTTGACTTTTTCCTTAAAACCCTAACTGTGGTGCAGATGAAATTGAGACTTGTTGCTCAAACTTCTTGAATTAATCCATTGTTACAAATGGATCAATATAGTTCATTAGAGGCCCTCAAACCCTTTCTTGAGGTCTTGGCTCATGATTTGCCCTAAAAGTCAATTTAGGGGTGAATTAGGTCAAGAAACCCTAATTCCTGATTTTTGATGAATGCATCCCCTAAGGCAAAATTGACTTGATGATTGGGTCCATGAGGTCCCATGAAGTATATTAGGTTATGTTTTGGATCATTGGCTTGTGCCCAGATGAAAATTTTCCATCTGGAGGCCCTGGTCGACCAAAACCCTAATTTGGTGATACTATCGATCTTGAGATTTGATCCACCTAGAAGGGAGCAGCCTTGTGCTTGATCCTTGAAGTGGGAGTCCTTTTGATCCATTGTGGATGTTTGAGAGGTTAGACAAGTTGAAGATCATGTAATTCCTTGATTGATCCTTTGTCTAAGAACTCTGAGAGGGCTTGAAACCCTAATTCTGATTGTAGTGAATGCTCACCCATCTTTGGGGAGACTGATGAAGTATGATGGTTCCTCCATATTGTGATGATGATTTTCACAATGATGGGAAATCTAAGTGGTCAAAATTTGGGGTACGACAGTCCCCACAAAATCCCACTACAGAATTCCTCATAACGGTATGGAAATTGACAGCTAAAAGGCTCACACACTTGAAGGAATATTTTTCAAATTTTTACCCTAATCTTACACGTATCAGAAAGCCACGAATCTCCTATAAATAGGAACCCAATCATTGGCAAAAAAAAATGGGGGAGAAAAACCTAAACGTCACTATGCGTAAATTGTTCCAAGAAAACCCTAAATCATTACTCACTGCAAGACATTCCTCACCCCTCACAAAAGCTCATTTCATACAAAAAAACCATATCAGAGTTTCACACCGAAACTTTGGTATAGGTGAGTTCAACCTCATTTTAACAAAAAATCACAAATATCAAAAGAAAAGAAGGGAACCAGCAAAGAAGAAGGGAGAAGAAGAAGTTACTTACACACAGAGACACTTCAAAAGGAATCTCCAACTGGTATGTCACTCAAGCCCTTTTCTCCTTCATTTTAAGCTCATTCTCATGAATCCTTGTTTGTTGATGATTTTTTAGTAAAGTATTTGCTTGATTTTGCTTGAACGATTGGATTCTGGTTTGTTTTGAAGTTAGGTTTAAGTTTGGGTTTGGTTTCGATTAGAAAATTTGGGACCGTTTTAGGGAAATCTAAGGTCAGATTCGTGTAGAGGAAGGGAAAATAGGGGGGTTTGTGTTGATCATTTAAGGTTTTGGGGTGGTTTCGCCGGAGAAGACGGTGGCGCCGCCGCTTCTCCGGCCACTTTAGGGTTCCGGCGAGGTGTTTCAGAGAGAGAGAGAGAGACGTGAGAGAGATAGATACGTGATAGAAGAGAGAGGAACAGAGTGAGGTTATGAATTTGATTTTCTCATTTGTTGGTTTATCCCGTGAATGTAAAGGAAGTGGTGGGGTGGTCGTATCCACCGGTGACATGTGTCACCAGTCACCCATTTTTTATTGTACGCGCATATGCAATACTTCCCCACTATATGCATGCTATTATCAGCCTTTGGATTGAGGGTAATCTCTGACCCTATCTTGATCAGACGTCCCAGATTCATTAGGGCAGTCAAACAAGTTGACCATGGTCTATGATAGACTTCCCCGCGTGGGCCATTTGTTAATGGGCCTGGGGTAATTTCACTAACCACACCCCCATTTTACTAACCTATTTGGCCCATTTCTCTCTTCTTTTTTTTTTAATTTATTTTTGTTCTTTTAGTTTTCTTTTTGATATTACTTTTAATATATAAACCAATTATAAACTTTTAATTATTTCTTTAGAAAATAACAAAATCTATTTACTAATTTATTTTTAGTTTTTTTATTAAAATGTTAATTAATTAGTTTATTAATTAATATTTGATTTTAATTAATACATTTTCTCTAGCGCTAAAATTATCATAAAATACTTTCTTAACTAAATTAATAAATCACAATTCATTCTAATTAATATTTCTAACACATTTTCTTAATTAATTATGGAAGTAGTGGGCTTTTGGAGTCTAGCACTCCTTGGGTCCTTGGACGATCGCTCTTAGGGCGCACGCCTTGGGTTGTGATCGTTCCATCTTCCATTTCTAAAATACTTAAAATATTTTAATCTAACTAAAACATTCAACTTTAATAAAACTTTTACTTATAAATCTTAATTCAAATTTTAAAACAATTACCTAATCTTTTACAAAATTTATTTTAACTTAAAATCTTAATCAACTTTGATATACTTAAATTATTTTCTTATATAAAACATTTAATTAATCTTTCTAAACATTTTCCTAACTAATTATGGAAGTAGTGGGCTTTTGGAGTCTCGCACTCTTTGGGTCCTTGAACGATCGCTCTTGGGGCGCACGCCATGGGTTGTGATCGTCCTGTCTTTCATTCTAAAAAATTTAATTCATTTAAACCCCCATACTTAAGACGTGCAATTCAATTAATACATTTAAGTAAACGCTTTCTTAAAATCATAATCAACGCTTTAATACTTAAAATATTCTCATAAAATGTTTAAGCTTCTCAAACCATTCGCATAATTAATCATTGGAAGCAATGGGCTTTTAGAGTCTAGCACTCTTTGGGTCTTGAAACGATCGCTCTTGGGGCGCACGCCTTGGGTTGTGTTCATTTCGGTCTTCCATTTAAAGACTTAAAAAACTTACAACCCTTTTAAGACACTTAATCATTAGCTTATTCGAACACTAATTCAATTAACGCATCTAAAACACATCAAATTCAAATCTTTTTCTTAATCAAACTACGAAAGTAGTGGACTCTTGAAGTCTAGCATTTCTTGGGCCCTTGAATGAAGGCTCTTGAGGCGCACGCTTTGGGTTGTTTTCATTCCGAACTTTCTTCCTCAAAACACTCGCCCTAATTATATGGACAAGTAAGCCAATTGTCCAACAAATACGATTTCGTAATTAATAGAATGAAAAAGGTGTTGTTGAGATCTAGCATCTCAGTAATGCCCCGATTAATTGGTTGCGAGGCCGACGTCTCGTTTATCGAATAATCGTCATTCTCGCTCAAAACACTTAACAAACTAAACGCTTCTTACGCAACTGAAACCCTAAAAAACACATTCAAATCAAACATTTTTCTCAATCAAATCCTTAACGCACCTAATCCAATTCAAACAACTTTTCTCAAAAGAACATTGTTTAGTCCATTCTCTTGCGCATATGAACTAGTGCTTCAGCCTCCCATGACGAGCAGACAAGCCAACGTTCAGCAGTTAGAATGCGAATTAAACACTCGTTCGCTTAAAAAACACAAACCAACCATAGTCCCACGAACTACGAATGCTCTGACTTTCCCATTGCACGAGGGAATACGTAAGCCCAAGGTTCTAATCCTTGTCGAGCACACTAATAAAAAACCATCCATTTCCCCCCTTAGAAAACAATATCTACATTAGAAGAAAACAAACAAACCAATGGACGTAGAGGGTGCTAATACCTTCCCTCTTGCGTAACCGACTCCCGAACCCGAATTTGGTTGCGATGACCACTTTCTTATCCTTTCAAAGGTTTTATCGATATTTTCCTATTCCTTCCTTGGAATGAATAAAGTTCGGTGGCGACTCTGTTTCGAACAGTTTTTTCCGCGTCCATCGCGAGGATCGTATTTTACGAAGTACGACACATATATATACTGGATATGTTAAACAACATAGAACCATAGAGCCAGCATTTGAGCAGTTAAGAGCAATCCAAGTCATTTGGTGATAACCATCTTTAATCATAATAAATTCATTTGAAGGATTTTTAGATGGAATCAACTGATTACTAATTGAAGGTTTTAGATCATCAGTAAAGATTAATTACAGCATTTCATTTGTGAACAAACAGATAGAAGCATCAACATAAAATAGTTTAAAAATGCAGAGCATAGGTTGAGCTTAATCTAGAAAAGTTCAAGATAATCAAAACATTAATAATTTATACGCAGATTCCTAATGAGAAACATTTTAAGTAATCGTAGTCCTAATAAGCTGGGTTTTCATGGGTCCTATTGAGTTAGACTAGAGCGAGCCTAATGATGATGAAGAAGATGAGCGAGAGTTTTCAGAATCATCATTTCTTGAGCCATGCAACCTCTCTTCTACTTGAGTAATTGCCAATTTCTTGCTCTTCACAATTTCTACTGAGATGCATTCATGGAACTCAGTCTAGATATTTCTTATTTCCATGAAGTCCATACAGAAATTGGAAGCTTCTACTAAGCTTTGGATTTTTGTGATTGCATTGTCCTTGAAGGATGTTAATGCGTCATTTATCGATCATCATTGGGTTATGATAATGACTAAATAGATTATGAGAATATCCGGAGTTAATTTCATTCAACACAAATGATAGAGCAGTGCAGTTATGGGTATGAAGAAAAATAATTCAAGAGTAGACCAGAACGCAACACATATTAATTTTAAACACAAGTACAGGGCATCAGCAAAATAAAATTGTTAATCACAAGAACTTAGACCTAATTATAACAAGAACTTGTTATATACTCATAAAGAGACTTTAATCATCAAAATCCTCAATTTTATCCACTCGTTCACATCTGGTCTCTTCTGGTGATGATCCAGGTCCAAGCCTACTTATTAATCCCCAGGCCTTTTCTTTCCAAATTATTTTAGATATTATTCTCCCATATGGAATGTAGGCATTCATCTGATTCCTTGAGGTTCTGATAGAGTGTCTCATGTGGTTAAAGATAATCTTGGGAAGGTCTATTCTAACATGATGTGTTAGAAGAAAGACGAAGATTCTGTCGTCATGAGTCATAGTGCTTATCGCAGATGCGCATGGACGAAGGTTGGTTAGTGAAAATTTGAACCAAGTTTTTGGAGTAGGAAGGAGTTTCTCAGGATTATCCGGTTCGTATAGAACTGAATCATCAAACAAGATTCTACATCTCTCCACCATGCTTAATTCAAATTGAAAGTGATCAATTGTGACTCCGTCGGAGACACACCCAATGATTTTCTCTATCGAGGCAACAGAGATAGCAATGGGGTGATAATGAACCTCAGACCAGATGGTGTTACCATCAGTGCTTACCCTAGCATAATTCTAGAATTCTTTAATAAGATTAGTAAAGATTGGACCATTCAGTTGGGAGTAATAGCACTGCCAAGACTGGGCTTGCATACTTCTTATTATCTCTAAGCCATCGTTTCCGAGACGAGTGAGGTTGGGTCTTTTCTCTGAGATAACATGTAAATTTTCTTTTCTGCCTAAGAAGGTAGGACCATTTCTTTGAGAGTTCATTATCTTGTTGGAATAAGAGTTTTATCAGAAAAAGAGTTTAGATTTGAGGATGAGTTATGCAAGGGAAACATCCAAATATTTATAGCGAGTGAGAGTAAGGAGTATAATGACTAAATTGGTGCACAAGGTTTTGGGTTTACTATTTCCTAGGTGGTCATAATTACTTAGGGTATGCTAAAAGGCGTGAACATGTGGGAAAAGAAAACGGAGCAGTTACTAATTTACTTTGAGAAGAATTAATGTGTTAACAACTGCTTTGCCATGAGTGGCCACTGGGGCTGCTGTATTAATGATGATGGTGTCTTGAGCCACTAAAATATTTTTCAAGAACTTTCAATAAGTAATATCAATTATTGCCTTGAATATTTTATAATTTTTTTTAGAATTAAGAATTCAATAATCAAAATTGATTCGTAGACAAAGTTCATTAATCTTTAAATAACTCAGAGCAAACTGACACTATTGAATCTACTTAGAATCATCTGTAATTTCATACATACACTCCGCATACATAGTTAAAACACAAACAGATTTGGGTTTCCTAGTTACTAAAGATTTCACACTTAGTTTTCAACAAGCAATTATCTGGAAGGCTTTCAGGACCATCTTCTTTAATTCTTTCTTTGATCATGTCCACAACTCCATCTCTAAAGAAAATCTCAGACAAAACTCTTCCATAAGGAATGTAGGACTTTGTGAGGTTTTTGGACTCATAGATGGTTTTCCAGAGACAGTTGAAGATAGTGTGTGGCAGATTTATTTGAAATCCATTCATTAGTAAATAAATGAATTCATGGTCATGAAATTTAAGGATGACATGACTTTCTCCCCTAGGAAGAAAATTGGACAACATGAGCTTGTACCAAGCTTTGGGAATGGATAGAAGATTTTCAGGATTGAAAGGAATGTACCCTAAACTCAGGTCATGAAGAGATGCAAAATTTTTGGCAGCAAAGAATTTGTTTTTGTCAAAATCAACAGGAATTCCAACATCCTCACACCCAGTTGCAAGAGTGATTGAGAACAGGTTGATGATGATTGGGACTTCAAAAACGGAGGAGGTGATACACTTGCTTTCAAGATCAAGATCGGCATGTTTACAGAAATCTTTGACAACATTTACATAGATAGGCTTTTCTAGCATCATGGAGTATCTAGTCCATTGTTGAGTGTAAAGTACATCTGCTAGACTACAGGCAATGCAACTCGAAAGTGGAGAAGTATTGATTACAAATTGTTTTTCAGAAATGATTTCAAGAAGATCTTGGTTACCAAGAAAGGTGGGTGGAGGCATGACGATGGACAACAGGGTTTTGACACTTATGACTTTATGAAGAGAACTTTGAGCATGAGGTTATTTGATAGGGAGACGTGATTTTATACAAGTACATGGGTAGGATAAGTTGTACCTAGTCTAGGAAAATTATAGATTTGTACAATAGGATTTAATAATATTTTAGAACAGATTATGTTGTCAGAGATATGGTATGGTTTCCAAAGATTCGCAATAATGACTGAGGTTACTTTAGAGTGCACGCATAGTTAAGAGATTTTTCTTGTAAGACAGAAATATTTCAGATTATTTTCACATTCATGCATTAGTGTTTAACTGTTTAAGATAGAGAAGATCATACCTGACATAGTCTGAATTCTGTTATTTTTATATATTGTAATTAATTCTGGCTCTGGACTTCTAATCATCATTTATTCGTTTTTGCTTCCTTCAGACTGGTCTGACGTTGTAATCTTTTATGAATGCATTCTGTTCCGAGCTCTTAATCAGACTTTGCTTACTTCTGAGTGAACCGCTGTTGGTTCTTGGACTCTTCAAGAATTTCTTACATTCTGGTTTCTGAGGAGTATGAACATTTTCTGAGTTCTGAACCAAGAATGTTCTAAAAGAATTTATCAGATAGAGATTTGATCACTAACGTTTGATCCGACCGAGTTTGTCTCAAGTCATCAGAATTTGGTTGCACTGATTTGATCAAGACTCTAAGTGGTCAATCCTGATTAAGTACTTGATGAATCCATGAAAATCTTCTTCCTGAATATTCTTTCAGTTCCTTGTATAACTTACAAGAAAACAATGTTCAGTTCTTTATTGAATTCATTAACTTCTGATCATTCCAGGATTTAGATGTTGAATTAGTTCTAAGAGTTTGAATTCTTCAGCTTTCTGACTTCAACAGACTTTTCTTGAAATTCAAATTCATAGACCAACAAGTTTTCTTCTTTACATGAAGAGATTATGAATGAGCTTTAACCGAGAAAGTCAAGGGTGGACCTAGTATGTTTCTTGAAAACATCTCAGGATCTCATAAAGAGTTGTTCTTCAGCAGCCCAGACTTCTTGTCTTCTGATAATTTAACCTTGAGCAAATACGTAGTTCCTCTACATGTATCTTCCAAGATGAGCATTCAGCAGATACTACTTCTTATCTGATGAGTCCATCTGATCAGCTGATTCTTCAATCTTCAACAAGCCTTTAGGTGAGAAAAGATTTTGTTGATTAGCAAAACTTCCAGAATCAGTGATTTGCTCGAGTAGTAAGATTGATTACAATTTTGTACACAGTCAACTTCTGAACTGTTACAGAATTTGTAAGTGGATTTCAATCTCACCCAGAGTATTTCTACGCACCGCATTCGGATATTTTTCTGACACTGTTAGGTGTTTATTATCCATCAATAACAGAACCGGCGCTCGGATACCAATTGAAGGTGCGAGAAAGACACGAGAAAGGGGGGGTTTGAATTGTGTATTTGCTCTTTTGACTACTTTTCGTTTCTTGTTGTTGAATCACTAAGGATTACATCAGTGTTCATTGAGAGACTCTAAATGGAAACGTTACATTCAAACTTGCTAAGCATGAGGCTTCAGAACTAACAAGAGTCTGAATATAAGATCCACTTCTCAGAACTTGCAGAGCGGAAGCTTATCAGAGTTAGGCTGCAAGGTTCTGACTTGCGTGTGTAAGGTTCTGATACTCTATATAGAAAGATAAACTAAGACATTAAGCATAAGAGTAAAGAACACACAATATATCCTGGTTCACCACAAAGGCTAATCCAGTCCATCCTCCTCAGGTGATTTCGCGTTGAACACAAGGTCTTAATCCACTATAATCAATCTCGATTACAGATGCATGGGCAACAGCCGGTGATTAACCACTTGCACAGCCGTACTGTGACTAACATACAATGAACCGTTCAGGGATTCAACTTAATGAATATAACGAACATTGACCTGCAGGTTCCAATCTCGCAAGATCTACTGCTAGGCTTTCACAGCTAGACGTTCAGGGATTCATCGCAATGAATATAACGCTACTGACCCTATTTCAGGCTTTTCCCACAATGACATCTCGCCATTGTCTTCTCGAGTCTCCGGTCACACTGACCACTCAAGGAATCCTAATTCACCAAGAATTAGCTTAACTGGAGATTACAAAGGTGCTTCTTAACAAGCAGATTACTCCTAAGTTTAAGTACAAAAGAACACACAAGTGTTCAAGCAAGATGTGAGCAACAACTCCTTGCTATTCTAAGAAACTACAGAGATGTATAATGATTTGACATTTATTGACATCTTGTAAATCTTCTTCTTCTTCGTCTTCGGGGTGAGCAAGCTTTGAGCAATAACTCCTTGCTTCAGATCTTCAATGTAGCGCTGACGAGAAGGTGGTTGATTACTGGACTAATTTGCAATGTTGTCTTCTTCATCAACAGCTTCTATACCAATTCATTGTTGTTGTGTTGAATGATGATCTTTGAGCTTCAACAACAATGGCCATGTGTAAATAGTGATAGCTTTGGATATTCTAAGTGTTACAACGAGAACTCATCGTTGTTGTTATCTTCACACAATGACTTGATCAATTCACCTTTGATGGAATGAATCGATTTGTGGACTGTGTCGTCGTCGACGTCCTTCGTCGTTCCACAGTCATCCATTAGAAGCGAATACTCTTTCCTTTAAATAGCCTAGTAGAAATATAGCCGTTTGAAATATTGTTGGCCGTTGGGAAAGAGATGTTGTGTAATAATTAGCTGTACTGACACATCTCCTTTTTGTTGTAGGAGAAGTGATGGGATATATCTTTCTTGGGCGCCGTGTACAGTTACTCACAACGGTAACATGTGACTTCTGAACTTCAGAGGCTTCTGATGTTTAATTGATGAAGCATAAGTAGAGTCTTCTTAGTCAGGATATCTGATACGTCAAGTCTTCAGTCATTTGAAGAAGTCCATTAGGAATCAGTCTTCAAAACTTCAGCACTTGTCTTTAAGCACGTTATCTTTTACTTCTTCAAGTCTTCCTAAACTTCAGAACATGTCCATTAGGAATCTGTCATCAGAGTCTTCAATACTTGATCTTCAGAACCTTAATCTTCAGAACACATAAGTCTTCAAAGTCTTTCTGCACTTGGTCTTCAGAGCCTTCCGCCTTCAGAACTTCAAGTCATGAGAGTCTTCAGCACTTCGGTTCTCTTCTTCAGAAGCTTCGCAATCTTCAGAATCTCGACCACTTTCAGATAGCATCCACAAGAGCATTGCATCCGCAATATCGGCATCCTTGGGTCTGACTGATCACGATCAGATACAGAAGCGTTCTTGCTTCTTACGACTTGTGTCACACATAGTAACTTCGCATATTATCAATTTCGCTCATCTGGCTGGTGCTTGTTGGATCTGATATATTCTATAATTATGATATGCACTCAACACACGTTAGAACATAAAATGGTTCTTTCACAAATACGTATTGTTATCATCAAAACATAGATTGACTTGTAGAGACAATTCTTGCTCTCACAGTACCTTCCCTTAGTATAACCAACTCTTGTATATTTGATCTCTCTTTGCTTAGCTTTAGTCCTTGCTTTTTACTTTTCATTTTTACTTAGGGTTTTTTTTCGATCTTTTCTCTCTTCTCTTAAAAAAATAAAATTTTGGTGGTGCTATCTTATTTTACGAGCCAAGCTAATTCCATAGTTTTGGTACCCGATTCTTACACTAAATTCATTTTAGTTATTAAACTAGTTGTTATATTTCTTCCTTGATCTTAAATAATTGGAATTGACTTGAGTACTTGTAATTTATGTAGAATTCATTTAATTATTAATGTAGATTTTATGATAAAAAATCTATCTAAGTATGATGTATACTAAATTATAAGTGTATAATTGTATGGTTGTGTTATGTTTATGTATTTCTTATATGATGTGTACTTGGTGTTTGGTCAATGATTTGATGATTCAATTGCTATAAAATGATAATTTAGTTTATATATGTATAAATTAATGATTATAAAAGTGATATACACAATGAATCCGAATTATGCAACTCTCGATAAATAAATAAAATATTTTTTGTATAGAGAAATTGATAAATGATGTTAAGCTGCATGATTAGCTTAAGTGATGATCAAGAACATGATGTAAAAGGTTTATATTTCTACTTGCTATGAGTATAATAGAGATGATATTATCTATAATACGTCGCTTTTTTCCTACAACCTCGACCATAAACAATCTGACTAAGATCCATTAGAAAGTACAGTGAATATATATGAAAAATGGTTAACAAATCAGGGAAACATGGGTTATTCGATTATAACAAGAATAGTCTCGTTAGTTGTTGAAACATGTTTTTTTTGAAAAGGCAAAAAGGATAAATATTATTAACTTGGCACAAGAAATGCCTAAGGGAATGTACAACCAGCACAGCCAAACAGACAATGCACACCAAATATGAGGATCAATAGTTTAGACATAAACAACACCAGATGCCAAACAAACAGCACTAAAAGAAACTATCTCCTACAATAAACAAAACCATCAAAGACAGACATCAAATACCAAAATACTGCAGCAACCAAAACCAGAAAAGTAGAACAGGAAAATATCAGCTGCATTAGAAGAGTATGTTGCTGCTTGCGCCAAGAGCTACCGGCACCGCGAGAGGACCGCACTACACCAGCCCCACTAGAAACAGAACTGAAAAACTACACTGCCAAACCAGAGAGAGCCACTCTAAAAAATCAATCTAGAATGCACCACGCAAAAAACATCAACTGATCGAGCTTCAAAATGACAACAAAAGCTTCACTTCTCTGCATTGCACATCCGTACCAACAGAGATGGAACCTGCTGCAACTACGCATGCAAGCAGTTGCCGAAATCCCGAAGCTTGAAAGGAACCAACTCGATTGTAACTGAAACAATGAGAAAAATCCACCAGAAATCAAAATAGCAGAACAACAAACGTGCCAGACCTCACAACCATCTGCCAGAGCGCAAGGAAAGTCCAAAAGCCATCATATGCTCAACCAATGACCACCCTAATTCAAATGCCTGACGTCAGAAGAACTCCATACATGTTATATAACAAAAAACCAGTAATGACAACATCAGTTATGCAGTGATAGTAACTGATGGATTTTGCCACCACATGGATATGTTATAGTTGATGTTACTTATCTTGCTTTTCAACCAATTCCAAGTTGTAATTTTTACGTTCTCTAGCAACCTCTGTACGCACACTTCCTTATTGCAAAAGACCTTGTTGTTCCTCGCCTTCCAAATATTCCAAATGCAGTCAAACCAGATTGTTACAGATATATTTTGTTTAATTCTATCATTCTTGATAATATACGAAAATTGCTCAAGATGCGCCAAACTGTCCTTATGCAAAACTGTCTTTATTCCTATCCATTTACATATTGAGTACCAAATACCAACAAAAATTGGAAACTCGAAAAAGAGATAAGTTACCGATTCCTCACAACCACATCCTCCCTCGCACAGTGTCAAACCTAAACCCACTACTCCTCTCTTTATAAGATTGTCTTTAGTAGCTAGTCTATTTTGAAAAATTCTCCGCACCAAACACGACAATTTGGACGGTACCTCCTTATGCCAAGCTTTCCCCCAACTTGGATCTGAAGTGCTCGGAAGACTGTGTATTAAATCTTTATACACCTCTTTAAATGAGTACTCACTCAAATTTTCGAAAACAACTTATCTTGCTATACATAAATCCTTCCACCAAGTGGAGCAGTCCCTCCCCCCAAACCCTCCTCCAACTCTCTCCTCCCATATCTATTAACCAACGATCGGAACCACATACCTTATCTCTTGGTTCTTAATTTCCAACCCCATTTTCCCAACAAAGATTGGTTGAACAACCTTAAATTTCTAATGCCAAGGCCCCCCTTTTCTATAGGTCTACAAATTGTATTCCAATTTACCCAGTTGATTTTTTCCTCTTCCTCACTCCCTCCCCATAATTTTTTTTTAAATAGAGATTCAAGTTTATGGATGATACCTGACGGAGCCTTGAAAAAGGAGAGGAAGTAGACTGGCAAAGCTGACAGAACAGACTTTAACATTACCACCCGACCCCCCATTGATAACTGCTTGTTCTTCCAATTTGACAATCTCTCTCTCATAGCTTCTATCACTGGTTTCCATGTACTTTTTCTCCTCAGATTCTCACCTATTGGTAAACCAAGGTAATTAAATGGTGTGTCGCTGATTTCACATCTTAACATTACACTGCCACCTCGATCCAGTTTTGATTTACGTTTATTCCAATCAGCTTACTTTTATGGAAGTTCACCTTTAATCCTAACAATGCTTCAAACAATTTCAAATTTGCCTTGATGATTTTAATATTTTCCTATCCCTTCTCTCCAACTATCAAGGTGTCGTCCGCATATTGCAAATGTGTAAATCTTTCACCACTATTCTCAAATTTAAAGCCTTTATACTTATCCAACTCAACTGCTATTTTCATCAAGATGTTGAATCCTTCTGCTGCTATTAGAAAGAGAAATGACGACAACGGATCTCTTTACCTTAGACCACGACCCATTTTGAATTCCTTTGTGGGGGCTTCCATTAACCAAAACTGATATTGAAGCAGATTTTAAGCATTCTGACATCCACCTCCTCCACTTTTCATTAAATCTCATCTTCATCATCATACTATTAATGAATTCCCAATCAACCGAGTTATATGCCTTCTCGAAGTCGACTTTGAACATTATCACCTCTTTTCTCCTCTTCCTTGCTTCCTCCACAATTTTATTTGATATTAAAATTTCGTCTGATATTTGTCTTCTCGAAATGAACGTCGATTGTGTTTCGGAGATTATTGAACATATCACTACTTTTAGTCTATTAGCAAGCACTTTAGCTACCACTTTATAAATGCATCCGATCAAAGAAATTGGCCTAAATTTTGATAATCTCAACGGATTTTTCTTTTTCGGGATCAAGACAACAAATGAGCTATTAGCCCCCTTTGTTATTCGACCGTTAGAGTGAAATTCCGCCAAAACTTTGCAGAAGTCTTGTTTTAAATCTTCCCAAAACTCCTTAATAAAACCAAAATTTACCCCGTCTAGGCCCGGGCTTTTAGAGCTATCGCATTCCCAGACAGCTTGATGAATTTCCTCTTCCGTGAATTCTTTGACCAATTCAGAACTTTGTGTTTCCTCCATTCTTTTAACATGTATGTTATCTACTGACGATCTTACTCCTCTCGCTGCAAACTGTCTCTGGAAGTGTTTGAAAACTACATTCTTAATATCCTTCACTTCTGTAAACCTCCTGTTATTCTTTTTCAAGCAAGGAATCTCATTGTTTTTCCTCCTCTTGTTCACACACCCGTGGAAATATTTTGTGTTAGCGTCGCCCTTCTTTAACCATCTAGATCTTGATTTTTGCCATTGTATGCTGGAATTGAGATTTGAAAGTCTATGTATCGTCCTCGTGAGCACTCTCTTTAGATGAATCTCTTCTTCCGAAAGAGCCTTTGTCTCGCTTTTAATTTCGAGCCTATTAAGATCCTGTTTTGCCACTCGAATATTCTCTCCCAGATTCTGTGTATGGTTTTTATTCCATTCCTTGAGCTGTGATTTAATTTGTTTGAATTTTTATTTAAGCACATACACCCCTCAACCATCCACACTGAGATCTGCCCACTGTTCCTTTACAAACTTATGATAACCCTCCACTTCTTTCTAGCAATTTAGCATTCGAAACGGTTTCGGTCCCCAGTTAAGATTTAATTCGTGAAGCACTAACAGACAATGATTAGACAAATTCTTGTCTAAACATCACTGGCTGCTATTAGGCCACGTTGTGACCCATGCCTTTTACACCAGAAAATGGTCTAAACGACTCATTGCCTCACCTCCCGACCTGGCCCAAGTAAATTTCCTACCATGTAACGGTAAGTCCATCAGATCTGACTCTGATATGAAATCATTGAACACATCCATTTCTTCACTTCTTGAATTTTCGCTAGCACCCCTCCTTTCTGCTTTGTCCCGGGCCGCATAAAAATCACCCATCACACACAATCTTTCTTCTTTCTTTGTTTCTAGCATTACTTTCAACTTCTCCCATAACTCTTGTTTCCTTCTTGTTTCACATGGAGCATACACATTTACTATAATCACTTTTTTCCTATCTTCTCCCCATTCTCCCTCCAACCAAATGATATGTTCTTCAATACTTTTTCTCTTCATAGTGAACACATTAATGTCCCATAAAGATAGGATTCCTCTCGATCTTCCTTCTGACAGTTTAAATTTGAACCAAAGTCATTTAATCCCCACATTAACTCACAGTGCGATCTCTCTAAATCCTCCATTTTTTTTCTTGAATGCATATGAAATCTGGTTTCTTACTGTGTATTAGATTTCTAATTTCTTTCTTCTTTGCCACACCTCCTAGACCCATAATATTGTAACTAATGAGCTTCATAAAGATAAAATTGTAGTTTTACACGTAACACCTAACTCTCCTCCCATCCTAATCAAACGTCCCCCTCTCCGCATGTTTCTGCTTCCATTAGTTCTTGAACAATTTCTCCTTCCTCTCCTTTATGTACTAATCCATATTCTTTTCCTAAATACCAAACATCCCTAGCAATTTCTTTTGCTTCTCCGAGAAGAATTTTCCAATTATTCCTCTCTAATTCCTTTCTTGGTAAATTTAGGTCAGAGATTGTGGTTACCTTTTTTTGTGAACTTTTACATTGGTTGCACGTGCATCTTGCCTCCACTCTCTTCCCCTTTTTTTCTTGCTTTCTTTTTTTCCTTCAGGATCTCCAGTCGCCTCTTTCTTCTATCTTTACATGTTTGTGTTGATTGTTCCCCTTGAGCTGAACAAACTTTACCCTCCTCTTCGAGCATGTATATCTTATGCCTTTCTTCCTCTTGCTCCTCTTCATTTCTTATTCCCTCCTCGGTGTTTGTTATGATAGTAGTCTTTTTACGTTTCTTCCCCTCTTTATTTCCCTATTTTTCCAATGTCTTCTTTGAATGATTTTGTCCATTATCCACTCCTCTGTGTTTTCTCTATTCTATTTTGACTTTCTTCTCCCACCTTTTCACCACCATCATTATTTCTTTTTTCTGTTTCTTGAAATTCAATTTCATTGGGCTTTATTATGTTAGTTGGGCCTTCTACAATCACCTTTCCCGACCCATTACTAGATATTTTACTGTTGTCCTCTTTGTCACCAGGGTTACTTTTTTGACTTTGTTCAATTAAAGATCCTACAGATTTCCCATTACCTTGCATTTTTTAGCCTTAATAGCCACCTTTTTGTTTTCCACTTTTTCTTCTGTCATGCCATCTTTATCTTTCTCTGGTGTCTCTTTTTTCATGCTGCCTTTTTTACATTCTGACTCTCTGTTGCACGTGATATCAGCCTCTGCCGCCTGCATTAATTGTCTGAGATTTTCTTCAACCTTTTGCTGGAACTCCTCATCTTCCCCCGAGTTCAATGATGGAGGAATGAAGGACTCATTTGAATTTTGCGTGTCGTAGCACTCTTCTTCTGAGATTTCACAGCTATTCTTGTTCTTTCGATCCGTATCGCAATCGCATAATTCTTCAGTGATTCTAATCGAAAAAACTTCGTTGTTTATTTTGATTTTGGAACTCCTGTTAATAAATTCCAAGACAGGGGTTCGAACGAACACCCGAGCCATGTCGAGTCTTTGAATGTTTTCCGTTGTCGGGTCGAGCTTGATGTACCTTCTAAAGGATGTTATCAAGGTTGCAAAAAATTTCCTCCTCCAAGCGTGAATCGGTACACCGTAAATTCTGCACAAGATGTATCGCGTGCCCCCTTTGTCATTTTGCTTTCATTATCTTATCACACTAAACTATTTTTGGAAAAAGGATTGTGATTCCTTTAGTGATACTCTAAAATCTCCATCTTCATCGACTTTTATGAATACCTTTTCTCCTCCCATTGGAATAAGTTTAATGGTCAATAAGCCTTCCTCAACAAATTTTTGTTGTAATTCTTTAATGTCTCCCGCATTATGAACACATCCTATAAATCCTTTCCTTGCCTATTCCATCTCTTATTCTCTGACCCATAATGACATTCCTATGTTTTCCTTTACACATTCGATTTGGTGATCGTTGCTCTCTTTCTGACTCTTGTCTCTAAGGTGGGAAGTCGCTGAGTTTTTGGGACCTGAGCATATGTTATTATTTCCTTCCTTATACCTTGATTTCTTGTTTTTCGTTTTAGTCACCTTGTTGTCTCCACCTTCAGCTCCTTTTATTGAGTATTCTTTAATAGCTGCTAGTTGTCTGTGTTTCATGTTCGTCTCTTTGTTTGCCGGTTTGCGAATCTTGAAATGTTTACCCAAGCCTTGTATGTCCCGAACCAAATATCCCTTAGTTGTTCCTCTAACCATTTTTAATCTTTCACCTCCGTGAATCTAACGAATCCAAATATTTTCCTTTCCTTGTTCCCCTTTTTGCTATATAGACATCTACAACTTTTCCCCATCTTTCAAAAGTTCTCCTCACTTCCTTTTCACTAATGTCTTGTGGTAGGCTGTTAACATAGCATGTTGTTATCTTCTCTGAGATCTTTGCATTTGAATATCTTCTGTTTCTTTCTGGTAGACTTTCTCTCTTTCTTCTTGAACCCGCGTAGATCCATCTTTCGTTTTCTCTCTGGCTCTCTAACTCCCATTTTTTTGCCTTGGTAATAGCTATTGACGTAGCTGTTCCAAAATCTTGTTTGAAACATGTTTGATGAGTTATAATCGATCATGTATAGGAACATGGCGAGCTTGCTCCCACGTATAACACATGTTCAACCTCGCCCAATCTCTTTTTAATCATCTTTATTCCATTTACATGTCAATGATGGCTAATAGGTTAGACGACTATTAATATCCTATAATTAAAAAGACCTTAGCATACCATTTTTTTATTGATTTCTTGTGTACCAACTCAAATAGTAATCGTTTCACCTTTTCATTTCACTGCTTCCTATGAACTCAATTTTACTCAACCTTTCACAACACCATACAATAGTTTCTTAATTCTCCTTTTTTATATCTATTTTTTCATACTTAATGGATATCATGCCTTAGAGATTTTTATGCTAGCGATAACGTAGTTAAGTCTAAAATTCACAAATAGAGGCGAGTTATGAAATCATTGTATTGAGAGTTCGAGGCGAACATATAGTAAAGTGAATTGAAGATTCATTTAAACAAAGATGTTTGGTAGTTGTGATAGTATTTTTAGAAATATTTTTTGATAGAGGCACGTCTAGCAATATTTTTTTTGTCCATGTCTTTATTTGATGCTTGTTGATTACATAATGTTTTTTTCATGTTTCTTTTACTTTCTATTGATCCTTGTGACCTAATCCAAGGAAAGGGATTGTATGTTGACTTATTGTCATTGTGCATGTTCCTTGTATGTTTGTATACTTTGCCTTGCATGCCTTTGTTGTTGTACTTGGTTCTTAGAACCTAACATCGTAGTTCTGAACTACGATTGCTCTGACTTTCTATTAAGAATACGTAGGCATAGGATTGCGAGATCCTAGCGAGCTACCTTTTTCTTTTTCCCCTTTTCTTTTTACTTTTCCCATCTTACCCTTAGCAAACAATTTTAGCCAAAACACAATTTTTTCAAGAGGTCATGTAGAGTACCACAGATACTTAGGGTGCTAGTACCTTCTCTTAGTATAACCAACCCCCGTACCTTTGATCTCTCTTTGGTTAGCTTTAGTCATTGCATTTTTCTTTGCATTTTTACTTAGGGTTTTTGCTCGATCTTTTCTCCCTTCCCTTGGAAAAATAAAAGTTTGGTTGTGATATCTTTATTTTGCAAGCCAATCTAATCCCATAGCTTTGGTATCTGATTCTCACCGCGACAGAAAATGGTGACTTCACTGGAGATCATTGTTCAATGGGTTGAGCCTAACTTGTTCTATTTGTGTTGCTATTATTATTTGTTGTATTGCTTGGGTTTTTTTGTTTTTCAGGTTGATCTATGTGTGTGAGATAAGTCCTAACCCGGACTTGAGTGCACCATGAGATATGATAGTGGTATGATTAAAAGTTACATGTTCGGAGTAATCTGGAGCATGATTAACATATGATGTAACCACGCTCAATGGAGGCCCCTTTGAGGGTAGTATTTGTTGAACGAGTAATCATGAAAGCATTACTACTTTTGACCTGGGAGCCCGAGAAGCTGAGGACCTTTAGATCCCATTTACCCCACTTGGCCTTATAGGATGTAGTACGGTGACTATGAGGGTGTAAACCTGAAGTAGTTGATACACGATACTACACTCAGACGAGGTTCTCTTGAGAATATTACTGATTCGCGAGTAGCCAGTCTGCTAGTAATATCCGAAAGATGGATCAATGACTCTGGGAACCTTGTTAGAACCCGATGTGCAGGTACTTTACCCTTAGTACACACCCTGTGGTTGGTTCTTCACCCATACTCCATGCTCGTGATCTCAAACCTTTGAATCTTGTTACCTGTGTTCTACATCCTGTGTTGCATGGCATTGCATATCGTTTGCATCCTTTGCATAATTCATTGCATACATCCAGTTTGTCCAGTAACTCATTCCAGCTGTCTCTATCTTCTAGCGTCATCTGTCAGTCGTCAAGCTGATTCCTCGTCACTGATACAAGACTAGAGCTAACTTCAGATGCAGAATGTCAGAGCAAGACAGTATAATGCAGAGATCCAAATGGAGATTAATGATCTGAAGTCAGGCAAGACTAAGCTTATTGAGATCCTCCAAGTCCTGATTGCCAGAGGAGAGCAACCTCAAAGAACTGTTATCCATGAGGTTTCTTGTATTGTTACTGACCCTTAGCCTCTTGTGTCTACTGCCATGATTGGTCAAACTTCCAGACAAGTTTTTCAAGGTTCTGTGTTCACCGAGCCCAGACTTGTGGTTCATACTGTTCCCTAGACTGCCCGAGCTCCCTTTGAGAATCCTCTCTATGACTACAATACTGCTAGTGCTCAAGGTGAAGATCGTGATGACTTTTTTGAACATGAGGTTGTCTATGAACAGTTTTAGGGTATAGAGAAGAGACTCAGAGCTATGGAGGGTAATGATTTCTTCAGTGTTGATGCGGACAACGTGTGCCTTGTTTCTGACCTTGTCATGCCTACCAAATTCAAGACTCCCGAGTTTGTGAAATTCAAGGGTAATTCTTGTCCAAGAGCTCATCTGGTTATGTACTTCCGAAAGATGGTTGCTTACACCAACAATCAAAAGTTTCTCATCCATTGCTTTTAAGACAATCTGAGTGGAGCTTCACTCAAATGGTACATGAACCTTGAACATAATGGTATCCAGTGCTTCCAGGATCTTGCTAATGCCTTCATGAAGCAGTACAAGTACAACCTTGACATGGCTCTTGATTGTCTCAACTCCAGAATATGTCTCAGAATGAGAGAGAATCCTTCAAGGAGTATGCTCAGCGCTGGAGAAAACTAGTTTCTTAAGTTGAACCTCCTCTTACAAAGAAAGAACTCACAGGAATGTTCATGGACACCTTGTCTCCATTATATTGGGAAAAGATGATTGGTAGTGTTTCCTTCAACTTCACAGACTTGGTCACTATTGGCCAAAGACTTGAAGAAGGTCTCAAGAATGGTACAGTGTCCAAAGCTGCCGAATCTTCTAAAGATACGAAGAAATCCTATGGGAACTTCCAGAAGAAAATAGAAGACCAAACCAATGCTGTTTTGACTAAAGCGGGAAGGCCTCGTCCCAGACCTCAGTATGCTAATCACCCTATTATTGCTGCTGTTACTCCCGTGGTTGCTGCTCCACGCCCAGTTCGAGCACCTCAATGTCTGACTGTTGGACAAAATCAGAGCCAAAATAGGACTCACTTTGATCCTATTCCCATGACAAACACTGAATTGTACCCTGTCATGGTTCAAAAAGGCTGGATTACTACAAGGACTCTACGTCCTCCTCCAAATCTTCTGCCAGCTGGTTTCAGTTTTGATCTCCATTGTACGTTCCATCAAGGTGTCGCAGGCCATGAGTTGGAAGCTATGCACTTTAAGCTAGAGTGTGTGATTTGATCAAGGGCGGAATCCTTGCCTTTCATGACACCAATCCCAATGTCCAGACCAATCCTTTGGGTTTTTATGATAAAAACTTGTTGAAAGAACAATTGTGCTATCTAATGTGTGTTCTAAGTATGCAGGTTCTAAAGCTTAAGAAGAAACCATTCAGAATCTGATAGAAGAACACATTTGAGAGAAGTTGAGTTACTGAATTCTGATGGCTAAGAATTTATGCATATTATTAACTGAAGTATGATGATATAGGTTTGCGTAGACTCTGAAGCTGAATATATCATAATCAGAAGAGCAATATAATGTCTCTACACTTAGTGAATGTATCAGCTTTTGGTGATCTTTTAGAACCATGAACTAAGCTAAGTTATCTGTAATGCAGAAAGCAAGCTACAATGTCAAATCAGTTTGTAGGCTAGAGTCTGTGTTCACATGGCTCAATAAGATTTCACATTCTTTACAAATATCTACTCTCAACGAATCTATAATACAAGATCACAAGGAAGACGCTTTGGTTAAACATGTTACACAACGAATAAAGATCTTTTGGTGTATCTATCTTCAACATCTCTTAGTACCATGGAGTAACAAAGACACTTGTAAAAGTTATCTCTTCAAACAGATATTATTCTACAACTGATATATAAGTAGCTGAAGATTCAATCTGGAAAAAACAACAAGGAAAATAAAGAAAGAGAGCCAAGAAGAAAATAAGTGTTCCACGTTTCTATCCGAATGGAAGAATAACAAGATCAACAATGGCAACATAATCGAGTATGCATAATTTTTTTTATATGTTATAAATTTTACAAAGCCTTAATATTTCTTAAATATTGAATATCTTAAGAATCTTAAGTGTTGTGATCTTTGTTATGGTTATTTACCCTGTACCTCTGATTGAATATCAAGTACACCTTGTTGTCTATTCTGCTAAACATATTATTTAGTAGATTAGAAAGAAAGTCTCTTCTTATATGCTTGAGCATCAAAGTCTCTTACTGTGAGCTTGAGCCATGTAAGTTTCTTGCCATGTGCTTGAGCATTGAAGTCTTGATTAGTTGATGATTAAGCAAGGAAGTCTTGGACTTTAGGTTTAAGCAGAAGTCTTGAATCTGTGGGATTTAAGAAGAAAGTCTTGGACCGTGGGTTTAATCAGAAGTCTTGAACCTGAGGGGTTTAAGCAGGAAGTCTTGGATTTGTGGAATCTAAGCAGGAAGTCTTGAACCTGAGGGGTTTAAGCAGGAAGTCTTGGATTTGTGGAATCTAAGCAGGAAGTCTTGGGCCGAGGGCCTAAGCAGGAAGTCTTGAACTTGAGGGGTTTAAGCAGGAAGTCTCGGGCTGAGGGTCTGAGAAGAAAAGTATTATGCTTGAGGGCATAAGCAATTGTAATCATGTTTTGATTATAGTGGAAAATCTCTTGTGTTGCAAGGGGACTGGACTACTTTCAGTTTGGGAGGAACCATGATAAATCTCTGACATTTTCTTTGTTATTTATTTGCTTTTGTTATTATTCTGCTGCAAAATATAATCAGAATCTGAACAATGGTTTAGAATTTGAACTCTGTTCAGAAGCAAAGCAAAAATAGAGAACACAATTAACCCCCATTTCATGTGTATTTTTCTCACCTTCAGTTGGAATCAGAGCATGGTCTATGTATAACACTTAATAGTTGTGTAGGTAATGATCCAATGAGAAAAATATGTATGCTTAAGACTTTCTTTCAAGAAAGAATCAAGTACCATATGAATAATATTACTTTACCAATCCTCCCATATTCAGTGCTGACTCCGTTGAATTTAAATAACGGAAAAGCAAAATATATTCTTATATCATTGGTCTTGATAAAAGGTTTTTGATGAATATTTATGGAATACCCTCGATAAAGGTATTGCTATAGAAGTTGATGGTGTAGGGATGATCTAAGATAGAAAATATCTCACACCAGCTCAGAAGAAGCTTTACAGAAATCATCTTGAAGTTAGAAGCATTTTAGTAGATGCTCTACCTTATTCTGAGTATATTAAGATCATTGATATGTCTACTGCTAAGACTATCTTTGAATCCTTGTGTTCTAAAATTTAAAGGGAATCAGATAAAAGCTTAACAATTTACACTTTATCTAATTTTTTCCAAGAAAATTCTGAGAATCACAGCTATTCAAGAAGTTAAAAACATGAGTATGTTGAGTCTTGAAAGTTTGATTAGCAATCTGTAGCGGGAAAATTTGAGATTAAGCTATTGATTAACTTAACTCATAAAGTAAGAGTCGCCACCGCACTTTTATTTTTCCAAAGGAATGGGGGGAAAGAACGAACAAAACTTAAAGAAGTTTTAAAACAAAACTAATAAAAACAAAGACAAGAGTAAGCGGGTTGGTTATACAATGGGAATGTGTTATCACCCAAAACATCTATAGTACTCTATAGGAACCTCTTGAAAATCTATGTTGGGCTTAAAAGGTGTTGTTTGCAAAAATAAGGGTGGAGATGAGAAGAGAAATATTTTTTTAGGGTTTTTTGTGTTTGACAAGACTTCTTGAGCCTTGTGCCTACGTACCCACAAAGTGAAATGGAGGATCAAAATATTGTAATTCATGTTAAAAATAACAAAAGAGTTTGTTGGGATTGATTTTAAATGGAAAAGATAAGTTGTCATTTTAAGGAGAAAACTGAACTAGTCACCCACAAGTATATGAGAATGGACCTTTGCATTACTATTAAGAAGGGCTCCAGCTTGGATAGAGATCAACAAGTATGCCACTAGCTCTCTCAAGTGGAAAAGAATCAACATCAAACATCACTATGGGGATAGGAGAATTACATCTCAACTATGAAAATGACTAATGTCTAATCCTTAAGGAAAAGGTTAAAAGGAAAAGTGCACAAAGGGAACAAAAATGACTTGAATGGATTATGTATTTTTTAAGTCTTATGAAAATGGTCTTGATATGCTTAAGATGAATTATCACTTTATTCAAGAAAAAAAGTTTGAGAATCACTTGACAAAGTCAAGGTTTATTGAGAAAGTGGTTTAAGTTTGAAAACAAGAATATTCTGAAAAAGGGAGAAGATTTTAAAAATTAAAGAAGACGAGGAGATGAAGAGACTATCCTAAAGCACAAAGTAAAATATAAGGAAGGAAATATCTAAACAAGAACAAGCTTTTGACACAAGTCAATACTCTCATCCTTTGGATTAAGCAACAAGCAACCAAATAAGTAGAGAAACAACCAAGCATCAGATAAAGAACTTAAGCCAAGGCCAAATATAAGGTAACGAAGCTTAGTCTTCCAAAAAAAGTCAACTCAAGGTCAAGGCTCCAGATGAATTCTAAGGTCTCAAGCCACAACTCCAAAGCATAGGATCAAGAACCTAATTCTAAGTCCATAAGTCCATCATCCAAGTAAGGTATAGTAACCAATAGTCCAATGGAAAAATTAAGTCTTTTTAATGGTTTAGCCTTTATTAATGTCTTAAAAGAGAAAAAGAAAGGTCCAAGTGGACAAAGGAAAAAGGCATAAACATAAACAATGAAAATATGATATGTAAATGACAACAATAAAATTATATATATATATATATAATCGTGAAGGCTGGATCAGATCCTGTTGAAGTGGGCCACCAAGTACGTCTGAGATACTGGGCATATAAGAGGAGGAGGGGGTGTACCTACAAGGCACTCTAACGCTCAAGTAAGAAAGGGTCAGAGAAAAAGGGCAAGTACAAAGTATGAGTTCGTAGGGTGATTATTTGATACCTGACCCTCTCAAGTGAGAGGGTTTATATAGTGCCCCCAGCGCGTGGCCAATGGTCCTATTTTCGGGGTGAAATTACTGTTTTCCCGTAGAATAGGTAACTGTCCAAACTAGGCGTTATGTCGGGCAGGGTGCCCAAAACTAGCTGTTATGTCAGGCATATGTATAGTTTTGGGCACATGCCCTTAGCTGTTCGGGGAGTGAAGAAGCCGTGCGGGTCAGGCAGCTGTTTCGGGGATGAGTGATGCAGTCCTTGCCCGATTAGGGGGGCAGAAAGGTAACTTTTGCCCCTTTGGTGGAATGGACTTAGGCAATTGGGCCGTTCTAGGAGCAGAAGTGGATTGCGCCATGTCTAGCTATTGGTCTAGTCCAGAACAGGAGCCCCCCAAGTCGTTGCTCCCGAGCATGGGAGTGATGACTTAAGGATAGCTCGTGGCTCCGAGAAGCTAGCGTGAAGCCGTCATTTTGTGACAGAGAGAGTTGTCTCGTGGTGCCCGTGACCCCTGGTGTTCGTGATATTCGTGTTCGTGTCTGGACTGGCCGTCGTACGGGGAGATTAACGGTTAGGAGGAATTGGAAACGTTAGGGCGCCACGTGTGCCTGGAGCCTTGTGCAGTAGTTACTAGGCAATGATGGCTAGTTAATAGCCATCATGACCTACGAGGGCATGCCTCTGCATGTACCCCTCAGTATAAATAGGGGAAGACTCAGTTCATTTTGAACTTTTCACTTTTTCTTCTCTCCGTCTTCCTCAACGCTTCTGTCCGTCACCGTCGTTCGTTGTTCTGGCCACCACACCAAGTTTCGAGTAATCACTTTTCATCTTTTTAACCAAGTAAGTTTGCTGATTTCGTGCTCTTTTGTCCCTTTTGATGGTTATTTGTAGACTACATGCAGTTAGGTTTAGGTTTAGAAGATGAATTGCTTCATTTCTGGCGGTTGTTGGTGGTGGACGGTGGTTAGGCAATTTTCCGCCGCCGACGAGGCCGCTGGGTTTTTGGGATATCTCTTGAGCAGGACGGTTTCCGACGTCGTCACGATGATGATACATGCGTAACCGTCGCAGTTGCTCAGATTCCGACGTAATGGTGAAGTTTCCGGTTGAGCGTTTGCAGTTTTCGGTGAAGCTTTGCAGTTTCCGGTGAAGCTTCAAATGGAAACTGGGAAGTGGCTCGAGGAATTTCCTCGTACGGAAGCAGTTCGTTCCGAGCGTCTCCTCGTGGGAGACTTTTTATTTTTTCGTTTGATGTTAGGGCTTAGGTCGAGGACGTCGTCCTCAGCCCTTTGCACGCCCTTTCACTTGACTAGCGGTGGAAGGGTGGATTTGATTCTTCGTCGAATTCACTTTTTCCTCTGCTTTTCAGGTGATTGACATGGCGACAGGGCCAGACGGGGAAATTATACTGGATTCTTCCGAGGAGGAAGTGAGTTCCTCGGAAAGCAGAAGATCAGAGGCCTCGAGTATCCCTAGCAAAGCCGGGGAGGAGGAGGAAACTGAGGGGGAGACTGTCGAAGGTTCAACGGAGGAGTGGTCGGTGGCTGAGCCTGCCGAGCACGTGTCCACTTTTGCGACATATCTAGGAGACGTCTTCACGGATGTTGGGCCAGAGGGGGAGTGGAAGGTGCATTTCCCCTCCGAGGATGATAGGGTCTACGACAACTACGGGGAGCATTTTTCCATGTATGAGTACGCATTCAAAGAGCTGGGACTGAGGCTACCGTTCATTGATTTCCAACAGTCAGTGTTCGTGCATCTGGACTTGGCCCCGACGCAGCTGCACCCGAACTCGCTGGCCTTTATCCAGGCATTTGAGCTAACGTACGAATATTTGGGGATAGGGGCTACTCTCCCTTTGTTTTTCACAGTCTTCCATCTTCAACGACAGTTGACGGGGAGGAATTATGGCTGGGTTTCGCTAAAACAGCCCTGCAAGCTGTTCAAGCCCTTTTCAGAGTTGATTTGGACATTCAAGGAGAGGTTCTACATTATAGAGCCTGTATCAGAAGCCGCCCAGGATAGCTCGTATGTCTAGGTGATTGAAGTTGACGAGGAGGGCAACAACAGGCGCGATGAGGCTGGGAGGTTCATTGGGGAGAGAGAGTTCAAGTTCCCTTTCCACTAGGGACCTGGCCACTTTACCAAGGCGCCCAATGAGTATGTTCTTCAGCCAAACAACCTGGACGGGCAGGATGTCGTTGCTTACGATACGCTGGTGAAATATGTCAACTCCTTCCGGCTTACTGAATGCTGGACGAAGAAGGGTGACCCCATCTTCGAGGAGGATGGTAGCCAGCGAGTGAAGTATCATTTCATTAACACCAAGGCACTTTTGGAGTGCAAGACTCCCGCAGAAGCTTATAAATTGCTCGGTAGTCTTATTTATTTTACTTGTCCGACATAATTTTTCTTCGTCGTCTAACGCTCTTATTTTGTTTATGCATGTGAGATGCCTCTTTCTCACGAAAGAATGGTAAAGAATGCTCTTGCGAGGAACAAGCACGGGGCAGCTGCTCCAAAGTCTCAATTTGCCCAGCGTGCTCCTACTCCTCCTCAGCCTACTGCGGGGACCTCTTCTCCCACTCCTGCCCCCAGGGATCTCGCTTGCCTCTGGCCTCACTGTCCAAGCGGTTCAGGGCCACTAAAGGGGTAGATCTTACCCGGGCGCCGGAAAAGGGGAAGTTTGAACTTCCTCCATGTATTCTTGACAGAAGGTTCTTTGAAGGGACTTCGTTGGTCGTGCCGCGGGCAGAGTCTCTCCGGCTGGAGGGTATGGACCATCTGAGCAAAAGGGCGCTGGTGGCCCAAGATGCCTCTGCACTGGTCAGAGTTTTGGAGATGGCGGCCATTTATGCTGAAGGGGATTCTGCGACTGAGTCTGAACTCAGAGTTTCCTGAGCTACCATGGAATCTCTTGAAGAGATGGCGAGGAAAGCCAAGGAAGAGGCTAATAGTGCTGATGATGCCCAAAAGAAGGCTGACGAGGAGGCTACCAGGTTGCGAGGGAAGAATACTACGCTGGCAGCGGAGAAGAAGGCAGCCGAGGAGCTGATCGAGCAGTTGAAGCTAGCAAGTGCTCCGGTCGAAGATGAACCAGAGGATGTCTGGGAAATAAAGACTAGGGCCGAGTTGGTTGCTCGTTTACTGAAAGCCGAGGATGACAACATTGTCATTGGGGATGAGTCTTTTCAGAATGCTGTGACCCAACTGCGGGTTGTCAACCCCGGGGTTGAGTTCTCCACCGAAGGCATCCACTACCTCTCTCATGTCAAGGATGACAGGATAGTCAGTCCGAACTCGCTCCTCGGCGGTGACGAGCATGCCGAAGATTTGAACGACGATACCCAGGGGCCTGTGATGGTGTTTTTTTATCTTTGTTGTAATTTGTCCGGCCTGCGTGCCGTGTAATTTGTTGTAACTTATTTTGAATGGGGGGCATGGCCCCCAGTTTATGTAATCAAGCACAATTGTGGTCCTTGAGGCCACCTACTACTTTTAATTATGTGCCCGGTCCTTGTGGCCAGTTTTGTGATTTGCATGGCTTTATCTGCTTTAAATTTTGCTAAGTGTTGTACTTATGCTCGTTATGCATGTGTGCCTGTGATAGGGATTATTTTGTTTTGCTTTAAGTTTTAGGGAATTACTCGTTGTAGATGTGTTCGGCAGTGAGGGGTACTGGTCAAACAGCCAGGGAATGTCTGGGCGAGAAAGTGGAGCTCAGGTCGCGCTTGAGGCCTGAGTTCGCAGCGTGAACCTCCCATCGCGAGCTAGGTGTTCTTCCTGTCGTGGTACTTTGACAATGGCGGTGCTCGATTGAGGGACCTCTGTCGATCAGAGACCTGGCTCATTCCTGAGCGGGGTTTTGCTTTACTGGCATGCAACACTTGTATTTAGGCGTGCATCATGGTCGGTGTGTGATGCTCGTCGTTGTGATAGATTAAACCGACAGTTAAGGCCTTAGCTGTAGTATTGCTTTAGATTTTTGGCGTTCCATGGTCGAACAAGTTCTTCCCCGTTGAGATGTTCTAGGTAATAGGCCTCATTCTTCGTTTTTGCCCGGACACGATAGGGTTCTTCCTAGTTAGCAGCTAGTTTACCTTCGTGGGAGTCCTTATGGTTTCTTCTTAGGACAAGGCTGCCCACGTCGAACTCTCGTCGTATCACCTTGGCGTTGTGCCTGATGGTAATTTTTTTGTTTTAAAGAGGCTTCGCGGAGGACTGCCCCAGATCGGACTTCCTCGACGAGGTCGAGTTCCTCCCTTATTGATTCGCCGTTCATCTCCTCGTCTAGGGGTGATTCTGTCCGCCTGGAGGGTACGTGAACTTCTATGGGGATCACAGCTTCGGTCCATAGGCTAGACGAAAGGGTGTATCCCCGGTTGTAGAGTGTGGAGTTGTGCGGTATGCCCATAAGACGCTGTGCAGTTCCCTGACCCAGGCTTTCTTTATTTCGTCTAGCCTTCGCTTGAGGCCTCGAAGGATGACCCAGTTCGCCGCTTCGGCTTGTCCGTTGGTCTGGGGATGTTCGACGGATGCGAAGTGTTGCTTTGTGCCCAACTGGGCGACGAAGTCCTGGAACTTCCTGTCTGTGAACCGTGTCCCATTGTCTGTGACTATCGCCTGGGGGATGCCAAAACGTGCAAGGATGTTTCGTTTGTAGAAACGTAGTATGTTAAGGGCAGTTATCTTGGCTAGAGCCTCCGCTTCTATCCATTTTGTGAAGTAGTCCACGCCTACTATTAAGTATTTGTTCTAGTTTGATCCTATTACGAATGGTCCCAGGATGTCTAGGCCCCACCAGGCGAATGGCCACGAGGAGGACATGGCCTTGAGCTCGTTAGGTGGAGCTAGGTGCGTGTCCCTATGCCGTTGGCATTTATCGAATTTCTTCATGTGCTCTTTAGCATCATGTTGCATGATTGGCCAGTAGTACCCTACTCGAAGGGCCTTTCGGGCAAGAGACCTTCCTACGAGATGTTGGGCGTTGATTCCTTCGTGAATTTCGCGCAAGACGTGGGTGACCATTTCTTCCTTGACCCACTTGAGCAGTGGGATGAAGAACCCTGGCTTGTAGAGTTTGTCTTCGACCAGGACGTAGGAGCAGGCTCTTCACCTGACTATGCTGGCTTCTTTTGGGTCGGACGGGAGTTCGTCCTTAGCGAGATATTTGTAAACGGGGGTTATCCAGCAGTTGTTGTCACCGATCATTTGTACGTCAAGTGTCGGGGAAGTTTATTGGATGCTTGGTCGAGGAAGCACCTTCTGGATGACGAACTTGTTTCTGCCCTTCTTCTTCGTGCTTGCCAGTTTAGACAAAACGTCTGCCCGGACGTTGTGTTCGCGGGGAACATGCTTTACCTCTACCGCTGTGAATTTCACCATCTTCTCCTTGACCAAAGCTAAGTGCTCGACCAGGTTGTTGTTTTTGACTTGATATTCTCCTCGAACTTGGAGGGCTTCCAGTTGTGAATCCGTGCAGATGACGACCTCTTCCGCGCCGAGATCTTCGGCCAGGCGTAAACTGGCGAGAAAGGCTTCGTACTCAGCCTGATTGTTAGAGGTGGGGAAGGACAAGGTGAGTGATACTTCAACGATGATTCCTTCGTCGCTCTCCAGTATAATGCCTGCCCCGCTTCCCGCCAAACTGGAGGCCTCGTCCACGAAAATGGTCCATTTGCGCGTCCTGCAGGTAGGGGAATCTGTGAACGTCATTTCTGCGATGAAATCAGCCAAAGCTTGTGCTTTGAGGGCTTTTCTGCTTGCATACTGGATGTTGAATTAGGACAGCTCTAGCGACCATTTGAGCATTCTTCCAGCCATGTCGGGTCGTCCTAACAGCTGCTTCACGGGTTGGTCTGTCCAGACCATGATCGTGTGGGCCAGGAAGTAGTGTCTCAGTCTTTTAGCTGCGTTGATGAGGTCCAGCGCCACTTTCTCTATCTGTTGGTATCTCAGCTCTGGTCCCTATAGTGCTTTGCTCATGAAATATATGGGCTTTTGCCCGTCAGGAGTTTCGTGGATAAGAGCGGCGCTCACTACCTCAGATGCTATGGCGAGGTACAGGTACAAAGTCTCGTCGTTGTCTGGGCGAGACAGAACGGGCGATTTTGAGAGTGCTCATTTCAGATGGAGGAGAGCCTGGTCATATTCCTCGGTATATTCGAACGCTGCCTCCTTGCGGAGGAGTTTGAAGAATGGTAGGGCGTGTTGGTCAGACTTGGCCACGAAACGGGATAATGATGCGAGCATCCCGTTGAGGGACTGGATGGATTTCTTCGACTTGGGCGTTGGAAACTCGGAGAATGCCCGGCACTTATCGGGGCTGGCTTCGATTCCTTGTTTTGTTAAGTAGAAGTCGAGGAATTTGCTTGCCCGGACACCGAACGTGCACTTCTCCGAGTTGAAGTGCATCTGGTACTTTCTGGCCTGTTCGAAGACCTTCCTTAAGTGGGCGGTGTGATCGGTTTCCTCGTGGGATTTTACGATCATGTCGTCCATATAGACTTCGAGCATGTCACCTATCTCTCCCAGGAAGACCTTGTTCATCATCCTTTGATAGGTTGCGCCGACGTTGTTCAGGCCAAAGGGCATTACGTTGTAGTAATAGTTTCCCAATTCGGTCATGAAGGCCATGTATTTTATATCGCTCATTGCCATTAATGGTATTTGATTATAGCCCAAATAGGCGTCCATGAATGATAAAAGTTAAAAACCTGCAAAGTTATCAACAAGTTTATCAATATTGGGGAGGGGGTAGGCATCCTTTGGGCATGCCCTATTAAGATCGGTATAGTCAATGCACATTCGCCATTTGCCATTAGATTTTTTCACCAGTACAACGTTGGAAAGCCAAGTGGTGTACTTGACCTCCGAGATAAATTTGGCCTAGAGGAGGTTCTTTACAGCTTTTTCTACAGCCTCCGTGTTCTCTGGAGACTGCTTCCTCCTACATTGTGCTACTGCTATGACGGCTGGGTCAATCGTGAGCTGATGGCAAGCGAGGGAAGGGTCCAATCTGGGCATCTCGACGGCGCTCCAGGCGAACATGTCGGTGTTCTCACGGAGGCAGGCTTTGAGTTGCTAACTGTAGCGAGTGATTTTTGGATGTGGTTGTGAAGCACGATCGCTCTAGTACTACAGTTCAATTCATTTTTTATCCTATTAAAGCTGATGAAGGAAGGGAAATAGATGTCTCCAACTAACCCTGCTTACATACTGAGATTAAACAGCGGTCTGTTAGGTTACAGATGCTACAAAGATTCGGGGTTTATCCTAGGTTTATTTTGTTGATGAGGGGTGCTTTAGACTATTGGTTGAGATGTTAGGATGGATATATATATGAAAGTATGGGATTTTGGGTTTTTTTTAGTGTGCTCGCTAAGATTTTTCTTTCAATCTTATGCCTACGTATTCCCGTTTACCGAAATAGGGAAATCAGAGCGTTCGTAGTTCCTCCTATTCTATGGGAGGAAATGGTTGTTTTGGTGTCTTGTTCAAAGCCCAAGACGTGAAGCGAAAGGTGATTTGTATCTTGTTCAAAGCCCAAGATGTGAAGCTGAAGGGTTTATTTGTATCTTGTTCGAAGCCCAAGATGTGAATCTAAAAGGTCTCAACTTTAGAGAGAATTTGTCATCTCTAAAGAGGGGTTTGTCTGTTACGACTGTTTATAAAGGAGAATTACTTTAACCGGGATTTGTGAATCCGGCAATGCCATAATTTCCTTTATAGGGGATTTCAACCTGAAGGAGAAGACTTTAACTCAGTGTAGAGTAATGCCATCTTTCCTTAGGAATTTCTCATACTAAGAGAGGGACATTGGCATGGATGTAGATGATCCAGAGGCTTGCCGCTTACAGCAATTAGATGAAGGGGAAGGAGTTGTTGATGTTTGTGTACTGTGAATAAGGCACAACTTTGATGCTAAAAGGTTGATTAGATCAACCAGTGGTTTTCTTATACAAAGCCTAAGAGGAGGCTAATATGTGTCTCGTACAAAGCCCGAGAGAGAGGCTAAAAGGTTTTGACTCAACGAGGGAATCTTTTGGTATCTCGTATAAAGCCCGAGATGGAGGCTATTTGACTCAACAGGAGAGTTTTTTGTATCTCATACGAAGCCCGAGATGGAGGCGAAAATTTGTTTGGCTCAATAAGAACCTTTTTCTATCTCGTATAAAGCCCGAGATGGAGGCGAAATGGGTGATTGACTCAATGAGAGAGTCTTTTATGTGTCTCGTACAAAGCCCGAGAGAGAGGCTAAACGTTGTTTGACTCCACTGGGGAAAATCATTGATCAAAGCTCAAGAGGAAGCTAACTTCATTGGAGAAGGATCATTATACAAAGCCTAAGAGGAGGCTGTGGTAACTTTTTCAGTTAAGTGACAGGTCCAGTATACTGATTTTGAAAGAGAAAATCAGTTCTTATATGAGCAACACTGTACTCAAGGATATGATTCGAGGATCCGGGTTATTCCTGTTCTTTAAGGAAGTGCGAAATCCGAAGGGTATTGAGATTGTTCGAGTCTACGGGTTTTCTTCCTATTCTTGAAGGGGTCACTTGAGAATGTCTGGAAAACTCAAGGAGATTAGACTGTCCAAGTCTAGAGTGTCATCTTTTGTACTGTGCTTTGAAAAACAATAGTAGACTCTATGAAAGGACTGCTCTATGCAGATGACTAATATCTGTTCCTATACCTCTAAAAGGTCGTCGGGATAATTTGTATGAAGCCCAAGAGGAGGCTGGAAACTTTTAAGAAGCCTACGGGTCCTTGTACGATGCCCAAGAGGAAGCTATCATTCCCGGAGGAAGAGATCATTATACGAAGCCTAAGAGGAGGCTGTGAATACTTCTAAGAAGCCGTAGGGTCCATGTACTAAGCCCAAGAGGAGGCACGGTTGCTTTTAGGAGGCCTGTGGGTCCTTGTATGATGCCCAAGAGGAGGCCGATGCTTTTAAGAAGCCGATGGGTCCCCAAACCCCGAGAAATTCAAGGCAAGCTATTCACAAGGAATAGATCAAGTCAGGAAAGTTCATGATTTGGAAGAAACTCAAGAGATGCCATTCACGGAGAAAAGATCATCTCTGGGGAATAGAGTTTCTTTGATAACTTCTAAAAGTGACAGTCTATGAAAGGGTTCACCGAGAATGCTGCCTTTCATATCTCCATATTGTTTAACCCCAAGAGGAGGGAAGACTGTGTCTGGTAATCCTATGAGGATCTAGTTTAGACTATTTCTAAGAGGGATCAACGGCTTTACCTAGTGCTAGACGTAGTTTCCGGGGAAATTCTAAATATCTTTACTATTATTACACAGTTGATATGAGTTTATGAAAGAAGACTTACAGCGAGACAGTCCCACAATACAGTTATATGTATATAAAAGCGGTAAATGAAAGCAATAACCACTTACTCGGTTGTAGAGCTTCCATGCTGTTTGGTTAGTTGTTCAACAAAGAAAGATTGAAAATAACAGTATATTCAAAATCAAAGGAGAAAGTGCTTTGAAAAAGAAAAATTTGGGGCTTACAGCTCAAGGAGAGGCCCAGGGTTTTATCAGTGAGCGCACTGTTTGAATTTGTACATAGGGACTTATACAAGTGACTGTGGCCCAAAAATTGTTTCCTGTACAAAGGGATGGGTCTTGCACTCTCTCAAGAGGCCCAAAAGGTTTAAAGAAAAAGAGTGGGGCTTATAACACGAGGGTAGGCCCAGTTGATTTTTCGTTTAAAAATGGCGATCGCGCCGAGATTTTCTTTTAACGCGAAGGGGCTTATACAATATCTGAGGCCCAAAATGTTTTTGGTTAAAAGGGGATTAGGTCTTACACTCTATTAGAGGCCCAAAAAGTTTTGAATGGGTCTTATAGCTCGAGGAGAGGCCCATGGTTATTTTTCAAAAGGCGGCGATCGCACCGTTTGTTTTTTGACGGTATCGGGACTTATACAATACACTGAGGCCCAAAAAATGATTTGGTCAAAAAAGGGATTGGGTCTTACACTCTATTAGAGGCCCAAAAAGTGTGAAAATGATTTATGAGGGTTGAATTAATCCAAAAACCCTAATTTGTTTTCAAAAATGTGTTTTAATTGAATAAAAATTCAATTAAAATGATCAAAATTGTTTAACATAGGAAAAACAAATTGTGATCTTGGATTAATGTTTCAAAAATTAAGTATTGACCTACAAAATAATTAGAAAGCATTAAAAGTTGCAAAATCAAGGTGGAAAAAATATTTTAAATGTCAAAAACAATTAAAACATTAATTCTTTGCAAAAATATAAATTATATAAAATAAATAATATTTTTGGGATTTTTTGGGAAAATAAAATATTTTAACATTTTTGTGAATTATTAAAAAAAGAATCAACTAAAAATCATTAAAACTCAGAGAGAAATTAATTTTTGAATCAATTAAATAAAATCACAAAATTCAAATATTTGAATTTATGAAAAATGGCGCCAAGAACAGCTGAAGAACACGCGCTTGTTTCAGCTTGGCCCAGATTTGCATTTTCTCTCCAATCTCACTGAATACCTAATCATATCATGTAATCCACATACCAATCAACTCGTTTCAACCTCACGATCATGTCTATGGTATTTAATTTCATTTAAATTAAACATATAACAAGAAATCACGAAAAATCCTCAAGAACCCTAATTTCTGCATGAAGGCTAGGATTTTTGATACACGATTCAAACAATGCAATTAATTGAGGGGAAACATTCCATGCATGATTATGAACAATTGGCAAAAGTATTGTGCGAGGAAATATGCATAGATTGAGAGATGACCAAGTTTAGGCTTACCTCTAGGTCGTGACAGGCTTACCTCTAGGTCGAAACAGCAAGAGCAAATTTATTTCTGAGTTGGAGGTGTTACAGATGAGTTGTGATGATCTGAACAGCTTCCCTACACCCTATAGAGTGTGTTTGAATGCTTGGACTTGATTGAAACTGGCTGGATCACTTCATGGCATCTCAACTGCACTTTGGTTAAAACCTTGAGCAATTGACTGGTGATTCTGAGAAATCAGTGTTCCAGTTGTTGTTTAAGTGTTTGATCAGCTCATATATGATGTATATGAGGTGTGTGTGATTGGTTTGATTGGACAAGCTCTCAAACACAAAACTCGATAGTGACTTGCCTTAGAAGGCAAAATTGGAGTGAAAGAAGAGATTTTGAGGAAAGCATCTGTTAGATGGCTTTGGTGTACTCAAACTGATCACAATTGAGCTCTATTTATAGTAGATCAAGTTTTTTTTGGGATCCACAGTGAATGGCAACTGCAGCAGGTGTTTGTTCAATGTTGGCCAATGGAAATCCAAGTCTCCTCTAGTCAACCATTGACTAGAGGTTAGGGCACAGGGTTGTGGTTCCCTTGGTCTTGGATAAGCCTTGACTAATTTCATATGAGAATGGCTCAGTCCATGCCACCTTGATGCTTCCATTGAATGCTCCAATCCAAAATTGGAGTCTTGTCCCTATTTTACGCTATTTCTTGTTCCAAAGACTTTGGAGGCTTGGCTCAGTGATTGTCCCCTTTAGATTCAATCCTCAGAGGTGTCCAAGTGGATAGGAGCATTTGGATTTGGCTGATTTTGGTAAATCGAGCAAAAATGCAAATTCTGCCTTGCCTTGGCAGATTTCAACAAGGCAACTTTCCAATGTCATATCTCATGGCTCAAATTGAATTTGGTAATGTTCTTGGCCATTTTGGAAAGCCCTTACATGATACAACAACTGTTTGAACATGTTTGGTTTTGATCTATTTTGAATCCAAGTGAAAAATCCCCCTACATTTGGCAAAAAGTAGGGTAAAATCTGACTTAGTGAAATTTTCACTAAGTGTTGGAACAAAGTGACCTTTCTTGATTTTGATCACTCCATAACTCAAAATCCACAATGAATTGGAATTAGGTCTAGTTGAAGTTTTTGTAGAGGGCAATGAGATCTACAAATCAAGCCTTGGATGGGAGAAAATGGCTTTGTGGTTTAGGAGTTATGGTCCTCCAAAGTTGGTACCCTAGCCACTTTATTTTTAACTTAGAAAATTTTCTAAGTTTTTTATGGTTACCCCTTTTACAAGTTATCCAACTTTTCTTGATTTTTCTTGATGAATGATGATTCAAATCATACATTAACATCATTTTAGGGTTAAAAATCCATTTTGGTGAAAAATCTCAAAAAGTCAAAGTTGATTTTTGAGCACAGTTGACTTTTTATCAGATGAATTCCAAACAGTGCAATTCTTCAGGAAATCATGTCCTTGACCTAAATCAAACTTGATGGACATGTTCCATGGGTGTCATAGGGTATATTGATGCATGTCATAGGGCTTGGGAGCATGTCCTGGTCAAAAGTCAAAGTTACAGTTGACTTTTTCCTTAAAACCCTAACTATGGTGCAGATGAAATTGAGACTTGTTGCTCAAGCTTCTTGGATTAATCCATTGTTGCAAATGGATCAATATAGTGTGTTGGAGACCCTCAAATCCTCTCTTGAGTTCTTGGCTCATGGTTTGCCCTAAAAAGTCAACTTAGGGGTGAATTAGGTCAAGAAACCCTAATTCCTGATTTTTTGATGAATGCATCCCCTGAGGCAAAATTGACTTGATGATTGGGTCCATGAGGTTCCATGGAGTATATTAGGTTATGTTTTGGATAATTGGCTTGTGCCCAAATAAAAAATTTCCATCTGGGGGCCCTGGTCGACCAAAACCCTAATTTGGTGATACTGTCGATCTTGAGACTTGATCCACCTAGAAGGTAGCAGCCTTGTGCTTGATCCTTGAAGTGGGAGTCCTTTTGATCCATTGTGGATGTTTGAGAGGTTAGATAAGTTGAAGATCATGTCATTCCTTGATTGACCCTTTGTCTAAGCACTCAGAGAGGGCTTGAAACCCTAATTTTTTATTGTAGTGGATGCTCACCCATCTTTGGGGAGACTGATGAAGTATGATGGTCCATCCATACTGTGATGATGATTTGCACGATGATGGGAAATCTTAGTGGTCAAAATTTGGGGTATGACACTAATTTGCGATGTTGGGGAGATCTGCTCCAATCTTTACTCCCCGCTGGGGGTCGTCGCCGAACAAGACGAGCACAAAGTCGCCATTCGGGATGGGACGCGTCGGATGGGAGCTGCTGTTGGGTGTGGCCGATGAGCATCTCGAGGCTACTTGATCCTTATTCTGGTCCTCCTCGGGAAAACGGTTGTCGAGGTCGATGGAGTCGACCTGAGGTAGCGGCTTGGCCTCCTCGGAGCTGCTGGAAAAGGCTGGCGTGTTTGATGCCTTTAGCTTGGACGCGATGGCGTTGAGTCCCTTCGTGGCAGCTTCGAAGTATCGTCGTGCGGCTTCGATGTTGCTGTGGAGGGTGGCGACCATCCCCTTTGAAGTGTAGTACTTCATCTTGAGGTGAACGGTTGAAGGCACAACTACTAATTCGGCCAAGGTTGGTCTTCCGAAGATGCACTGGTACAGAGACGGGCAGTCGATTACCAGAAACTTCACCTTAACGGATCTGGCCGTCTCTGTTGATCCAAAAGTGACGATCAGTTCGACGTATCCCTAGGGTTTGGTCACTGATCCGTTGAATCCTTGCAAATCAGACCCCACGTAGGGGGTGAGGTGTGATTCGTCCAGCTGAAGTGTTGAAAATAGTTGGGAGTGCATAATGTCGACCGAGCTGCCTTGGTCGACAGGGATTCTGCGAACGTCGAAGTTCGCCATTCGAGCTCTGACGAGTAAGGGTATGCTCGAGTTTGGAGATCCTCCGAGGAGCTCTTCCCGATAGAAGGAAATGGGGACAGAGCCCTTTTGGGCTTGGTCGAGCATGGTTATCTTACTGGAGCTCGTGCTGATTAGGTGCTCGAATTTTCTTTTCACGGAGCCCACCATGACTTTATTGAAGCCCCCGCCCGAGATGAGCATGGCGGAGGGGAATGTTTCCCACGGGTTGTGGTCCGAGAAGTAGGCAGGAGCGCTGAGCTCATCTGGGACGTAGAAGTCCTCTGGTCGCAACATGGACATGGCGACCTGGATGTTGGCCTCTTCCGAGGAAGGCACCTCTTCCTCTACATTTTTGGACTCCTGAGCGTCTTGTCGGGGGGCGTCTTTCTTTTTCGCGAACTGGTTCAGGTGGCCATCCCTGATCAGTATCTCGATGGCATCCTTCAAATGGATGCAGTCTTTGGTAGTGTGGTCGTGACTCTTATGGAAACGACAGTACTTCGATTTTTCGGCGTTGGGTTTGGCTGGTATTTGTTTGGGGAAGCGGACCCCTGCCTGCTTGAATTCCGAATTTATGCATTCGGACCGTATCTTCTCCCTGGAGACGGTCAGGGGGTATAGTCGTGGAATCGTCCAGAGGGTCCCTTGCTGTCGCGGGAGTCCCGTGGACGGTCTTCGCGCTTCCTTTCTCCTCGACGGGATGTCGAGGCTTCTTCGCCTCTAGAGGCCCGAGCATTCTCCTAGTGGCGTGAATCTCGGACGGAGTTGGCCGTTTCCTTCTCCTCATACTGAATGTGCGACTATGCCTTGAGGATAGACATGGCAACGGGGCGGGTCGGGGACGGTTTTTACGTCCCCCAAACCCAAACCCGAATCCCCACACAATCCCCGTTCCCCGCCCCAAACCCAAACGGGGATGGAGAATTAAAACCCAAACCCGTCCCAAACGGGTTCGGGTTGGGTTCGGGTATCCCCGCCCCGCCACCATCCATTTAGTATAATCAATATTTTTAATAGAAAATATTTTTTTTTTCGAAAATCAAATTACATTTCAAATAATAAAAACAAAATCTCAAAAAAAAATTCTTACATACATTTTGAATATTTTAAATAATTAATACAAATCAAAATATTAAAACATTGATCATATATTAAATATTCCAAATTAACAAAATTAAATAATAATGTGCATAATAAAATAAACGTGGCGGGTTCGGGGTGGGTAGTAATGTCCCCATTACCTGACCCGTTCCCATATTTTTTAATCGGGAAAAACCTAAACCCGAATCCAAACCCAGTCAAAGCGGGTTTTCCCTGTCAACTTCGGTGCGGGTTCGGGTGGGTACCCGCGGGTATGGGTTTTGTTGCCATGCCCACTTGAGGAGGAGGGCACCCAGGTTCCTCAGAAGTGCGAGGCCGACGGCTTTAGAAAATTCTGAGCCTGGGCAGAGTCCTTGCTCCAGCAGAAATTTTTTCATCTCGTCCGTTGTAGGGACCTGTACCGCTTCTTTGTTGAACCTCTCGATGTATGCCCAGAGAGGTTCGTCCTTTCCTTGGATTATGACCCCAAGGGAGACTTCAGTCTTGGGGTGGCGGCGCGACGCTGTGAAATGTCAGGAGAACATTCTACCCAGTTGCTTCCACGAAGTGATAGACTCTTCGGGCAGCTGCTTGTACCACGTCATGGCCCCTTTTCGGAGCGTGGTCGAAAATAGCGCGCACTTGATGGCACCCCGAACGCCGCGATAATCCAACAGTGCATTGATGTTCTCGATGTGCTCGTCAGGGTCGGTCGTACCGTGATACGTGCCCAGTGTTGGGGGCTTCTCCAGGCCCTTGGGGAGACGTGTTGCCAATATTTCTTGGGATAATGGGCCGTGAGGCTCATCATCACTGCTGGAGCTGGTTGGTGACGGAGACCGTAGGATTCGCTCGTGGCGGCGGTTTCTCATGGGGGAAGGTGAACGGGCCCGGCCTATTGACCTGACCAGAGGTGACTGCTTATCTCTTTGGGTCCTCTTGTGACTGGGAGAGTGCTGGTTTCGCGGAGAAACCTGGTCGTATTTTCGGACAGTGCGAGATTCTGGCTCTTGGCGTAGCCTTCGGTCGACTTCTCGTCAAGGTTGCGCGCTCTTGGATCGTCGATGGTTCTTCCTCAGAGGAGGGGATCTTGGACGAGCAGATTCCTCCAAAGCCCTAATCCTTTCGTTTTGTTGAAGGATCAGGAGGTTAGTCTTGTTGATCGCGTCTAGAAGGGCCACCACGACCGGATCGACATTGGGTGGAGCAGGAATGGGCTGGATGGCCAGCGAGGGCTGGTTGTCTTCGCGATCAGCAGGAGTAGGGGAAGGAGAGGTTGTGGCCCCGTCTCTCAGAAAGTGGGGATCTCCGAGGAGAAAAGATGGATCGTCAACGTCAGTCTTGTTGACGGGTAGGACAACGGATTGGAGAGCACCTTTGGCGTGATCTTGAGAAGCCATGATGATGATCTTGGAAATTTGCATTAATCTTTGGTTTCCGGGGAAAGAACGAAGGGGAGAACAAGAGTTCCCACAGACGGCGCCACTGATCGTGAAGGCTGGATCAGATCCTATTGAAGTGGGCCACCAAGTACGCCTGAGATGCTGGGCGTATGAGAGGATGAGGGGGTGTACCTGCAAGGCACTCCGATGCTCAAGTAAGAAAGGGTCAGACAAAAGGGGCAAGTACAAAGTATGAGTTTGTAGGGTGATTATTTGATACCTGGCCCTCTCAAGTGAGAGGGTTTATATAGTGCCCCCAGCGCGTGGCTAATGGTCCAATTTTTGGGTGTAGCGAGCGATTTTGGACGCGGTTCTTAAGCGCTGGTCGCTCTCTGCGGTTGAGCTTAAAACTACATGTCGATTCATTTTTTATCCTATTGTGAGCTGATGAAGGAAGGGAAATAGATGTCTCCAATTAACCCTGCTTTGCATACTGAGTTTAAACAGTGGTCTGTTAGGTTACGAATGCTATCAATGTAGGGGGGCCTTTGTACTGGTTATTTGTATTTTCTCCCATACTGATTCTTCTTCTTTTTTATCTAGACAGAGGGTTTCTACCGGGGAACAAGGATTAGGATGTTAGGACTGATGCTTTTGAATTACTGCTTTTGATATGGGATTTTGGGTTTTTGTTTAGTGTGCTCGCTAAGATTTTTCTTTCAATCTTATGCCTACGTATTCCCGTTTATCCAAAACAGGGAAATCAGAGCGTTCGTAGTTCCTCCTATTCTATGGGAGGAAATGGTTGTTTTTGGTGTCTTGTTCAAAGCCCAAGACGTGAAGCGAAAGGTGATTTGTATCTTGTTCAAAGCCCAAGATGTGAAGTTGAAAGGTCTTAACTTTAGAGAGAATTTGTCATCTCTAAAGAGGGGGTTGTGTGTCACAACTGTTTATAAAGGAGAATTACTTTAACCGGGATACGCGGATCCTAGCAATGCCATAATTTCCTTTATAGGGGGTTTTAACCTGAAGGAGAAGACTTTAACTCAGTGTAGAGCAATGCTATCTTTCCTTAGGAATTTCTCATGCTAAAAGAGGGACAGTGGCATGCATGTAGATGATCCAGAGGCTTGCCGCTTACACCGATTAGATGAAGAGGAAGGAGTTGTTGATGTTTGTGTACTGTGAACGAGGCACAGCTTTGATGCTAAAAGGTTAATTGGATTAACCAGTGGTTTTCTTATACAAAGCCTAAGAGGAGGCTAATATGTGTCTCGTACAAAGCCCGAGAGAGAGGCTCAACGATGGAATCTTTTGGTATCTCGTATAAAGCCCGAGATGGAGGCTAAAGTTTGTTTGGCTCAATAAGAACCTTTTTGTATCTCGTATAAAGCCCGAGATGGAGGCGAAATGGGTGATTGACTCAACGAGGGAGTCTCTTATGTGTCTCGTACAAAGCCCGAGCTGGAGGCTAAGGTAACTGTTTCAGTTACGTGACAGGTCCAGTATACTGATTTTGAAAGAGAAAATCAGTTCTTATATGAGCAACACTGTACTCCTGGATTTGATTCAAGGATCTGGGTTATTCCTGTTTCTTTAAGGAAGCGGGAAATCCGAAGGGTATTGAGACTGTCCGAGTCTGCAGGTTTCCTTCCTATTTAACGAAGGGGTAACTTGAGAATGTCTTTGAGACTCAAGGAAGTTAGACTGTCCGTGTCTAGAGTTTCATCTTTTGTACTATGCTTTGAGAAACAGTAGTAGACTCTATGAAATGACTGTTCTATGAAGATGACTAAGTTCTGTTCCTATACCTCTAGGAGGTCGTCGGGACAATTTGTACAAAGCCCAAGAGGAGGCTGGAAACTTTTAAGAAGCCGATCGGTCCTTGTACTAAGCCCAAGAGGAGGCTATCATTCCCAGAGGAAGAGATCATTATACGAAGCCTAAGAGGAGGTTGTAAATACTTCTAAGAAGCCGTAGGGTCCTTGTGCTAAGCCCAAGAGGAGGCGGGGTTGCTTTTAGGAAGCCTGTGGGTCCTTGTACGATGCCCAAGAGGAGGCCGATGCTTTTAAGAAGCCCGTGGATCCCCAAACCCCGAGACATTCAAGGCAATGCTATTCACCGAGAATAGATCAAAGTCAGGAAAGTCCGAGAATTTGGAAGAAACTCAAAGATGCCATTCACGGAGAATACATTCATCTTTGGGAGTAGAGTTTCTTGACAGTTCCTAATGAGGACAGCCTGAGAGAAGACTGTGTCTAGTGATCCTATTGGGGATCTAGTTGTCTATTTCTATGACTTAACGAAACGGCGTCACTTAGTTCTAGACGTAGTTGCCGGGGAAACTCTAAATATCTATACTATTATTACACAGTTGATATGAGTTTATGAAAGAAGACTTACAGCGAAACAGGCCCACAATACAGTTATATGTATATGAAAGCGGTAAATGAAAGCAATAACCACTTACTCGGTTGTAGAGCTTCCATGCTGTTGGGTTAGTTGTTCAACAGAGAAAGATTGAAAACAACAGTATATTCAAAATCAAAGGAGAAAGTACTTTGAAAAAGAAAGATTTGGGGCTTACAGCTCAAGGAGAGGCTCAGGGTTTTATTAGTGAGCGCACTGTTTAAATTTGTACAGAGGGACTTATACAAGTGACTGAGGCCCAAAATGTTTTCTGTACAAAGGGATGGGTCTTACACTCTCTCAAGAGGCCCAAAAAGTTTTAAAGAAAAAGAGTGGGGCTTATAACACGAGGGTAGGCCCAGATGATTTTTCGTTAAAAATGGCGATCGCGCCGAGGTTTTCTTTTAACGCAGAGGGACTTATACAATAAGTGAGGCCCAAAATGGTTTGGTTAAAAGGGGATTAGGTCTTACACTCTATTAGAGGCCCAAAAGTTTTGAATGGGTCTTATAGCTCAAGGAGAGGCCCAAGGTTATTTTTCAAAAGGCGACGATCGCGCCGTTTGTTTTTGACGGTATCGGGACTTATACAATACACTGAGGCCCAAAAATGTTTTGGTCAAGAAAGGATTGGGTCTTACACTCTATTAGAGGCCCAAAAGTTTTGAAAATGATTTATGAGGGTTGAATTAATTCAAAAACCCTAATTTGTTTTCAAAAATGTATTTAATTGAATAAAAATTCAATTAAAATGATCAAAATTGTTTAACATATGAAAAACAAATTGTGATTTTGGATTAATGCTTCAAAAATTAAGTATTGACCTACAAAATAATTAGAAAGCATTAAAAGTAGTAAAATCAATGTGGAAAAAATATTTTAAATGTCAAAAACAATTAAAATATTAATTCTTTGCAAAAATATCAATTATATGAAATAAATAATATTTTTGGGATTTTTTTGATAAAATAAAATATTTTAACATTTTTGTGAATTATCAAAAAAAGAATCAACTCAAAATCATTAAAACTCAGAGAGAAATTAATTTTTGAATCAATTAAATAAAATCACAAAATTCAAATATTTGAATTTGAAAGAAATGGCGCCAAGAACACACCAAGAACACGCGCGTGTTCTGGGTTTGGCTGATTTGCATTTTCTCCTCAATCTCACTGGATACTTGATTATAACATGCAATCCACATATCATTATGCTCGTCTTAACCTCACGATCATGTCTATGTCCATTAATTTCATTTAAATTAAACATATAACAAGAAATCATGAAAAATCCTCAAGAACCCTAATTTCTGCATGAAGGCTAGGATTTTTGATACACGATTCAAACAATGCAATTAATTGAGGGAAAACATTCCATACATGATTATGAACATATGGCCAAATTATTGTGCGAGGAAATATGCATAGATTGAGAGATGACCAAGTATATGCTTACCTCTAAGCCGTGACAGCAAGTGCAATGTGATTTTTGATTTGGAGGTGTTACAGATGAGTGGTGATGATCTAAACAGCTTCCCTACACCCTATGGAGTGTGTTTGAATGGTTGGACTTTATTGAAATTGGCTGGATCAATTTGTGGTACCTCAGCTGCAACTTGGTTGAAAATTTGAGCAATCAGCTGGTGATTTTGTGAAATCGGTGTTTCAGAAGTGATCTAAGTGTTTGATCAGCTCATATGTGATGTATGTGAGGTGTGTGAGTGATTGGTTTGATTGGAATTGCTCTCAAACTCAAAACCCGATAGTGACTTGCCTTAGAAGGCAAAATTGGAGTGAAAGAAGAGATTTTGAGGAAAGCATCTGTTTGATGGCTTTGGTGTACTCAAACTGATCATAATTGAGCTCTATTTATAGTAGAGCAAGTTTGTTTTTCAAGGAATAGTAAATGGCAGCTGGTAAGTAGGTTTGGCCAATGTTGTCCAATGGAAATCCAAGTCTCCTCTAGCCATTGACTAGAGGTTAGGGCACAGAGCTTTGGTCCCCTTGGTCTTGGATAAGTCTTGACTGATTTCAGATGAGAATGGCTCAGTCCATACCACCTTGATGCTTCCATTGAATGCTTCAATCCAAATTTGGAGTCTTGTCCCTATTTTGGCCATTCTAGGTTCAACATGTTATTTCTTGTTCCATGGACTTTAGAGGCTTGGCTCAGTGATTGTCCCCTTTAGATTCAATCCTCAGATGTGTCCAAGTGGATAGGAGCATTTGAATTTGGCTGATTTTGGCAAATCGAGCCAAAATGCAAAATCTGCCTTGCCTTTGACAGATTTCAGCAAGGCAACTTGACAATGTCATATCTCATGGTGTAAGTTGAATTTGGCAATGTTCTTGGCCATTTTGGAAAGCCCTTACATGATACAACAACTGTTTGAACAAGTTTGGTTTTGATCTCTTTTGATTCCAAGTGAAAAATCCCTCTACATTTGGCAAAAAGTGAAGCAAAATCTGACTTAGTGAAATTTTCACCAAGTGTTGGAACAAAGTGTGATTTCTTGATTTTGATCACTCCATAACTCAAAATCCTTAATGAATTGGACTTAGGTCTAGTTGAAGTTTTTGTAGAGGGTAATGAGGGCTACAAATCCATATTTGGATGAGAAAAAATGGCCATGTGGTTTAGGAGTTATGATCCTCCAAAGTTAGTGCATTAGTGGTACTTTTTCCATAACTTAGAAAAATTTCTAAGTTTTATGGTTACCCCTTTTACAAGTTATCCCACTTTCTTTGATTTTTATTGATGAATGATGATTCAAATCATACATTAACATCATTTTAGGGTTAAAAATCCATTTTGGTGAAAAATCTCAAAAAGTCAAAGTTGACTTTTGTGCACAGTTGACTTTTTATCAGATGAATTCTAAACTGTGCAATTCTTTAGGAAATCATGTCCTTGACCTAAATAAAACTTGATGGACATGTTCCATGGGTGTCATAGTGTATATTGGGGCATGTCCTAGGGTTTGGGAGCATGTCCTGGTCAAAAGTCAAAGTTACAGTTGACTTTCCTCGCGAAACCCTAATTGTGGTACAGATGAAAATGAGACTTGTTGCTCAAGCTTCTTGGATTAATCCATTGTTCCAAATGGATCAATATAGTTCATTAGAGACCCTCAAATCATGTCTTGAGGTCTTGGTTCATGATTTGCCCCAAAAGTCAACTTAGGGGTGAATTAGGTCAAGAAACCCTAATTCATGATTTTTGATGTATGCATCCCCTGAGGCAAAATTGACTTGATGAATGGGTCCATGAGGTTCCATGGAGTACATTAGGTTATGTTTTGGATCTTTGGCTCATGCCCAGAGGAAAATTTCCATCTGGAGACCCTGGTCGACCAAAACCCTAATTTGGTGACACTGGCGATCTTGAGGCTTGATCCACCTAGAAGGGAGCATCCTTGTGCTTAATCCTTGAAGTGGGAGTCCTCTTGATCCATTGTGGATGTTTGAGAGGTTAGACAAGTTGAAGATCATGTCATTCCTTGATTGATCCTTTGTCTAAGGCTCTGAGAGGGCTTAAAACCCTAATTTTGATTGTAGTGAATGCTCAACAACCCTTGAGCCATTTGGTGAGGCATGATGGTTCATCCATATTGTGCTGATGATTTGCACCATGATGGGAAATCTTAGTGGTCAAAATTTGGGGTATGACAGATGCCCCTATTTAATCTTCTTGGACCCGAAGGTGTGAATGACGAAGGTATTCGGGCATTCGGGGTGCAAGAGGATTAAATATCGGAATACCCAAAATTTTGATGGTGGTTATGAATGGCGGATCGCATCCATCTTCTTTTGCTGAGCAATGATGCTTAGAAAAGGTAAACTTCCCCTCGATCCTGGTTTCCAGCCAAGGAACTGGTCTCAGTTGCTTATGTAAACTTCCCCTCGATCTGGTTTCCTACCAAGGAACTGGTCTTAGTTTCTGATTTAAACTTCCCCTCGATCCTGGTTTCCTACCAAGGAACTGGTCTTAGTTTCTGATTTAAACTTCCCCTCGATCCTGGTTTCCTACCAAGGAACTGGTCTTAGTTTCTTTTGTCAATAAACTTTATTGACAAGGAACGCTATTTGTAGCGGATTTCCTTCAAACCTCTCGCCGAATTTTCCTGGGGAGATGTCATTTGAGTGGAAAAAGTTTTGATGGAACCCAGTCGTCTGAGTTGTAGAGTTGCACAAACTTCCCTGTTGGGGACGCCATTTGCTTCTACTGGGGAAAGCGGGTCTCTTGAGAGACTGCTTTCGCTTGGGATCTCACATCATACTTTTCTCGGGGTCTTTCCGGAGAAATGCCATGTGATGGGGTCCAATTTTGAGGTGTCGATGACCTTTTCATCAGCGGATTTTTGGAGAAATACTTATGTACTGCCGAACCTTTGCTTAAGAGGCTTTCTCTGGGGATTTTCTTTAATCCGGGAAAGCAAGGATATCATCTTCAATGGCGAAGAGTGACATCTGTTGAAGATTCTCTGGCTCTTCAGAGGTTCAAGTTATCAAAGTGGTCTAGTGCCGACTCTGATCTAAAGATACACTGGTGGCGAGATTATTTAGATGATTCACTTCCTAACGAGGAAAGAACTGACAACTCGATTGAGAGAACTCATATCACTAAGGGACAAGACCGGCTAGAGTGATAGCGATGCAATATGAAATGTGAATGCAAATCAATAATGCAATGATGCATGTATGTATATGCTGACAAAACATACGCGACACACAAACTAAAAGATGAACATGACTGGATACTCGGCCATCGCGGGGCGTATAGAGATATCGCTAGTTCAAGATAGCAATTCCACCTTGCTTAGGAGAGATAGTCCCTGCTGGGAGCTACCGTTGATCGAGCTTAGGAGGTAAGAACTCTGTCGTGGCGTGTCAGACGAGACAAGGTCTCTGACACAGTTGATCCCTTCATTCAGGCGTACTGGTCTAGAAGGAGTACTTTGATTCTGCACTTTGAGGTTCGAACACCTTTGGAGACGCGATTGATGTTCTTTCGATGTTTAACAGTCAAAAGAAATTGCCATCTTTATTTTAAAAGCAGAAAAAAATTTTAACAAGTAAATTCATTTTTGTTTTATTTCAAGAATCGTTAATCAAGTTAAACAACGTCGTTCTGTAAAGCTAAAACAAGCAAGAATTACAAACAAAAGCACAAGGCTCAAATTTTATTGATAAGATGGAGATCAGCCAAACGCGTGATTGCATTGAGTATTTACAAAGTTTAAAAATAGTAATTTACAGGGAAAAGGGCTACGTTGAAACATAACGACCACTATCCTTCTACCAACTTTGGATTCGGGACATCCTGAGCTTCTGTCGAAGATGACCTTGACTGGAGTTTTCCTCTGATGGATGATGTAACTGCTGCTACTGAGGGACTTGCCTCTGTTGAACATAGTTACTTGCCATTATCCCTAATTTTTTCCTGGATTGTACTATGATGTTTCCAATCCACCGGGATATTTTTTTTATTTTGTCTCTAACTTTTGCCTGGACCGCCCTTTCGGGTTTTCAATCCACCGAGACGTTTTTTTTTTTAGTTTAGGCGAAGTATTTCTTGACTACATCAACATTCATGGGGTAGGCAAATTCCTCTCCGTCCATGGTTGCAAGTCTCAAGGCGCCGCCTGAGAAAGCTTTCGTGACCACATAAGGGTCATCATAATTCGGAGTCCACTTGCCCCGAGATTCAGTGAGAAATGATTGTATCTTCTTGAGCACAAGGTCTCCTTTCCTGAAGACACGAGGTCGGACCTTTTTGTCAAACGCCTTCTTCATTCTCTGTTGATACAACTGATCGTGGAATAGTGCCGTTATTATCTTTTCTTCGATTAGATTCAGTTCGTCATGTCGACTTTGACACCATTCAGCTTCGGTGAGCTTAGCTTCCATCAATACCCGGATTGATGGGATCTCTACTTCCATGGGGAGCACTGCTTCCATGCCATATACTAGAGAGAAAGGGGTAGCCCCTGTTGAAGTGCGAACAGATGTTCGATAACCGTGAAGAGCAAAGGGTAGCATCTCGTGCCAGTCTTTATAGGTTACAACCATCTTTTGAACAATCCTCTTGATGTTCTTATTAGCCGCTTCTACCGCTCCGTTCATCTTGGGTCGGTAGGGAGATGAGTTATGGTGTTCGATCTTGAACTCTGCGCACAACTCCTTCATCATATTATTGTTCAAGTTAGATCCATTATCCGTAATGATCTCGCTTGGAACACTATAACGGCAGATGATATTGTTTTTGATAAATCGGACCACCACTTGTCGGATTACATTAGCGAATGACGCTGCTTCGACCCACTTGGTGAAGTAGTCAATGGCTACAAGGAAGAACCGATGTCCGTTCGAAGCCTTGGGTTCAATCAAGCCAATCATGTCGATTCCCCATATGGAAAATGGCCATGGGGAAGAGAGAACTTTGAGATGTGATGGCGGTACATGAATTTTGTCGGAGTATATCTGACACTTGTGACACCTCCTCATGTACTTGTAGCAGTCGGATTCCATGGTCAACCAATAGTACCCTGCTCTCATAATTTTTCTCGCCATTGTGTATCCGTTGGCATGAGTGCCAAAGGATCCTTCATGAATTTCTTTTATCAGCATGTTTGCTTCGGGTCTGTCTATGCATCGGAGCAAGACCATGTCAAAATTTCTCTTATAGAGAGTGTCACCGCTCAGGAAGAAGTTTCCAGCCAATCTTCTAAGGGTTTTCCTGTCTTTTCTGAGTGCCCCAGATGGGTACTCTTGTTTCTGAAGGAAGCATTTGATATCGTGATACCAAGGTTTGTCATCTATGACTGCTTCGATCGTGAAGACGTAAGCGGGCCGTTCAAGGCGCATTATGTCGATCTTAGGTATGTCATTCCATTGACCTACACTAATCATGGAAGAGATGGTGGCTAATGCATCAGCCATGTGATTCTCATCACGAGGGATGTGATGAAACTCAACTCTGTTGAAGAAGGGTAACAATCTTCCTGCATAGTCTTTGTAAGGAATCAATCCTGATTGGTATGTGTTCCAATCTCCTTTTATCTGATTGATAACCAAGGCTAAATCACCGTATACGTCCAAGTTTTTGATCCTTAAATCAATCGCTTCCTCGAGACCCATGATACAAGCTTCGTATTCGGCCTCATTGTTCGTACATTTGAACGTAAGTCTAGCAGTGAAAGGAATATGGGTGCCCTGAGGGGTAACAATGATTACCCCAATTCCGTTTCCATAATAATTAACTGCTCCGTCAAAGATAAGTCCCCATTGGGAACTTGGTTCTGGCCCTTTACTGGGTAAAGGTTCATCGCAATCTTTCATTTTTAGATACATGACATCTTCGTCTGGGAAGTCAAACCCGATTGATTCTTGATCGTCAATCGGTTGATGAGCCAAATGATCAGCTAAAATACTTCCTTTAACGGTTTTCTGAGTGTGGTACTCTATGTCATATTCTGATAACAACATCTGCCAACGGGCAATTCTTCCCGTAAGAGCAGGTTTTTCGAAGGCATACTTGATTGGATCCATTTCTGAGATCAACCAAGTAGTGTGACGAATCATGTACTGGCGAAGACGTTTGGCTGCCCAAGTCAAAGCGCAACAAGTTTTCTCAAGCATCGTGTACCGAGTTTCGCAGTCGGTGAATTTCTTGCTCAAATAGTAGATGGCAGACTCTTTCTGTTTAGTTTCGTCTTGTTGGCCAAGTACACATCCCATTGAGTCCTCTAGGACTGTGAGGTAAATGATCAGTGGTCTTCCGTCCACTGGAGGTGATAGAATCGGCGGATTCAACAGGTATTCCTTAATACTGTCGAAGGCGGTTTGGCAGTCTTCTAACCAAACGCAATCCTGGTTCTTTTTGAGTAATTTGAAAATTGGCGCACAAGTGGCGGTCATAAGGAATATGAATCTGGAGATGTAATTCAAACGTCCTAGGAATCCTCTGACTTGTTTTTCAGTTTTCGACGAAGGCATTTCTTGAATGGCCTTGACTTTGTCAGGATCAACCTCAATTCCTTTCTGGCTGACGATGAACCCTAGTAGTTTCCCTGAATGGACACCGAAGGTGCACTTGTTGGGATTCAAGCGGAGTTTGTACTTTCTCAACCGCTCGAATAGTTTTGACAGGTGGGTCACATGCTCCCTCTCTGTTCTAGATTTTGCAATCATATCATCGACATATACCTCGATTTCTTTGTGTATCATGTCATGAAACAAAGTAGTCATGGCCCTTTGATAGGTTTCCCCGGCGTTCTTCAAACCGAACGGCATTACCTTGTAACAAAAGGTACCCCATGGGGTAATGAACAAAGTTTTCTCCATGTCTTTCGGCGCCATTTTGATCTGGTTATAGCCCGAGAATCCATCCATGAAGGAGAAAATTTTGAACTTTGCTGTGCTGTCTACCAGCATGTCAATGTATGGTAAAGGAAAGTCGTCCTTTAGACTTGCCTTGTTCAGATCTCGGTAGTCGACACACATTCTGACCTTTCTGTCCTTTTTCGGAACAGGTACGATGTTGGCTAACCATTGAGGATATTCAGATGTGGCGAGGAAACCCACGTCAATCTGTTTCTGGACCTCCTCTTTGATTTTGATGGCCATGTCCGGATGAGTCCGCCTCAACCTTTGCTTTACTGGCGGACATTCCGATCTCAATGGTAAGTGATGTTCCACGATGCTGGTATCCAACCCTGGCATATCCTGATAGGACCAAGCAAATACATCGGGAAATTCTCTAAGAAGCTGTATCAAACCCTCTCTGGCAGTTGGACTGAGCAGTGCCCCAATCCTGATTTCTTTTCTCTCTTGCTCTGAACCCAAGTTTACCGTTTCTAACAGTTCTTTGTGAGGTTCAATGGACCTTTCCTCTTGTCTGAGTAGTCGAGAGATCTCTTCTGGAATTTTGTCGTCATTTTCTTCTTCAGCCTCGAATACCGGGAACTCAAAGTTGGGAGAAGGCATCGGATCGTATGTTTCAACTGGGTTTAAAACAAGCAATCTGCATGACGTGAAGATTCGTGTTTAGAAGAGATAGAGAAAATGCAAGTGTGTGCAGTGTATTTGTTTTACTGCTTGTTTTTATTTTTAATTGTTTTTTAGGATTACCATTTTCTGAAAAAGCGAAAAGAGAAAACAGCACTTAATGCAGAAATTACAGAACGACGTTATTTTATTAATGAACAAGTCGAATCTTGAAACTACAGCCCTATAAAACAAAACTCTGTCGCTTCGGGCAAAGCGAAGAGGGAAATTTACAGAAAGCGAGCCCTATCAAAACATCTGTTTCACCTGGGCAGGGTGAAAGGTTAAAGATGGCAATTACTTTGACTGATGAACGACCTTCGAAACCTCGACAGCAACCCATTGGCGGAGAACTCCTCGGTGAATCACAAAGTATGGTACCTTCCTTTATTTGTCTTCAGAAATGACGCTGATTTCTGGTGGAGCTGGATCATTGGAATCTGTCTCCCAGGCAGAATTGTCGTAGGAGAATTCCTCTGTTGCATTTTGCATAGTATTTGTGCTCTCAGGTACATCTCCCCATCCAGTTGCCTGGATATCCTCGAGCCTGATACGAGAGCTTTCGGGAGCGGTGTACTTGACCATATAGTCGAATTTTCCACTTGGTTCTCCCAGAGCGTCCCAAACTTCTTTGGAACTGGACGAGTCATCTCTCTCAATGACGTTGACCTCGGGAAAAGCATAGTTGATGAATTTAAGTCCTGCAAACGTTGCGAATTCATCTTCATGTTGAGTAGTTTCTGAATGACCTGAGTGTTGATCCCATGATATGGTGGGGACACATGTATTCCGTTCAATGACGGCCAGCTGATTTTCATTGTTCGGCTGACTTTCTTGCCCCAAGTTTCCTGGGTAAGGTTGCCACATTGGCAGACCATCCATTGGGCCATAGTAGGTGTAGTCAAAATTATCTTTCATCGGAGTGTCTTCCTCTAATGAATTTGGCGGAGCGCGGCATCCTTCCGGATCACAATCCCCGTAGATCATTTCGACATCTGATCTTGGTATAAATCTCGGACTTTCTGTAGGAAAGCAAAAAGGCATAGGCACCTCTTCCTGAGACATATAACCGTCCTTGTTAAGATAGGGCTTCCATTCTTCATCTGTGTCAGAGGGATCTTCCTCATTGATAGCATGAACTGTCTGAGACACTGGGTGAAGAAAACCTCCACTGTGGAATAAGTTTTGAAGGGGATGAAGACTTTCATCGCTGGCAGCTGTCTGGGTACAGGTTGCAGAAAAACCAAGACCCTTCTTTGTTTTATTGTCAATGGGAATGACAAGCTACCCCCATCCTGTCGTATCGGTACTCTCGACCACTTTACTAGCATCTTTGTATGAGGAAATCGAGGTTCCTCCTCTGAACTGATTATTCTCACTTACCGACAGTGCTTGGAACTGAGTTCCAATAACCTCCTCGGGTTCTATTCCAGTAGATGATGACAAGTTACTCACAAGCAAGGCTTGTTCCCCACAAACCGTGACAAGTTGATTGTTCTTGACGAATTTTAGCTTTTGGTGGAGGGTCGAAGTGACCGCTCCAGCCTGGTGTATCCAAGGTCTTCCTAATAAACAACTGTATGTTGCCCGGATGTCCTTGACTTGGAAAGTGACTTGGAAAGTGTGAGGACCAATAGTTATGGGAAGATCAACTTCGCCAATAACTGTTTTTCTGGATCCGTCGAATGCTTTGACGACAACCTCGCCAACCCTCATCGGAGGTCCTTTGAATGATAATTGCACCAAAGTGGACATCGGCATAACATTCAGGGCTGACCCTGTGTCTACCAGTACACTGGCTAAAGCATTGTCCTGGCAGTTAACTGTGATATTGAACGCCATGTTATGACGGCGACCCTCTTCGGGTAATTCCTCATCACTAAATCCCAAATTATTGCAGGAAGTGATGTTAGAGACAATACTATCGAACTGTCTGATTGTTACATCCTGTTCCACAAAGGCCTGCTCCAAGACTTTCTGTAGAGCCTCCCTATGCACTTCTGAACTGAGTAACAGCGATAATACCGAGATCTTTGAAGGAGTTTGTAACAGTTGATCAACAATGTTGTATTCACTCCTTTGGATGAGCTTCAGCATCTCATCATTATTTTTCGAAAGGTGGGGATCACTGGATTGACCGACTGATAGATCGGGAGCTTCTGTCTGAAGTTCCTTTTCCTTGTTAAGTTCCCCAACCCCTCGGTTGAAGATTCTACCACTCCGTGTTACTCGACAGATGTCTGCAATATTCACGACAGAGGGTAATGGAATTTCCTTTCCATTTTCAACTGTCGTTGCACCGTATTTGTAAGGGATCGCCTTAGCTGATTCATACGGTAGAGGTCCTGGTAGATAGATGACTACAGGAGCCTTCTGATTTTTCTGACCATCATAAGTAATCTCGATTCGTTCCCGGTTGGGAACTTTAGATTCGTCAAGTAGAGGGATAATGGTGAAAACATCCCTGGTCCTGTGATGACCAGAGATCGTGACAACATCCTCAACTTGCTCGGCAAGGTAGTTCGGCGACCAGTTGATGGGTCCAGAACCCGAATAGGGACGAATTTCTCCACGATCGACCTGACCCTGAAGAGCTGCTCTCACAAGGTAACACCCTTGGTTACTTTTCGAATAGACGCTACAACTATCATAGTTGTGTGGTGGCACCTGGCCACACCCACTTTGAATACAATGTAACCTCACTAGGTTAGCTTCCACTGATCGGACATCCTGACTTTGACGCCGGGTAGGATTCCTGTTACTGATACTAATCTGCTGAGTATCTTCATCCATATAGATTGGCATCCACCAGTGATTTAACAAGTGCTGAAGTGCCTCCTAGACAAGGGTACAACCTTGATCATTTTCGCAACCTGCCTTACAGCTTTGATAGTCGTGTGATATTAAGAATCCGAGTCGGACCTGCTCAGCATGTAACTCTACCAGGTTGGTATTCATTACGCGAATATCGAAGATCTGAACCATGTTGATTTGATAGGAGTTCCTATCATGGTTGTCTTGGATCCATCCAAGATCCATCTGACACTGGAGGGCCTCTTGTATGAAAGAGCATCCCTGTTTGTTTATCGAGCAAATCAGACAAGAACTATAATCGTGTCGCGGCAGATTATGATACTGGCTTTGCCTTGAGTGCATTGCCACCAAGTTGACATTCATTGCACGGATATCGTGGTTCTGAATGACGTTAGAATTCGTATAGACTATGTTAACTCCACGAACTCGGTGCTCTTGGATCCATCCGAGATCCATTTGTTCCTGTAGAGCTGCTTGCACTACAGAACATCCTTGATTGTCTTTAGAGCAGATATCACACCGATGATAATTATGAGGTGGTACATGGCCATATCCACTCTGTCTACAATGCATCTTAACCAGATTGGTTTTCAACAAGAGTACATCGTAAATTTGATAGACATTGTTAGTCTCTCCTTCTATCAAATTGACTGCAGCCTTCTCGTGTTGAGGTAGAGGGTTCGTAAGAACATTAGGATTTGTATCCTTGAAGGATAAAACCCCGCTCCTAACAAGTTTTTGCACGTCGGACTTGAAATTGAGACAAGTCTCTATGTTATGCCCTGAACCTCCTTGATGATAAGGGCAAGTTTGATCCACCTTAAACCAAAAAGGCGGATTTTTCGATACTGTAAGAGGAGATTTAGTCTGAATGTGCCCCTTAGCCAGTAGTAATGGAAACAGTTCTGCGTACGATACGGGTATAGGATCAAATCCTAGCGGCCGTGTTGTACGGTTGTTGTTATATGGAGGACGAGCCTGCTGAAGAGGTTGTTGTATCCTTTGCTGGTCAGGTTGGCTCTGCGCAACCTGAGGTTGATACGTAGGAATAGGCGTAGGGTTGATAGCAGGAGTCACAGCTGCTACCGGCTGATAACGTCGCCTTTGCTTTCTGAGAGAGATATTCCCAATATCTTGCTCTTTTTTCTTAGGGAGAGCACTACCGTATTTTTTAGTACCGCTCGTCGATCCAGTGTCTTTTACCAAACGTCATTCTCGGACGGCTTCCTCAAGACGTACGCCCATGCCGACCATCTCGGTGAAATCACTGGGCGCACTGGCAACCATTCGGTCATAGTAAAATGAGCTTAAGGTCTTTAAGAAGATCTTTGTCATCTCTTTTTCCTCAAGAGGTGGACAAATTTGAGCGGCAATTTCACGCCACCTTTAAGCATACTCCTTAAAGGTTTCCTTGTCCTTTTGCGACATCGATCTGAGTTGATCTCTGTCGGGTGCCATGTCCAAATTGTATTTGTATTGTTGGACGAAGGCAGTACCAAGATCTCTGAATGTGCTAATTGTAGCACGGTTTAAACCCATGTACCATTTGAGTGCGGCACCGGTTAAACTATCCTGAAAGTAGTGAATCAGTAGGTCCTGATTCTCCGTCTGGGCTGACATCCGCCAAGCGTACATCACCAGATGGCTTTGAGGGCAAGAGTTACCCTTATATTTTTCAAAGTTGGGCACTTGGAACTTGTGCGGGACTTTCACATTTGGGACCAAGCAGAGATCTGCGGCGTCCTTTCCAAATAAATCCTGACCGCGAATAGCCTGCAGTTCCTTCTGCATTTCCAAGAACTGTTCCTGGAATTCATCCATTCTGTCAAACATAGTTTCCTTCTTACCAGAAGGTGTTGGTGGAATCTGTCCTTCCGGGACAGTGTGCACCACAGGGGGTGGTACCGTGACTACGGCAGTGAGTTTTGGCATTTCCCGAAGTTTGTAACCTTCAGGAGTCTTCAACATGCCCCTGGCATCTTCGCTTTCCTGAAGTTTGTAACCTTCAGGCCCAGCGGCTTCTGTTGTGATTCCCTGATCCTCAGTGATCGGCGAAACATATCCTTCCGGGATATAGTTAACAGGCATGCCCCAAGGACGATCTTTCGGTATCTGATACCTAGGATCGTACCTCTCCACTACGGGCGTTGAGGTGATCTCTGAGATCACAGTTCTTTGTAGCTGAGCTTCTGCCATGGCTTGCATGTCGTTACGAAGCTTTCTCATATCCTCTCTCAGAGCGTCGATCTCTTCTTTCAACTCTCTGTTTTCTTCCTCAAGATCATCCATCCTTTTCTGACTATTGGCCCGAGTATTATACGAATGAGACAGTTTGACTCTAGAATCGAGACACAAACGTGAGATTCGTAGGTAAGAAGAATACGCGATGTGAGAATGATGAATGCAATGATTTATATTAATTGTTTTTTGGTTTAATCAAAATAAACTTCGACAATTAGATTGCAAATATCAAACGGTGGGGAAACCCCTTTTTTATTGAAATTCAAAAGATTACAGAAGTGGAAATACAGTAGATTACAAAGTGCAGAAACAGAAACCTAAACTAATGGGTCCTGAGTCCTCTCTGAAGAGAAATCAGGTGCTGATTCTGGTATCTTTCTTTTCTTTGACCGGGGCTCTTGGGCCGTTGTCGGATTGTCATTCCATTGCCAAGTGAAAGGAGCGAGCAAATTCCTTTGGTCATCTTGATTCTCTACAGCATGTTGCCCCAAAATTTCAATCAGAGCATCTTTTTCTTTCAGTAATTGTTGTATTTTGATGCACTCTATGTCGAGGGTGCGGTACTTGTTCTTCCAAGACCTTCTCTCCTTTTGAATTTTGTTGAGAGTAACTTGAAGCTTTTCAGTTTCCGTCATGAAGTACATGACAGATTCCCTCGGCGGAAGAATTTCGTAACGAGGATAAGTCGTCTTTATCTTGAGAGCTCTAGTTTGTACCCAATGGAGATAAGGCTCCACCAAGACACAGTCCGGTTTTCCCAGAGACTCTCGTCCTTTCTTATGAACATGCTTCCAAGCGTGCACTATTTCCATCTTTAGTGCTCTGTCGTTTTCTCCTTCTTTGAAGAAAAGACCTTCTAGATGAACACCCAGTGGGATGTGTCTCATCGGGTATCCAAATTGACGGCGAACCAATACCGGATGGTAGTTAATTCCTCCTTTAGTTCCTATAAGGGGTACGTTGTGGAAGTTTCCACAACGGTCAATGATCCTGATTCCCTCATAAATCCTATTACACTAATCTATATCAGAGTTGGTAAGAGACATGATCTTCTGCGACCAACGTAAGGCACTCTTGCAATCCCAAAAAGCAGCAGACTTGGGCAAGTGAGAGATAAACCATTTGTAAAGCAGAGGTACACAGCATGTGATCTCCCCTCCACTATACAAATTCCCCAAGTGTACAGAATGATACGCATCTGCGAGCAAAGTCGGTACAGGGTTTCCAATGAGAAAAACCTTAATGGAGTTAATATCGACGAAGTTGTTGATATTAGGAAACAAAAATAACCCGTAGGTGAGCAAGACAAAGATGCTTTCAAAAGCAGTCACGTTTCCTATACTGGCGAAGTACAGGGCTTTCTTTGTCAAGAACTGGGCTGGCAAACCTTGAATGCCACCCTTAGTGGTTAGGTGAGTCCTGACCTCAGACTCGTCCAAATGAATTGCTCTCGCAATGGTCTGATTCTTTGGAATTTCTTCCAGTCCAGAAAATGGAGCTCGATCTGTAATGTGTAGGTCAATCAAATGAGAATACTCCTCCAGTGTTGGTGCGAGCTGGTAATCCGGGAATGTGAAACAGTGATAAACCGGATCGTAGAACTGAACGAGCGCTTCCATGATTCCCTCAATCACATGGACTCTTAACAGTGGTAGCAAACCTCCGTGCTTGGCTCTGAAAGCCTCTTGGTTAGTGATCATCCTAGCTAACCTTCTCAAATCCTCTAGTTTTGGAACCTTGAAGGTATACTGGTGAGTTCTCCTTCTACCGAAATCCATTAGTGCAATCCTTTTCTCTGATATTTGCAATCACAATCTTAGTTTATTTTGAAAAAACAGAGAGACTAGAAGAGAAGATTTTTTGAATGTTTTAATGTTTTTTTAAATGAATGCAGCACACAAAAACATAGAAAAAACATGGGGTCAAAGGGTCGTTGTCATGAAGTCAAGGCTCTACCCATCCCCAAAGGTTTATACTAGGGTGATTTTTGTACCTGTACTCATTATCATCAGCTCCTCCCAGGAAAGCAAAACAACAAACGGATCGCCAGCGAGTTGTAGAGCAATCTTAGAGTAAGTGCCATTCACCGAGAATAGATCACCAGCCTCAAATGAGGGTAGTATCGCGTAACAACTATTTCTGATAGTTTCTGCACTACGAAAGGGTTTGGCTCCTCAGCTTCTTAGACTTAACAACCGGCCCATTGTCTATGTGAGAGAATGGGTTGCGTTGGTTAGCCTCCACTGAGGTTGATGGTCGACCCCGTCGCCATCACTTATCTTAGGTGTATACTCATTCTTTCCACATACGGCATCACCCGCATTCCCATTAGCAGAAAAATAAACATGTATAGCAATTAGGAAAAGCAGTATATATATTTGTCCTAAACATCCTAGACCTATGAAGCTAAGAATCCTAAGTTCCTGACAGAAATTGGGTTCCCAGGCGGAAGCCCCAATCTGTGGTATCACACAAGAGATGAAAAGGAAAAAGGAACACAGAGACTGGCCCCACGGTGGGTGCCATTTTTCTGTAGCGAGCGATTTTGGACGCGGTTCTTAAGCGATGGTCGCTCTCTGCGGTTGAGCTTAAAACTACAGGTCGATTCATTTTTTATCCTATTGTGAGCTGATGAAGGAAGGGAAATAGATGTCTCCAATTAACCCTGCTTTGCATACTGAGTTTAAACAGCGGTCTATTAGGTTACGAATGCTATCAATGTGGGGGGGCCTTTGTACTGGTTATTTGTATTTTCGCCAATACTGATTCTTCTTCTTTTTTATCTAGACAGAGGGTTTCTGGCGGGGAACAAGGATTAGGATGTTAGGACTGATGCTTTTGAATTACTGCTTTTGATATGGGATTTTGGGTTTTTGTTTAGTGTGCTCGCTAAGATTTTTCTTTCAATTTTATGCCTACGTATTCCCGTTTATCCAAAACAGGGAAATCTTGGCGTTCGTAGTTCCTCCTATTCTATGGGAGGTGTTGTACCCCAAATTTTTACCCCCTTAGATGTCATAACATTTTGCATTTGACATTTAGATTCATTCATACATACATTGTTTAAACTAACTCACATCTTGCAAGGTTGTTTCTCTTATTTGAAAAAAAGAGGGTTTCTATCTGAGGAATCACTAAAGATTTTTTCCCTGTCAAGTCAAGAATTGCTTGGTCCATCAACCATTTGAGCTTACCTACATTCATGAGGTCTCATTCAACAAAGAATCCAAGATCATCTGGCTCTCATCATAAGAAACTTGAGCCCCAGTTTCACCCGGCCTCCAGATTAGGGTTTCTATCAAAATATGTGAATCATTGGCCTTGATCTTCATCAAGAGATGCTCTCAAGCCCTAAAACTTGATTCCATGAGTTAGCCAACATCCCTAAAGGTCTTCTATGAGCTTTTGATGGAAAGAAAGAAGCAAGATTACAGTGATTTACCTCAGTGCATTCACAGTCAAATTAGGGTTTTCTAAAGCCCTGATCTTTGGGGATTTTGATCCAAATGGCATTTCCTTTGCCTCCAATCATCACAACTTGTCTTATGGATGATGCAAAGTGTCAAGAGCAAGTTTCAAGAGGTTTCTTGCAAAGGAAGTAAGTTTATGATCATGAAACTTTTCATATATGGAAATTCCCCTCTCTTGTGGTATTTTGAAAAGGTCATAACTACCAAACCACACATCCAAAGGGAGTGGCTCAAAGCTCATTAGAAAGCTCTCTTCAAGATCTTCAAAGTGTTAAATATGACTTTTCTCCTAAAAATGCTTGGATTTTGAGTTATGGAGCTCATAAGCCAGATTGACCAAGACTTAGTGAAATTTCAGCATTTTCACCTTATCCTTCTTCCAACTTTAACCCGATTTTACACATGGTTCCAAGGCTCAAATCAAAAATCTTCCAACATGAAAGTTGTAGAGGGCAATGAGGGCTTTCCAAAAAGTACAAGAACTCCTCAATCCATGGAGTGAGCTGGGAGTTTCGAATTACTGAAGTTAGAGGTCCATTTCTTGAATTTCAAGTTACCAACTTTAGCATAATGACTCCAAACCTTCTCTAATCACCAAAACCTCATGTTTCTGAGTTCTAATGATGGATTTAAACTTAATCCAAGCTGTGCCACGAATTTTCAAGTGCTTGCATTAAAATAAGGAGGTTATGTCATCTTTGTGCAACTTGTAGCAAGAGAGAGAAACTTTTCAAAGAACAATACATTATTTATTCATAGAGCCTTGAACCAATCACTTCTCACCAGTTTGCTCAGACCTAACCACATCAGCTAGCAGTGATTTTAGAAGACTTTTGCTTCAACCAACACAGTTCACACGATGGAAACTTTCCAAAAGGGCAAATGTGGCCATTTCTGATTTTTGCCCATACCTTGAACCCTCAACATTTCCTATAAATAGAACCTCAATCTACCTTCAAAAGGACACCAGAATCACCTTAAAACCAAGGCTGATACTCTCCAAATTCTCCCATCTCCCTCTTCTTGCAAATCTGCAAGATCACATCAAACTCCCATCTCCCTCGAGCAATTGTCCTCAAACTTCATAAACCTTCTCTGAGCATCACATAGAGAAGTTCCAAACACCTGGAACCATGTTGTAAATACTCCATCATCATATACCATTTCAACACTCCAATTTGCAAAAACCTTGCTACAGAGTTTTTCACTCGAGCACTTGTCCTCAAACTCCACAAGCCAGCTCCATACATCTCACAAAGTTCCTCCAAACACTCAAACTCTTACTGTAACACCTCTAGCATCTCTTTCCATTTCAAGCTTCATTTTGCACAAGGAGTCGGGTTTGGAATTCCAAGCACTTTCCAAAGCTGCTCACCATCTGCACACTCTCTACAAGGACCAACCAAGGGCGGGGGAGTGATTCTCATCATTTACAAGTGATATTCAAGAGGCCTTGGACCTACTCCAAGGGGTAAGCCTTTGAAAGCTTGAAACTCATGAGAATGCTATGTTTTTATTGTTTCTTTGGTACTGTCATATGCTTATCAATGTGTTTAAGTTGTGTGAACCATTGCATTTATAATTTGGATTGTGTAGTTAAAGTTATGAATTTATGAATCCTTATTTGTACCACCCTGGTTTTTGCTTGATATGTGTTTTGTATGATCAATATTAAAGCAAACCATTGGCATATTCATGATCCTTGATCTTTTCTGATCAATTTGGACTATTGGTTTGTTAAATTGGATGGAAAAATGAGGTTGAACGAGGCTGTGGAAGTTGAGGGTTTATACCATGTGTTTCCTCTTCTTTTCCACGACTTTGTTTCGTGAGTTTGCATGGTGCATGGGAGGAGAAGGCGTGGCGTGCTGTCGTTGGTTGGTTGTTGTTTTGTCCGGTAGTGACTTAAACCCAGCTTGACCGGTTGATGCATGTTACGTTTTCATGTGTTTCAGTTTTATTTTCATTTTTCATCCATAAAATATATATTATACTGGGGGGCGGATACAATGGATGTATCGCCACCCCAGTGGTTCAAGCTTTGTCGTGTAAACAAAGGGACTGGGGTTCGAATCCCCCTCGCCCCAGTCCCCTTTGTTTTGTTATTTTTTGCAATTTTCAGCTTGTTTGTGATATTGGGCCTTGCGCCTTTGCTATTCACACTCCCAGTTTTCAGGCCCAAAGGCGCTCCTTCATAATTCCTTTTCATGTTTATTTTACTTATGCACCCCCTGTTTTATTTATTTATTTTCACTTTGTTTCATTTTATTTCCTATTCAATTATGTTCTATTAAAAATAGTTCTTGTTGATGAAAAATACCAAAAATATTCCTGTGAATATCTAAATGTTTGATTTAATTTTCTAACATTTTTATTTTCATTTTTATTTAATTCTAGTATTTATTTCTTATTTTCTAAAATTAAGAGTAAATTAAAACTAGTTTAGTGAACATCTTTTGAAAAACCCTTTGCTTTTCACTTTCTTGAGCCAATTTTTTCAAGTGTCTTAGGACACACTTAAGGGATATTTTAGGGTCAACTTATGACATTGAATGAGGTCCTTTTGCTTAGTTTTTTTGATTCACTATTCAAACCTCGTTTCTAAACCTAAAAACTTGTGGTATTCACCTTGAAAAGCCAATTTTTTGAGAGGACTATCTTTGCCACACTTGCATGAAATTTTTCACACACATTCTTAAGTGACATAACTTGAAATATGCCCTTCTTTTTGGTCTTATCTTGGTTTGTTTACATTGATCTCTTTTGATGTTATTCATGTTTAATTGTTGTACATTCCCTTTGAGTTCTTACACTCATTGCGTTCTTATCCCTTGTAACTTTCTTGTACATAAGAAATTGTTATCCTCCCCTTCCTTCCAAAGGAAAGTCTCTCTATTGACTTCATGTCATAGATAGCTCAAATACCCTTTTAACCTCAAACCATTTCACAAGAGATAGCCATTAATCTCTTCTCCTTCACCCACACAATCCTTTCACAAGAGATAGCCAGTAAATCTCTTATCCTAAACATTTTCCCAGAGATAGCCAGTAAATCTCTTCACTTGGCCTCATAGCCAGTTACAACTTACAACTTAGAGAGTTTCTTAAACTCTATGTGAGATCATACTTACTTCCCCTTGGAACTTTGACCACAGTCAATGGTTCCTCTCTCTAACCCCGTTGAGGGGAACTACGATTGCTCTGATTTCTCAAGTTCATCTTGAGAATACGTAGGCATAGGATTGCGAGATCCTAGCGAGCTACCTTTTTCTTTTTCCCTCTTTTTCCTTTACATCCGATGCCTTCTCGGATTCCACATTTTCTTTTTACACCTTTAGACCATACTTAGTGTATATACTTTAGGTCTTTACCTTTACCCTTAGTACAGATTATCTTTAGCATGCAAACATAGAATGACACAAATTTAAGCAAGAGGTTCCCGTAGAGTACTACAGACGTTTAAGGTGCTAATACCTTCCTTAGGCGTAACCAACCCCCGAACCTTAGATCTCCCCCCTTTAGGTTTTTAAACGATCTTGAACCTTTCCTTTGGATAAATCAAAGTCGGTTGTAAAATAAAAATGATGCAAGTTAATTAATAGCTTGTTATCCGATTTTCACCGCAACAGGAGGAAATGGTTGTTTTTGGTGTCTTGTTCAAATCCCAAGACGTGAAGCGAAAGGTGATTTGTATCTTGTTCAAAGCCCAAGATGTGAAGCTGAAAGGTCTTAAATTTAGAGAGAATTTGTCATCTCTAAAGAGGGGGTTGTGTGTCACAACTGTTTATAAAGGAGAATTACTTTAACCGGGATACGCGGATCCTAGCAATGCCATAATTTCCTGTATAGGGGGGTTTTAACCTGAAGGAGAAGACTTTAACTCAGTGTAGAGCAATGCTATCTTTCCTTAGGAATTTCTCATGCTAAAAGAGGGACAGTGGCATGGATGTAGATGATCCAGAGGCTTGTCGCTTACACCGATTAGATGAAGAGGAAGGAGTTGTTGATGTTTGTGTACTGTGAACGAGGCACAACTTTGATGCTAAAAGGTTAATTGGATTAACCAGTGGTTTTCTTATCAAAGCCTAAGAGGAGGCTAATATGTGTCTCGTACAAAGCCCGAGAGAGAGGCTCAACGATGGAATCTTTTGGTATCTCGTATAAAGCCTGAGATGGAGGCTAAAGTTTGTTTGGCTCAATAAGAACCTTTTTGTATCTCGTATAAAGCCCGAGATGGAGGCGAAAGGGGTGATTGACTCAACGAGGGAGTCTCTTATGTGTCTCGTACAAAGCCCGAGCTGGAGGCTAAGGTAACTGTTTCAGTTACGTGACAGGTCCAATATACTGATTTTGAAAGAGAAAATCAGTTCTTATATGAGCAACACTGTACTCCTGGATTTGATTCAAGGATCTGGGTTATTCCTGTTTCTTTAAGGAAGCGGGAAATCCGAAGGGTATTGAGACTGTCCGAGTCTGCGGGTTTCCTTCCTATTTAACGAAGGGGTCACTTGAGAATGTCTTTGAGACTCAAGGAATTTAGATTGTCCGTGTCTAGAGTTTCATCTTTTGTACTATGCTTTGAGAAACAGTAGTAGACTCTATGAAAGGATTGTTCTATGAAGATGACTAAGTTCTATTCCTATACCACTAGGAGGTCGTCGGGACAATTTGTACGAAGCCCAAGAGGAGGCTGGAAACTTTTAAGAAGCCGATCGGTCCTTGTACTAAGCCCAAGAGGAGTCTATCATTCCCGGAGGAAGAGATCATTATACGAAGCCTAAGAGGAGGCTGTAAATACTTCTAAGAAGCCGTAGGGTCCTTGTACTAAGCCCAAGAGGAGGCGGGGTTGCTTTTAGGAAGTCTGTGGGTCCTTGTACGATGCCCAAGAGGAGGCCGATGCTTTTAAGAAGCCCGTGGGTCCCCAAACCCCGAGACATTCAAGGCAATGCTATTCACCGAGAATAGATCAAAGTCAGGAAAGTTCGAGAATTTGGAAGAAACTCAAAGATGCCATTCACGGAGAATACATTCATCTTTGGGAGTAGAGTTTCTTGACAGTTCCTAATGAGGGCAGCCTGAGAGAAGATTGTATCTGGTGATCCTATTGGGGATCTAGTTGTCTATTTCTATGACTAAACAAAACGGCGTCACTTAGTTCTAGACGTAGTTGCCGGGGAAACTCTAAATATCTATACTATTATTACACTGTTATATGAGTTTATGAAAGAAGACTTACAGCAAAACAGCCCCACAATACAGTTATATGTATATGAAAGCGGTAAATGAAAGCAATAACCACTTACTCGGTTGTAGAGCTTCCATGTTGTTGGGTTAGTTGTTCAACAGAGAAAGATTCAAAACAACAGTATATTCAAAATCAAAGGAGAAAGTGCTTTGAAAAAGAAAGATTTGGGGCTTACAGCTCAAGGAGAGGCCCAGGGTTTTATCAGTGAGCGCGTTGTTTAAATTTGTACAGAGGGACTTATACAAGTGACTGAGGCCCAAAATGTTTTCTGTACAAAGGGATGGGTCTTACACTCTCTCAAGAGGCCCAAAAAGTTTTAAAGAAAAAGTGTGGGGATTATAACAAGAGGGTAGGCCCAGATGATTTTTCGTTAAAAATGGCGATCGCGCCGAGGTTTTCTTTTAACGCAGACGACTTATACAATAAGTGAGGCCCAAAATGGTTTGGTTAAAAGGGGATTGGGTCTTACACTCTATTAGAGGCCCAAAAGTTTTGAATGGGTCTTATAGCTCAAGGAGAGGCCCAAGGTTATTTTTCAAAAGGCGACGATCGCGCCGTTTGTTTTTGACGGTATTGGGACTTATACAATACACTGAGGCCCAAAAATGTTTTGGTCAAGAAAGGATTGGGTCTTACACTCTATTAGAGGCCCAAAAGTTTTGAAAATGATTTATGAGGGTTGAATTAATCCAAAAACCCTAATTTGTTTTCAAAAATGTATTTAATTGAATAAAAATTCAATTAAAATGATCAAAATTGTTTAACATATGAAAAACAAATTGTGATTTTGGATCAATGCTTCAAAAATTAAGTATTGACCTACAAAATAATTAGAAAGCATTAAAAGTTGCAAAATCAATGTGGAAAAAATATTTAAAATGTCAAAAACAATTAAAATATTAATTCTTTGCAAAAATATCAATTATATGAAATAAATAATATTTTTGGGATTTTTTTATAAAATAAAATATTTTAACATTTTTGTGAATTATCAAAAAAAGAATCAACTCAAAATCATTAAAACTCAGAGAGAAATTAATTTTTGAATCAATTAAATAAAATCACAAAATTCAAATATTTGAATTTGAAAGAAATGGCTCCAAGAACACACCAAGAACACGCGCGTGTTCTGGGTTTGGCTGATTTGCATTTTCTCCTCAATCTCACTGAATACTTGATTATAACATGCAATCCACATATCATTATGCTCGTCTCAACCTCACGATCATGTCTATGTCCATTAATTTCATTTAAATTAAACATATAACAAGAAATCATGAAAAATCCTCAAGAACCCTAATTTCTGCATGAAGGCTAGGATTTTTGATACACGATTCAAACAATGCAATTAATTGAGGGAAAACATTCCATGCATGATTATGAACATATGGCCAAATTATTGTGCGAGGAAATATGCATAGATTGAGAGATGACCAAGTATATGCTTACCTCTAAGCCGTGACAGCAAGTGCAATGTGATTTTTGATTTGGAGGTGTTACAGATGAGTGGTGATGATCTGAACAGCTTCCCTACACCCTATGGAGTGTGTTTGAATGGTTGGACTTTATTGAAATTGGCTGGATCAATTTGTGGTACCTCAGCTGCAACTTGGTTGAAAATTTGAGCAATCAGCTGGTGATTTTGTTAAATTGGTGTTTCAGAAGTGATCTAAGTGTTTGATCAGCTCATATGTGATGTATGTGAGGTGTGTGAGTGATTGGTTTGATTGGAATTGCTCTCAAACTCAAAACTCGATAGTGACTTGCCTTAGAAGGCAAAATTGGAGTGAAAGAAGATATTTTGAGGAAAGCATCTGTTTGATGGCTTTGGTGTACTCAAACTGATCACAATTGAGCTCTATTTATAGTAGAGCAAGTTTGTTTTGCAAGGAATAGTGAATGGCAGCTGGTAAGTAGGTTTGGCCAATGTTGTCCAATGGAAATCCAAGTCTCCTCTAGCCATTGACTAGAGGTTAGGGCACAGAGCTTTGGTCCCCTTGGTCTTGGATAAGTCTTGACTGATTTCAGATGAGAATGGCTCAGTCCATGCCACCTTGATGCTTCCATTGAATGCTTCAATCCAAATTTGGAGTCTTGTCCCTATTTTGGTCATTCTAGGTTCAACATGCTATTTCTTGTTCCATGGACTTTGGAGGCTTGACTCAGTGATTGTCCCCTTTAGATTCAATCCTCAGATGTGTCCAAGTGGATAGGAGCATTTGAATTTGGCTGATTTTGGCAAATCGAGCCAAAATGCAAAATCTGCCTTGCCTTTGACAGATTTCAGCAAGGCAACTTGACAATGTCATATCTCATGGTGTAAGTTGAATTTGGCAATGGTCTTGGCCATTTTGGAAAGCCCTTACATGATACAACAACTGTTTGAACAAGTTTGGTTTTGATCTCTTTTGATTCCAAGTGAAAAATCCCTCTATATTTGGCAAAAAGTGAAGCAAAATCTGACTTAGTGAGATTTTCACTAAGTGTTGGAACAAAGTGTGATTTCTTGATTTTGATCACTCCATAACTCAAAATCCTTAATGAATTGGACTTAGGTCTAGTTGAAGTTTTTGTAGAGGGTAATGAGGGCTACAAATCCATACTTGGATGAGAAAAAATGTCCATGTGGTTTAGGAGTTATGATCCTCCAAAGTTAGTGCATTAGTGGTACTTTTTCCATAACTTAGAAAAATTTCTAAGTTTTATGGTTACCCCTTTTACAAGTTATCCAACTTTCTTTGATTTTTCTTGATGAATGATGATTCAAATCATACATTAACATCATTTTAGGGTTAAAAATCCATTTTGGTGAAAAATCTCAAAAAGTCAAAGTTGACTTTTGTGCACAGTTGACTTTTTATCAGATAAATTCCAAACTGTGCAATTATTCAGGAAATCATGTCCTTGACCTAAATCAAACTTGATGGACATGTTCCATGGGTGTCATATGGTATATTGGGGCATGTCCTAGGGTTTGGGAGCATGTCCTGGTCAAAAGTCAAAGTTACAGTTGACTTTCCTCGCGAAACCCTAATTGTGGTGCAGATGAAAATGAGACTTGTTGCTCAAGTTTCTTGGATTAATCCATTGTTACAAATGGATCAATATAGTTCATTAGAGACCCTCAAATCATGTCTTGAGGTCTTGGTTCATGATTTTCCCCAAAAGTCAACTTAGGGGTGAATTAGGTCAATAAACCCTAATTCCTATTTTTTGATGTATGCATCCCCTGAGGCAAAATTGACTTGATAATGGGTCCATGAGGTTCCATGGAGTACATTAGGTTGTGTTTTGGATCTTTGGCTCATGCCCAGTGGAAAATTTCCATCTGGAGGCCCTGGTCGACCAAAACCCTAATTTGGTGACACTGGCGATCTTGAGGCTTGATCCACCTAGAAGGGAGCATCCTTGTGCTTAATCCTTGAAGTGGGAGTCCTCTTGATCCATTGTGGATGTTTGAGAGGTTAGACAAGTTGAAGATCATGTCATTCCTTGATTGATCCTTTGTCTAAGGCTCTGAGAGGGCTTAAAACCCTAATTTTGATTGTAGTGAATGCTCAACAACCCTTGAGGCATTTGGTGAGGCATGATGGTTCATCCATATTGAGATGATGATTTGCACAATGATGGGAAATCTTAGTGGTCAAAATTTGGGGTATGACATCGGGGCGAAATAACCGTTTTCCCGAAGAATAGGTAACTGCCCAAACTAGCCGTTATGTCGGGCAGGGTGCCCAAAACTAGCCGTTATGTCGGGCATATGTATAGTTTCGGGCACATGCCCTTAGCTGTTCGGGGAATGAAGAAGCCATGCGGGACGGGCAGTTGTTCCGGGGAGGAGTGATGCAGTCCTTGCCCAGTTCGAGGGGCAGAAAGGTAACTTTTGCCCCTTTGGTGGAATGGACTTAGGCAATTGGGTCGTTCTGGGAGCAGAAGTGGATTGGGCCATGTCTAGCTGTTGGTCCAGTCCAGAACAATATATATATATATATATATATATATAAGGTGTAAGAAAGTAAATGGCATAAAAATAAGTGTTAGCATAATTATATGGTTAATGTTAGTATTATAGTTAATAATCCGATTCTGAACAAATTTAGCGCTATGTTAAGCAATCGTAGCACAATCTATAAGGAAGATCATACTATGGGAGGTCGGTTAATAACAATTTATGTTACATACATGTTAGAGATGTGATAGAGATCATACTCCTAAAATATGTAGCACAAGTAAAAACCAAGGAGGGATCAAGCACTAAGGCAAGGAGATTGATTCATTACATCAATCAATCTATCATGACACTTAAGATAAACTTATGCATCAATCCAAAGTGCCTCCAATAATCAATGATCAATCAAATGGTAGATTTGAAATTATGAAAGTTCATTAAGCATCAATTCAAATCTCATGAACAAGATGGACAACACATCATCCAATTGATCAAGAGAAAAACAAAAGGAAAAAGAAAGAGAAGGAAAGATGAAAAGAGGACTAAATTAAATCAATACTCAAGATCACTTCATCATCAATTTCAATCACCTTTCTTTGTGGATTAAGGCACTAAACCTATCATCAACACAAAGCACCAAAAATGAATCAAATAATTCATTTAAGGATAGATTTGAATTGATGAAGGTTCATCCAACCTCATCAACATCCAAAATCCATTGAAATTGATGAAAATTTCGATCAAGAAAATAATGATTCAAGGCAACAACCAACAATCAATATATAAAAGCAACAAGAAATAAAATCAAGCATAAAATATTTTTTAATCGTTTTAAAGAAATTTGAAACAAAACAATATACAATGATTATAAAGTGAAAGGATCTAAAATCAATTTAATATACAATTGATAGAAAAATAAAAGAATAGAAAAGAAATGGTAAAGAAAAAATGTTTAAAAAAAACAAAAGAGATTCAAAAGAAATAAAAATAGATGGAGGTAGATGCTTGAATTTAGGGTGTGTGTGGAAGAAATTAAAGGAGGCGGGCCAGACCCATTATTCAAGACGGGCCAGGCCCATTATTCAAGTGGAAGAAATTAAACGGCAAATTATTCCTCTTCTTCACACGAGAGCTACACGACCAAACTCACTGCTCCGCCGCGCCGGAGTTCCATCCCGGCAGCGGTGGAGCTCGAAAATTATGCAGAAACGATTGAAACCCCGAGTTCTATATGGATATGCTTTCAATTTCAAGTATTACTCAAACACCAGCTTGAATTTAAATCGCGAGTTTGTCAAAAACCGCCAAAATACCTTCAAATTGAGGTGAGAATCGATTCAAATCTTCTTCTTCTCTGCTTTGGATCTGTTATGGATTTGTGGAATTGAATATAAATTGAGTTGGTGTGAAGAATGGAAGAAAATTGGAATGGAAGAAGGTTGAAACAACTACGAATCAAGTTCGGAAGTGTTTGAAAAAACTTGAAGGTTATGAAGAAATGAAGCTTGGAGTAATTTTGGCAAAGCTTTAATGGCTATTTAAGCTTGATCAATTTATGAAGAGAAGCTCTCTATTTATAGTGAAAGTGAAGGTGGTTTGAGCTGTAATTTGAATTTCCTTTTATGCTTTTTCTCTGCGTTTTGTCATTTGCAATTCTCACGTTATTTTGGCTGAGGCTTGACGTAATTTGTGCGCTTTCGTTTCATGTTGCAGTTACTGCGTTTTGATGAATTACAATTGCGTGACTTCGTTTTTGAAAGTAAGTAGCAACTCTCGTTTTGCAGCTTGAAGTGTTGGTACAAAAACTCGTATTATTGCAGCTTGTATCATCTTGTGTTGGGCTCGCGTGGGGTCTTGCTTGGACAATAACATGAAGTTGGCAAGTCATTTCCATTATTTACTGTAGTTGCTTGACACAGCTAGGTATGCGCTGAAACTTGGCTTGCTGCAGCGTGAAATCTATGTATGGCTTGCGTATTTGTGGCACTTGGCTTGGGCGAAGAAATGAAGGTTGTTTGTATGGCTTGGACCGTGTTGCTTCAAGTCATGGCATGAATTTGATTTTTTTTTTATTTCTTTCTTCATGTGGGCTTCATGATATAATGGCCTTTTGAATCTTCTAATTTTGGACATTGGTTTTTTGTAATTGATTATATGGGCCTTGTGGACTATTATTTTTGTAATATTGTAATCCATTTTTTTGAATATTTGGTAATGGATAATGAATTGGATATGGATATGATATAAGGATTGGATATTTGGGAAATAAGCATGGTTTGGAGAAAAAATGGATAATCAAAATGGATAGAAAAAGGTTATTGAATATTCGGATCATTGGATTTTGGATAATGGGTAATGAATTGTAATTTGGATACTAAATGGATATTCAAATCAAATGGATTTAGGAAAATGGTTTGGATAGTAGAAATGGTTTGGAAATGGATATGATGGATTTAAAAATAAGAAAAATGGTTAATGGATACGAATAATGGATATGGTTTTAAGAAATATGGTTTTGAAATTGAAATGTGAATGACCCCTCCACTAATATTTTCAACACATCCATAAAGCCTTGACTTTTCAAATCCAAATCCTTGAAATACCACCCTTAGTACACGCCTTGACTAAGTAGTAACCAAACTTGACCTTTTCCCATAAATCTCTGAATTTCTGAATAAAACTGAAATAAGTCTTGAATCACTTAGAATTTAATTTGAATCAATCTCAGAGAAAATAAATCCACAGATGAACACAACTTAACTTATGGTCACTTTGATCATGATGAACCTGATTTTTGAATTAAACCTATCTTGAATCATTGCCTGATAACGTGATAACTTCCAGCACAAGACATCTTGACTTTGGATGCACATTGCCTAAGGAATAACCCACTAATGCAAATAACTTGTAATTGAAGCAAACTCATAATGGTTTGACCAAGATGAGGTAAAACTTCCATCTGCTTTTGATCATGAATGAATCACCACACTTGACTTGAAGCAATGCCATTGCCTTTGACATCCCTGTAAAAACCCTAATTACACAGAGAAAGAAAAAAAACTGCAACATATTTTTTGTATTTTGGTTAGTAAATAAGAAATAAATATAGAAAGAAACACAAAGGTGTCTGGTGATCTGTTCCTTGACAAACCCAAAGAAATGAAAGTTAGGAGAATCCCATGTTTGTGATCTTGACTGCAATGCAAATGCAATGATAAGTGGGATCTTAAGGGTAAAAATTTGGGTAAGACACAATCTGCTAATTAAAGAAATGGAATTAGATGAATAAAAGTTGTCAAAGAGATCAATCTTCCCCAAAGTTGTTAAAGAAAATTCCTATGGAATGTCTGATGATAAGGAATTGGCCTTTCTTATCAAAAGACTCTTTCAGCTGGCTAAAAGGAATGAGATATCTGTTGATGAAAGAGTAACTTCAGAAGCTTCTGAAAAATTTATATTTCGACTGATTACTTCAATCTTAAGAACAAGGAGAAAAGCTACCAGGCAGAAAACCCAAAAAGAAAATGTCAGAGAGCTTCAAAGCATATTCTAATGAAGTTGACAAAGTTGAGGATTCAGGAAAAGATGAACAGTGTAATCTGGCGCAGCTTGCCATTACATCTTCTAAAGAAGCATCTGAATCCAGAAATAAATCAAATATTGAAGAGAAAAAGGTAACTTTTAATCTATCTTGCTTCAATAATGATAATAAGGGGTCTGCTTCTCAAGATAAAATCTTAAGTGACTCCATTGCTCCTAAGGAAATTGAAGGCTATCATAGAATCTGCGTTAAAGGGCAATTATATGAGAAACCTTTCATTTCTTCTTTTTCTGGCAATACTATGACAGTGGTGAAAACTTATTTTATGCTAACCTCTGATAGCAAACACTATTTGAATCTATGCTAGTAAAAAATTTCAAAATCAAGGATTATAAATTCAAAAGATTTAATCCAAGACAATGAAATCAAAGACTCTTCTAAGAACAAGATTTTGTTAGTACCATGACTCATCCTACACTCAAAGTCTGGAACGAGTATAAGTACTACTATCGGACTAAGGCATGAAATAAAAGAAAGCCTGTCAGGACTAACAGTTTTGGACCCACAGAAGAAAGGAGCAAGGCATCTTCCATGTTATCAAAGGTTGTTTACAACATTTGATGAATAAAAAGCCTACATACCAAACTCGAAACCTGAAGGATGCAAAAATATGGAGTTTGGAGAAGAAAGTGGAATCATTGGTTTAAATGCCATTGACTCAGAATCCACTTAAGACAAAATTCAGATTCCATGGTCAAATCTGAATTCTCATCTGAAGCTTGACCAAGAAAAACAAAAAAATGTATGTTCAGTTCTTTACTCTTGCAAATTTCTTAACTAAGTGAACTATTTAAGTAGTAGTAAATACAAAGTCTATATTAGATCGTTAGAGAAATTATTTTTGTTGACAATAAAAGAATCTTCAGAAATCTTTGAAAAGAAACTATGTTGTATTTGACTATACTGAATATGTCATTAACTAGATGATGATCATAATTATGAAAACAATATTCTCACCTTTTATGATAATACTACTGCTAGTTAGTAGTCAAAGAAACCAATTCAATATTCATAAATCAAGCATGACTCTAGTTTCAAGAGAAAATACTTGACTCTGAATGGAATATCAAAGAATGATGACCAATAGAAGATGTCTCACTCGAAGTCTAATCCTACTAGACTCTGATAACAGATAGCTTCTGAAAATTGTCAGTCTCTGAGATTCAGAAAAGGAATCTTTACTTCTGATAAAACAGTTTAAGTAAAAACTATTTTAAAATCCTTGTCTTACTTAAAATTCTATAAAGTTGAAAATCATTTAGTGTGTTCTAGAAATCTGTTGGGTAAAGACCCCTGGGTAATGATGTTTTCTTATATATACATCTATGGTCTATATCCCTTGTCTTTGTGAAACATTATTTCTTGTCACCTTTTTTGTTCTTCTGACAAGAATCTTATTCGTTTAAAGTCTTGTTCAAATATTTTCATTTTATTGTTTTCATATGTGTTGATCAAACCAAACATGCGATGAATTCTCTAGTCAATTCTCCATTGAATCAACTAGTTGTCATCAATGAAAAGTTTATGGATTTTGAAAAGATGTTTAATCTAGGTTTTAACTTCTGGAAGACTGTCTCTGAACAAGGTTGTAATGGATACTTTGATATGCTTTGTGGTTTCAATTATCTAAATCTTGTAAAAGAATTATGGGTTAATGCATCTATTGTTGAGCTAAATCATGAGTATGTTATTCTTTCCAAGACTTCTGGTGTTTCTATAACAATAACCTCTAAGACGATTGCTAATGTAATCAACCGTGAGGAGATTAGAGAAATCTCAGGTACTCTTATTTGGGAATACAATCTTCCTACTTGGTGTATGTCATACTACCCTTTTATTTTCTTGTTCTAAGCATGTGTGCAATGATGGTTGAAATTCAGTTGAATGGAGTGGCTTCATTCTAAAGTTGTATTGGCCATGTATTATTTTTAAGTTATCAGTTTGTGCTGAATTCAAGTGTTCCATGGTTGATAATCATAAGGATCCATCTCATTTTTCAGTTAAGGTTTGGTGCAATGCAATGCATATCACAAGTCATAATCTTCTGATTTCAAGGCATTTTCTTGCTCAAGAAAGTTCAAGGTGAAAGTTTGGCTCATCATGATTCAAATGGCAAAATCAAGATTTATTCATTGATTCAGGCTCTAATTCATCCAAAGATCCAGATTGATTCATGTTCAATTTTATTTCTCAAGATTAATTCAAGATGTTAGTTGGTTCATGATAATTCAACAAGGGTGAAATTAGACTTATGAGACCTTTGGATCAAATTTTGGAATTTCAAGTTGTAAATCATCAGGTTTTTTTATCAAGAATCAAGAGTTTCAAGGAATCCTTATTGCTAAATTTTTAAGCATGGTTTAAGAGTACAAATGGAAGGTGCGAAAATAGTGAAGCCTATACATACATACAAAGGTTCTACAAAAATGCATGGCTCATGAAGTTGTTGGAAAAATAGGAAAACCCATTTATACCAAAATTCTACAAAAAAAATATGATCCATAAAATTCAAAATTTTCATCAAGGCCATATCATTTGTCATTACAAAGTCCATTACAAAGTCCATTACAACTTACAACATTGCAAAAACAAAAAAGAAGAATGAAAATAAGCCTCCACGCAACAGTACACGAAGCTGCAGCTACCACATGAAACAAGTCTCACAACCAAGTCTTCCTCAAGCCAAAACAATTCCCAAATCAAGCTGCACAAAGCCAAACACGCCCCAGCCAAGCTACAACAATCCAATCCTAAGTGCAAACCGAGCCTTCACGCCTATTCCAAGAGCTACACGCCCATCTACAATCCACATAAGCCAAATTCAGCCAGAAGTTGTTATTCCCAAAAGCTACTACTACCAGCTACAAGCCAAAAGCACTTTCATGCCATCCACGCTACACCCTAAATCCTTTCACAAAATCAATACGCGAGCCAAACCAAAAACAAATGCAAGCTGCAAATGCAAAAAGCCATAAGTTGAAGCAACACAAGCCATTACCCCATGTGAGCTCCACACCACGACATGGAAACAACGCACAAAACACGACTATAATAAGCTGCAAAACAAATTAACACTAGTTGCAGTAATCAAATGCAAACGACAAAATGCAAATAATCCACAAAGCAACATGACCAAAGCGTCATGAATCAAAACGAATTGCAAAACGTCACGACACCAACATAAATGACAACAAATTTCACAAATTCTTACCTCATTCTATGCTATAAATAACAAGCTTTCCTCCTTCATTCATCAAGCTCTTTCTAGCCAATAAACCTCTGCCCAAATTACTCCAAACTTCAACCTTTACAAACACCTTCAATTCATTTCTCATCTTTAATCAACCCCGCAACACGTTCAACATAGCTACAATAACACATCAACGCATCACTCTACCAAAACAAAAAACAATGAATCGAAAAGAAGAGGTAGAAAGAATCTAATTCAAATTGAAAGATATTCAAAGTAGTTGTCTTACATATATTGTTGTAAATCTGAATTTTATAATTCCTCTTTCGATTTCTATTTCGCTTGTTTTTTATTTTGATTTTTGGAGTGAGATTTTAAAGAGATTGTTGAGGGAGGTGAGCAAGATGTTTTAACATAAATATTGTTATTGATCGGCCTCCCATATTATGATCTTCACATAGATCATGCTACGATTGCTTTACATAACGCTAAATTGGTCCCGATTCAATAAAGCGATCATTCGGACAATAACCATTAACCAATAACTAACAATTAACTCCTAACGTCTAACGTTTACCTTCTTGCCTTTACATTTCCGCCATTTACTTTCTATCATTTACTTTCTGTCATTTACTTTCTGTCATTTACATTCCTCTTATTTATCATTCATGCAATTATTTTATGTCATCTCCTTTATTTGTTCATCTTATTAAAAAAATACAAAAACATGATAAAATGATCAAAAAAGCCCTAAAAAATATTAAGCGTGGACTATGGTTATTCTTAGCATCATGGAGTTTTGGACCTTGTACTTAAACCTTAGCAAGGGAGGCCTGGATCTCAGACTTCTTTATTTTCATTGTCATAGCTTAGGACACCTTGTACAACATTCATAGCTTACTCTTGGGCTTTCTAACAATGAGACTTACTCGGTTAATTACTTTTAATTAGTCGTTCAAAAGACTAGCCTACTTTGCTAGTACACACATAGTTTAAATTTAATTTAATTATTTTATCGTTTTCATACTATATCCACTTGTGTATGCTTGCTTGTTTGGGTTGTATGTTTATTGTTTATTCTTATCCCTATTCGAAAAGGTGTATCCTCATCCCCATAAATTGTACAATAATTTTATCGCTTTCCTTTATTTTTCTTATGTCTTGTCATTGCATGATCAAAAACCTCAAGCATTCTTGATCCATATATCAAGCCCTACCCCTAATTTGTAAGTCGATCGCCTCATGCATCGCCATCAACCTTAACCTATCACGATTAGGTCCTCCCCCCAATCATTTTCAAAACCTTACCACGCTTCGAACGTAAATTCAAACCTCGATCAACATCGAGTATTTTCCTCAAACCAAATTAAACCATTTAATTATGCTTAGACCTTATTTTATTAAAGATGAAAAGGGAGATAGTTTGGAGCCTTTGATTCCTCTCCTCGATTGTTTGGGTACGAGGAGCTTTCCTTACTATTCCAACAATTGTCATCTCTAAAAAACTTCTAATCCGATTCACTTCAAACTATTTTCATAATAAACTGAATCAAACATATTTTCCAAAACACTTAGATGAAAGAAGAGAGAGTCTAGAGCCTTCTATTCTCTCTCTTTAATACTTGGATACGAGGAGACTTCCTTGGCCATTCGAGTACTCATCATCCGTTCAAAACACTCTAATCATATTGAACCCTTTCACAATTAAGGACTAAAAGGGAGATAGTCTCGAGCCTTCGATTCTTCTATTCGACTATTTGGATACGAGGAGCCTTTCTTGGCCATTCAAGTAATCACCATCTAAACAAAACAATCAACAAACTAATTCCACTTCTCGCCTCTGTGCGATCAAATCTTTTTCTCAAAAGAACAATGTTTATTCCTTTCTAATACGCATACAAACTAAATGCTTAAGCCTCCGCCGAGAGTAGACAAGCCAACGATTAGCCCTTAGAATGCAACCTAAACATTCGTTTCTTAAAATGAACCAACAACCTGTAGTCCCACGAACTACAGATGCTCTGATTATTCATTTTTTCCAATGAATATACGTAGGCACAAGGGCCCCAATCCTTGGCGAGCACCCTAATAAAAAACCATTCATTACCGTTTAGTAAATAATTTGTAATTTTGTTGGTTTGTTGTGAGAATGTTAACAAACAAGTGTGAGGTGGTGTAGTGGTTTGATAGGTTGTCTAGCAACCAATTGTACATGTGTTCAAATCCTAGCTAAAATAATTTTTTTTAGAAATTTTCTGGGTATTTAATGACCTCACATGCCACGCGTACGACCAAGTGCCACGTCAGATGCCACCCAAGTAAAAGTTGACGCCGTTTGAAAAAAAGGACGGAAAGGACTAACGTGGACCTTTTTTAACAATTAAAAGACCACTTTGGAACTTTTTAAAGATAAGGGACCAGAATGAACCCCGAGGTAAACTTAAGGGACCAAAAAGGGTATTTTGTCTTTTCTTATTTTTGCATTATTCACTTAGAAGAAATCAAATAACATTAGCTAACATTCAATCACAAATTGGACTAAGAGGTTCTCGTTGACTACAACGGACGTGAGGGGTGTTAATACCTTCCTCTTGTGTAACAGACACCCGAACCTAGAATTTGGATGCGATGACCATTTTCTCATCTTAAAGCTTTTATCGATATTTTCCTATTCCTTCATTGGAATGAATAAAGTTCGGTGGCGACTATGTTTGGACATTTTTTTGCGTCCATCGCGAAGAATCGTATTTTTTGAGGTACGACAGTGTACTTTTGTATATCCACCAAACCTTTCTCAGGTCTCAAATATTTGTCCTGATGCAATTGTTTGGAATCAGATTCTGAACTCAAACTTGCTACCTAAGGACAAGGATCTAGACCTTGTGGACTCTATTAAAAAAGATTTGCTACTTCTTCTCAATTCAGACTTACAAATTAATCTTCCTCAAATTATGTTTGACCATCTAAAAAGGAGTCTTTTATCTTTCCACAAGGGAAAGACATTTTCATTCCTTATAGACGAGTTCTTTCTGAACTACCGATCCAACAGGGAATTATTATAAAATCAGAGGATGATTCTTCTAAAATTTGGAGAGAAAAGCTTGAAGCTATCTATGAGAGATTCTAATGTTAGATTTTTGCAAATATATGCATTGTAATAGTTAAATATCTTATATTAAACAATCTTGTTGTTAAAAATTATTCATGTTCTTATGTGTCTTAACTGTTATATATGCATTTCTTATGTTGTTCAAAGAATAAAAGTTAGGATTAAAACTCTTTAAAAACTTGCAACATTCTCATTGAAATATTGGTAGCTATTACATATTATCAAGAACTTTCTAGACATTTGGATCAGTTTAAAGATACTCTCTAGGCTCATCTGACATATCTAGACTGTACAAATAATCCTACCAATCTTCCTTTGCAAACTCAACAACTTCCTTCCTCTGAAGATTCCTGCGTTTTGACCTAGAAGTTCTTTTTCTTCTCTGTGTCCTAAGAAAGGTTGATGTAGATGTATGTGCCTCTGAATAATTATGCTTGCTTGAAGATTCTTCAGTTGCTGCATTCTTCTTGTTTGCTTGAGTTGTTGCTCTTAGCATTGATGCCCTTCTGAAATCTCTCTTTGGAACCCAAATTTGTTTCTACTTATACATGTTTATGTTCTAAAGATTAAGTGATTTGTAAAGATAGTTTACTAAGCATTTTATAGAGTATATTCATTTGTTACCTTAAGTGTTTAGAACTTCAATATTGATTAGTCAAATCAATCTTTTAACGCCTGACTCTTGGGAAATGATGTCTAGTATGTAGTCCTAATAAAGACTCTCTTAAGACAACTGTAAATATCATTTTAACAACTCTCTGTTGGTTTTAATATTTTCATCCGTTCTTCTTTTAACTTTGTTTATGCATTTGTCATAAAATCAAAACAAAAGGGAACAATAAAAGACTGTACTTGTGCAAAATAATAGAGGTCAACATAAAACTTTCATTAATTGAAGGAAAAGATTACAATAATAATAAAGACATTAATATAACATCAGTCGAAGTCTTCTAAAGCCCTACGACCCATCTGGTTTTCCCAAGTGAAGTCTAGCTCATCATCTTCCTCACAATCGGATATGACAATCTGAAACGCCTTCTTATCTTTGTTCTTCGTCTTCTTCTTGTTCATTGACTTCTTCCTAGGCTTCAAAACCGCTGTTGATGAACTTGCTTTAAAAGGTTTCATTATAGCTGATGATGAATCTGCTTCAGAAGATTTCAGTACAGTAGACGAAGATCCAGTTTCAAAAGCTTCATAACTTGCTAGTTTTCGAGGACTTTGTGTCTCCAGATTCACTGCATCCTCTAAAACCTCTATAATAATAGAGATGTTGGTACTCTCAGATGTTGCTACCATGTTGTTTTGAAGGATGTTGATGAAACTGAATTATAATTTGGTTACTTTTATTGTGGAGTCTGGGTCGCTCAATCGGTTAAATAAAATCTTTTTCTTGTTCTTTGGAAGTACTACAACCAATAACTATAAAAGATGCACTATACACGCTTTTAATGCTCTTTATTACTTGAATCATTTTCTATTCCATGGGAACCAATCATGTAATGATGATCTGCATTGCATTTATGAAATAAATTCTTTTTGTTTTCTTTTTTCTTTTTGATGTGACAAAAAGGGGAGAAAGATATAGAAATATTTAATAAGAATCTGAATCCTTCAGATTTTAAATATTGTTCATTTATAATATTTTAAAATTCTGTTATGTCGGTTAATTGTTTTACCTGAGAAATATATTTTAGTTTTCTTGAATATATTATTTAGAAGGAGCTTACAAATCTCAACCCTTGGACTATTAGATTCAAGGGGAGCTTACAAACCTGAGACTCTGATGTTGCCAAGTAAATTAAAATATATATTTTAGTTTTCTTAAATATAGAACTTAGGGGAGCTTACAAACCTCATAAAAAAGGGGGAGATTGTTAGAACAAGATTTGTTCATGACATATATGCTTTGGGTTTTGATGATAACAAAGTGTTAAAAGAACAACGATGTTATCTAATGTGTGTTCAAAGTATATAGGTTCTAAATTTTAAGAAGAAACCATTTAAAATATGATAGAAGAACGCATTTGAGAGAAGCTGAGTTACTGGCTTCATATGGCTCAGAACTGATACACATTATTAAATGAAGTCTGATGATATAAGTTTGCATAGACTCTGAAGCTGAATGTATCAGAATTAGAAGAGAAATATATTGTCTCTACACTTAGTGAATGTATCAGCTTCTGGTGATCTTTTAGAACCGTGAACTAAGCTAAGTTATCCGTACTGCAGAAAGCAAGCTACAATGTCAAATCAGTTTGTCAGCTAGAGTCTGTGTTCACATGGCTCAAGAAGAGTTGACATGCTTTACAGATATCTACTCTCAACAAATCTATAGTACAAGATCACAAGGAACATGCTTCGGTTAAACATGTTACACAATGGATAAAGATCTTTTGGTGTATCTATCTTCAATGTCTCTTAGTACCATAGAGTAACAAAGACACTTGTACAAGTTATCTCTTTCAATGACTATTATTCTACAACTGCTATATAAGTAGCTGAAGATTCAATCTGGAAGAAACAAGGAAAATAAAGAAAGAGAGCCAAGAAGAAAAGAAGTGTTCCACACTTCTATCCGAATTGAAGAATAACAAGATCAACAATGGCAACACAATCGAGTATGCAGAATTTCTTTTATATGTTGTAAATTGTACAAAGCCTTAATATTTATTAATCATTGAATATCTTAGAAATATTAAGTTTTGTGATCTTTGTTATGATTATTTACCATGTACCTCTAATTGAACATTAAGTACACCTTGCTGTCTATTCTACTAAACATATTATTTAGTAGTTTAGAAATAAAGTCTCTTGCTATGTGCTTGAGCATCAAAGTCTCTTGCTGTGAGATTGAGCCAAGTAAGTCTCTTGCTATGTGCTTGAGAATTGAAGTCTTGATCATTGTTGATTGAGCAAGGAAGTCTTGGACTGTAGTTCTAAGCAGAAGTCTTGAATCCGTGGGATTTAAGCAAAGGAAGTCTTAGACCGTGGGTTTGATTAGAAGTCTTGAACCTGAGGGGTTTAAGCATGAAGTCTTAGATTCGTGGAATCTTAGTAGGAAGTCTTAGGCTAAGGGTCTAAGAAGGAAGTCTTGAACCTGAGCGGTTTAAGCAGGAAGTCTCGGGCTGGGGGTCTGAGCCGAAAAGTATTATGCTTGAGGGCATAAGCAATTGTAATCATGTTTTGATTATAGTGGAAAATCTCATGTGCTGCAAGGGGACTGGACTACTCTCAGTTTGGGAGGAACCAGGATAAATATCTGTGTGTTTCTTTGTTATTTGTTTGCTTCTGTTATTATTCCACTGCAATATATAATCAGAATCTGAACTGTGGTTTAGAATCTGAACTCTGTTCAGAAGAAAAACAAAAATAAAGAACACAATTAAACCCCCCTTCTTATGTATTTTTTTCACCTTAAATCATTCTCTTTCAACGGTTTAATGTTGATAAATTTTTAATTTTTTGTCATTATTTTATATTCATTTATCTAGGTTTTGTTTCATATTCATGTTAATCACAGTGGTAAGTATGATCATTTAATAAGGAATTTAGTTTCCTAATTAGGAGCGACAATATCCTTGGTGGAAATATCGTCCATGTTAGAATTTAGTGAGATCTTTAAGGGCTTCGTAATACCCCCTTAGAGCATTCAGATACTGCAGAGGGGACAATAATACCTCAAAAGGTGAAACAATACAACAAAGGGTGCTATGATACCCAGAGGTCACAATAATACCCCCTGAAGGATGCACTGATACTTTAGAGTGGTGAAATGAATCCCAAAGGCTGCAATGATATTGTGTTTGTTAAAGAGAATGGAAATTTATTAAATAAGGTTTTGTTTCATCCTAGATTTCCTCTGATTAATTATGGGGATGCATAGACATCACAGTTTTAACCTCCAAAAACATCACCACTTTATGCAATTATCTAAGTTGGATGAAGAATTCATCACACTAAGCTGCACGAAACAGAAAGAGAAAAATCTTCCACCACCACCACAGGAACTGCTTGTTGTACCTACTGGACTTCCACATAGAGGAGTTAACTTTGATACCAGTGATCCTGCTATGATAGCTTGCTTCTCTTATGGGTGGGATGTATCTGAAGCATCTCACTGAGGTATGCTATCTTTTAATAATTCTTTGAACATGTTATAGTTGCGGATTTAAGAGCCACGAGCTCAGTTTGATCCAATTCCCACTCAAGACTAGTTTAGAAGCTATTTGCAATGGCCTACAAATAGGTCATTCCATTATGAGTGGAATGACAATCATACGGATGGAAATAGAACATCAGGTGCTCAAGTAGAAGATGGACCAAAACGATGAGTGGATGAAGAAACTACTTATGAGAAAGATTGACTAGCAAGGCTACTAACATCATTGTGACATTCTAATGACTTTCTTAGTTTATTTTTATCTGCTTTTTTTAAAAAAATTATTTATTGTAGAGTGATTTACTTTTCCCATGCACATTGGACTTGGGTGTGTGGGCATTTTTTACAAAGTATATGGGCACACCGAAGCTCCTACACATTTTGAATATGATATTGCATCTAGTATTGTTCACTCTAATTCTAAGTTTGCGTGAAATCGTAAAAATGAACTAGAAATAACAAGTTCAACTGTTGTCATAGAGGTTGCGCCCAAAGCGACATACATTGCATCTAGCACAAGTTGATGCAGAGGCGTGTTAAACACCACCCATTGCGCTTAGTGCAACTTAGTCACACAGGCAGGCTAGGCGAGGAACATGGGGCTGGGAAAGGACATCTTTGCTGACACTCAATTATTTTGTTGCCTGAGGATAGACAAATGTTTTCTGTAGGGGGTGGAGGCAAAGATGATCCAAACTAGCCCATACTTGTTTATTTTAAGTTTCTTTCATGATTAAGTGTAAATTTTTCTGAAATTTTTGAAATTTTCTAAAAAAATACTCCCATAAGAAGTTTGTCTATTGACGATTCAGATGATGTTCTGAAAAAGTTAAAAATGCATGGAACCACCAATAATAGGTTGACTACTAAAGGTCCTAGATCAAATGGCATAAAAAATGTTTTGTTCTTTTTAAATGTTTCATTCATAATTAATTCATAGACATCTGTGAAAAATATCATGATTATGAATTCTTTGCTTTACTCAAAGTTTGCTTTTTTTCTACCGTTTAGAGAAAACACATTGACGTAAGTCAGAAATCGTAAAACCTATCTAAATGAGAAGTGTACAACCTCATGTCTTACCAAATAATGAGATTATAAATTCATATAGACTAAGTAGACTTCGCACCAGTCTTGCTAATTACTTCATATGTTTGAAAATCATGGAAAGGATCAAGACATTGTTTGTATTGAGTGAAAAACTACTTGACCTAAAAGGCCTACCTAATGAGGGTGAGAATCCTTTGACAAAACCCTTTAAGTCATACAAATGAAAATTACTTTTATTCTTTCAAAGTTACAACCCTTAGCCAAAGCTAAAAAAGAAAAACAATGGTCACTATCTTATCTTAAGGATAAGAGAGCAAGCAAAAAAACAAGGGTATTGTAAAAGCGAAAGTTGGGGAGAAAAAGGAAAAAATTTCAAAAAGAAACTCAAGTAGTTCCGGTGCATGGAAAGAAATAAAATGTTATTACCAAATTCAAATATCAAAAAGTAAAGTATACAAAATAAAATAAAAAAGCACCAAATGAGTGGTTGTAAGAAAGTGGAAATAAAGAAAAGACAAAAATGAAAAAAAAATAAAAAAACAAAAATGAAATACCTTACGCTCTCTTATCATTAAAATTCTAAATCCAAAGAAAACCAATATTTATTTAAGTCCATCCATGATACAACGAAAAGAAAGACCATAGTGATCCATGACTGATGATATATCTTGTGATGATACTGAGACGACATATAAAGTATTACTATAGTATACACATTGTCTGAATTTCTAAGGGAAATACTAACCATTGAGAGATACTCAGTGAAATCGTGATCCTAACAAATGATCAACTATTGACTTTGACTAATTTTAATAATTTTACTTTGGTCAAGCAAGATATTCATATGTATGTTATGGTTCATAGATAGTCATGATATTGATTATGAACTTGCATTTGGAAAAGAATGTCATGCCAAACAATTTCAAAAACTCTTAACTTGAAGTCAGTTAACTTGTTGAAAAATATGCAACATTTTTTGAATCATATGCTTATTTTGTTTGAGGACAAACAAAAGAGTAAATTGGGCCAATTTGATAAGTGTTAGATTTACGTTAAATAGGCCGAAACTTATCAGCTTATTTTACAAGTAATTATCTAAAAAAACCCAATTTATCTATGAAAATTATAGAAATACCTGTTTGGATTTTTTTGTATACATTTATCAAAAACAGGTGAAAAGAGCTAAAAAACTACAAATCGAAACGAAAATAGAGAAAATAAAACCTTGAAGGATCAAGGCTCTCTAGGCCCCATCCATAGGTGTGTTGAGCACAATGGAGGGCTAGGTGGCAACACCTGGAGCAAGTACTTCTTGGTAAAGCAAGAGGTTAGTGCCTTGGTCAATAGGGTGGTGAGTTGGGCAAGCAAAGGCGACCAAGAACACATGTAAGACTTGCAAGCATTGCTTGGTGAAGAAGATAATAGGATGGTAAATGTTTCATAGCAAGGTAAATGCATTGGGCGAGAGAACAATATGCCCAGAGCGAGGCTCAAATTTTTTCCTATAAATAGAAGTTTTAAGTTCAGTGCAAATGGGAGTTTCAGTGGATCAGCGGCGTAATAAATTAGATTATGCTCACTTTGGTCTATAATAGAAGGATAAGAAAGTAATTATAAAGGCAGAAGTGTAGCTCAGGTGAAAAGGCATACCCCGTATCTAAAGTCGACGTCTCTGGAAAGATTATCTGTTACACTAACCATGTATAAGTGCAGCTAAAACTTCTATTGTTGGGGTTAGATGTGGTCATTATATTCATGTACTAAATATGTCATGGAGTTTTATGTAAATCTACTTGTGTTGTAATATTGGTGACTCTTTAATCTTAATCCTTGTTTTAGCTTTGCAACCTAAAACCTATTTTCATGGTGTGACATGACATCAAAAGGTGTTTGTGATTAATAGATCCAAGATAATCACCTATTGAGTAGTAATCCTAGACATGAGTATAAACTTAATATCCACACACATTATAGTAGGATCAGTGTGGAGTCTCGCTCCTTTGCAACTGTTGGAACTTAATACTCTGTGTTGGTTAATAGTAACATATATCGTTCTATTGGGTAATGCACTTATCTCACGGTGTAGAGACCAAAAGGAGATACGAATGAGGGTAACATGTGGTAGTATTATACACTGTGTAAAGGATAATATTACTGACCTATGAATGTGCATAATAGATATGTAATAATGAAATTTACCCCCAACAAGCATTCTCATTGTTAACACCGACATCTCTAACTTTAATTTCTGTTATTTACATTTCTACACCACAAAAAACACAAAAACCTTTTCTTGCTTAAGATAATGAATCATTTCTACCCTTTCTTTAAAACCAGTGGCCTCTGTGGGTACGATAATTCTAAAATTTACTTTTGCTGCTAACCCAACAACTATTAGTCAGTCACAAACAATTGAATATACAATTGGATTCATTGACCAGGAAAATAGAGGAGCCCCAAGTATAAAAAGTACCTTTATACTAGATTTGAGAATAATAACAATTCATGGATACCTAAGTATAAAAAGCACAAAGCTTATCTGAATAACATGATTAGGAAAAATCAAAGTATTAATAAAACAAGGGTTAAATATATAACACCTCCCTGCAATGTAGTCGAGTTTCAATTTACCCCCCCCCCCCCCCCCCCTGTTATATTATTTTTTTGGATTTCCCCTCTGTAATGTATATTTTTTTATTTTACCCCCCCCCCCCCCCCCCCCCCCCCCCAAGCTTGCAATTTGAACACTAAATCTGGGGGGGTAAACCAAAAAAAATATATTATAGGGGGGTAAGTTTGCTGCTTAGGGGGAAAAAGACATAGAATTTTAACATTTCAAGGGGGGATTCAATTTTTTTACAGGGGGTAAACCGAAACTTGCCTACATTGCAGGGAGGTGTTGTATATTTAACCCATAAAACAACCCTCTCAAAATACCCAAAGAAACAATAAGAGGAATCATTTAACAAAAAACTCCCAATCATAATCTAAAAAGCCTATAAGATACATAATATTATTAAAAATATTGATAAGATGGATCCTAGAAGTACTAGAGACATTCACTATAGAGGTCTCAAGTATGTAAAAGATATACCTGCTAGCATCAAGAAGCTTGATTCAGTTGGTGCATACTCCTCACTAACAATTCATGTATATAAGGTGATGGGAAAGATCTTTTGACCAAGTGGTTTCAAACACAAGAGGAGGTGAATCGTGATAAAATAGATTTTAAAACTTTTAAGAAAAAGATTGATTTTAAGAAAATATATGAAGAAAAGATTATGTGCAGAAGGATAAATAATTAAAATATAAAGAGATAAGGGAAAAGAAGAACACACTAAAAATTATACTAGAATGTCTTTTAACCACACGATCTACTCAAGTCTCCAAGGATTTCCCCCTGAGAGTTCAACTAACAACAAATATTTTATCACATGATCAAACCACAACCTTCTTAAACCATAATTTTACCGAGTTTCATCTTGCAACCTTTATAATTAATTTGCAGTCACAAGATAATATCGCTCTCTTAATTTACAATTAGAGCTCAAACAATTTAATCAATAACTACACAAGCACAACTCTTCCTTAGTGTTTCACTCTCTCAGCACTAAAATAATTATAAGTGTATACGAAGTTTCTAAGAAAAAATTAAGAGTGAAAGGAAGATTAATATTTCATATTTCTTATGTGTTTTTAAGTGAACACAAATTCTCTTTATATAGAAAAAATTGGCCAAGAAATAAAACATTTTTTAGTCGGATCTGCATCATAATCGATTAAACAAGAGATCTAATCGATTATGATCCAAACAATTAGGAAAGTATTTTCTATATCTAGAGCCAAACCGTTAAGAAAGCTTCTTAGTCGATTATTGGGAAATTTCTCTCCATAATCGATTACACAAGTGTCATAATAGATTAAAGAATGAAAATTTTCTTTCAAATTGAATAAATAAGCTTCATAATTGATTAGTTTTTGGACATAATCATTTTTAAGAATGTTTTTAAAATATATGAAGTTTAGAATGTAGTTTGTGTGTGTGATTGTGTGTGTGTGTGTGCACGCGCGCGCGTGTGTGTGTGCGCATATCATCTTAGTACTTTGAGAACTACTGCCACTTAAAAATACAAAATAATGATCATAAACACATAAAGGCAACTAAATCACATAATCACATGCGAGCTTGCATAAACTCCCCATTTTTTATGATGACAAAGCATCTCTCAGGGAGGCGGCTTAAAAAATAGGTTAAGAATAAAAGTATTAGATTATACTCACCCTGAGAGTATATTTCTCCCTTATTTGGCATGATAAAAAATCATGAAAATAAATAATCATAGAAGAAGGAAAATATATTTAAATAGATAAAAATTTATTCATATAAAAAATAGATGAATTACCAAATAAAAACAAAAAATAAGAACATAGACGCACAATTTAAAATGACATAAGACCGTACTTCTCTCCATGATGGACACCATCTAACTTTGAGACCAGTTCATTGAGTGGAAGTCTTTGTTGGCCTTTGGGCTAGATTTAAGGTCGGAGTTATGTGCGCATTTAGATCATCTTTCCCTTTTTCTTCTATTCATATGTAGATGGAATTTCTTCAATATTTAGATCTCATTCTCAACACTAGGTCTTATTTTAAGGATGCCTTCTCTTTTTGACGCATACGATATGTTATTCATCAAAATGAGGATCTTTAGAGATTATTCATTCTTTGTGTTTATTCTTCCTCTTGTTTATCTTTATCTTCTAAGATTTTTTTTTAGAATACCTAAACAGAAAATACTTCTATCTCTACTATACAATTGGGGTTAGTTTCATCAAAGGAAATATGTAAAAATTCTTCTATAATCATGGTCTTGTATATTTTTGAAAAGGTTTTAGTAGAAGAAGAAAATGGAATTAAACCATACTTTATTGCCTTAATAACAAAATTTACTTAATACTAAGTAAATTGCATTATAAACTTTCAATATTCACAACGGCTTAAAAGCAGGATTAGGGCTTTTGTCAATAGTACCAGAACCAACCATTTTTCCTTTGTTGCACCATAAAAAAAAATTTCTCTTTTATTATGAGTAAAACAAGAAGATATATTTCTATCTTTGGTAATATGCTTTGATAAACCCTTTGTTGTCACCATAACTTAAGTTTTTTTACCTTTAGTATCCAAATATTTTTTGGTCCTCTTGTGTTAGAAGAATACAAATTATTTCTAAGAGTCTAGTTCAATCCAATTTCATGGTTTGTGTTTAAGAAGTGAGACAAATAATTTGGAGCCTATTTCGTATTAGAATCATGATTTTTATTTATGACTATTTTTACCACATTCGTACATTTAGTCATATTCCAAGTTATATGTCTTATTAACATGACAACACTTAGGTATCCAAAACCAGCTTTAATATATGTTCCTCTTGAATACCTAGAATGAGGTTCAAGTTGTATCTCCATATGCAAATATTCTATTTTATTTCTAAAACTCTTTATTGTGCACTCTTAATAGATTTATCAAAAGTATTAGAAGAGGAAGAAGTATATAGAGAGTTGTGAATTAAAAGAGATTACTTTTTTCTAAGACGATTTATTTCCTCTGATAAAGAAAAATATTTTCTTGTAATTTACTTGAGTCACTGTTTAACCTTTTAATTAAAGATGATGAAGATCTCATTATAAGTAAATTTATAAGTTATAGTATTTTTACCTCATCTTTTTTGTGGTTTGTCATTAGATGAGATTCTTCTTTTACTTCAGATTCATCAGAAGAGACTATGTTGTCTTTTTCTCATGCAACATAAGCTATTTTTGAATCTTTTTAGTTGTCTTTTGTATCTTTTAAATTTCCCTTTATCATGTGGACATTATGCCTTTATGTGACATTTCTTTCTGTATTTGAAGAAAGTTGGAACAAATGATTTTTATTTACTTTGCTTCTGAAAGTTTAAAGGTTGTTTTTCGTGCTTAAGAAATTATCTGAATTTGTGAAACTGAAGATCCATACCTTCATCACTTTCGTTTTTGGCGATTTTCATCTTCTGATCCATGTCTTTGACATTTATAACTTTTAGTACAAATGATTTATTTTTCTTATCACTATTCACTTTCAACAAGACAATTTAGTTCAATATCGTGTCCCTATAATTTACCAAACGAGTAGCCAAATATATGAAAGATGAATATGTATATTCATAAATCGCAATAACTTTATGTTTCCATCCTTGTTTTAAGCATCTAATTATTTGTTAGTTAAATCTATATTTTGAACATTTTTACCTAGAGTTCTTAAATGATAACAATATGAATAAACCAAATTTTCAAGTTCTGAATATTTTCTTTTAGCTTCAATCTAAACACTTCATACTTATAGGTCAATGTGTTCAATCTAGCCCTTTTTATCTCAGTTGTTCCTTCTTACATAATTTGGTTTAATTCAACTGAATTGTCCTTTTAATATTAATGATTTATAATTTAGTAGTATATTTTAGGATATTTATATGTAATTGGCTGAAAAATGATTGTTTAATTTTATATTTGAAATTTAACTTTTTAACATGTAACTACAATTATATTTTAAAAAAAGAAATGCGAGATATTTATTCAATTTGAAAGTTATAAGTTAAATTTAAAAGTATTATTAAACCATTTTATTTTTAGCAACGTAATACTCTTTTTTACTATGGTTTTAGATTTGATAAATATGGATTTAATTTTTTTATTAAAAATATTATTTATAATTTTTGTAGAATAAAATATTATATGATATATTTTGGGTTCCAAAAAAAGTAAATAGATACAAGAAAAATAAAAGTAATAATCAGTGTATAAAAAAGAAAATAGAGAAATAACTTGTGAAATATATAATGTATGATGTTTTATAAAATAAATTATGAATGTAATGTTATACATAATACTTGATCTCGAGTATTCGATCAGATCCACGCACGCTGGTCGTCAGATGGCAAGGTGCTCGGCGGATGATGGTCGTTAGACGTGCTGGGTGTTCGGACTGTTGATGAAGAGAAAAGGGGGTGTACCTGCAAGGCACTCCGACGCTCAAGTAAGAAAGGGTCAGAGAAAAAGGGGCAAGTACAAAGTGTATTCTTAGGGCGAAAATGTGATACCTGACCCTCTCAAATGAGAGGGTTTATATAGAGCCCCCAGCGCGTGGCCAACGGTCCTATTTTCGGGGCGAACTGACCATTTTTCCCAAAGAATAGGTAACTGCCCAAACTAGCCGTTGTGACGGGCATGGTGTCATGAAATAGCCGTTATGTCGGGCATAGACGCAGTTGCGGATACCTGCCCGTTGACTTTCGGGCAGCGAGGAAGCCGTGCGTAACGGGCGTCGGAACCGGGGAGGGACGTTGCGTTCCTTTCCCGGGTGGAGGGGCAGAAATGTCACTTTTGCCCCTCTGTGGATGGGGCTTAGGCAATTTGGGCCGCTCTGGAGCAGAAGCGGATTGGGCCAATTTTAGCCATTGGTCCAGTCCAGAACAGGAGCCCCCCAAGTCGTTGCTCCCGAGCATGGGAGTGATGACTTAAGGACTTCTCATCGCGCAGAGTCGTCGTTTAGAGACGAGGAAAATTGTCTCGAGGTGCCCGTGGCCCTCTGTGCTCGTGATGTTTGTGGTCGTGACCACGCTGCCCGGTATTCGGGAAGATCAAGTGTCAGACAGAATGGGAAACGTTGGGCTGCCACGTGTGCATCGAGCCCTGCGTAGCAGTTAATAGGCAATTATGGCTAGTGGGCAGTCATTATTACCTACGGGCGCGTGTGTACACGTGCCCCCCAGTATAAAAGGGGGAAGGTTGTCCCATTTTGCACTTTTTTCCTTCTGATCCTTCTTCGTCGTCATCAGCGTTCCTGCCCGTCACCGTCTTAGAGCAACCGACCACCGTGTCAAGTTTCGAGCAGCCTTCTCTTCTACTTTAAAACAAGTAAGTTTTCTGGTTTCCAGCTTGTTTTACTTCCTCTCATTGTCAATGGTAGATTGCATGCGGCTAGGGTTAGTTTTAGGTGACAAAGTAGGTAGATTTCTGGCGAGTGTTGGTGGTGGGCGGCGGTTCTGCCCATATGCTGCATTAAGCATCTCGCCGGAGTAGGTAGCGCGTTCGGTGCACGTGGTGGTCCACGTCGTGGTCGCGAGTCGTGACCACCGCGTCTTACCATCTTCCGATGGATTGGTGCACTTTCCGGTGGAACGTTTCCAGATTCCGGTGGAGTTTCTAACGGAATTTGAGCGCGGGGAGGTTCCTCGTAGGAAGATGGCGTGTCTCGGTCGCCTCATTGCGGGGAGTTTTTTTTTTCTTTCTTTGTTTGATGTTAGGGCTTAGGCCGGGGACGTTGTCCTTAGCCTTCTGCGCGCCCTTTCCCTTGACTTAGCGGTGGAAGGGTGGATTTGATTTCCTGTCGAATTCACTGTCTTTCTCTGCTTTTTCAGGTGATCGTAGAGGCGATGGAGCCAGAGAGGGAAGTTATCCCGGTTACCTCCGAAGAGGAGACTGTATCCGAGGAAAGCAGTAGTGCAACGGCCTCGAGTTCTGCGTCCTCGAGCTCGTCGGCTTCGAACTCCTCGAGCGAAGTCGAGGGGGAAGCGAGCGATGCTGAGGAGGGAGAGGATTTGGAGGTCGTGGAGGAGGACGCAATGGAAGAGGACGTTGAGGTGTTTTGTCCGGAAGAGTGGGAGGTGGCCGAACCTTCAAACCATATTTCCACGTTTGCCAGGTCTGCGACGGAGGTTTTTACTGAGGTGGGGCCAGCGGGTGAATGGAGAGTGCTTATGCCTAATTTGGACGAGCGGATCTGCTCGAACTTCGGGGACTGCTTCGCCATGTACGAATATGCCTTCAAGGAATTGGGGTTGAGGTTGCCCTTTACCGACTTCCAGCGGTCGGTGTTCGAGCACCTGAAGTTGGCTCCTTCCCAGCTCCACCCTAATTCATTGGCCTTCATACGGGCTTTTGAGTTGGTGTGCGAGCACCTTGCTCTGGGGACCACTCTTCCTTTATTCTTTGCTGTTTTCAACCTACAGCGGCAGCTGGCGGGGAAGAGGTATGGATGGGTCTCTTTGAAGCAGCCCCGAAAGCTGTTTAAGCCGTTTTCGGAGTCCATCCGAACTTTTAAAGGACGGTATTATATCGTCGAGCCCTTGTCCGAAGTTGCGCAGGACAGCGTGTACGTCTGGGAGGTAGAGTATGACGAGAATGGAGACGAGCTGCTTACCGAGGAAGGGAAATATATCGGGGAGAGAGTGTATAAGTTTCCTATCCGCTGGACACCCGAACACTTTTCAAAAAAGCCCAGTGCCTACGTCTTTGAGTCGAGCGCGTTGCGTGGGCAGGATGCTGTGGCCTATGAGGCGTTGGTGAAGTGGGTAAACTCCTTCGATCTTGCGACCTGCTGGACGAGCAAGGGTGCCCCTATCTTTGAGGACGACGGGAGCCCGAGAGTCGAGCGCAGGTTTATCAATGTGAAGGCTCTGCTGGAGTGCAAGACTCCCGCGGATGCCATGAAGTTGCTCGGTAGTCTTAGATACTTAGACTTTATTTGTTATTTCTTTTTCTTCCCCGTTGCTAACGTGTTCGTTTCGTTTGTGCAGGTGAAATGCCTTTGGCTTGTGATCGTGTGGTGAGGAACGCCATGGCGCGGGGCAAGGCAGGAGCGGCTCCTCCCAAGGCCCGCCCTGTTGGTGGTGCCCGTACTCTTCCCCTTGCTCAAGCTGTGGTGGGGACCTCTGCTTCTCCTACTCCAGTTCCCCGGGACTCTCCCTTGGCTCTGGCTGGGCGAGCGAAGCGGCAAAGGTCGTCGGATGCCGTGGACCTGACTCGGGCGCCCGAGAAAGGGAAGTTTGAGCACCCTCCGTGTGTCCTCGACCGGAGGTTCTTTAAGGGCAACACTTTGGTCGTCCCGCGGGCAGAGTCACTCAACCTCAGAAGCATGGACCGAGTGAGCAAGAGGGCGATGGTGGCCCAGGATGCTTCCGCCATGGTGAGGATGCTGGAAATGGCGGCTGTTTATGCGGAAGGGGACTCTGTGCTTGAGGCTGAACTTACCACTGCCCGGGCCTCCGAGGCGTCCCTAAAAGAAGAAGTCAAGTGTGCTCGCGAGGCTAGGAGGAAGGCCGAGGAGGAGACAGCTAAGCTGAAGGAGGAGGTAACCAAGCTGAAGGCGGAGAAGAAGGTTGCGGAGGACTTGAACAAGGAGCTGATGGCGGCCAGTGCCCCGGGTGCTGATGAACCGGACGAGATAAAGGTGCTGAAAACTAGGGTTGAGCTGGTCGCCAGCATACTGCAAGCCGAGGAGGATGGTATTGTTGTGGCATCGGAGTCTTTTGAAAGTGTCGTGGCCCAGTTACGGGTGGTGAACCCCGGGCTTGACATTTCGACCGATGGTATCCACTACCTTGGACGGGTGGAAGATGACCGCATCGTCTTACCCGCAGGCCTGGTTCTCGACACCCCCGAAGCTCAGACCGAAGATCAGCCCGCTGAGGAGCAGGAGACCGAGCCCGAGGCGACCGAGCATGTGGAAGGATGAGGATTCATGCTGTTTTGATGTTGTTGTGTTTTGTCCGGCCTGCGTTCCGTTGATTAACTTGTAATCTATTTGGTTTTGGGGGGGGGGGGCATGGCCCCCTTTTTATGTAATACGCACAGTTTTTTGGCCCTTGTGGCCTTTTTATTTAATGCCCGGTACATTATACAATTTTTTTTGTACTTTACATTATTGTTGTACTTTATCTTAGTTGTGCGTGTATGACTGTCCGTCGGAGGGTGTGTCCGTTAGTGGAGCTTTCTTTTGGAAGGTAGCCCGCTGTGTGTGAGTTTGCCAGTGCGAGGAACTGGGCGAACAGCCGGGCAAGTCCCTGGCGAGGTTGCGGATCTCAGGTCGCGATTGAGGCCTGAGGTCGCGGCGTGAACGTCCCATCGCGAGTTGGGGTTCTGCCAATCATGGTACTTGGGCGAAGGCGGTGCTCGGTTGAGGACCGCCGACGAGCAGAGTTCCGGCTTGTTTGTTTGAGCGGGATTCTACTTTGTGTGCATGCGTCGCTTGTACCTGGGCGAGCATGATGACCGCTAGGTGGTCTCTTGATACGAGGAAGCCTAAGGTTACTTTAGCTGTAGTATTGCTTAAGTTTCTCAGCGTTCCATGGTCGAGGGAGTGCCTCCCCGTTGAGGTTTTCTAGGAAGTATGCATCATTTCCCGTTTTGGCACGGACTCTGTATGGCCCTTCCCAGTTGGCCGCTAGTTTGCCTTCGCGAGAGTCCTTGTGGTTTCTTCGCAGGACAAGGCTGCCCACGTTGAATTCTCGTCGTAAGACTTTGGCGTTGTGCCTGATTGCTATTTTTTGCTTAAGAGACGCTTCACGGAGGGCTGCTCCTGTCCGGATTTCCTCGACGAGGTCGAGCTCTTCTCTTATCGCTTCGTTATTCATCTCCTCGTCTAGAGGTGACTCGGTCCTCCTGGACGGTACGTGGATCTCGATGGATAAAACAGCCTCCATGCCATATGCTAAGCGGAAAGGCGTCTCCCCGGTGGTGGACTGGGGAGTAGTACGATATGCCCATAAGACGTTGTGGAGCTCCTCGACCCAGACCTTCTTCGTTTCATCCAGTCTTTGTTTGAGGCCAGGAAGGATGACACGGTTGGCCGCTTCCGCCTTCCCGTTGGTTGGGGGTGCTCGACCGAAGCGAAGTGTTGCTTTGTTCCGAGATGGGAAACGAAGTCTTGGAACTTCTTGTCCGTGAATTGTGTTCCATTGTCCGTGACGATTGCTTGGGGAATCCCAAAACGGGCAAGGATATTCCGCTTGTAGAAGCGTAGAATGTTAAGTGTTGTTATCTTCGCTAAGGCTTCTGCTTCTATCCATTTTGTGAAGTAATCTACGTCCACTATCAGGTATTTGTTTTGGCTAGACCCCGTAACGAAGGGTCCTAGGATGTCTAGGCCCCACCAGGCGAATGGCCACGGGGATGTCAAGCTTTTTAGCTCGTTAGGGGGAGCTAGGTGCATATCCCCGTGCCATTGGCATTTGTCGCATTTCTTCACATGCTCTTTGGCGTCTTGCTGCATAGTTGGCCAGTAATATCCTGTCCGGAGTGCCTTGCGGGCAAGGGACCTTCCCCCCAGGTGCTGGGCGTTAATGCCTTCGTGGATTTCTCGTAATAAGTGGGGGACAATCTCCTCCTCTATGCACTTTAGTAGCGGAATGGAGAAACCCCTTCGGTAAAGTTTGTTTTCGAGGATGACGTACGAGCAAGCTCTTCGTCTGATGGTGCTGGCTTCTTTGGGGTCATCCGGAAGTTCTTCCCTGGTGAGGTAGTTGTACACGGGCGTCATCCAGCAGTCGGTGTCCCCGATTGCGTGCACGTGTAGGGTCGAGGGCCCCTTGTCGATGCTGGACCGGGGAAGTATCTCTTGGATGACTGACCTGTTTCCGCCTTTCCTCTTGGTGCTCGCTAGTTTGGATAGGACGTCTGCTCGCACGTTGTGTTCGTGGGGAACATGTCTTACTGCTACCGTCCTGAACTTCGACATCTTTTCCCTAACTAGTATTATTAAACCATTTTATTTTTAGCAACGTAATACTCTTTTTTACTATGGTTTTAGATTTGATAAATATGGATTTAATTTTTTTATTAAAAATATTATTTATAATTTTTGTAGAATAAAATATTATATGATATATTTTGGGTTCCAAAAAAAGTAAATAGATACAAGAAAAATAAAAGTAATAATCAGTGTATAAAAAAGAAAATAGAGAAATAACTTGTGAAATATATAATGTATGATGTTTTACAAAATAAATTATGAATGTAATGTTATACATAATAGTAAAATGAATATTAAAAGTTTTATATTGATAAGTTTTGAAAATTACTACATCATATCATATTTTAATTAATGTGACATGAAAAATAATAAATTGTCAATAACATAACTCGTGATTTTGAATTAATATATTATAATATATTAATATTTGTGAAAGAGGATCTCCCTTCTACTTTTTGAAGGTTTCTCATCACGTTATATTTTTTTCATAAACTTTATGAAAACTTGAAAATGTTCATATAGAAATTAACTTTCAGACACACTCAATACACTTTTGTTCAGTTGGCCTTACATAAGAAAATTCAAAAAAGTGTGTCTAAAAAATAACATCTGATCGTGAAGGCTGGATCAGATCCTGTAGAATCAGGTCGTCAAGTGCGTCAGGGATGCTGGTCGTATGGAGAGGAGGAGGGGGTGTACCTGCAAAGCACTCCGACGCTCAAGTAAAGGTCAGAGAAAAAGGGGCAAGTACAAGAGTGAATTCTTAGGGTCAAAATTGGATATCTGACCCTCTCAAGCGAGAGGGTTTATATAGAGCCCCCAGCGCGTGGCCAACGGTCCTATTTTCGGGGCGAAATAACCGTTTTCCCCAAAGAATAGGTAACTGCCCAAACTAGCCGTTATGTCGGGCAGGGTGCTCGAAACTAGCCGTTATGTCGGGCATAAAGCAGTTCTGGGCATATGTCCTTTGCTGTTCGGGCAGTGAGAAAGCCGTACGTAACGGGCATCGATCCCGGGGAGGAACTCTGCATTCCTTGCCCAGTTGGAGGGGCAGAAAGGTCACTTTTGCCCCTCTGCGGATTGGACTTAGGCAATTTGGGCCGCTCTGGAGCAGAGGTGGATTGGGCCAATTCTAGCCATTGGTCCAGTCCAGAACAGGAGCCCCCCAAGTCATTGCTCCCGAGCATGGGAGTGATGACTTAAGGACTGTTCGTTGCTCCGGGGAGCTAGCATTGAGTCGTCGTTTGGAGACGAGGATGGTTGTCTCGAAGTGCTCGTAGCTCTCTGTGTCCGTGATATTCGTGGTCGTGACCCTATTGCCCGGTATTCGGGGAGATAAAGCATCAGACAGAATGGGAAACGTTGGGTTGCCACGTGTGCTTCGAGCCCTGTGTAGCAGTTAATAGGTAATGATGGCTAGTGGGCAGTCATTATTGCCTACGGGCGCGTGTGTGCACGTGCCCCTCAGTATAAAAGGGGGGAGATTGTCCCATTTAGCACTTTTTCTTTCGGATTTCTCTTCGCCTCTTCTGCGTTCTTGCCCGTCACCGTCTTCAGAGCATCCGACCAGCGTGCCAAGCTTTGATCAATCTCTTTCTTCTACCCAAACCAAGTAAGTTTTCTGATTCCTAGCTTGTTTTACTCTCTTTCGTTGTTAGTGGTAGATTGTATGCAGTTAGGGTTAGTTTTAGGATGAAATAGGTAGATTTCTGGCGAGTGTTGGTGGTGGACGGTGGTTCTGCCATTTTGCTGCCTCTAGCACTTCACCGGAGTAGGTAGTGCGTTCAGTGAGTATGATGGTCCACGTCATGGTTGCGGTAGTTGTACGTGCGTGAACACCGTGTCTGATCATCTTCTGATAAGGCGATGAATTTTCTGGTAGATCATTTCCAGATTCCGGTGAAGCTTTGCGGTTTCCGGTGGAGCTTCAAATGGAATATGGGCACGAGTGCGGGGAGGTTCCTCGCAGGAATATGGTATGTCTCGGGCGTCTCCTCGCGGGGAGGTTTTTCATTTGATGTTAGGGCTTAGGCCGGGGAAGTTGTCCTTATCCTTTTGCGCGTCCTTTCACTTGACTTGGCAGTGGAATGGTGGATTTGATTTCTTGTCGAATTCACTGTCTTTCTCTGCTTTTTCAGGTGATCGCAATGGCGACGGAGCCAGATAGAGAAGTTATTCTAGACACGTCCGAGGAGGAAACTGGCTCCCAGGAGAATAGTAGCTCGACGGCCTCGAGCTCTGCGGCTTCGAGCTCGGCAACATCGAGCTCCTCGAGTAATGTCGGGGAGGAAGAAGAATTGGATGTCATGGAGGAAGACGTTGAAGGGTTCTGTGCGGAAGAATGGGAGGTGGCCGAACCTTGCGAGCATATTTCCACGTTCACGAAGTCTTTGGCGGGCATTTTTACGGAGGTAGGACCAGAAGGGGAGTGGAAGGTGCACTTCCCTACCTTGGACGAGCGGGTCTGCTCAGATTTCGGGGACCGCTTTACGATGTACGAGTATGCCTTCAAAGAGCTGGGACTGAGGCTGCCTTTCACTGATTTCCAGCGGTCGGTGTTCGATCATCTGAAGTTGGCGCCCTCTCAACTTCATCCTAATTCGCTGGCCTTCATCCGGGCCTTTGAATTGGTGTGCGAGCATCTCGCTCTAGGGACTACTCTCCCTCTGTTCTTTGTTGTTTTCCATCTTCAAAGGCAGCTGGCGGGGAAGAAGTACGGATGGGTTTCCTTGAAGCAGCCCAAAAAGTTATTTAAGCCGTTCTCGGAGTCAATCCGAACGTTTAAGGGATGGTATTTCATCGTAGAACCCGAAAGTTGATGGGTCTTGGATCATGGGCTTTTGATAAGAATAAGGTTCAGCCCATATCAAATCACTAAAAATTCCAGCTGTCCATTCTTCCTTCGTGAACAAGTTATCTAGTACATACAGTATTAGGAGACAAGGTGTCTTTGGCAGGCTGCTACAGCAGGCAGTGGCGCAGAGTAGACGATGGGTGGTTGGGTGCAGGATGCGCTTTTGCAGGTGTGGTCCGCACTGTACTACCTTTTGTCCTCAAGCTTCTTTGATCTTATCTTTATGCTTTAGCTCTTTCTTGACACGAATCCTTGCCATGTGTGCCCTAATGATAAAAATCCTTCCAAGCTCTTGGTGAATTTGCAGATAACACGACTCAACATCTCCCTTCCATTAATCTTCATTTTACTCTAGACTGCGTCTTGAGGTGTAATGCCTCGGCTTGCCTTTATCAGATTCTCTTTAAAACAAAAACACACGAAAAACCATAAAAGGTGCACCTAGTGCACTTAAGGTAAAAACATACTAGAACAAGTAAATATAAATAAATCCTAATTAAACTTAACTAAAATCATAAGAGAAAATGGGTCATCATGACACACTAAAATAGCATTATCAACACACCATAGTGGTGTGTCATTTCCTTGTCGTCAACCCTTCTGCCAAGCCAGTGGAACAAAGGAAGCAAAAAGTTAGCGAGGAGGAGATCTGCCATCGACGAAAAAATATGCAAGCTATCCAGCATCGGGTTCATCACGAAGACAAAATATCTAACCTGGTTAGCCAACATATTGCTGGTGAGGAAAGTGGCGAACAAGTGGCACATGTGCGTGTACTTCACTTATCTCAACACAACCTACCCTAAGAACTTATATCCCCTGTCGAATATCAATAAACTGGTTGATGGGTCTTCAAGCTATCACACGTTGAGATCTATGGATGACTACTCAGGGTAGAACCTGATTAGAATGAATCCCCTGGACGTACTAAAGATGGTGTTCATGTCGAATCATTATAACTACTATTACAATGACACGCCCTTCGAACTCAAGAATGTTGGCTCCACTTACCAGCGACTCATGGACGTCTTGTTTACCCACCAGATAAGGAGAAACCTAGAGGTATATGTTGATGGCATTATAAGGAAAACTACAAAAGGGCGCAACCATACTATGGACCTAGAAGACGTCATGTAATTAGTCAGGAAGAACCACATGTGCTTGAATCGCGCTAAGTGTTCCTTCAGGGTACATGCGGGAAAGTTCCTTGAGTTCATTCTTATAAAGAGAGGAATCAAAGAAAATATAGAAAAATGTCAAGCTGTCATCGACATGAGAATCCCCACCAATGTCAAAGAAGTTCAACAACTTACAGATTGCCTTGTTTCCCTATCTTGTTTCCTCTCTTGTGCAGGCAACAAGGCTTTACTCATTTTCTCCCCCTAAAGAAGAAGGAGAGGTTCGAGTGGACCAGAGAATGTGAGGAGGCTTTCTCGAAAATAAAAAGCTTCCCAAAGTCTCTATCCATCCTCACTCGCCCGAGGGAGGGATCGCCACTACTCCTCTATCTTTCAGTCATAGATCAGGCGATGAGCTCAATACTCGTCCAAGATATAGATAAGGTAGAATGACCCATGTATTTCGTAATAAAAGCGTTCAAAGGCGTAAAAACATGTTATTAAAAGATTGAAAAGCTAGCTCTGGCCATCGTTGTCGCAGCGAGAAAGCTTCGGCCTTATTTCCAGGGTCACAAAGTTCTCATGAAAACCAACTGCCTTGCTCGACAAGTTCTAAAGAAACTGGATTTGGCGGGAAGAATGGTATCTTTAGAGGTGTAAAACTCATAATATGACATCCAATATGTCCCAAGAGGAAACATCAAGTCCCAGCTCTGAAATATTTTTTAGGGAGAATTTACCTCGCTAGTAGACGAGAAGACACCCTTAGAGTGGACATTATTGGTCGATGGTGCCTCAAACATAAAAGGGAGTGGCGCTGGAATAGCCTTAGAAGGGCCTGGAGAAATATTGATCGAACATACATTGAATTTTGAATTCAAAGCCAACAATTACCAGACATAATACGGAGCTCTAATCTCCAACGTGGTTCTCTCCCTAGAAATGAGTATTGGAACAAAATTGGTTGATATCATATCCCTTGGGTTTTGATTATAACAAAGTATTTAAAGAACAATTAGGTATTCTAACATCTGTTCAAGTATGCAGGATTATAAGACGGAGAACAAATGATGAGAAGCTTGAGGATTCTGAATCTGGAGTTTAGACTCTGGCTCTAAAGATCACTTTTGAAGACTATGGCTATAATGAAAGATCCAGACTCTGAAGAAGTCAACTTTGGAGAAAGTTAACCTCTGGTGATCCAGATCCTAAAGCTTCAGAAACCAAGAAGCTGACTCTAAAGAGATTAACCTCTAAAGAATGAAGTCTAAAGAAACTCAACCTCTAAAGCATATTCTCTTTAATCGAGGAAAACTGACAGACTCGTGGACCTTTTAATCACGTGAAGACTTAAGGAAAAATCTATTCTTTGTTGTATGAGCTTCAACAGATAATTCGTCTTGCATAAAGGTGATTTCTTGATGTGTCCAATCAAGTACAAAGCCACCCATATTTTTGGTGAAAGTTTTCAATGTCTCTTTTCCTCGTTTCTATATAAGTAGTAGAAGACCTGAAGAATAAGACTAATGCACTGCAATACAAGACTAAAAAACCTTAACATTTCAAAGATAAGTCACTCTGTCAAAATAGCTAGACTTAGAACCTCTTAAACTTTGTATATTTTAGAAGTTCTTAAGTCTTAGAGTCTTTTTAAGTTGAATTTTATCTCCACTTCTGATTGTATATCGAGTGTAGTTGTTACCCAAATCTCTTAACAGTTTGTTATCGAGTCAGAAGTCTCTTGATTTAATGCTTGAGAATTTGAAGTACTTGCTTGTATGCTTGAGCATAGAAGTATCTTACTTGAGGGTTTGAGCATTCGAAGTCTCTCGCTTGTGTGCTTGAGCATATAAGTCTCTTACTTGAGGGTTAGAGCAATGGAAGTCTCTTGCTTGGTGCTTGAGCATTTGTAATCAATTTGGTTATAGTGAAAATTCCTTAGAAATGCAAGGGGACTAGACTACTCTTAAGTTGTGAGAGGAACCATAATAACTGTTGTGTGTCTTTACTTTTACTTTCCTGCTTTATAATCTTATCATTCTGCTGCTATAAACTTTGCAACTCTGAGTCAGATTCTGTTTCAGAGAGTCTTATAAGAACTTTCAGAATCTAACCTAATATCTCTGAGTCAGACTCTGAACCAAGTGTTCAGAATCTTATTGAGATCTATCAGAAGAAGAAGAAGAAAAATCTTAAAGTAGAAAAGGCCAACACAATTCAACCCCCTTTTCTTATGTTTTTCTCACCTTCAGTTGACATCAGAGTAAGGTCTATTTTAAATACTTAATAGTGGTGCATAAAAGATCTTGAGAAAAACACTTTGCTATCATAGGTGATCCTCAACCAACTATCACTAGTGAGGGTAATCCTTTTGGTACTATTAATCATGATTACAATACCTCTGAGAAAAATAATTATGCAGCTAGACCTCCAACTTTCAGTTGAGACTCTACTGAGTTTGAATGGTGAAAGAGAAAGATGTATACTCATATCATAGGTCTTGATGATGAGTTGTGGGATATTTTGGAAGATGGCATTGACATTCAAGTTAATGGAGTTGGGATAGTGTCTGACATAAAATCTCTCACACCTGCTCAAAAAAGACTTACAGAAAACATCATAGAGTTAGAGGCATCTTGATTGTTGCTCTACCTCATTCAGAGTACATCAAAATCATTGATAAATCTACTGTTAAGACCATTTTTAAATCCTTATGTTCTACATATGAAGGGAATCAACAAGTTAAGGAAACTAAGGTTAACCTTTTGGTTAAGCAATATGAGTTGTTCATAATGAAAAATGATGAAGACATTGAAACCATGTTTTCTAGGTTTTAAATTCTTGTATCTGGATTTCAGGTTCTGAACAAGAGCTACACTACCTCTGATCATGTCAAGAAGATTCTTTTAAGAAATTAAAGTCCCTACTTTAAAATCTTTTCCAAAACCTATAAAGGTCCCTAAAGTTTGGAACTCTGAAGATGCTTCTCAATCAGGTGGTTCTAAAGGAGACTCAGATGATGAGGAAATGGTCTTTATCATTAAAATATTTCAATAATTGGCCAAGAAGAACAAATTATTCTCTGGTAGAAGTAGTGGCTTCAAAGGATCAAGTTCAAGAAATAAGAAGAATGATCAAAAGGGCTGCTTCAACTACAACAAGTTTAGTCACTTCATTGCTGATTGTCCAGAGCTACAAAAGGACAAGTAAAAGAAAGCTTTCAGAAGGACAACTTCAGAAACAGATTCGAGAAGATTCTCATGGCAACAAGGGATGAACTTAACAATGAAGAAGATTCTAAGAAAGATGAAGAACAAACCAATATAGCTTTGATGTCTCTTACATCTTCTGAAGCAGAATCTGACTCAGATTGTGGTTCAGAATCTGAAAATGATGAAGTATTTTCTAAACCATCTCGTTCTAATTTGATTACCTTCATTCAAGAGCTTATGAGTAGATGTCAGGAAAAAGCCAGTCACATGAAAATATTAACAAAGCAATATGATATTTTGAAAGAAGAATTAAGATCTGTTCAAAACAAAAATGAAGCTCTTGAGAGAGATCATATTGCTTTTATTAAAGATGTTTCTGATAAAACTCTTGATGAGCATGAAATTACTCTTCTAGAATTTATCTTATATGGCCTTAAAAGAACCAAAATTGCATCCATATGATGTAAGTAGAAGTAGAGGAGAAGGTCTGTATTACTATAAAAAATCTTTTAATCCAAGGATTGAAACCTTGATTAAACCATCATATCCTTTTTCTTCAAAATCTACTAAAAAAAGGTTAGACTTTTATTTTGTACCTGATTCTAACAATACAAAAGTTCTGAACCAATTAGAATCTAAATTGTTGAGTCAAGGGTTCTGAAGAAACCAGAGCCTGAGACTCTGAAGTCAAAGGTTCTAAAGTCGCCACACTTTAAGACTCTGAAGTCAAAGGTTCTGAAGAAACCAAAACCTAAAGCATCAGATCATAAGGTTCTCAAAGGTTCGGAATCCAAGACTTATTTAAGACAATCATTTGGAACAAGGTATGTTGTTGGATGGGCTGGAAACCAATTCAAGGTAACTCTATCTCTTCTCATTTTCTTGAATGGACTCTAGGTTTTCAAGGAAGGATCAAAAGCAACTTGGCTTCTAGTTTTTGGATGGTGGTTAGTTGGGTCATTTGGACTTCGAGAAATAACATCATTTTCAGGGGCGAATTTTGTGATCTGGAGCTATGCCTAACCCGCATTAAATTTTACACTTGGTGGTGGATACTTACTTTAGATAGAGGATTTATGAATTGTTCCTTTTATGAGTGGCACAAGTATCCTCTTCAATTTTTGTAACTGATTTGTATTGGGGGCTGTATTTTTTTACTGGTGGTACACATTGTATCTTCTGATATATATTTATACTTGGCTTATAAAAAAAAGAAAAATCACTAATACAATCATATATTTATACTTAATGTAATTGTTAGCTTTTTTTATTATGTATGTTGACTATTTGATTAAATGTTTGAAAGACTTTAATGGTGATTATTAGCCGTTTAATTAAATATTTGAAAGACTTTTTTTATCACTTCTGCGGTTAATGTTTTGCGGTTCGTGTTGGATTTATTTAGTAATTTAAAAATTAGTCCTTGAAAACTACAAGAATTGTAGTTAATGTAAAAGACTAGTTTAGTCCTTAGTTAAAAAGGAAACGATTGGCCTTTGGAACTAGCATCTGTGAGTAATTTGATCATTTAGATTTCATAGACATGAATTCTATTTAACTTACAAAAAATATAAAAGCAAATTTCTTATTGAAATACATTGATTATACTTGTTTGACTGTGCATATAGTTGAAGTCTACTAATGTAAGGATTTAATGTGTCCATTGAAGTTTGATAAGATCTTGGTCAATCTTACTGCTTTTAATGGGGCTTCCTTGGGTACAATCTTCGTCGGAAGTCTGCTTTATGTTGCAACTGATTATCTTTATATTTTGTTTACATAAAGCATGTGATTAACACGATTCAATTGAACACTTGGGGTCTCGTGTTCTACAACAATATTGAAGCTCTTATGATTTTTGCATTAGAATTGTTTAAGGTTAAATATGTTTTTGATTCCTATAAATTATCACATTTTGTTTTTGATTTTTATAAAAAAAATAGCGTGTTTTGGTACGTATAAAATAATTATGCATGTAATTTTAGTCTTTACTGTTAAATTAATGTGTATTTTTGAATGATTATTTTGCATATATGTTTAGAACGTTATAAAAAGTTTTTCGGAAAAAAAAAACTCAAAATTTGTTTTATAAATTTTCATTACTTTTATCATTATCTTTTAAAATTTTAAAAATTTATATTTAATTCTTTTTATTTTAAAAAATTATATAATTTGATAAAGAAATATTTTATAGTAATCTGAACACGTATGAAAAAAATTATTTAAAACTTTAAAATTTTATGGGTAATTAAATAGTTTTCAAAATTTTAAAAAATATTAAGAACTAAAACTGCATACATAAAATTTTTGTAGGGACCAAAATATGTCATTTTCTTTATAGAAACTAAAAGTGAAATGTGAAATATTTATAGAGACTATAAATAAAATGTAAGATATTTATAGGGGCCAAAAATATATTTAATCAATTATTTATAAGAGAGGAGTTCAAGAGGATATAACATGATATCATTGTTAGCTGCTCTTATGCATTTTATTAAGTATTCTGAGCACACAATTTTGACCGGACACTTTTTTATAAAAGAAACAATTGGATTTTAATAAATCAGTTTTTGATGAATGTGTTGATGTCTCTTGTGCATTTATGAGTGTGTATGATTGATTATTTTTAAAAATTAAAGTATACTCTTTCCGTTCCAAATTATAAGACGATTTGGGCTTTTCACACAAATTAAGAAACTTAATTATTACTTTATGGGAAAGACAAATTATGTATAACTTTACAGTAATGCCCCTCATAATTATATAGGAGAGAGAAATTAAAATAGTTGAAAGAATAAATAATAATAAATATTTGAGGGTATATTGGGGAAGATGTCATTTATATTGCATTGGGAATGTAAGGTGACTTATAATTTGAGACAAATTTTTTTGGCAAAGTGACTTATAATTTGGGACGGAGGGAGTAATTATTTTTAAACCAGTTAAATGGTTTAGATTCATAACCATAACCACATTTCAATCAAAACTGGTTATAAAGCCGATTATGAGTTTGGTTATAGTTATATAACCGGTTTTAAACCAGTTATTTTATTATTTTTTAAAATTTCCAAAAAAAAAAATTTCCAAAAACTGTAATTATTTTTGAAAAATTATTAGTTTGCTCTTCACATAAATTCTTGAACTCTTGAGTTAATTTACTCTGACTTATCTTTTATTTATTGTTAGTTTGCTCCTCACATAAATTCTAAATTCTAGATTTATTTTAGTTTGAAGAAATTTTTATTTGCTGTTTGGTGTTAATTGTCATTTTTATTAATTTCACTTTATTTCATTGAATATCTCATTTACTGATTATATTTTTTAACCATAAAAACAAAGAATAAAAAGAAGCAAATATATTTTTAAGGGTCATGCTAATACACACTTATGCAAGTGTGCATTAATAACATATACCATAATATATTTTTGTGTGAGACCCATTATTTTTCAGTGGGACCCACATTAAAAAATAAAATAAAAAAAGAAAAAAAATACACTAAATATATTTTTGTGTAAAACCCACTAATTTTAAGTGTGTGTTAGATTTTTCTATCTTTAAACCTAAATTGTACACTTACATGATAACTCACACTATGTGTATATACTCTTCATTGTTTTAATAATTTTTTATTTCACTTTAATATTTGTGCAGCTAAAACAAGTGTATGTATATGATGTAAATGGCATAAGGTGTAATGAAATGGTGTTAACATAGCATAGATAGTTAATACAGTGAAATTGCAGCCATTGGTATAAACATTGCAATGCTACAAAGTGACACTCCTTCGTACAACAAACAACTGATCCATCCTAAATAAACCCAATACATAAACATCAGGAACATTAGGAAACAACATTATTAAAATTTTTACAAAAACCAAACTGTAGCTATAGATTATAATGTTTTTAAACACGAGTCAGGGAACACCCTTATGCATATGCATAGGATCACCAGTAGTTTCTCCTCCAACACCATAGTCAGTATCAGGATATTCTAGATTATATCTGTTGTTATACAACTCTGTATGGATCAACAACAAATACAACAATTGTGTGAATGTCAGTATGATTATGAAAGCTTCCACCGTCTTCACAAAAATTATTTTTTTTCAAAAAAAATAATTTTCTTTGTAAAAATTAAAAAAAATTTCACAATTATTTTTTCAAAAAATAACTTTTTTTTTTCTTAAAAAATTTAAATTTTTATTCGGAAAAAAAATTATAAATAAATTAAAAATTTTGGATTTTAGATAATAACCGGATTATAACCGGATCTAAAAATAAAATATGGTTGGATAACCAACTATTAATAATTAAACTGGTTAATAACCATTTAATTATATTCGGATATTTTAAATGATTTTGAATTTGGTTATGAATTTATATCTCACATTCGGATATTTTGCACACCCCTACACGTGCATTATTACCTTTTATCCTTATATACATTTTTCTTTGACTGTTTATGTGGTATTAATATATAAATTTTATCTCCCTGTTTATGTCCTTTGATTGTAATATAAAGGTTCACCATTCACTTTTTGATTGTTATTATTTACACATAGACTTCATGTTTCTGGTTTAGGTAACATATATTTTTCACTTTGACATATAGGTGTATAAATATAATATGGTGTATATTTATTTTTTATATATGTAGAGGTGCTAAGAGATTAGAGATGATACAAGAGGTCACTAAATCTTCTTTAATTTTGGTTCTGCTTAAATTACCCGGAACAAATCACAACTTAAATATTGTGACAGAAGCTATTAAGATAATGTCATATTAATATTTCACCGTAATTTTCCATATGAGTTTAGAAGAGTCTTTACTTCCCACTTCTTATTATATACTTTGATTGATTACTCTTAGTATAACAAATTTTATTTATGTTATAACCAAAAGTTGGGGTTGGTTCTGCTACACAATTGGCATGGAGAATATCATAAAATAACATTAATTTTTAGTATTGTTTATGATTCATTTTTTATCAATAAAAATGTATTTATATGTCACATATGTAATTTGTTGATATTTGCATTTTGAGAAAAAATATATGTTGTTTTTGTTTGCAGAAAAAATTTGCCTTTAATAGGGATTTTCTTAAAAGTGCTAATAAAAATATATTTTACAATAGCATTTTTTTCCTATTAATTAATGAGTCTTTAATATCACTTTATACAAAAGCGCTATTAAATCACATTCATCAATATAAAAGAATAAAGTTATGATAGCGATTTTTGTTGAAACGCTATGAAAAGTTTCACTTTTTTTTTGAACCAATAAAATGAATTAATTCAATAAATCTCAGGGTTTTGCTCTGCTAGGGTTGCGACGATGGACAAAAGGGGCGTCGGCCGGCCAAAATCTCAGGTGGCGGTGCACCGGAAGGGAGCTGAAAGATCCATAATAACACAAGCTACGATTGAAGAAGAAACTGGCGATTCAAATGAAACGAAAGGTGAAGCACAAGCACAAACTGAGAAAACACAACCAAAACCGGGAGGATCACAATTGGAGATTGAACAACCTAGCCTCAATGAAGATTCACTAGAAAAGAAGGAGGCAACACCCACGAAGCCAAATGAAACCCTAACTAAACCTTGGGTTGATGTCCTAAAAGGAAACCGATCAATCAGCAGAGGTATGCACGTCGACTTTGTGTCACCAACGCTAGTCAATGGAGAGGTCAAAATCAATATTGAAGAAGAGGATGTAGAAGATGAGATGCAGTACTGGCGGAGCGCAATGATACTATTTGCCTTAGGGGATGCTCTTTCAATGAATGCTGTTAAACGTTTTATGGAAAACTCGTGGGGTTTTGTCTCGCTGCCGGAGCTCTATTACAATGAAGAGGGATACTTTGTAGTCCGATTCAAAACGGAGGAGGAAATACATGAAGTTATGACACAAGGACCGTACTTCATCCAGGGTAAGCCTATGTTCATAAGAAAATGGAGCCCAGAATTTGAAATGAAAAAGGATCTGTTGCGGATATTGCCTCTTTGGGTGGTATTACCAAACCTCCCTCTCCATATGTGGGGAGATAAGAGTATTTCGAAGATTACAAGTGCACTGGGCAAGCCGGTAACCACAGATGAATGTACGACAAAGAAATTAAGAATATCATATGCCAGAGTTTTGGTAGAGGTTGATATCACGCAAAAGCTGAAGCACTCAATTAACATATGCGATCCCCAAGGGCGACTGATTGAACAACCTGTTGAATATGAATGGAAACCTTTGTACTGCCAAAGGTGTCTCAGAATTGGGCATGACTGCGACAACAAACAAAAGAATGATAAACCTAGGAAAGTATGGAAACCTGTTGTGAAAAGCCAAACCAATCAGATACAGACAGGGGGACAACCAAATCACAAAGAGGATACAATGCAAGGCAAGAAGAAGGAACAAACTAAAGAAAGGCCCAACATTGAACCACAAAGAACAAACAACGGGGATGAGTGGATCACACCTAGTAAAGCGGACACGGGAAAAAAGAGAATGGAACAATGTCAGCAGAGCTCGTCTGTGAGGTATTGCAATACATTTACTCCTCTTGAGATTGGTGACTGTCCAAGCGGGGATAGAATGTTTGATCCATGTTAGTAAGCTGGAACGTTAGGGGCATTAATAAGGAGGCCAGGCACAGAGAGATCCGCTCCTATCTCTCTACTTTCAATGTGTCAATCTGTGCCTTACTAGAAACTCGAGTAAAACAACACAATGCTGATAGAATTAAAAGGAAGTTTGGTAATGATTGAAACTACGTCGATAATTACGAGCATCATGATAATGGAAGAATTTGGGTGCTTTGGAACCCTAAGAAGGTAGATGTTAGAGTACTTCAATCGCGTGGCCAATTCATCCACATGGAGATTAATGCGATGGAGCCAGCCTACAGGTACATTTTAACTGTAGTTTATGCTATTAATCAACTGGAAGGTGGAAAACGTCTGTGGAAAGCCATTGAGGATGTCAGCAGAAATACCAATGACCCTTGGCTTGTCATCGGTGATTTCAACAATGTGGTAACAAGCTAGGACAGGATAGGAGGGAAAGATATTACTGAATCAAAATACAAGGATCTTGTGGAGATGATGCACGAAACTGGATTAGTGGAAGCTCCTACTCTTGGCCCTCATTTCACTTGGAATAATAAACACACTACAGGTCTAATCCATTCACGAATTGATAGAGCATTAGGGAATGCTCTATGGTACCAAACCTTCTAAGAGGCTGTAGTGGAGAACTTAGACCCAAACATATCCGACCATACCCCTGTTAAAGTAAGCAATCTTGAGCAACAGTCCAACCAAAAAACTGTGTTTAAATTCCTTAATTGTGTGACTCAAGACCAAGATTTCTTCAAAATTGTGGAAGACAGTTGGAAAGAGGACATACGGGGGGCTCCTATGTACATTTTATGGATGAAATTGAGGAGGTTACAGCCTAGACTGAAGCTCCTGACCAAGAAATATACAGATATACAAGAACAAATTCTCACAGCAAGGGAAGAACTACATCAGGCCCAGAGAAGTTTACAGGGGGATGCCTTCAATGTTCAGACTGCTCAAGTAATCAAGGAGAAGACGAATAGACTTATGTACTTAAACCAAGTGAAGGAAGATATTTTAAAGCAAAAATCTAAAATTAATTGGCTCCATCTAGGAGACCAAAATAACTCCTACTTCCATGCCTCAGTTAGAGAGAAAAACAAACAAAATCGGCTAACCAGACTACAGGGCTTAAACAGAAATGTTCTTAATGGCCATGAAGAAATTGAAGCAGAGATTTTGGATTTTTATGGCAAGATGGTTGGTACCAAAGATCAGAATCTTAAAGGACTGGATATACCCACTATTAGAACAGGAAAAATGCTGACTAGAGATGATGCTCAGACTTTGATAGCTGATGTAGAGGACCAAGAAATATGGAATGCACTCAACAGTATAGGTAACCATAAAGCACCTGGTATAGATGGTTACAATGCTTATTTCTTCAAAACTACTTGGCATATTGTGAAATACGATGTAAAGGCTGCAATCTATGAGTTCTTCAGAAATAACCAAATGTACCCAGCAGTTAATTGCACACTGGTCACCCTTATACCCAAAAGCAATGAAGCTAAAATTGTCAAGGACATGAGACCAATAGCCTGTTGTAGCACAATTTACAAAGTGATCTCCAAAATCTTAACTTCACGGCTGGAAAAAGTAATTGGTAACGTCGTCGAAGACACGCAATCAGCGTTTGTGCCTGGTTGGAGTATTCACGATAATACTATACTTGCTCAGGAATTGGTGAAAGGGTATGGAAGGAAAAGTGTATCACCTAGATGCATGATCCAATTAGATATTCAAAAAGCCTACGACATGGTGGATTGGCAAGCCCTCAATCAAATAATGGTGGAGTTAGGTTTCCCTCAGATTTTTGTACAATGGACCATGACGTGTGTGTGTGTACTGTTTCTTATAGATTTTCCGTTCATGGAAGTCCAACCAAACTACTTAGGGCAAAGAGAGGATTGAGACAAGGGGACCCCATATCCCCTTGTTGTTTGTACTTGTAATGGAATACCTCCATAGAACTCTTCAAACACTACATCTCAACCCTGATTTTTACTTTCATCTGAAGTGTGAAAAACTAAGGATTATAAACTTATTTTTTGCAGATGACATCTTATTTTTCACAAGAGGGGACAAAGTTTCTTTGCAACTAATTATGGATAAAATTCAGGATTTTTCCAACACGACGGGCCTGTGTATGAGCCAAACTAAGAGTAAACTTTTTGTTGCAGGAGTAACTGAGAATGAGAGCAGATCCATGTACCATCAAACTGGCTTAACTGCAGGTACACTACCAGTCTGCTACTTGGGCATTCCTTTGGACAGCAAAAAACTGACCGTGCAAGCATGTCAACCGCTCATTGAAAAGATGTTGAAGAGACTTACGCATTGGAGTACACTATTGTTATCATATGCTAGAAGAATGCAACTAATTAGAAGTGTCATCCTATCCATAAGTAACTATTGGCTGCAAATTTCCCCCTCCCTAAAAAAGTCTTGAAACACATTGAAACCATGTACAGAACGTTTGTGTGGACTGGAAAAAATGAGAAAAGTAGAAAAGCCTCAATCTCTTGGGATCATATATGTAATCAAGTTTCTGCAGGTGGTATGAAAATGATATCGCTTGGTGAGTGGAATAAAGCAACAATAGGTAAATTGTTGTGGAATATATGGACCAAGAAAGATGTCATATGGATAAAATGGGTGCATCAATATTACGTGAAACAAAACGACCTTCAAAACTTTGTGCCAGGTAAAAGTGTGTCATGGAGTATTAGAGCTATTTTCAAAAACCAGGGGGATCTTATCAACACTACGTGCTGGAAAAAATTTGTAGTTGAAAAGAAATACACAACAATTGAAATGTATCACGCGATGAGAGCAGACAGGCCAAAGGTGGATTAGAGGTTCCTACTATACGGTAACATTGCGAGACCGCGTGCTATTTTCATCATGTGGATGGTTTGCAACAATCGACTGATGACAAAAGACAGGGTCCACAAATATAGGATTGCTACTGATGGAAAATGTATCTTCTGCAATGAGAATGAAATAGTCCAACATCTATTTTTTGAGTGTGTGGTTACTAAACAGGTTTGGAAAGAGATGTTGCAGGTTGTAAACATTGCGCATGAACCAAAGGGTTGGGGCAGTGAAATGCAATGGGTCATCAAGAATACTCGTGGTAAGGGTACTAAAGCTAGATTGCTTAAGGCCGTTGTCGCGAAAACCATCTACCATATTTGGGTTAGTAGGAATATGAATGTGTTTCATAATGGGGGGCACCATGAATTGAGAAGTATTGATATAAAAATCACGGTGCTACAGAGAGCGGAAAATTTTGATAGACTGATTGAGTATTGTAATCGGGTAGGATGATCTTGAGTTAGTTCTTCATTTTCTCTTTTATTTAGTCATTGAGAGCCTGGATCGTGGCGTTGTACTGAATGATTTTTTTGGTAATATAATTTCTCATTTCCAAAAGAAAAATGAATTAATTCAAAAACTGATAATACAAAGGTGATCAAAGATCCAACCCTCCAAAGAAATTACATCATAAGTAAAGCTATGTGATTTCTATACTTCCTATAGCCCCACCCCCTTTGAACAATTTTTTCTATAATACTATTTACAATATCATCAATACCAACATTACTCTCTCTATTAAAACACTTAGACTTCCAATAATACCAACAGTGATAAACAGTTTCTGCCAAAGACATCTTCATCAAGCCAACTTTAGTCCCTTTGCCCTTGCAGTAAGTAATCGCCCAAGCCAACTCTTCATCCCACTGCTTAGGCATGTGGTTGACTTGCATCCACTGCAGAAATCTCAACCAAATCCCTTTCATCATCCCACAATCAAACAGAAGATGATTTATGTCTTCATTTGCACTACAAAAACAACACTTCCTATCACTTACCATTCCCCACTTCATAAGTCTCACTTTTGTGGCAAGTTTCTTATGGCAGGCTAGCCAGAGACAAAGGCAAGCCCTTGGTCTAGCCTTATTACCATCCATCACAGGGTACCACTCAACAGAAGTTTCAAGTCTCAACATATTCTTGTAAACACTTCCAACTTTAAACGTCCCTCCATTGAGGCTTTGATCCCAACAACCCTGCACCTGATGAACTATATGTCTAGATTTCATAATGCTTCTGAGGATCCAAGAAACATTACTTGTCACCTCCATAGTCATCAAATCCTAATTTTTTATGAAGTACATGTGCATCCATTTAACCCAGAGACAGTCACTCTTTCTGCTAAGATTCCACAACAGCTTAAGCATGTGATGGAGTTCCAAATGTCCAGGTTGAGAATGCTTAAGCCACCCTTGTGTTTTGGACAATAAACCATGCTCCAAGCCACAGGGTTTTTCCTGCTATTATTAAAATCACCAGTCCAAATAAAGTTCCTACAAATGCTATGAATCTTTCTAATCACAAATTTAGGGAAAGGGAAACATTGCAGCCAGTAGTTAGACATGGAGAAAATCACAGCATTAACAAGTTGAACTCTCCCAGCTTGACTGAGGAGTTTAGCACTCCAATGATGGATTCTATGTAAGATTCTGTCAATAAGGGGAAGATAATGATTCATAGATAATGATGGATTCATTTTTATTAGAGCTTAAAAAGTGCTATTATAGGTAGAAAATTTATAATAACGGCAACTTCAATAGCATTTAAAAATGCTATTAAAAATCAAAAAGTGCTATTAAATGTTATTTTTGGCATAATGAAGTCAGCCTCATGTTCATGTGTATTTTGGTCTCAATCTTATGTCGTGGAGCTCAAAGAAATAAGTGCTAGTGGCAAAGGCAAACATAGAAACATAATATTGAAGGTTGACACATACAACTTCAGAGATTTTATGGTTGGAGACACTTCTATCTGAATTACACATTGATTATTTAGTTCTGACGTTATTATGTGAAAATCAAAGTGCGGTAATGTTATCCCATGTATGCTAGGATGAAACATATTGAACTCTACATTATTTTTTCAAGGAGAAATTTGTAGCTAATCATCTATAAATTCATCATGTTCCAGCTCATACTCATATTTCTGACATATTAACAAAATCTCTTTCCACAACTTTGTTCACATAATTCAGAACCAAACTCAAGGTTATTATGCTCAAGACACAATGAGCTTGTGGGGAAATATTAGAAGATACATTACATATACAAGTTGATAAGTTGGTTGAGGTAGTTAAAACTAGTTAGAAGTTAGTTATAGTGGTTAGTGTATGTAATTAACTTCAAGATACAAGTTGTAGATAACTTGTAGAATACAAATTGTATAAGAGTTAAGCATTCATAATATGAACATTCAATTAATCATAATGCAAAGCAAGAATATCTTGATCATTCTCTCAATCATTCTTCATCTCTCTCAATGAACAATTGTTTATTTAACAAAAAGAAACGATCAAATCACGTCGCAGGAATACAACAACACTCGAGTGTATTCAACCACCCTAGGAGAAAACTACAAAACTTAACCAGGTAACCCAAGGTCACGTGTTTAAAATTCACGTGAAAATTTCCAGTGTAAGAAATGCATTTAATGCGCTTGTTCTCCACTCTGCATCGGTCAGGCATATCAATTCTCATCCATAATTAAATCGGTAAATTAAGGTCGGCGCAGACTATGGAATATTTCTCATTTGATATATCACAGCAAGCCCTGAGAGAAACTACTTTGGGCCTGCCAAAGGCCCAACAAAGAAGACATGCCCACTGTTTTAAAAAAAGTCCAATAGTTATTTAACCTAGATATGTATATACATCCACATGTGTAAGGCTAAATATACAAACACATTTTCATACTTCACTCTACCCTTTTTTTGGACACTAACTTGGAAGTTGGAGTATTAACCTTGTAAGTCCACGCTGATGTTCCACCGCACCAAAAACTTGCAGCACTACATCAAGAGTCCATCATTGTAACTCAAGTATAATTATGGCACCGATCCAAAACAATAACCAAACAATTTATTTCTAAAAACTTATATTATCAACAAAATTTTCTTTTGATTATTATGCCTTTGTTTGGTAAAAATAGCGGTTGGCTGATAAGCTAACTGATAGCTTATAGCTTATGACTGACAGTTAATGAGTGATAGCTTATAGTTTATGATCGTGAAGGCTGGATCAGATCCTGTAGAATCAGGCCGCCAAGTGCGTCAGGGATGCTGGTCGTATGGAGAGGAGAAGGGGTGTACCTGCAAGGCACTCCGACGCTCAAGTAAGAAAGGGTCAGAGAAAAGGGGCAAGTGCAAAGTATGGATTCTTAGGGTGAATATTTGATACCTGACCCTCTCAAATATAGAGCCCCCAGCGCGTGGCCAACGGTCCTATTTTCTGGGCGAAATAATCGTTTTCCCCAAAGAATAGGTAACTGCCTAAACTAGCAGTTAGGTCGGGCAGGGTGCTTGAAACTAGTCGTTACGTCAGGCATAAACGCAGTTCCGGGCACCTGTCCTTTGATGTTCGGGCAGCGAGGAAGCCGTGCGTAACGGGCATCAACGCCGGGGAGGAACGTTGCATTCTTTACCCGGTTGGAGGGGCGGAAAGGTCATTTTTGCCCCTCTGTGGATTAGACTTAGGCAATTTGGGCCGCTCTGGAGCAGAGGCGGATTGGGCCAATTCTAGCCATTGGTCCAGTCCAGAACAGGAGCCCCCCCAAGTCGTTGCTCCCGAGCATGGGAGTGATGACTTAAGGACTTCTCGTTGCTACGGATTCGTCGTTGGTAGGCGAGGAAGATTGTCTCAAAGTGCTCGTGGGCCCAGGTGTTCGTGATATTCGTGGTCGTGACCTTTTTGCTCGGTGTACGGGGAGACTAATGGTCAGACAGAATTTGAAACGTTGGGGCGCCACGTGTACCTAGAGCTCCGTGTAGCAGTTAATAGGCAATGATGGCTAGCGGGTAGTCATAATGGCCTACGGGCGCGTGGTTGCACGTGCCCCTTTGTATAAAAATGGGGGAAACCGTTTCATTTAAAACTTTTCCTTCCTGATTTCTCTCCGTCTCTTTTAGTTCTTGCCCGTCACCGTCTTCAGGCTTTCCGACCACCGTCACTAGCTTCGAGCAGCTTCTACCTTCTTCCAAAATCAAGTAAGTTTTCCGATCTGGAACTTGTTTTACTCCTTTTTGTTGTTAGTGGTAGATTGTATGCGGTTAGGGTTAGCTTTAGATGACAAAATAGGTGGATTTCTAGCGAGTGTTGGTGGCGGACGGTGGTTCTGCCCTTTTGTTGCCTCCAGCACTTCGTCGGAGTAGATAGTGCGTTTAGCGAGTAGAATGGTCCACGGCGTGGTTGCGGTAGTTGTGCATGTGTGACCACCATGTCTGTTTATCTTCTGATAGAGCGATGAATTTTCCAGTAGAACGTTTCCAGATTCCGGTAAAGCTTTGCGGTTTCCGGTGGAGCTTCAAACAAAATCTGGGCATGAGTACGGGGAAGCTCCTCCGAGGAGGATGATATGTTTCGAGCATCTCCTCGCGGGGAGGTTTTAGTTTTTCTAGTTTTTCTTTCGATGTTAGGGCTTAGGCCGGGGACGTTGTCCTCAGCCTTTTGCGCGCCTTTTCACTTGAATTGGCAGTGGAAGGGTGGATTTAATTTCCTGTCGAATTCACTGTTTTTCTCTGCTTTTCAGGTGATCGTAATGGCGATGGGGCCAGACAGAGAAGTTATTCTAGACACGTCCGAGGAGGAAACTGGCTCCGAGGAAGATAGTAGCTCGACGGCTTCGAGCTCTGCGGCTTCGAGCTCGGCGGCCTCAAGTTCGTCCAGCAATACCGGGGAGGAAGAAGATGTTTGGGATGATATGGAGGAGGATGACATCGAAGGGTTCTCCGCGGAGGAGTGGGAGGTGGCCGAACCTTCCGAGCATATTTCTACGTTCGCAAAGTCTTTGGCGGACGTCTTTACGGAGGTAGGACCAGAAGGGGAGTGGAAGGTGTACTTCCCTACTTTGAACGAGCGGATCTGCACGAATTTCGGGGACCGCTTTACAATGTACAAGTATGCCTTCAAAGAGCTGGGACTAAGGCTGCCTTTCACTGATTTCCAGCGGTCGGTGTTCGAGCATCTGAAGCTGGCCCCCTCTCAACTTCACCCTAATTCGCTGGCCTTCATCCGGGCTTTTGAATTGGTGTGCGAGCATCTCTCTCTGGGGATTACTCTCCCTCTGTTCTTCGTTGTTTTCCATCTTCAAAGGCAGCTGACGGGGAAGAAGTACGGATGGGTTTCTTTGAAGCAGCCCAGAAAGCTATTTCAGCCGTTCTCGGAGTCAATCCGGACTTTCAAGGAGCGGTACTTCGTCGTTGAACCCGTGTCTGAGGTGGCCCAGGACAGCACATACGTCTGGGAAATCGAGGTTGACGAGGATGAAAATGAGCTTCTTAACGAGGAGGGGAAATATATTGGGCAGAGGCTCTACAGGTTCCCCATCCGCTGGGCACCCGACCATTTCTCTAAGAAGCCCAACGATTATGTCTTTCAGCCGAGCGATCTGTGCGGGCAGGACACCGTGGCGTACGAGAGGCTAGTGAAATGGGTCAACTCCTTCAGTCTTGCAAGCTCCTGGACGAGCAAGGGCAACCCTATCTTCGAGGAGGATGGGAGCCAGAGAGTTGAGCGCAGATTCGTCAGTGTTAAGGCACTGCTAGAGTACAAGACTCCCGCGGACGCTGAGAAGCTGCTCGGTAGTCTTGGTTATTTAGATTTTGTTTGTGTTATCTCTTTTCCTCGTAGCTAACGCGCTCGTTTTTTCTTTATTTGTGCAGGTGAGATGCCTCAGGCTCAAGATCGCGTGGTGAGGAATGCTATGGCGAGGAATAAAGCTGGAGCGGCTCCTCCTAAATCTCGGCCCGCTGGTGCCCGTGCTCCTCCTCCTGTTCAAACTGTCGCGGGGGCCTCTTCTTCTCCCTCTCCTGCTCCACGGGGATCTCCTCTGCCCTTGACCGGGCGGTCGAAGCGGCCAAGGACATCAGACGCTGTGGACCTTACCCGTGTGCCGGAGAAAGGGAAGTTTGAGCTCCCTCCGTGCATCCTTGATAGGAGGTTCTTTGAAGGTAACTCCTTGGTTATCCCCCTGGAGGAATCCCTTTGCTTGGAAGGCATGGATCACCCGAGCAAGAGGGCACTGGTGGCTCAAGATGCTTCTGCCCTGGTCAGGATGCTGGAGATGGTTGTTGTCTACGCAGAAGGGGACTCTACACTTGAGTATGAACTTAAAGCTGCCCAGGCTTCTGAGGCGGCCCTCAAGAAGGAAGTTAAGAGTGCCCGCGAGGCTCGGGGGAAGGCCGAAGAGGAGATGGCCAGGCTGAAAGAGGATGTCTCCAAGCTGGCAGCGGAGAAAATGGCTACCGAGGAGCTGAACAAAGAGTTGATGGCAGCCAGCGCCCCGGGTGCCGACGAATCGGATGATATAAGAGAGTTGAAGACTAGGTCTGAGCTGGTTGCCCGCATTCTGCTGGCCGAAGATGACGGTATCGCCGTGGCAGAGGAGTCTTTTCAAAGCGTAGTGGCTCAATTGCGGGTGGTGAACCCTGGGCTTGAGATCTCTGCCGAGGGTACTCACTATCTTGCACGTGTTAAGGATGGTCGCATTGTCTTACCCGAAGGTCTCCTCGTTGTTACCCCCGAGGATCAGCCCGCAGAAGAGCATGGACCCGAGCCGGAGTCGACCGAGCATGCCAATGAATGAGGAGTTTGTTATTATTTTGGATGTTGTTGTAATATGCCCGGCCTGCGTGACATATTATTGTAATTTAGTTTTGGGGGTGCGTGGCCCCCGTTTATGTAACAACGCACAATAGTGGTCCTCGTGGCCACCCACTATGTTAAGTTATCTTATTTCTGGCTTTGCATGATTTTACTTGCGTTTCTTTTTGCTAAGTGTTGTATGCATGCTGTGAATGTATGTCTGCCCGTAGTAAGGGGTACCTGATTTGTGTGACTATTTCTGGGGGGTTGCTCATAATAGATGTGTTCGGCAGTGTGGGGAACTGGTCGAACTGCCGGGGAATATCCTGGCGGGGAGCGGAGCTCAGGTCGTGTTTGAGGCCTGAGTTCGCAGCGTGAACGTCCCATCGCGAGCTGGGGTTCTGCCAATCGTGGTACTCTGACGACGGCGATGCTCGATCGAGGATCGCAGTCGAGCACTTACCGGGCTCGTTACTGAGCGGGGTTATGCTTTAGTCGTATGCGACGCTTGTACCTAGACGCGCATAGTGGTCGGTAGCTGACGTTCGTCGTTGCGACGAGTTGAACCGAGGATTTAGCTGTAGTATTGTTTTAGTTTCTCAGCGTTCCATGGTCGAGCGAGTTCTTCCCCAGTGAGATGTTCTAGGTAGTAGGCCCCATTTTCCGTTTTTGCCCGGATGCGATAGGGTCCCTCCCAATTGGCGGCTAGCTTGCCTTCGCGAGAGTCTTTGTGGTTTCTTCTTAGGACAAGGCTTTCCACCGTCGAACTCTCATCGTATCACTTTGGCGTTGTGCCTGATGGTGATCTTTTGTTTCAGTGAGGCCTCGCGGAGAGCTGCCCCGGTTCTGATTTCCTCGACGAGGTCGAGCTCTTCCCTTAAAGATTCGTCGTTCATCTCCTCGTCTAGGGGTGACTCTATCCGCCTAGAGGGCACGTGAACTTCGACGGGAATTACAGCCTCGGTTCCCTATGCTAAACGGAAAGGTGTTTCCCCGGTCATTGAATGGGGAGTTGTACGGTATGCCCAGAGCACGCTATGTAGCTCCTCGAACCACACCTTCTTTGTTTCATCTAGCCTTCGCTTGAGGCCTCGAAGGATGACTCGGTTAGCTGCCTCAGCCTGCCCGTTTGTTTGGGGGAGTTCAACGGATGCGAAGTGTTGCTTCGTGCCCAGTTGGGCGACGAAGTCCTGAAACTTCCTGTCCGTGAACTGCGTTCCGTTGTCCGTTACTATTGCTTGGGGAATACCGAAATGTGCAAGGATGTTTCGTTTGTAGAAACGCAGGATGTTGAGGGCAGTTATTTTGGCTAGAGCTTCTGCTTCTATCCACTTTGTGAAATAATCCACGCCCACTATGAGGTACTTGTTCTGACTTGATCCTATTACGAAGGGTCCTAGGATGTCTAGGCCCCACCAGGCGAATGGCCACGGGGAGGACATAGCCTAGGTGCATGTCCCCGTGCCGTTGGCATTTATCGCACTTCTTTACGTGCTCTTGTGCGTCGTTTTGCATAGTTGGCCAGTAGTATCCTGCTCGGAGGGCCTTTCGAGCAAGGGACATTCCGCCGAGATGTTGGGCGTTGATTCCTTCATGGATTCCGCGCAGGATGTGCGCAACCATTTCTTCCTCGACACATTTGAGCAGCGGAATGGAGAATCCCCGTCTGTATAGTTTGTCTTCGACCAGGACATAAGAGCAGGCCCTTCGCCTAACTATGCCGGCCTCCTTTGGGTCGGACGAGAGTTCGTCCTTGGCGAGGTAGTTGTAGACTAGGGTCATCCAACAGTTGTTGTCGCCGATCACCTGCACGTCGAGTGTCGGGGAGGCCTTCTCGATGCTGGGTCGATGAAGTACTTCCTATATGACAAATTTGTTTTCGCCTTTCTTCTTCGTGCTGGCCAGTTTAGACAGCACATCTGCTCGTACGTTATGTTCGCGGGGAACGTGTTTCACTTCTACTGTTGTGAACTTTGCCATTTCCTTCTTTACCAGGGCCAAGTATTCGGTCAGGTTGTCGTTTTTGGCTTGGTATTCACCTCGGACCCGGAGGGCCATGAGTTGTGAATCCGTGCAAATGACGACTTCTTCCGCTCCCAGATCCTCGGCAAGGCGTAGCCCAGCAAAGAAGGCTTTGTATTCAGCCTGGTTATTGGAGGTTGGGAAAGACAGTGTGAGTGATACCTCGACGATAGTCCCTTCGTCATTTTCCAGTATGATGTCCGCGCCGCTTCCTGCCGAACTCGAAGCACCGTCGACGAAGATGGTCCATTTGTGCGCTTCGCTCGCGGGGAAGTCCGCGAATGTCATTTCCGCGACGAAGTCGGACAGAGCTTAGGCCTTGAGGGCCTTTCTGCCCTCGTATTGAATGTAAAATTCGGATAGTTCCAGCGACCACTTGAGCATTCTGCCGACCATATCTAGGTGACCGAGCAGCTGCTTTATGGGCTGATCTATCCGAACCACGATCGTGTGAGCCAGGAAGTAGTGTCTCAATCTCCTAGATGCTTTGATGAGGGCTAATGCCACTTTCTCTATCTGCTAGTATCTTAACTCTGGTCCTTGCAGCGCTTTGCTTGTAAAATAAATGGGTTTCTGCCCGTCAGGTGTCTCGCGGATGAGGGCGGCGCTCACTGCTTCGGCAGCTACGGCCAGGTATAAGTACAATGTTTCGCCATTGTCCGGGCGAGAGAGGACTGGTGGCTCTAAGAGTGCTCTTTTCAGATGGAGAAGGGCCTTGTCACACTCCTCGGTCCATTCGAACGCAACCTCTTTGCGGAGGAGCTTGAAGAATGGTAGGGTGTGCTGGGCAGACTTGGCCACGAAACGAGATAGCGCCGCGAGCATCCCGTTGAGGGACTGGATGGATTTTTTGGATTTGGGAGTAAGAAACTCGGAGAATGCCCGACATTTGTCGGGATTGGCTTTGATTCCTCGTTCCGTCAAGTAGAAGCCGAGAAATTTGTCTGCCCGGACGCCAAACGTGCACTTCTCCGGGTTAAAATGCATTTTGTATTTCCTGGCCTGTTCGAAGACCTTTCGTAAGTGGGCAGTATGATCGGTTTCCTCGTGGGACTTAACGATCATGTCGTCCATGTATACTTCGAGCATGTCGCCTATTTCTCCCCGAAATACTTTGTTCATCATTCGTTGGTATGTTGCTCCGGCGTTCTTCAGGCCGAAGGGCATTACGTTGTAGTAATAGTTCCCCGATTCGGTCATGAAGGCCGTATATTTTTTGTCGGACACTGCCATTGGGATTTGATTGTAGCCCGAGTAGGCGTCCATGAACGATAAAAGTTTAAAACCAGCAGAATTATCAACAAGTTTATCAATATTGGGGAGGGGGTAGGCATCCTTCGGGCATGACTTATTGAGATCAGTATAATCAATGCACATGCGCCATTTTCCATTAGATTTTTTAACCAATACAACGTTGGACAGCCAAGTGGTGTACTTGGCCTCCAAAATAAATTTGGCCTCGAGGAGGTCCTTTACAGCTTTTTCAGCAGCCTTCGTTTTCTCTGGAGACTGCTTCCTCCTACGTTGTGCTACGGCCTTGATGGCCGGGTCAATGGTCAGCTGGTGACATGCAACGGATGGATCCAAGCCGGGCATTTCTGCGGCGCTCCACGCGAAGAGGTCGGCGTTCTCTCGGAGGCACGCTTTGAGCTGCTTCCTCACAACGTCAGGCAGGTCTACTCCGATCTTTACTCCCCGTTGAGGGTCTTCGCCAAACAGGACAAGCTCGAAGTTGCCATCCGGGATTGGGCGCATCGGATGGGAGCTGCTGCTGGATGACGTGGATGGGTCGGCTGAAGCTGCTCGTTTTTCCTGTTGGTCCTCGGTGAAGCGACTGTCGAGGTCGATAGAGTCGACCTGGGGCAGAGGCTTGGCCTCCTCGGAGCTGCTTAGGAGTGTTGGCTTGCTCGACGCTTTCGGCTTGGGCGCAATGGCGTTGAGCCTCTTTGTAGCTGCTTCAAAACACCGTCGGGCAGCTTCTATATCACCGTGGAGGGTGGCGACCATTCCTTTCGAAGTGTAATACTTCATCTTCAGGTGGACAGTCGATGGTACCGCTACCAACTCGGCTAGAGTTGGCCTTCCAAAAATGCATTGGTAAAGCGATGGGCAGTCAATTAACAGAAATTGCACCTTGATGGACCTGGCCATTTCAGCTGCTCTGAAGGTCACAATCAACTCGACGTAACCCCACAGCTTGGTCACAGATCCGTTGAACCCCTGCAAATCGGACCCTACGTATGGGGTAAGGTGAGATTCGTCCAGCTGCAGTGTTGAGAACATCTGGGAGTACATGATGTCGACCGAGCTGCCCTGGTCGACTAGGATTTGGCGAACGTCGAAGTTTTCCATTTGGACTCTGACGAGCAACGGAATGCTTGAGTTCGGAGAGCCGCCGAGGAGTTCCTCCCTGTAGAAGGAGATGGGGACGGAACCCTTCGGGGCCTGATCAAGCGTGGTCACTTTGTTCGAGCTGGTGTTGATCAGGTGTTCGAACTTCCGTTTCACGGATCCCACAGTAACTTTGTTGAAACCCCCGCCAGAGATGACCATGGCGGAGGGGAAGGTCTCCCACGGGCTGTGGGCCGCAAACTATGTAGGGGCGCTAAGCCCGTCAGGGACGTTGAAGTCCTCGGGTCGCGATATGGACATAGCGATCTGTATGTTGGCGTCTTCCGAGGAGGGTACCTCCTCCTCGACCTTCTTGGACTCCTGGGCGTCTTGCCGAGGAGTGTCCTTCTTCTTCGTGAACTGCTTCAGGTGGCCGTCCCTAATCAGTATTTCAATGGCATCCTTCAGATGGATGCAGTCCTCTGTAGTATGGCCGTGACTTTTGTGGAAGCGGCAGTACTTTGACTTGTCCATGTTTGGTCTGTTCGGCAACTGCTTGGGGAAGCAGACCCCGGCTTATTTGAACTCTGAATTGGCACATTCGGTCAAAATCTTCTCCCTGGAAACGGTCAGGGGAGTGTAATCATGGAAATGCCCAGAGGGCGCTTTGCTGTCACGGGAGTCGCGGGGACTGTCCTCGTGCCTTCGTTCACCCCGACGAGACGTTGAGGTATCTTCTCCTTTGGAGGCTCAGACATTCTCCTAGCGGCGAGACGCTCGGACGTTGCTGGCCGCTATCTTTTCCTCGTACTGAATATGAGATTGGGCTTTGAGGAAGAGGGCGTCTAAGTTCCTCGGCGGTGCGAGGCCAATGACTTTGGCGAACTCGGAGTCCGGGCGGACCCCTTGTTCGAGCAGGAACTTCTTCATCTTATCTGTCGTCGGGACCTGCACAGCTTCCTTGTTGAACCTCTCGATATATGCGCAGAGTGGTCCGTCTTTCCCCTAGATTATGGCTCCGAGGGAGGCCTCGGTTTTGGGGTGGCGGCGAGACGCTGTGAAGTGCCGCGGGAACATCCTGCCCAGCTGTTTCCACGAGGTGATCGACTCCTCGGGCAGTTGTTTATACCATGTCATCGCCCCTTTCTGAAGCGTGGTCGAGAACAATCTGCATTTGATGGCACCCCGTACGCCGCGGTAGTCTAAGAGTGCATCGATATTCTCGATGTGCTCATCTGGGTCAGTGGTCCCGTCGTATGTGCCAAGTGACGGGGGTTTCTCCAAGCCTTTTGGGAGACGGGTGGCCAGGATCTCCTAGGACAATGGGCCGCGAGGCTCGTCGTCGTCACTAGAACTGGTGTATGATGGTCATCGGACGGGTTGCTCGCGTCGGCGGTTCCTTTGTGGAGAAGGTGAGCGGTTCCTTCGAGGAGAAGGTGAGCGGTTCCTTCGAGGAGAAGGTGAGCGGTTTCTTCGCGGGGAATATGAGCGTGCCCGTCCTTTGGACTTGATTGGAGACTCTTCGTTCCTTCGTGTCCTTTTGTGGTCATGAGCGTGCTGGTCACGCAGGGAGATCTGGTCACGCTTTCGGGCTACGCGAGGATCGTGCTCTAGGCGCAGTCTTCGGTCGCTTTCTCTCCGGGCCTACGGGCTTCTAGATCGTCGCTGGTTCCTCCGCGTAGGAGGGGATCTTGGACGGCGAGATTCTTCCAGTGCCCCGATCCTCTCGTTTTGCTGCAGGATCAGGGTGTTGGTTTTGTTGAGGGCCTCCAGGAGGGCTGCCACGGCCGGGTCGACGTTGGGCGGAACAGGAACGGGTTGGAGGTCGAGAGACGGTTGATCATTGTTGCGATCAGCAGGGGTTGGGGAAGGAGAAGCGGTGGCTTCATCCCTAAGGAAACGGGCATCTCAGAGGAGAGATGATTGGCCATCAACGTCAGATTTGTTGACGGGGAGGATGGTGGAATGAAGAGCATCATGGGTGCGATCTTGGGAGGCCATGATCGTGATGATGTTCGAAAGTTATTTTGATCTTCGGTTAAAGAAAGAAGGGGAGAATAAAGATTCCCACAGACGGCGCCACTGATCGTGAAGGCTGGATCAGATCCTGTAGAATCAGGCCGCCAAGTGCGTCAGGGATGCTGGTCGTATGGAGAGGAGGAGGGGGTGTACCTGCAAGGCACTCCGACGCAAAAGTAAGAAAGGGTCGGAGAAAAGGGGCAAGTGCAAAGTATGGATTCTTAGGGTGAATATTTGATACCTGACCCTCTCAAGCGAGAGGGTTTATATAGAGCACCCAGCGCGTGGCCAACGGTCCTATTTTCGGGGCGAAATAACTGTTTTCCCCAAAGAATAGGTAACTGCCCAAACTAGCCGTTAGGCCGGGCAGGGTGCTCGAAACTAGCCGTTACGTCGGGCATAAACGCAGTTCCGGGCGCCTGTCCTTTGCTGTTCGGGCAGCGAGGAAGCCGTGCGTAACGGGCATCAACGCCGGGGAGGAACGTTGCGTTCCTTGCCCGATTGGAGGGGCGGAAAGGTCACTTTTGCCCTCTCTGTGGATTGGACTTAGGCAATTTGGGCCGCTCTGGAGCAGAGGTGGATTGAGCCAATTCTAGCCATTGGTCCAGTCCAGAACAATTTATATTTGATGACTGATGACTTATAGCTGATAAGCTAATTGAAGTGTTTGATAAAATTAGTGGTTCAATTGCTGATAAATTAAAAAGTACTAAAAGACAATTAATATCTAATTGTATTATTTTAAATTGAAATAAATTATAAAGGGTAGTAGTGAATTTTAGTTAAAATAATAAGAAAAAAAAGGGAAGAAAAAATATTAAACCGTACATTATAAGATAAAACGCTATTTGAAATAACGTCTGAAAAATAAATTATAAGTTAGTAAAATAAAATATAAATTTGTGATGAAAAAACTATTATCAAACAGACCTTTTATTATTATATAAATTTATAAGCTATATAAGTTATAAGCTTAAAAAATATCTTGTCAAAAAAACTTAAATATAATTTTTTCTTTTGCTAATTGCAAGAAGATTTTATATAAGTTATTCGAATACGACGTTGACTACAATAACATTAATCTTTAACATGTATTTTGAAAAATAAAAAAAATAAAAAAGAAATACATTCACTCAATTTATGTGATATTGATGTCCAAAATCTAGTCATCAATTGTTAGACTTTGATTAGATTTTAATCATTTATCCGACCAACAATAAATAAATTTTAAAATTGATTTGAAAGAATGAGTTTTTATTTTAGGATTTCGGATAAAAATCAAAATTTAATTTGATCCAAAAATAAAATGTTAATGGATGACTGAATTATTTATAAATAATTTTTATAGTGTTATATATATATATATATATATATATATATATATATATATATATATATATATATATATATATATATATTTTGAATCAAGGATATTTTATTAATTCAAAAAAACCAATTAAGTACAATGTGATCATATGATCCAAGCTACAAAAATGACTAAACAAATCTATATCATCAAAGAAGCTATATGCTTTCTCAACTTCTTTGATTCCCACACTCTATACATAATAATATCTATAATTTCTTTACTAATGTCTATACTATTGTCCCTACTTTGAGTATTTCTTCCAAAAATCTTTTCGTTTCTATATATCCAAATGCCGTATATCGTCTCACTGGCTGCAAACTTCAGCAAGTTAGCTCTCCAGCCCTTCTTCTCAGTCATGCTCTGCAGCCATATCCTTTCCACGGACCACTTATCCGGGTCATGAGTGAAGTCAATCCACTGTAGGACTTTCGTCCAAATTTCTTTCGAAGCTCTACAATCAAACAGGATGTGATCAAGAGTTTCATCAGCAACAAGACACATACTGCAAACACTGTCATTTATCATACCAAACTTGATCAACGTGTGTTATATATTTTTATTTTAAAAAAATTATAATTTGGCGGTTCCTTTGTGGAGAAGGTGAACGGTTCCTTCGAGGAGAAGGTGAGCGGTTCCTTCGAGGAGAAGGTGAGCGGTTCCTTCGCGGGGAAGGTGAACATTCCCGTCCTTTGGACTTGATTGGAGACTCTTCGTTCCTTCGAGTCCTTTTGTGGTCATGAGCGTGCTGGTCACGCGGGGAGATCTGGTCGCGCTTTCGGGCTACGCGAGGATCGTGCTCTTGGCGCAGTCTTCGGTCGCTTTCTCTTCGGGCCTGCGGGCTTCTAGATCGCCGCTGGTTCCTCCGCGTAGGAGGGGATCTTGGACGACGAGATTCTTACAGTGCCCCGATCCTCTCGTTTTGCTGCAGGATCAGGGTGTTGGTTTTGTTGAGGGCCTCCAGGAGGGCTGCCACGGCCGGGTCGACGCTGGGCGGAACAGAAACGGGTTGGAGGTCGAGAGACGGTTGATCGTTGTTGCGATCAGCAGGGGTTGGGGAAGGAGAAGCGGTGGCTCCATTCCTAAGGAAACGGGCATCTCAGAGGAGAGATGATTGGCCGTCAACGTCAGATTTGTTGACGGGGAGGATGGTGGAATGAAGAGCATCCTGGGTGCGATCTTGGGAGGCCATGATCGTGATGATGTTCGAAAGTTATTTTGATCTTCGGTTAAAGAAAGAAGGGGAGAACAAAGATTCCCACAGACGGCGCCACTGATCGTGAAGGCTGGATCAGATCCTGTAGAATCAGGCTGTCAAGTGCGTCAGGGATGCTGGTTGTATGGAGAGGAGGAGGGGGTGTACCTGCAAGGCACTCCGACGCAAAAGTAAGAAAGGGTCAGAGAAAAGGGGCAAGTGCAAAGTATGGATTCTTAGGGTGAATATTTGATACCTGACCCTCTCAAGCGAGAGGGTTTATATAGAGCCCCCAGCGCGTGGCCAACGGTCCTATTTTCGGGGCGAAATAACCGTTTTCCCCAAAGAATAGGTAACTGCCCAAACTAGCCATTAGGCCAGGCAGGGTGCTCGAAACTAGCCGTTACGTCGGGCATAAACGCAGTTCCGGGCACCTGTCCTTTGCTGTTCGGGCAGCGAGGAAGCCGTGCGTAACGGGCATCAACGCCGGGGAGTAACGTTGCGTTCCTTGCCCGGTTGGAGGGGCGGAAAGGTCACTTTTGCCCTCTCTGTGGATTGGACTTAGGCAATTTGGGCCGCTCTGGAGCAGAGGCGGATTGGGTCAATTCTAGCCATTGGTCCAGTCCAGAACAATTTATATTTGATGACTGATGACTTATAGCTGATAAGCTAATTGAAGTGTTTGATAAAATTAGTGGTTCAATTGCTGATAAATTAAAAAGTACTAAAAGACAATTAATATCTAATTGTATTATTTTAAATTGAAATAAATTATAAAGGGTAGTAGTGAATTTTAGTTAAAATAATAAAAAAAAAAAGGGAAGAAAAAAATGATAAACCATAAATTATAAGATAAAACGCTATTTGAAATAACGTCTGAAAAATAAATTATAAGTTAGTAAAATAAAATATAAATTTGTGATGAAAAAACTATTATCAAATAGACCTTTTTATTATTATATAAATTTATAAGCTATATAAGTTATAAGCTTAAAAAATATCTTGTCAAAAAAACTTAAATATAATTTTTTCATTTGCTAATTGCAAGAAGATTTTATATAAGTTATTCGAATACGACGTTGACTACAATAACATTAATCTTTAACATGTATTTTGAAAAATAAAAATAATAAAAATGAAATACATTCACTCAATTTATGTGATATTGATGTCCAAAATCTAGTCATCAATTGTTAGACTTTGATTAGATTTTAATCATTTTATCCGACCAACAATAAATAAATTTTAAAATTGATTTGAAAGAATGAGTTTTTATTTTAGGATTTCGGATAAAAATCAAAATTTAATTTGATCCAAAAATAAAATGTTAATGGATGACTGAATTATTTATAAATAATTTTTATAGTGTTATATATATATATATATATATATATATATATATATATATATATATATATATATATATATATATATATTGAATCAAGGATATTTTATTAATTCAAAAAAACCAATTAAGTACAATGTGATCATATGATCCAAGCTACAAAAATGACTAAACAAATCTATATCATCAAAGAAGCGATATGTTTTCTCAACTTCTTTGATTCCCACACTCTAGACATAATAATATCAATAATTTCTTTACTAATGTCTATACTATTGTCCCTACTTTGAGTATTTCTTCCAAAAATCTTTTCGTTTCTATATATCCAAATGCCGTATATCGTCTCACTGGCTGCAAACTTCAGCAAGTTAGCTCTCCAGCCTTTCTTCTCAGTCATGCTCTGCAGCCATATCCTTTCCACGGACCACTTATCCGGGTCATGAGTGAAGTCAATCCACTGTAGGACTTTCGTTCAAATTTCTTTCGAAACTCTACAATCAAACAGGATGTTATCAAGAGTTTCATCAGCAACAAGACACATACTGCAAACACTGTCATTTATCATACCAAACTTGATCAACGTGTGTTATATATTTTTATTTTTAAAAAATTATAATTTTCTTATAGAAACTTCAAATAAAAAATTATTTTGTTTGTTAATCTTAAAATATTATTATAGATATTTTATTATTTTAAAACTTTTTTGAAAATTAAAATTTTAATAAATCATTTAATTTGAAAACTATTTCAAATAAGTTTATATAAAATTTATTTTTGAGATGAAATTTAAAAAAAATTGAATTTTTTTTTTAATAATGTATGTTAATGTTATAGAATATTAAATCCAATTTTTTAATATATAGAAAATAAATTAATTTTTTTATATTTTGAAAAACATCTTTATAAAAATTATTTTCAAAAATATAATTAAAAAATGTATATTTTTAAAGCTAAAATAAATAGGCACTTAATTATATCCAGGTATTTAAGGGATTTGAATTTGTGTATGAATTTAGTTTAAAAATTGAATATTTTAAACACTCTTACAATTAAGGTTGACAAAATCGATCAGATCAGTCGATCATACCTATTTTATCTCTCTATCTTTTGTAGAACACGAAATTTTAAATTAATATTCTTTAATATGTTTGTCCTCTCTTTATTTTTTTAGGATTTTGTTAGCAGAAATAAAAGTTTTTGCAATTTTAAAATTGTAAATGTGCAATGTTACCTTGATTTCCATCTTTGGATTTTAAGATTTTTTTTTGCAAGGCATGCACACTTTTTTGTCACCCCTATCTACGTATCTCAAATAAAACTCCACCTTATTTTAAAACTTTTGTATCACCTATCTATATCTATATCTAATGGACCATATGATAATGTTGGATTCTTCAACACACCTCCACCTCCTATTTTGATAAGCGTACTTTCTTCTCTGATCATCCGCCTTAAAGAACCTCTCCTTTGATACAGTACTAGTGGTATTAGATAAGAAGGAGTAATTAATGAGGGATGAAATACTTACAGGAAAATGTACATATATCCATTTTAAAATAAGCCGCCCATTAGTTGTCACAATAACCAAAGGGTCCATATGCTGACAGTGACCCCAATTGCCAGACTATAGATAGAGATATTTATTAAATACTACTCTATTGATATTTTTTGAATTATAATTCTTATTTTATCTATAATATTCTTATTTATTTATTATATTTATTTTATTTTTTCTCTCTCTCTACAATAAATATATAGGGGTAATTTTGACAAAAGTGTAATTAATACTTTCTTAAATTTTGTAAATGACAATTAAAAAAAACAAAAAAATATTTTAAAAGTGACACTTGAAAAGGCACGGAAGGAGTAGATAAAAACATTTTACAAACACGTGACTCTTTTTTTTTTTCACTAATTTTTAGATACAAATACAAACTGACGTTGAGCCTTAGGTGTGTGCGGTTCGGTTTGAATTGTTTTTGAAGTAAAATATTATTCAATTCAAAAATAAATTTATTTACAGTTTAATTCAGTTTCGAGGGATTGATTAAAAATATTTGATCCAAACTGATTTAATTTAATACACTTTAATTTGAATCAGTTTTTTAGATATCCAAATTACACATTATAAATTATTAATATTTTAAAAGTATTCATAAGTTTCACATAATATATAATATACTATATCAAAGTTAATATTACAAAAGATGAAAATAATAAAAATAAATAGATTAAATCATACTAATAAATATTTTTAAAAAAAATAAGTATCAAATAATACTAAACTAACATAATATACATTAATAAAAAAATAAATAAATATAAAAACATATACATGCGGTTTGATTTAGATTAGTTTTGAAAAATCAATTCGAAATTCAATCTAAACTGAATGGTTTTTGCAAAATGACATTCAAATACATTTAAAAAAAAATTTAATATTTTACAATTTTTAATTTTTTTATCAATTTACAATTTTTATTTAGATTCATTTGAATTTGATCATCCCTAGTTAAACGTAATAAAACTTTTAGTCTAAAGAAATAAAATTACTCATTCAAAAGTCAATCATTTGAGTCATAAGAAAAGTACATTATTGTATTGTATTGTATAGAGTATAAAATCATTTTTTTCTCGAAATGTAATGGAAAGTGCCGGAATTCACACGTAGCACTACATAAACGACTCTTGCTATAACTTCATTAGTCTAGAGTTCTATAATTTACATAGGGTAAGGTGGATTTGAATCCCCTGTATTCACATATCCCACATTCACCTGCAGTTAGTGTAATTTTAAAGTTATTTTAGTCATTGCTCCATTTAATTTTATGTCTCTCCAAATCATGTTTTAATTATTTATATTAATTTGCACTAAATACAGGGTCCTGCAGTCATTGTGTGACTGCAGAAGTTCACAAAGTATATCATCTTACATTATTTACTTTTATTTCCTTAAATTACCATATCTTATGTTTTCTCTCTCTCTCTCTCTCTCTCTCTCTCTCTCTCTCTTTTATACTATATATAAGACATGAATTCTCTTCTGTCCCAATTCATTCTAGTTTCAGGCCAGCACCTTTCAACTTGGTTTCACAAAATCAGAAGATGGCACCTACAGAAGCTGCAAATGGATCAAACCACTCAACTGAAACCAAAGGAAAGACCATTACTTGCAAAGGTAAGTACTCTTGCACTAATTAATTTGCATTTGTCAAAGAGCTTATTGAATAATCTTAATTAATGATCATTAATTATGATGTTATTATGTGGTATTAGCCGCTGTGGCATATGGTCCAGGAGAACCCTTTGTAGTAGAAGAAATTCTTGTGCATCCTCCTCGGAAAATGGAAGTTCGAATCAAAATCCTCTATACTTCCATTTGTCACACCGATCTCAGCGGCTGGCAAGGCGAGGTAATTAAACACATCCATATATTTATATCTATACCTATATCTATATAAACACACACCGTTACTTCATACAACTTCTTATTTTATTTTGATAGTTTATTCTTTTGTTTTCATCAACTATAGTGTGAACCTCAACGTGCTTTCCCTCGAATTTTCGGCCATGAAGCCTCCGGGTATGCAAATATGCAAAATTTCTTAATCATAGATCGATAACTGTGTGATTATGGATAACAAATCAAAATCAACAATATTCTTTTGTAGGATTGTGGAGAGTGTAGGGGAAGGAGTGAGTGACATGAAAGAAAAGGACCATGTGGTGGTAATATTCAACGGAGAATGTGGTGAGTGTGTGTTCTGCACGTGTGAGAAAACCAACATGTGTGAGAAATTTGGAGTAGACCCAATGAAGAAGGAAATGTGTGATGGAACAAGTAGGTTTTTTACAAAAGATGGTAATAAACCTATTTTCCATTTTATGAATACTTCAACTTTCACGGAGTATACCGTGGTGGATTCAGCTTGTGTTGTTAAGATCAATCCTCAATATACACTAAGCCTCAAAAATCTCACCTTGCTTAGTTGTGGAGTTTCAACAGGTAAGTTTTGACCATCTTTTTTCTTTTGTTATTTATTATTTTTTCTCTGATCCTATTTATAAAAAAATATTTTTTTTAATTTATTGAATAATTAATATATCTAATCTATTATATAATTCAAATACATGAATTATTTAACAAAGAATTAAATTTTTAATATAAATAGAATCTGTTATATAATTCAAATACATGGATTATTTAACAAATCTAAAGAATAAATTTTGTAATATAAATAGAATCGGTTATAGTATTATTTATATTTATGTGTTGCATACATAAATATAAATATTGAATATAAAATAGGTAAATGGACCATCTATCTATGTGTTGATTTTAGCACGACTTATATAAATAGATGGAGTGGTTTATTACTACTATGTTCTTTATCAAACAAACACGCTATGCTCCACATAATTATTTTAGGTCATTTTCTATTATTAATGCTCTTGTTGCTATTTAAGATTTGAGTGCAAATTATTGTATTTATTTTAAAAGTATTTAAAATTCTTTATTTATATTTTCTAGAAACATCGTCCATGGATAGGAATTAGGGCGGAGCCAACATGTAACTAGGGGATGCAAATGAACCCCCTTAATATTTTTTTTCAGTCCAATAATTCACTTATTTTCATTTTTAAACCCCCTGGAATTTCCTAATTGCACCTCTTTTGCACCTGCTGACACCTATACATTTAATGTTGCACCACATATTAAATTAATGCTATGCATGTGCTAAGTTTTTCTGAGCAATTAATAACAAACATGGCATAAGTTTCTGGCATAAAATATAAATATTTTTAATATATTAATATACACCCCATGCTGACACCTATGCATGTGCTAATTATAAAATATATTAATATTTTTAATATTATAATATTATTATTATTATTATTATTAATTTGCACCCCTAACATAAGTTCCTAGCTCCGCCACTAATAGTAATATAATGTACATCTTTTATATTATGGGTAAGTCAACATGTACTTTAAAGACACAAATTAGATAAAAATAACGAGACATTTTTAGAAATTGTATAGTACATTTAATATAAATGTATAATTAATTATTTTATTGTTTTTTATATGAATTTTGTATTTTTTTGGATTTTGGTTTGGCTTCTCAGCCACCAAACGCACGTTTGAAAACCTTCCTGTCGTGAAAATTGAGAAGCTCCAAAAAATAGTTTCTGAATAAACGTAAAAACCCACCGTGCTTCCACAAAATCCAACCCTAAACCAAACACACCATAAGAATTTTGTACTAACATAGTTTTAATGCGTGGGCCTCTTATTACCTTGCTTGTTGGGATGGGAGTTGAAATTCAATTTTCAAAACATTTAATGCTGTCCGTTGTGACGTGTTGTGTCCCACACCTTACCTTGTCTTACAATATTAATGCTCACGGACTCAGTTTTACATTTTGGAAAATCTGAAATGAGTTTGACGGCAGTATTGTCAGTCTATATATATAATTAAATATTTTAAAGTGTCAACTGATTTAATGGAATATATATAATTGTTTGACAGTATAAAAATAAGGGTTAAATATGTTTTTAGTTTCTATAAAATTTGAAATTTTATTTTTAGTCTTTTATGGGTTTTGGCAACGGTTTTAGCTGGTTTTGGCAACTGTTTTTTTGTAAAAACCATTGCTAAAAGGTAGGGAAGGACTAAAAATGAAATTTCGAACTTTATAGGGCCTAAAAACATATTTAACCCTAAAAATAATTTATTGTCAATGCACAATTTATTTTTTCATCTGAAATATTCAAGTTTTAGAATAGTAAAATTTTATGTTTAAAAAGTATATCATATTTAATATATTAGAAATTGAAATTATTAATTTTTTTACAAAATATTTTTTATCGTTAAATAATTTAATAATCTGAATTTTACTCAATTGTATATTTTCATATTCATTTAAAAATAGTATTTTTTTAATATTTTAATTATTAAAAAATTTCAAAAATGTGGATAAAAAATTTTAGCTGAACCCTTTTTAAAATAAATATTTTGAAGAACTAAAAACGAAATTTGAGATATGTAAAAGGACCACAAATATATTTAACCTTATTTTAAATAAAAATTTATATTAGTAATAATGTAAGAATAATTAATTTTTTTTATTTGAAATATATGTTGGGAAGTTCAAGAAAGTCGGAAGCACCACAAGAAATGGAGACGACACATCTCAACCCAAACCTTTAGCGGGAAATCCGTTTCAAGCCAGAGCAGAGCTCTCAAGCCAGAGCAGAGCTCTGTATAGACTGACCCACACAAGAGTTGATTGCGGATTCGAACCTGAGACCTTGAGAGGAGCACACTCTCAAGACTCAAGTCTCCACCACTAGACCAACCCTTAGGGGTTTAGTTTCACATTTAACTTAATATTGACTTTTTGTGAAAAAATAAATTTAACAATGTATAAAATAATAACTTCAAAAACTAATAGTTAAAAAAGAAACTAGATTTTTCACTATCCAAATTTACCTAATTTCTTAAAAAATAACTGTCTGCCTTTGTAAAAATAATTTCAAACATCATTTAAATTTTAAAACAATACACACAGCTACAAAATTCTAAATATGAACTTGAACGAAGGTATAATTCTAACCATATCAACATTATTATTTAGTTAAATTGTGTTTTTAATAAATGAAATTTGCTATTATATTTTTTACAGATTTTTATAAACTATAATTTTTATTTGTAAAATTGATATCGCCTTTTATACTTGAAGTTTCGCAAAATCTGTCCCCCTGATGATCAAATTCCGTTGCCTTACTAACCTTTAAAAATGTTTTGTTTTATAATAAATGGTAAAAAAAATAAATACAGTATGACATAGCAATCAATGTATTCTTGCACAAAGTCTATTTCTTCATAGAAGCAAAACATGAAATTAAGAAGAGAGGAAAATTAATTTTCAATTGAATGTGACAGGTGATTTTAAAAGACTTGGAATTTTACAACTTGAAAATATTTATTCCACTATTAGCAACAAGTCAGTTTCTGAAAATTTGCTGGAGCAGGATCTTTGGTCTTTACAAAAGAAAATTATTTAGCATCTAGAATGTCCAGAAAATAGGGGAAATAAAACAATGAGAAAAATGAAATTTTGTCATTTTGTTTGAAGCCTGCAACTTCACGTTACCTTGTTTGTTTTTATTTCTATTTTTTTCCTCGTAGGAAAAGTTTATTTATATTTATTTGAATACTTTATTTGATAGTCAATGTTTGAATTTGAATGTATTTCTTCGAGTCGGTCACAGATGCGTATCTTAAGAGAGCAACGACAATGATCTTATTTTTTGAGTCAAAACCATTTTTGTTTGCGTATAAGAATAGAATCTTGAATGCTTCTTTTTTTTCAAGGGTCTTACTAAAGAATTTAAAAATAAAAGTTTTTAAAAATAGAATCAACATTATTCAACACTAGGGCACTAGTAGTCTGTCCACTTTTTATAATATATATATAGGTAAAAATATAAATGATATTTTTTATATGTTTATTTTATATTTTAGTTTAATTTATTTTTAAAATTAAAAAAAATTGAATAAAAAAAGTGTGCAAACCGTCATAAAACAGTTACTAAAAAAGAAGTTAAAATTTAAAATAAAAATTAAAAAAATGTATAATTGGAACAAAAATAGGTTATACAAAAACTAAATTTTACCTTTATATATTTTATAGATAATCGAATTTAGTATATATTTGTTCTGTTGAAATATAATTTTGTATTTGAATTTTGATTATTTACAAATAGACATGTTATTGAAATTTCAAAATATAGTTTTCATAGTTAAGAGTTTGGACAGTTGTACTTAATTCATTAATATTTTTTATTTTCCTTTTGATATAATTATTTTCATTCTCTCTTTTTTTTTTCTCTTCTTCGTCATCTTTCTTAAAAATTCTAAAAGTTTCAATATTTCATTACATTGTATAATTTTTTTTTTTTTTAAATTGAATAACACAATCTTTAAAATAATATTTTATAATTAACTTTTTAATTGATGTTTATATAACACAAGTTAACATTAATTTTCTTTATTAATTTGTGGAATGAGTAATGTGACCTTTTCCTTACTGTATTATTTTATTATTGCTATTATTATTAGAGAAGGGACATGTTATATCCAATGAAAGTAGAGGATTGCATAAAATACTGCTTGGTTGGTTCAACTATTTTTACATATTCTTAATTGTCGGCTTGAAAATACATTAATTTTAAGAGTAGGTTTAATGTGAGTTATTCTATTTGATAATTCATTATGTATAATAGTTTTATTATTTAATTATTAAATGATAAGTTTTTTTTTTGAACTGATCAACTTCAAAAAAAAATTATAAAATTATAATTTTTTTTCATATTTTATGAAATAATTTCAAATAAACGTAAGATAAATATATTAAAAATAATATAAGTAAATATTAATGATTACATAGTTTAGATTTCAAATTTATATAAATTGTGTGTTTGTGATCGTCGATATATTATAATACGAATTTAATTGGTATATATTGACAGTGTAAAATTATTTTACATTGTCAACCAATTATCCTCATGCATCCCACTACATTAGATGGTAAAATTTAAGTTAATTGTATGACATGACAAATTAATATATTTCTATTGGATTACATTGTCAGTGCATACCAATTAAACTCTTATAATAAGAGATTAATTGTTATGCACGTAAAAAAATTTACACTGTCAATTCATCACCATCATCCGTTTGCATGACTTTATAAGTTTTTAAAATAAAAGTCGAACTTTTTTTAATATTCAACGACTATGATTCGCTGACAGTGTAAAATTTTTTTACATTGTCAGTACATTTCAATTAAATCCCTTATAATAATAGTTAACGATTAAATTAATAAAATTTATTATATATAATGAGCTATTATTAAATAGCTATTCAATTTTATTTATTCATAGAGTTAATGCATCTTCATTTATACAATATTATTTTTTATTTGTTCGGTTTTGATTTTTAATTTCATTTTCATCTCTCAATTTTGATGATATTTCCATCAAATTTTGTTTTAGAGGATATTTAAAATTTTAGATTGTATTTGGTTGGAGGAGAAAATATATTTTAAACTTAATGTGTTTGATTATTAAGAGAATAATGGAGAAAGAGTGAAAGGAGTAAAATCCCTTTAAAAAATAACTTCCCTCCAAAATTAGAGGAGTTGGAGAACAATATATTTCTTTTTTATTTTGACTTAAATGTTCTTTTATTTAATGTTAATTTTTAAAAAATCGCCACAATTCTTAATAAAAATTATAATTTGAATTTGCATTTGTTAATACCGATCCTCATGGATATTATCTATTCGAAGTTTCGAAGTCGGAGATTTTTTCTGTGAGAACGCAGATGTATGAAAAAGTTCTCTCGATGACATTTTGGGACGGAGATCAGAGAAGTACCCTCTGCCCCGCGGATTCCCTAACTGCGACCATATTATATAATATATAATTATATAATTTTAATGTTTCTTATAAAAATAATTAATATATTAGCAAATAAGGGGTCATTAGTGGATATATTTTTCATTATAATGTATTGTTTTACTATCCAAGTATTAAGGATGACAATCGATAGGATTTTGGTATGGTATTATAGTACATGTCTCTATATTCATAGTTTGAAAAAATCTCTTTACTTGAACCCATACACGTGTGAGCATCAACATGAATACTCGGACTTGTACCATATGAGTATCTAAATACCTATACTCATATCCGTTATCCGCAATTCTAGTAAAAATAAATCCATCAATTGAAAAATATCATTTCACTTTAAATTTTTAACAAAATTCACAAAAATTCAAAAAATTTATCGTTGAATTATAAAATAAATGAACACTTATATCAAAAGGTGTAATAGTTTAATCATGGTATATTTTATTAAAGAGATAAACATACACTTTTTTATATGATGATATAAATTAAAATATCTATAAATATGAAACGGGATGGATACTAAGGTACTCACACGCAGATCCATATTCATTTATTTTAATGAATAATTAGACGTGTTTGCGTCATTATCTATTTTACGGTTTTTTACCCTATAATTGATGAAGATATTTTTTGTGGATATCCATCAGATATGGATACAATTATCATCTCTACCAAGAACTCAACCCTAAATAGTGCACTCATTAATACAGTATACATCGGCTCCTCTTCTTTTCTCATTCTTTTTGCCTCCTCCATTTTTCATCTTTTTTGTTTTCATCACCACAATGGTAACAACCATTGTCCTTTGTTCATTGTACTTATAGTAATTACTAGTATTAATGTTACATATTTTAGAGGGAAAAGATATGATTTTTTATTAATTGTTGTCAAGAATAATTTACATAGATGTGATTGTGAATTGTTGAAACTCAAATAATCGTAGGAATTGGAGCTGCTTGGAACACTGCTAATGTTCATTCCAGTTCATCTGTAGCAATCTTTGGTTTAGGTGCAGTTGGGCTTGCTGTAAGATTTCTCATTTTCTGATGCATATGTTCATCTTTTTCTTTGATTTTAACTTAATACTGTCTGTGTTTAATGTGCTGAAGTCTTTTCACCGTCAACAATTTCTGGGTTCACATTGGCCAGGTTGCAGAAGGGGCGCGAGCCAGAGGTGCTTCCAAAATAATAGGAGTGGATATCAACCCAGACAAATTCATCACAGGTAACTTATTTTACATAACAACTTTACTCAAACTTTCTCCTCCACTGAAATGTATTTTCTCTGTGCTCAAAGCTCAAGCTATGGGAATCACAGACTTCATAAATCCAACCGATGAAAAAAAGCCGGTATATGAGGTTGTTGTTTTCTCTCCTCTCCTTTCACGTAGAAAATATAATCATAATCTTCACATTTATTTTCACTAACAAAATGATTCATGTGCAGAGAATCAGAGAAATTACGGGAGGAGGTGCAGACTACAGTTTTGAATGTACAGGAAACTTGAATGTTCTAAGAGATGCCTTCTTGTCTGTTCATGAGGTATATTTATATTCATAGCAGCTGAACAAATTCAGTAGATTCATTGCCATATAGTATAGTAGTATTTCAACTTTTCTTCATAGACAAACTTCATCCTTATTTGAAAGCAAGGATCCAATTCAAAATTGATCACAGAAACAGTTTTCTAGTTTAAAATCGTGCACTATGAAATTTCATGTCAATTTTTGAAATGCAGGGTTGGGGATTGACTGTACTGTTGGGAATTCATGCATCACCAAAGTTGCTTCCCATCCATCCAATGGAGCTCTTTGACGGTCGCAGAATTGAAGGATCGGTGTTTGGAGGTTTCAAAGGCAAAAGTCAGTTGCCTAATCTTGCCACAGAATGCATGCAAGGAGTAATGATCATCACTACTTTCAATTTCTTCAAACTCAAATTATTTGATGAGTTTTAGTGTGCAATTAATAATATTTTTCTATAGTTACTCAACTTCACAAAACTCATCATGCATGATCTAATACCTGGTTGTTATGTCTCTAATTAACTTCTTAGGTGATAAAGCTGGATAATTTCATCACTCATGAGCTTCCATTTGAGGAGATAAACAAAGCCTTCGATCTTTTGATTGCCGGGAAGTCACTGAGATGCCTTCTGCACCTCTAAGAGAAGATGCTTTTTGTTACTATCAGATAGAGATCACTCTCCAGTTTTATGATATATGAATTCTACAATAGAAGTATATCTAAATATAAACATGTAATAATGTTTTTAAACAGTACTTACGCAGCATTGTCTTACTGTGAAGTTTGCTATGACGGCCAAGAAATAAAAGTAGAAGTGTACTCAAATTCGTTCATCTCCCAATGTTTGGTGATAAAGAATTCTGGCCTGCTATTTCTTTTTCTTTGTTTGCATCTCTGTAAATAAACGCTTCTGTAGATGGGAGAGAGTGATATAACAATCATACTGATACCACTATAGGTAAAAATGTAGAATAAATAATGGTTTGCAAGGGAGAGTTTATTAATACTAGAATACAGTTTTCCATAATCTATCACCAAGTTTGATAAGTAAAACATCTCTGAAAAATTACAGCTAATGACGAATTCATCAAAATAAATAAGACTTACAACATGCGAAGCAAAAATATATATTCTACAAAATTCTTGGCCAGCACATACAGAAACATTGGCAGTTGAATGATTGTAATTACTGCTGGCCAATAAGCTAACTCGATTCCCACAAATAAATAAATAGCTCTATACAGAGTATTGATTTGAAATATATATATTCAGGAGCAAAATGGCTAAAATAAGATGAATTCAAAGTTCACTTTCATTGATTGTTGATGTTGTTTTGTTTGTTGCGATTTTCCTCTGTAATTTTTTGAAATTCTTTCTCACTAGCTGCAATTATGCGCTTTACAATGTCATATGAGGTAAGCTTGATGCTGCAGAGAGAAACAAGGGTGAGTAATGAAACTAATGCCAAGAAAGCATAAGAATGTAATTAAAATGTAGCACAATCAATATATCATAATCTTATTTTCATAAACCATAGGAGAAAATATAAACCTGCTGTTTGGTAGGGTCTTCAGAGCATTGGGCACAAATCCCCTATACAAACCAGCAATTCCATCTCGTGCCACAATTCCTGCATCAACATGAGTACTATAATAAACAAAACTCCCCTTACAATATCAGAAATCAAATGGCTTAATTAACATCAAGTGTACCCTCCAAGTATATATAAATGTACAATAATATGTTGTTATATTGCAACCATGATTATAAATATTGAGTAAACTTTCAGGGTAAAACAGAAATAAAAGCAATTTTAGACTGAGAAATACACAGGTTAACTATGGTCTGTAAATGTTAAAGCAGCCCCTCGATATGAGTATGGATTCCTCCTGTTAACCAAATATATTTAAGGGGTAATTATACAGTGGAATGGTCAATTATATTGCATTTATCATTTAATTAATCGTTGAGTTAAGAATTGGAAGACTCTGAATCATTTATTATCCTACATGTTTACTTCAGGGAAAATTAAATTCAAAGGCACCATGAGGCAACTTAATTACTGCAGTGTTATAAACACAATACCTTAGGCCAATGAATAAGAGAGGATGAGTTTATAATTGATAATACAATACACAAGTCAGATTCTTCAAACATTTGTTTTATAGATTTCTGATGTCATATAAATAGTAGCACGCAAAATGGATATATGTTGATATTAATTTCTGACACTAAATAATAAACATGAGCAATTCTTACCTGAAAAAGCATCTAATATTGTCATATAAGGTGTATTCCTCAATTGCATTTGTCTTCGTACAGTGTCCAAAGGATAGCATGTAAGTGTGGCCAGAGATGCCGAAAGCACAGCAGTGAGTATAGATGTTTCAGTTCTCTTTTGATACTTCTCAGGCAACGACTTCTTTAATCTATCAGCCATAGAAGGTCAGGATTTTTCTATTTCAATGTCCAAGTCCATTGTCCCACAAAACTAAAAAAAATACAAGTTTGCTAAAGAACTTACAAGTCGAAAACACAAAAATTCACTGCAATATAAGGAGCTATGGCAATAAGAGAAGGCCCAAGGCCTTTGTAGAAAGATGCAAATCCTTCATCCCTTAGCATGCACAAGGCAACCTGGAAAAACCACAAAATGGTTCTGAGCCTCGTATCACATACATCTTCACAAACAAAGATCTTGCTTAAATGCTAAATCAGTTCAATCATACCTGTGACATGGTTCGATAACCAGGCTCAACAGCTAACCGTAATCTCAGAACATCTAATGGGTAAGTTATCTAAAAGGATATAAAAAAATATCAGGAACACCATACAGCGAAGTAAAATGTAAAGGACATAAATGATTATTTTACATAAAAGAAATTGCTAATAGGTATCAACTTTATTATGTAAAATTATTAAATACCTACAATAAAAGCAAGGTCCCTCTGATAATTTACTTACAAAAGTGGCTGTCATGCCAGCAAAAGCACCAGCTGATAGTCTTGCCACAACAGAGAGCTCACCATCCTGTCCCCTGAACAATTTCTGTAAATCCAAAAATAGAACTTCAAACATGAACAAGTAATATTTGCTGTTAGAACTTTTAAAAAGGTTAGTAGGGGTGACCTTATAAGTTTCATAAGCAAAAAGCTGGACGGCGCTATAAGGTATAACCCGAATCACCTGTAACATTAAAAAATGAAGACCTAAAATGAAAAGACTCGTCAATGTTTATAAGGAAACATAAATACAGAAATACCAATACATCTTTTCCTAACTGTACTGACCTGAGGGAGATTTCCCTTCCAGTAACCTCTAATCCCTTCTTCCTTCCCTATAACTGCTATGGCCTGTATTTTTAGGTTCATATGATCAAAGAGTTTTTTTAAAAAAAGGTTTCATTAGAGAGCTCAGTATATTCAAGGAAGGGAAAAGTCAAGATCATCAGGCAAAGAGATGGGCCAATAAACTAAAGTTAGTCAGGTGATGTATGAAAAAATCAAATCCTTAAAAACAAGAAGTAGTTGACTGAAAGTAACATTCTATTGCTACTACTAAGCTGGCCGTTTTTACACACAACTTGACCAACTTCCCTTCTACAAGATGGAAACAACTACAAGCCAGCACCAATAAGAGCAAACAGTCTAACCAATTCATAAAAAATCGATTACAAACCAGTAACATGAAGATAAATCTGTAAAGCTCTTATAAACACAACTGTCATGAAACTATCTTTTTCTAATATCAACAGCAGGGAAAAAAAGTATTTTTGCCAAATTCTAACAGATACAAATACAATATCAGTTCAAACAATGGGGTCTACCAAGAAGGTATGGAACTTATCAACATACATACCTCTTCAAATTCGTTCGTTCTTAGCTACATCACCTTTAATTTACTTTTCTTCAATATTGTTAAATATAAAATCATCAATGTGCTGTAGCCAAAATTTTAAGCTTTAGGGATAAATAATTTATCAATATACAGATTCCAAGTTAACACCAATATATGAATATAGTCCAGAAGAACAATCAGAAGCATATCAATCAAGTAATTAAGTTACACACCTACAACATACTCTTACACAGTTGGATTGAAACAAAAGAAAGAACAAATTATAAAACCAATCAACAGTTAAAGCTAGGACCGAAAAAACCGAAAAAGGATCAAACTTTACCTGAATGAAACCTATTGCCTTCTTAGCACTGTCTTGCCCAACCCGCACACCATGAGTCTGCAAATACATTGTTAAACGCTGCGTTTCGTCTATAGTTTTAGCAAGTTAAATTCAATTTAACAAAAAAAATGCATTTTGAGCACCTGCATGAGGAGCTTGATACGGTCGAGCGGCGCGGTGAACGTTTTAGCAGCGGCGCCAGCGAAGGCTCCGGCAGAGAAGAGAGCAGCATCTCGAGGAACAAACGCCAAGACGGCGAGGGGATGCTTGAGGAGCTGAGACGGCGTTGGCGCGAAATGGTTATGCAGTTTGGCATCTGCGACGGAGACAGAGGCGAATTTGTTGTCGGCGGCGGATGCGGCGGCGGAGAAGGTGAGTGTGGCGTTGTGGCGGAGAGGGGAGTGGGAATTGGGCGAAACGACGTCGCATTTGAAGTGGGGGATTTTGTGCCATGAGATTAGGGCTGTTTCCTCTTTGGGGGAAATGGAAATTGACATTTGAAGATTATGGAGAAGAGGAGATAAGGCGCTGAAGAAGAAAAAAAGAGGGTGCGTTTGAAAAACTCTTTGCTCAAACACTCAGATATATAGACGTAAAATATTCAAACAAATAAATATTTAAAAATTTGTCATGTTTTGATAATAAAAAAAATTGTCATGTGAAAAATAAACATTTTTTTATATATAATTTTTGCATTGACGCTTAGTAATATTTTAATGTGAATTGCATCAAAAATATTATATTGCTGTGCTTTTTAAAAAATATTAATATAAGTTTAAATTACAAAAAAAAATGTCTTTGTTTATTCAAATCAGTAAACGACATCTATTATAGAATATGTGAAAACATTCTAATGTATTTTTTTTAAATTCTTTTAACAAGGGTGAGTATTGTGGATAATAGTCTCACATTGAATATGAATGTGGTTACTTGAACATTTATAAATAGGAGAACCCACACACCTATCACCTTAAGGTTTTGGGTGAGTATGTGATGTGTCTCTTACAAAGGTATTGTTCAAGAAAGAAAAATCACATAATGTTCAATACTCCCTAGTAAATATCTTCCCTTAACAGTATCATGACATGCATTTGGATTCTGTAATTTAAAATTTAGAAGAGTACATGCTAACATGTTGATTCTTTTGATTTATTGTGGTCTAATTTACAAATTAGTTTATGTTTGTGTCAACTTTTAGTAATGGTTTGAATAATATGTCGAGAAGCTATGCTAAAGGAATAAAGATTCAACTTATCTACTATCTACTCATTACTAACAAGTTCACCAAACTAACTAAATTGCCTTTTCCACAAAAAAAAATTAACACTACCAAAAGATCATTTGGGTAATTAAGTAAATCAGCCTAAAACTTTAGTTGTTTTTCACCAAATTGATGTCAAGTGTTAAGTGTATATTGGTTTCAATTATAATATTGTTTTTCTCTCATTTCTCACGTTTCCGGTTATGGTTACCTATTTTTCACATATTTCTCTCTCTCTCTCTCTCTCTCTCTCTCTCTCTCTCTCTCTCTCTCTCTCTCTCTCTCGGATAACATTTCTCTTATCTCTCACCCGTTTTCTCTTTTCCGCTCTGTGTTTTCCCTCAAACCCTAGCACCGTCGCCCCTTCATCTCACGGACTTTCTAATAAATCTATTAGATTTTTGTTTCGAGTAGGGCTGACAATGAATCAAACCAACTTGAAAATAGTTCGAAATTCGATTCGAAAATTAAATCGTTGAACTAGGTTCATGAACCAAATGAGCTGAATATGAACTAAAAACTAAGTTCGTTAACTAAATGATCTGAACTTGAACTATACATAGTTTGACTCGTTAGGTTCATGAGTCAATTCGATTATATATGAGATAGATTATATTGTCTTTAAGAGTAGGTTTAAAGATTTGTTATAAATCTTAGTCTCATATTTTTTTTTAATCTAACGGTTTTAATTGATAATTTATATTCTCAAGTGAGTAAAATATTTCTACGAATAATTATACAAATAAAATTAACATCGTATAAATTCCAATCTTATAACTTTTATTTTATTTCTATATTTTTTATTTAAAAAATATTAATTTAAAATGTCAAATATATATATATATATATATATATATATATATATATATATATATATATATATATATATATATATATATATAATAGACTTTAAAAAATTACTTTTAAGTCTGTGAAATAAACGAGTTAAACCTAACAAGATAAACCTAACGAGTTGAACCGAGATATTCGTGAACTTCTAACAAGTCGAGTTTGACCTGAAAAAAAAGTTCGTGATGAACTCGAACTCGGCCAATTCTTAACGAGTCGAGTTTGAGCTGGAAAAAAAGTTCGTGATGAACTCGAACTCGGCTAATTCTTAACGAGTCGAACTGAGTTAAGGCGAGTTCGACTCGACTCGACTCATTTCCAGCCCTAGTTTCGAGCGACCTCGACCACCGTTTCTCCTTTTCCTTCTCCGACCATCACCATTCGAAACGGGTAAACAGGTATCCGAATGATTTCGTTCAACCATGTTTTTCATTTTTCATAGGTTCATCATTTTTCAGTTTTTGAGTTTTTGGAACAATTGTTTGTTTTCACTTTTTGATGGATTGATTTTATTCTCAATAATTTTTTATTATATTATTGTTAACCTAATATTTTTATTGTGTGTGGTGCATATGTTCTTCTTCTATGAAAATAATCATTTCAAGGTTTTTTTATTCTTTTATTTATATTGTTAACCCAATATGGCTTCCACTCTTACTTCAAAAGCTCAACCATCTCAAGGTAAGTTACTTAATTATACTGCCTCACTAAATATGATGGAGCTACATGTTGAAATTAATGGAAATGTTATCTCATTTAAGCATGACTAATAAGATGGAGCTGCATGTTAAAATTAGTGGAAATTAGCTTCATGAATATTAACAGAAAAGAAAACCATGATTCATTTTGATAAATTTGACAAGTATTATGGTTAATTAAATGTTGAAGAAACCATTGGTCCTGTTGCATTTTCTATAAAATTCTGATGGATGCAAAGCTGATATATGACTCAACAGGCAAAACCAACTTTCCTGGGGACTTGGGACTGGCAATGAAGGCTCGATGTCTGACCTAAGGGTGATAATTATTGAATTGAAATGCCATCCTGCAGGTACAGTGAAGCTTCAAGCTCTAGCATTGAAGAATCCTTGGAGGAAGGAAACTACAATCCTGAATTGGAAGAGTTAATGAGAAGGATAAAGCAAGATGCTTATGTTAAATGGTTATCTATTTCGTGTGTTTGTTCCTGGTGTCATTGGAGCCTGTTCTGTTAAATGGTTAGAAGCTATCAATATCATAGCAGAAGAATGACAGGTCTGATGTGTAATAATGTAAATTAGTTCTGAAATTTCTTTAACAATTTATTTTCACCATGTGTGGTGCCACCCATGTGTGGTGCCAACTGAGTTCAAGTAAGTTCCAAATATTCTTAATTGCAACTCTTATAAATACCATTTAAACCAATTGTAATCGTAACGTTACTTTCAATTTGCTTGCAGCCATCGGAAAGCTTAACCTCTCCAATGCATGGAACGGGTCAAAGTTACATCTCAATTATGACCATCCTCAAGTCACCGAGTTCATTTCAACGTATATTTTGTATTCTCTTTACTTGTGTAACTCCCAATATTGTGAAATCTTCCATTCTTAATAACTTATGTTTTCTAACTGTTACAATTATATTGATAATTTGCTATATCAAATTCCAAGACAACATTCCATCACAAGTTAGTTCACCCTCTCTTTCACGCCAAACTGGTTCCTACGGTCCTCTTAAAGATAAATGGTTTTCCTTTAGGAGGGATGTCAAAATTATTGGGGAGATGATTACTCTTCAAGATGTAAAATCTATCATTTTTTTCAACTATATATAACTATTTACCCTGCTGTTTTGAAATTCAATACTTGTCCTGCTATTTTTTTTTTGTTACAGCCCTGTTACATCAACAAACTCCCAAGAACATATATTATGCATTTCTAGTTCATCTTATGTATATATCATTTCCAAACCAGGAATCTTTCTGCAACACTATCGGAACATATGACCGATTGACTTTTCCTTTTCCCAGTCATTTTTAACTCTGCTATGTTTTGAAGAATGTCCCGCATTCCTAATGTCAAGGTATCAATCTCATCCTCACTTCATTTTCAATTCTATCCGCATTATTACTTTGGTAGTATTGAATCAAGAATGTGGTTAGTATTGAATCAACCATTCTTACTAACACCAACGTTTACGGAACTATTACAATAAAAAACATGTGCCTGATACATTAAACTTATTTCAACAACACACTTTTAATCAGGTTTGTAATAATTTGTCATATACATTATACCAAATACTATTTTTTTTTCTGCTATAGAACTCTCACTACCTGACTATTTCCATTACAGTTTTAACTAATACAAAAATCATACGAATGGTGCAATTATCTGACTGAACGGTATACAAGGTCCGAAGTCAGGATTATGTTTTCGGACTCGGTGTCAATCGGAAGGAAGAGACGTGGCATGAGCATAGCTTAAGGTATAGTAACATATCATAGTACTCTGGTAGTCATTTGGAGTATGAAATAAGTTGAAGCAAACTGATGCTCAATGTATACAATTCGAGGTGAGTCCCTTCCATGTTCTGAGTGTGCTGTTGGACAAGGATCATTTGGTATAGTTTTTCATGTTAGTCCCTGCCATGTTCTTTCATTTGCACCTTTTTAATTGGATACAGAAGTAAATTGATGCTTAATGTATTCTTTTTTATTACCGTGCAAGCAAAATGCTTGGAGACAGGTGAAACTTTGACTATAAAGAAGGTTCGTCAACATTATTACAAACTTATATACATTTATGTTACATATTTCTGCATTTATTGCAGAACCAATGATGGGGATGGAGGCATAATTCTTCCACCGTCAGCTTATTTTGAAAATGTATTTTCTCATTATCAATGTTTCTTACACGAGTTCCCACATCTTCAAGCTAGATGCAAGGCCTGTTTGTGGGAAAATGTTTTTTTTTTCTTCCATTTTTTCAATTTTATACATGTTCTTATTAATATTTGGTTCAATATATTTATTATGTTGTTAGATTAGTAACAACAAGCTTTCTGTTTTGATAATAGTAAAACCTTTTTACTATTAACTTGGTTTATCAATTCAACTTTACGATTTAGATGTCCAACAAATTTTTAAATTTGGAAAAATGGATCAGTGGTTTAATGGTTGCCTTATAGGTTTTAAAACTCTGTTGCGATCGCGTTGTGGTCGTGTAAAGGCTTTTGTGATATTGGTTGATATAGGTGTTGCGACAGTGAATGCGGTCTTCGCGGTGTGAATTAACTACAATTTGCTCTTTAACATAAAAACGGTGAATAACGGTATCGGTATCACCTGCCAATACTGTTTTGTCGCTATGCATTTTCCGAAAAACAGTGTGACAAGTGATTATTTGGAGTTTTCATTGATATTGTACTTATGATTCTTCACAGCAACCTCCTTCTCCTTGGATGAATCAGAGGCCTCCACTTGATGTCAATGTTGGTAAGTCTCATTCAAGTTCAGGTTAATGTTTAATAAATCAGATTTGTAGTAATGGTGGATTGCATTGCAAACTGTAGTAATCAGATTTGTCTCAGCAAGCTTCCATCTGAAATTATTTTATCATTTTCAGGTGCAAGCGCATGCTTCAGATGCCATGGTTGATGAAGAAAATTGTTTGTTTTTCCTTCCGTGATTATAAAGATCAGACTGACCCCTTGTATAATGTAGAAGTGTTGAGTTTAACCTGTAATTATTTTTTTTGCCAGTGATAGAACCATACCATGATGAATTATGTAATTTTCCTTACTACATTTATAATACTATAATTATTTTATTTTCCCCCTTCTGTTTTATACTACCTGCCTATATGAAGGAGACAGCTGACAACTTCAATTTTCAGATCCTTTTCCGTGAGGATGCGACAGTGGACAACTACATAGATGTCATTGAAGGAAACCGTAAATACATGAAGTGTGTATATGTCTACAACAAGATAGATGTTGTTGGTATTGATGATGTGGACAGATTATCCTGTCAACCTAATTTTGTTGTCATTAGTTGTAACTTGAAGGTAGCTGCATATTTTCAGTGTCAACAAAAGAATACAAGATACAATAAAGTTTTACGGTTTAATTATTTTTAACATTCTAGAAATTATAGTACATGAAACATGTATATTTTTTCAACTTTTTTTGTATGTCAGTAACACAAGTTTTTTGTTTTTATGTAAACAGCTGAATTTAGACAGACTAATTTCAAGGATGTGGGATGAAATGGGTTTCGTTAGAGTCTATACGAAACCGCAAGGCCAACAACCTGATTTCAGTGATCCAGTGGTTCTTTTAGTTGTATGTTGCATTATTGATTATTGCTATTATGAACACACACGTGCTCCTTATTCTATTTTCTTAGAAAACCTTTGGTTACTTTTTGTTTTAGGGGCTGTTTGGATTTGGACTTATTTGAGCTTATTTACTGACATAAGCACTTTTGAGACAGTTTGAGAGTTTATAGAAACAACTTATAACATGTTCATAAGTTGTATTTCAGTTTATCGATAGCTTATATGGAAGTAATTTATATACTTTATTTTATCTTTTGTTATATAAATAACTTACACATAAGCACTGACTGATATGATAAGCGCTTATGATATAAACGTTTTTAATTAAACTTTAATCTTCTAATCCATCACTATCTCTTGCATATTGTTTTAGGATAGAGGTGGCTGCAGCATAGAAGACTTTTGCAACCACATATATAGAAGTTTGGTGAAGGATGTGAAGTATGTTCTGGTGTGGGGTATAAATGTTAGGCAATGAGTTGAGAAATAGAAAGCAAAGGAAAAACATGAACTGCATCTTGAAAATTTTCGCAGTCATTATTCATGATTGCATATAATACCTATATGTGCTGATAGTGTGTCTTTGAGAGTAAATCATCATACTACTAGAGTTGAAACTTGAATGAGCCAGTGAAGTGTTTCGGTTTAAGCAAACGAGTGAGATAAAAATCAAGAAATTTTTGTATTTTACATAGAGATGAGTTTTGTATATTCAAGAATTGAACTTAATGATGAAGAAATAATTTAAACTAACAATCCAATAATTTGAAAATAGTGTCCAACATGATTGTACTAAAATGAAACTTATTCTAAGATTATTGGTGCAATTTTTTATGAAAAACAAAGTGATTTTTTTCTTAGAAGTGCTGCATATGAAGAGTACAAAATATAAATATAAACCAAAACTTATTAAATAAGTTTTGGTTTATGTATGAAAAGCTCACTTTACATAGAATCAAAATCGTATTTACTCTAAACGTCCTTTTCTTATGAAGCTCACCGTCTTTTTCTTTTTTTTAACTCTATGTAAAGCTCTTATTCTACAAAATGTGAGTGGATGGATCCTAGGCTCAAGCAATAATAAAGACTTGACTAAGAATATCATATCCTCATCCTACAAAGTTAATTATTGCAATTAATTTGAGAATGTTGCACATAGATGAATTTGTAGCATCGACGAATCTTCGTTGGAGTTTTCTATTGTATAGCAACAACATTAATCTTATTGGCTATACATCTTGATAAATGTGCAATGACTTTAGCCATCATGTTATTGAAGTAGCCTCCTATATAAAGATGTATTCAAACATCTACATTTTTATTTTGTATTAATAATATAATTTTTCAGTATTTCATTATTTATACTCACATTTTCTACAAATAATTTAAGATAGAAATGAATTTTCCAATTGTTTGTGTTCAAGTTATAAATAAAGTGATCATTTCTTACATTTGTATTTGTTTTCCTTTTTTCTATATTGATTTTTGACACTATTTTTGAGATGTAATGATTAATCAACTAAGACTATTAAATATATCATTTTTGTTACATCTCTATAGTACAACATTATTTTTATCCCGTGTATTTGTAAAAAGTTTGAATATTTTAAAAGGCATATTCAAATCCTCACGGGTCACTACCAGAACAATACCTATTCGTTTTTAAGTATTTCTTTTCAAATATACATATCCATTTAAATATATTTTTCATTATATTAGATAAATTTATCCGTGCGAATTCACATGTTTGCTTGACCAATACCTATAATTTTTAATTTAACCTTTATCATTTATTGTTAATACATTTAAAAATATATTAAAAAATAGCCACAAATATTCAAATATTTTATCGAATAATTTAATATAGGAATGAACTTACCCGTGCAGACGCACGGGTCTACTACTAGTGCCTTTACTAAAATGAAGATCCGTCGTAAGATGCAAGCAAATAAAGCTAGACGATTAAGCCAAAGCCTCGACCTTAGGAAACTGAGATGAAAGTACTTGAGGTTTGAATTGAGGTATGCTTTAGAGGTCTGCTCGACACATAGATATTGATATTTTACGATGATCGTGTACCTAGAAATACCTGGGAGGGAGAGGTAAGGTATTTTTCATTCTTGTTTTATATTGCTTATATTTTTTTCAGTGTTGTGAAGTGTCATATATATATATATATATATATATATATATATATATATATATATATATATATATATATATATATATATATATATATATATATATACACACTACCAAGAAGGTCATTAATTTGACTACTAATATAGATAAAAGTTTATTCATTTATGTCACTCGAGAGAGTGGGCTGGTTGACCTTGCCACTAAAGGTGATCATGTCTACAGACAACCTTTTTAGAGAGGTGTTACAAGGAGTCGAGTAACTTCCATCTTTTGATTAGGGAAATGATAGTGACACTGGATGACATGTCGCATATTCTACATCTTCCCATCAATGGATGTCCACTTGACCACACCACAATTTATTAAAGTTGAAATGGTGGATCTGATGGTTGAGTTCATCTTATTAAAACTTTAGAATATTATGTAGGATATTGAAAAGACCAAGGTGGAGTTTCTGCGCTCTCCTAGGGTTTTCTCCAAAACGTTTTGTTGTTTGTTTGATTTAGTTATCATTTACTTTATTGTTTTAGTAATTAAGTCTTGTGTCATTTAAATCATTGTGCATCTCTTAGAATTAAGTATTTTTTTAAAATCGTATTTTGCATGTATAAATCAAAATCTTGTGTCCAAAATCGATGCAAAATGATTCAAGTCAATAAGTCAAAAACTTGGATCAAGAAAATCATGAATTCATAATTCCAATCAAAGTAATTTTTGATTCAATCATGAACAGTTCACTTTTCTCAAAATCTCAATTCTTGAAGTGTGATTCAAATAAAATTTATGTGTAATTTGAATCATGGCATGAGTGTGTAAATTTGGATTTGCTTCTAGAAGTGTGATCCGAATCACAAGATTCCCTGATTCGAATCACATGAAAAGCAGATTTGAATCATGGTTGGATTTCAAAATTTGGAAATCCTCTTTGGTTGTGTAGTTCAAATAATGGATTTCTTTGAATTTAATCAAAGGTGAAAATTTTGGGTTTTATGTTCTTGATTCAAATCATTCTCTTATTTGACTTGAATCATAATCTTTGGTCTTGAATCAAATGATAAGGCACATTTTACTCACTTTTAGTGTATTAACTCCAACACATATACTCAAAAAAATTCGCTCTCTAGCTAAACAACTTTGAAACAAGTTTTCAGAGAACATGTCCATTCACAACTTTTGAAAAACTATTATTTAGTTTTGTCAATCACAAAAAATGTCTCTTTCTCAAATCAATCTTGAAGACCAACTTTTTCTTACTTTGATTTCGTGAGTTCTTGAACATTGTTGTGTGAGATTGCATCTGAAATCATTAAACTCCAACCTCTAGCAAATTATCATTCATGTGTGTGTGCGTTTATCAACACTGAGGGAGTGTGAGATTTAGTGAGAGGAGATTTATTAGGTGTTATTGCTTTTGAAGTTTGAGTTTCAGATCAAGAATCATTATGATTGTGTAGCTAAGATTGACAATTCAACAAAAGGAAAAATAAGGATTTTCTTCTCCAATGAAAACTTTGTAGGACCGAGTGAAAGTTGCTACAAACGAAGTTGGGTTTTATGGCTCCTTCAGTAAGATGAAAGGCTCGGACAAAGGACTTCAGACAGTGTTGAGAGAAGACTATTATGGACAGAAACTTGGAGCAGAACTTTGGATTTGGAAAGGTAAATCGTTTCAAGATCGATTGAATATCCTATGGAATTCATCCCTGTGAGCTGTATACGTAAAAAAAAAAAGATCGAGATTAAAGTTACTTATTTGTTGATTTAAGTTTTAACATTATTTGAGATTATTTGATTGCATTATAAGTCACGTTGTAAAACTGTCATATAGTAGATGACCTACGAATTTTCAATGGTTCACCATTAGAGAGTGGATTATGACAAGTGAGGACAAATGTATTGAACCAATATAAATACCGGTGCACTTTTCTTTTTTCCTCTCTTTAAATTCCTGTATAAATTTGCATGATCTTAGGGTTTATCTGCTTTCTAGCATTGTATCTGGCTAGGTATATTGCTTATAATGATTTTGTGTAATAAGCGTAGGTTTGTGATAGGTTAAGTCTATCAAATGATCTTTCTACTTATTAGTGTTGTAAAACCTGTAATATTTAATTTTTCAATTTATTAATAAGTTTCAATTTATTCATCTTGTGTAAATTGAATTTTGTTAATTGACACATTGATTTGTTAGCATATTCATTTCTCATCTTTATTATATTGTCTGATTATAATGCAATTTGTAAAATCTATCATATTTTATAAAATTTTGTTGCCCCACTTTTTGTAACACTCTGATTTTGAAGAAAACTTTTAAATTTTTTTCTGGAAAGATATATTCAACCTCCCTTCAGGACTAATTTACACCCATGCATATTCTACCCAACACTAGTTGCACAATTCAATTTCCTGAAAATTGAGTTTGAAAGATTGCATCTGCAAGACCCACTGTTAGTGTCGATAACAAGATTGGGAGACATTTTCATAGGTGGCTCGACCATTTTCACATACAAAAGTTTGCATACACTTATGTGATGCACTTAACGTGTTTTAGGGATTTGGATATGATTGATGATTATTCATGGGGAACTTATATGTAGCTTACTTATATATGGAGTTGAATGTTATGACAAAATCCATGACGGGGCAGATTTCATGATATATGACACTACTTCATGTAACATATTCATGTAATTATTTAAGTAGTTGGCAAAAATGTTTCATTCAATGTTGTTCATTAATTAGTATATGTTGATACAAGCATAAATCTATTAGGATTTTCCCAATATTGACGGAAAAGAGTACCAATGAGAATAAATAGAGATGAAGCCCTTGCTAACTTCTTCATTACGACTAAAGTACATCCTCTTATAAAATTATATTGAGAGTGTATACCAAATACATGATAGAATAAGTATTTACCATATCACTATCATATTATATTCCTATCCAACTCCTTATAATATTCTATCTCTGTCATAACATAAGCACCAAATAGACCCAAGACAAAAATAAATTATTTTAAATTTTCTATATAATTTATGCTTGAATTAGCATAGTTGTGCGAAATAGTATACACATAAAATTTTGTTATTAAGCTTTTAAAATATTATTGTACTAATACCAGGAATCAAAATTGGTAGAAGGAGTTAGATTCTCACAATGTGGTAAATAAAATTGAATTCTAATTTTAAGATATATTTACATGTATTATCTAAGAAATTAATCTTTACAATGAACACAGAGAATACTTAAAATTGGTTCAAACCACATCACAAACATTTTTATTAGACAAACAACAATGTTAAATTTGTATCGTTCGCTGATATTCTCTCCAACTTAATGTGGTATAAATATCATAAATCTAAAGAGTTACTATCTTAGTAATCTACATGATATTCAATTACTCTAAACACATTATATTCTAATGAGCTTTATTAGCTCTAAAATTTCAATAATCATATCTACCTCACTTTTTCGAATTTGAAAAATAGTTTGAGAAATCCGTTTTTAAAGAAAATTTGTTTCAAATTAAGAATTGAACCTTTTCTAGCATATATCATGTCGTACTACTCTCCTTTTAACTTGAGTTAGATTCACAAATTCGAAGACTTAGGCAATGCATCATCAAGCGTTGCCACTTGTTGGGTCATCATGAGGGGGAAGCATATACATTGGATCAAACATTTACCTAAAAGTTAAAGACTCACCCAAACAAGTGAAAGAGACACCACATATTCACCAAAAACCTTAAGGTGATAGATGTATGAGTCCTCTTACTTATAAAGTGTTAAATCTCCACTTTTCTAAGCAATGTGGAACTTAGAACTCATACTTGATTCTCAACACAACTCACACTTGTTTCTCAACAGTTATTTCCTATTAAATTGTCCCAAAAATATGAAAAATATATTACTAAACTCTAGAACGACAAACTTGTTGAGAATAATAATATGTCAAGTGTGAGTTGGAGTCCCACATTGATTATAAATGTGGAGAGTTGAGTATTTAAAAGTGGGAGAACTCATACACCTATCACCTTAAGGTTTTGGGTGAATATGTGGTGTCTCTCTCACTTGTGTTACTCTTGGCCCAATGTTCAATGGTCCCTAGTGAAAAACTCCTCCAACACATGGTATCAGAGTCTGGTTCATTCATGTATCTGCTCATTAATTCGACTGAGAAACATATATCAAGCTGGCTGTTGCACACATATCTTAGAGATCCGACAATCTGTTTGAACAAAGTTGCATCAACTTTGTCTTCGTCTCTATGCTTATCCAACTTTAAATTTGGTTCGATAGGCAAAGATGCAAGAGCCGAATCATCCATTATAAATCTCTTGAGTATCTCTTTGACATACTTTCTATGATGTAGCACCATGCCTTGCTTTGACATTTGAAATTCCGTGCCTAGGAAGTATGACAACTTTCCCAAATCCGACATTTTAAATTCCTTCTTCATCAGCTCTTTGAACTTCGACAAGTTCTTTAGGCTATTTCCAGTTACTAGCAAGTCATCGACATATAAGAAGATTATTGTTATATCTTGTGCCACAACTTAAACATAGACACCATACTCAGATTTGCATTTTACGAATCTCAATTCAACTAAGTATGAGTTGATTTTCTTGTTCCATGCCCTAGGTGCCTGCTTGAGACCATAAAGCGCTTTGTGCAACTTGTATACTTTACTTGCTTCCTCTGAAATCACAAACCCAGGAGGTTGTGTGACATACATCTCTTCTTCTAAAGGTCCATTTAAAAATGTTGATTTCACATCTAAGTGAAATGTTGACCAGCCTTGCTTGCATGCCAAGGCCACCACTAGTCGAACAGTTTCCAATCTTGCGACAGGTGCAAATACTTCAGAGTAGTCGAGTCCTGCTCTCTGGAGAAATCCTTGAGCTACCAATCTCGCCTTATGCCTTGCTATCGACCCATCAGTATCGTGCTTCAACTTGAACACCCACTTTACTTCGATAACTTTTGTATGAGCTGGAAATTCGACTAACTCCCATGTGTTGTTTCTTTCAATTGCTTGTAACTCTTCGGCCATAACAGACTTCCATTATTTATCTTTGAAGGCTTCGCTATAGTTGATTGGTTTAGTACCTGCAAGTAAAGCAAAATGGACTAGTTCCCCATCTATTGTGACTTCATCATCACCAGCCATTTCATAGTCTTGAAGTCTTATTGGATGAGCTCTAGTTCTTTGAGGTCTCTGACTTGTGCCAGTCATATCCTCTTCGACTTTGACTGTATCGAGAATGTCAACAACTGCTTCGACTTCTTCTTCAAATGAAGTATCAATAATATCTTCGATTTCGACATCATTACTTGCTTCGTCGAAATCATAGCTCATCAGTGACTTGTCAATTGCATTACTAGAATTCCAATCCCAGGCATAATTTTCATCAATCACAATGTCTCGACTTATCACAGTCTTCAGATTAATTGGATTGAACAGCGTGTATGCTTCAGTCTTATGATATCCTACCAGAATCATAGGTTCACTCTTATCATCAAGCTTCCTTCTCCTAGCGTCAGGAATATGCTTGTAGCAAATAGAGCCAAACACCTTCAGATGACTCACTGGTGGTCGTTTGCCACTCCACACTTCTTTAGGAACCTTGTTCTTCAGCTTTTTGGTAGGGTACCTGTTTAGAATATAAACAGCAGTCGAAATAGCTTCTCCCCATAAGGATTTTAGCAAATTCTTATGCTTCAGCTTGCATCTCGCCATGTCCAATATGGTCTTGTTTCTTCTTTCTGCTATTCCATTATGTTGAGGAGTATAAGGAGCAGTTATCTCATGATCAATACCATGTTCTGCACAGAATGCTTCAAATATCTTGGATGTATATTCGCCACCTCCATCTATTCGCAGAACTTTAATTTTCTTTTCACCCTGGTTTTCGACAAGTATCTTGAATCTCTTAAAGAATTCAAATACTTTATCTTTTTGTTTGATCACATAGATCCATAGATTTCAATTGTAATCATCGACAAATGAGACGAAATACATGTTTCCACCAATGGTATGCTCTTCGAAAGGACCATATACATCTGAATGTACAACTTCGAGTATGTAGGATGATCTCATTGGCATAGTCAAAACAAAAGACTTCCTGGACTGCTTTCCGACTAAACAACCTTCGCAGAGTTTGTCAGGCATCTCAAGATTTGGTATACCCATTACCATATCTTGAGTGATCAGTTGATTTAGCGACCTAAAGTTTAGATGGTCAAGCCTCAAATGCCACAACCAACTATTCTTGTGGTCGACAACTATTTTCAAACATTTTACCTCAGTTGAAGTGATCACGGTCTTAAATGTTCTATTCTTTGACAAAGGAGATTTCAAGACCAAGTTATTCTGGATGTCAAAAAGTTCTAAGGCTTCATCTTTCATAACCACTAAGAACCCCTTTTCGACCAGTTGCCCAACACTTAGCAGATTGCACTTTATTCCAGGGACATAAAGTACATCTTTGATCAAGTCTTTTGCTCCATTACTCATTTGAATAACTATGTTGCCAGTACCTTCTGCTAATAACGAGCTATTATCAATAAGTTTCACCTTACTCTTCTTCGACTCGTCGAAATCTATTGACCATGCTTTTTTACCAGTCATGTGATTCGAACAGCCTGAGTCGAGTAACCAGATCTTGGATTCGACATGGTCATCTGCAACTGCAGCCATAACCACTATATCATCATAATCATCAGAATCTTAACGTGCAAGATTCGCTCCTTCGTCCTTACCTTTTGTTGAACCCTTGTCTTTCCTGCACCAACAATGTTTGGCCAAGTGACCATACTTTTCACAGTTATAACATTGCACACCTTTTTTTTCTCTACTTTGTCTTTCTGATAGGAATTTCCTTCTCCTCTTTTCGAGGATTCAGAATTTCTATCATCGATCTTATTCTTATGAGGATTTGACCAAGACTTCTTGCCCCGAGTCTTGTCGATTTTTCCTTTGAACTTGTTGAAACCACCATTCTTCTTCCACGATTGTGCCTATAGTGCTTGCATCGAGTCTTAAACCCGTTTCCTTTCGACAATCCTAATCTCATGCGCTTCCAACGAACCAACCAAATCTTCCAATTTTAAGGTTTCAAGATTGTTGGATTCTTGAATAGCTACGATAACGTGATCAAAGTGAGAGGTCAACATATGCATTACCTTCTCAACCATCATCTTATCAATTAGGGTTTCACCACAACCATTCATGAGATGGACGAGTTTTAGCACCTTCGACACATAGCCTGCAATGTTTTCATCTTCTCCCATTGACAACAATTCATATTGTCGTCGCAAAGTTTGCAACTTGATGACCTTAACTTTCTCGACTCCTTCATAGTACTTGACAAGAATATCCCACGCCTCCTTCACCGATTTAGCATGAGCGATTCTATCGAAGTTAGCCGCATCAACCGCCGAATGGATGTAGAACGCCTCCTTGCAACCCTTCTTCTTGGCATCCTTGTGAGCGGTTCTCTGTGCTTCGATTGCATCTTCACCAAGCGCAGGAACGCCATTAGTAACCACTTATAGGGTTTCATGAAAGCCAAATAGATATTGCATCTGTTTTCTCCATTGAAGCCAATTCTTACCGTCAAGAGTTGGAAGGGAGTTTGGTAAATTTCTATTACCGTTCATCTTTGCAGCGATTTATCAACAATAACCCACGATCTCTTATGTGATTCTTGAAAACACGGTCGAGAATCTAACCGGAGCTCTAGATACCAATTTGTTAGTGCGTGGGGGAACTTTTAGTGAGGAGAGAACGAGAAAGAATAAGGAAAATAAGGATTTATTGAATGAATTATTACAAATAATGATACATACTATGACTATTTATATACAACCCTAATTGGGCTTGGGCTAACACAACTTAGATTATATTCAAATATTAAGTCTAATCAAATCAAATCTAATCAAATCTAATCTAATCTAATATTTCAACATACCCCCATAATCTAAGTTGTCGAACCTATGCTAATCATAGTCGAACTGAACTATTCCTAATTTCTTTCTCAAATTCAGGAATCTGTCGATATTCAATCCTTTGGTGAAAATGTCGGCCAACTGTGCTTCACTTGAGAAGTGTAACACCCTAATTCCCATCGCAGATAAATAATACATATATAAATCAGAGTGAATAAAAATTTATTCTTAGACAGAAACAAGGATGCCACATTTAAAGAAAGAAAACACAATCCCTGCTCATAAATTTGATACATAACACAAAATGGAATAAACATAAAAGGGAAACTTTTTCCAACAAGAGAAAAGTTCAATTATGAAATAAAGCGGAAAGATCCATAACTGACTTGTTTTACAAAATAAATTGTTTTATAACATCAAAATATTCATACAAAGGTAATACAAAATAGATCCAACAAATGTATACATATATAACAAAAGCGTTTCCCGACTCCCGTGTTACGTATCAGAGCAGACAGACCGACAAAAGGATGGAGAACTAATCTTTACAAAAGCCTCCAAGATACTAATCTGCAATTGCCTCAAAGAGCAACAAACCACAGCAGAAGGGTGAGAAATAACAACTAAATCAAGATTGCATAATAATATGCAAACACATATAAATTCACATGCATAATTATTCTCACCACAAGCATCACACACTAGCGCAAAAACGGTTTTAGACAGCGCTTTTTTAGCCTTTAGACAGCGCTTTAAAGCGCTGTATAAACCAGCGACGCTATAGGTTTAGACAGCGCTTTTGGTATTACCAAAAGCGCTGTCTAAAGGGGCGTGTATTTAATGAAAAGCGCTGTCTATGGTACCTTTAGACAGCGCTTTTTCACATTATATGGATTACTTTAGACAGCGCTTTCGTCAAAAGCGCTGTCTAAGCCCTACCTTTTTTTGACTTTTTTGGTACACCTTAGACAGCGCTTTCTCCAAAAGCGCTGTCTAAGACCTTCCTTTTATGACTTTTTTGGTACACCTTAGACAGCGCTTTCACCATAAGCGCTGTCTAAGACCTTCCATTTTTGACTTTTTTAGTACACCTTAGACAGCGCTTTCACCATAAGCGCTGTCTAAGACCTTCCATTTTTGACTTTTTTAGTACACCTTAGACAGCGCTTTCACCATAAGCGCTGTCTAAAGTGGACCTTAGACAGCGCTTTCACCAAAAGCGCTGTCTAAGGTGTACGAAAAATTTTATATAATTTTTTTTTAACCACAATTTTACCAGGTTTTTTCAACCAGAATTTGACCTGTAATTTTCAACCAGCAATTTTTTTCAGAATTGGCAATTCAAACCATTGGCCTTTCTACACCAAAATTATATATCCAAAATTGGCATTTCATACCAATATATATATTTAAAATTACAAACCAAAATTGTATATACACCTATTTATAATTACAAATCATTACATTTTTCTACAAATGCACATTTTACTTATTCACCAAAATTGCATCCAACCAAAGCATTGCTTCCAACCAAAGTTATTGCTTCCAACCAAAGCATTTTTTCTACAATGCACATATTACTTATACACCAAAATTGTATATACACCAAAATTGCATCCAACCAAAACATTGCTTCAATCTACATTATAGGTCCTGAAAACACAAAGATTGTAATTCAAAGTATTAAAATTCAAAGTATATACACCAAAAATTGTAATTCAAAGTATATACACCAAAATTGTAATTCAAAGTTTGTAATTCAAAGTATATACACCAAAATTGCAATTCAAAGTATATACACCAAAATTGTAATTCAAAGTATATACACCAAAATTGCATCCAAAATTGTAATTCAAAGTTTGTAATTCAAAGTATATACACCAAAATTGCAATTCAAAGTATATACACCAAAATTGCATCCAACCAAAGCATTACTCCAACCAAAGTTACACATATTAAAATTCTCATCAATTAAAGTAAGAGTATAATATTATACCTTAAGTTTGTAAAATTCCGAGCTCCATAATGTATTGACACCACTCCTCTTTGATTTCATCCAATAGAGCCTTTGTGTAAGTAGCACTCCTGAATTCTTCAAAATACTACATAATAATATAACATATAGTTTGATTTAGTTTTAACTATTTCATTAGACAATATGAGAGATATGTGTTAAAATAACTCATAAGTTAGAAATACATACATCGGGTGGAATCTCCATTCGATCCAACGAAATAGTGTCTCTCATAAATCTCAACATGAAATAGCCGCAATCTATTTGATTGCGTTGCCGAGGACACTACAAATGAAAATAAAATATGGATAAATTCTAAGTTTTATCAAGTAAGCATCACTAATATAATAAAACATGTGATAATTAATATACCTTCACATAATTCCATGTAATGGTGTGGTCGATTCCCCGATGTTCTAGGAATGCTTGTATAGTGCTAATAAAATATAAATGAATATTTAGAACAATTCACATAAATAAATAAATATACACATTTCTATTTAGAACAATTTCACTTACGTGTCAATACAGTCCTTCATATCCGGGTATGTGGTCCAATCATTTCCTAAGGAATCCAGATAATACACTACTCCGCGGATAGGATTGATTGCAACCAACAACCAATGTCCACTGTAAGATTAAACAAGTGTTAGATAGAAACTTTCTACACGAAGTCAAAATACAAAAAAAAATATAATAGATGAATTTAGAATGAAAATCTAACCCAGTATTAAACGGTAAAAAGTACAACTTTTCCGTTTCTTGGTTGTCCATAAAGACGTTGCGTATATACGCATGGACCTCATTTGGTTTCGTCAATATTTCGGTTAAGTTGACAGCGCTGGGGCATAAGAATGCAAATCTTTGCTCCAATCCCCGGGGGCGCATAAAACTGTCATACAGAAACCTGAAATAAAAACATCATTAACATTAGAATATTCATTTGAAAAATAAAGTAAATAAGTTGTTCAATTACCAAAGTAGATCGGATATACCTCAAGTATATATTGACAACAGTGACGCCCAATTCTGTATGTTGGAAAACTTGCTCGAAGTCTTCATTACCAACATTCTGGTCAAATTCAAAGCCATACAAATCTTTCTCCATAGTTATCAGACGAACACCTCCAGTCGGAATATCCGTCATTAATTGTAGAAAGGTCTGAAGGCACGTCCTAACCTTGCCGATAGGTTGTTTTCTAACCCTGGTATTCTTAGCACCAACAGTTTTTTGCGTTGAAACGTTGCTAATCACTTTACCAGGCAGCTATAAATCATATAATTTGTTAGATGAAGTATAAGATATCCAATTTATCATTTTCTATGCATATAATTGTGATGTACCTCTTTTTTTGAGACAACGGACTCGGTATGCTCCGGAATCCGCTTATCCTTTGTTTTGGATTTTGTTGGAGTCTAAATAACATTGCCATGTAAAAAATGAAAATAAAATGCTCGTAAAATCTTTGAATTTACACATTAAGATTAACAAAGGTTTATAACGGTTTTAAGCATATATACCTCATATCCTACGAGTATGAGATTTGACGGCCATGCAACAAACGACCCTATAGCTTGTCCCACCACTCTTACCTCCGAATCATCGTTAGGATAGGGTAATAGTGCTTCATTCTCCATAGCAATATCAACTGATACTTTCAAACTTCCAGTAGGGAGGGATTCATTATGAAGTACTGTGACCCCATTGTTAAACACTTTTCCCTTGGCAACCATCCGATGAATTGGTGAAGATAAGAATAGTTGACATTGGTGAATGCCCTAAAACCAAAAATACATATGTCATTGTTAATGTGTATATATGTAATTAAATAATTTAAGCTACTAATATAATTTCATAGATATATATATATATATATATATATATATATATATATATATATATATATAATTACCTCTGGAATAATCGGATGAAAGCTGCAGTTGATACTATCCTTCTCTGATCCATCTCTAACACCAGAAGCGTTATCCCTTTCTTTTTCCTTTCTTAATTCCCGCACCTCGGCTTCTAGTGCTTCCAATTTAGCTTCAAGTACTAAATAACTAGCAGCCTTTCCCTTTTTAATATTCAGGGAGGTCGGGGTGATCCCAAATGCCTTACCCCTCACCCGACCAGGATACTCAGGGACATCTAATGCCCGACTAAGTATGCTCCTGGTATCATCTGCAGGTACAGACTGAGATAACGCCTCCTGAAAATCAGATGAATATCGAATATTTGTCAAATATTTGTTAATAAAGTTTTGACTTAATTAAAGAAATATTGTTATACTTACACATTTCTCATATACTTGTAGAACCTCTTCTGGAACAGATCCAGACTTGCCCACACGGGCTTCCTTCCACAAGACATGTGCAGGAAGAGATGTTTCAGAGCTACCCGCCTTTTGTAACTACATATAAAGCCAAATAATATGATCAAATATAACTCATGATGAACAATTATTATGTCATTGCAATTTATTGATACTTACCAATTGTTGCTCCAAACGTCCATATCCAGTACGTCCTTTCCTGTATTTATATTGGGGATCTGATGCTCTATCCCGATTAATTGCACTTAAACTCTTAAATTGCTCGGTTTGTCGTTTGGCTTTAAACTTCACCCATTCTTGTGGTGAAATGAAACTTGCATATTTAGATGGAAACTCTCCATCAACAAAATTACCTTCAGCATCCTTAAGATAGGTTTTGTTTAAATATGTCCTAAACCCTCTTAGGAGCTTCCCTGCCAATCTCATCAAATAAGCTTTTCTGTCGTCCTCGACATTAAAGCACCTCTAAAAAAACCATACACATTGATTAGTACAAATAATTTAAACGACATAATTAGTTGGCATAATTAAAGACATAATTATGGTACCTTTATCTCATTCCAAATTTTTTCTTTGGTTTCCTTCAACTGTTTGTTTCTCCAGTCATCTAAAGTAATAGGAACCTCATTCCTTACAAGTGTACCAATGAAACTTGTCAACATATGACCGTTAGGCTCAACAAGTGTGCCTGTTTCGCTCCAATGCACATTATAAGTCATGCCTTGATTTCTAGCATGGATCACTCTCCTCATTATGGTTATTCCTCTCCTAATCTCTTCTTCCATAGTTCTGCTACTTCCAACCTGATCATTGTAGTACCCCAAAATTTGCCTTACCTTTTTCTAGCTTTTGTTTCTTATGCATTTTCATCTTCATTAGGTCGTAGTTCATAATCATATCATGGCATTGGTTCTTGAGATATGGGATCAAGGTCTTATGTGCAAGCTCGCGATTTTCTTTCGCTAGGATTCATCAAAAGCTTTGGGTCAGGGGCCCGTTGGTGAATCAGGGTTTGCCTCCTTCTCAGTTCAAGTCATCTTCTCCAGGGTTTATCAGTGTGCATCAAGGTGAATTAAAGGTTCTGATTCACGGTGGAACTTGTGGACATTTCGCCAGTTAAGGGCCATTAGAAGAACATGAAAGATATCTTGTGCAGTGTTGGGCGATTTGAAGTTTGTTGTTGAATTCAAGTTACAAGTCCATCTTCTCAAAGCAATAATCTTTACCATGTCCTAAGCCACATACCCATTACAAATATCCATACCCATTTTTATTCAAAATTCATTTTTCTTTAACCCATATCCATTTCTTTTATGTATATCCATTTGTCCAAGTCAAAATCCTTTTTGTAAAAATCCAATTCTTTAAACCATTAATCCATTATTTTCTAATTCACATCCAAATACCCATTTTCTTAACCAATTTAAATCCACCTTTAATATCTTTTTTCTTTATCCATATCATTCTCACATATCCATTTCTATGCTCATTTATAAATTCATATCCATTTTACCATTTTTGTAAATCCATATATTAGAGACATCTCATGAGGATTATTGCCTTGGGACCACGGTTGCGCCAGACGCTTTCTTAATGTTGCTCGTGACAATAATAGAAGGCAAAATACATAGCGGTTTTCAGTTCTAAATCCGTCAGAGAAAGCCATAACAGGAAAAATAAAAGATTTCACAATGCAGCAACAATTATAGACTGGTCCCACATACAAAAGGATGCGCAGGAAAATTTAAATAGAAAAATAAGAGAAAGTACATGAAGAGGAAAAATCCATATTAAGAAGAAATTAACAGCAGAGGGCGCAAAGGTTAACAGCAGAAAATCATTACAAAAATTCAGAAAAATTCATATGAGGATTACAAACGAAACCAGAAATTTCACAGACTCTCTAACAATTTTTCTCTGCTTCAGTTCCAATTTCACAAACAAATTCACTCTAACCAACTCTAACAAACTCATAACCGAATTTCAATTGTGCAGACCAAACTACCCTCCATCTTCTCTATAAAGCTTCATCATCATCTTCATTCTGGAGGTTCCTATTCATTCTACAGAATTCCTCACCTTCACCACCTTCAATCTCTCTGCAACTCCTCATCGTTCTTCACCTACAAAAACTCCAATTTCAATCTACCTTCAAAAAGCTTCTTCAATTCTCATCGATCAATACTCTCCATCGCCACAACTCCGAAACCTGCAGAACATCCACAAATCGGTAACAGAAAATCACGACACAACCGCAAAACTTTCGCAGCAGAAGAAGAAGCAAGCAGAATTCAAACGAAGAAGAAGAGATTCAACGAGAGTAAATCGAAGAAGACGGAAGCAAGAGCGTAGAATCACACATACCTGAAGAATCATCTCTGGTTTTCTCGTCGTTATTTGCCTCCATTGTGAAGAGTCACCGGAACTGCTCCGGTAGGTAAGTCGTTCTCAATTCAAACTTCGACTTCATTGTTCTTTGATTATTGCGTATTTTGTTTTTCGTATGTGCACCGTTGATTTACGCCGACCGGTTTATTTCGCGACTTCACTGCGTCTTTTCCGTTGTGAGAGAGTGAGAGTGCGTTCGTTGAGAGTTGCTGTTGTGAGGTCCACGTTGCTAGTGTTGAGCGTGAGTTGCGATTGAGGATGTGAACACGCGGTGAGAGGGGAGTGTTGTGACGATGAAGCTGAGAGCATCGCCACGGTGCGATTGAGAAGGTGTCCACGGCGGCACCAGTGACGAGAAAAAATCGTTGAGGCCGTTGGAGGAGTTTTTTTGGTGTGAACATAGAGATGGAGAGTGGAGAACGGCGAGGTTGTAGGAGGTCGTTTTGGACAAGTGTTACGGCGGCGATTCAAGACGAAGGAGAAATCGAAATGACGGAGCGAACGGAGAAGAGGAGTTTGGTTGTGACGGCGCGATTTTGAAGTGGACGGAAAAAGAGTGTTGAACGAAGATGGAGGAGCGGAGTGAGGTTACGGCGGCGGAGGGTTTAGGATGAAGAGGATGAAGAGTGAGTTTTTTTAGGTTAGTCTGGTTTTGAACTTTCAAGGGTGGGTGAATCGGGCTCCATTTTAGGCCCAAGTTTGTTTCTTTTCACACCCCCGTTTCTCATTCGCACACCCCCTTCCCCTGGTTTCTCTCTGACCCTCCTTAGCTTCTTTCTGATTGATTTTTCTTGGGCCCAACATGTAAACCCATGGAGCCGGATTCCTAACCACACCCAGTTTTTCAATCTCGCACCCCCCTGGCGCCATGAACAAAACCATTGGGCCTAAACTCACCTAAGCCCAGCGTCTGTCTTTCTTATTCTCACTCTCCCTGACTCTATCCGCACCCCCTAGCTGTGTGACATTTCCTTGGGCCTAAGACCTCAAGGCCCACACGCCCTGTTTGGTTTCTCACCCCAGAATCACTGATGCACCCCTTTTAGTTTAATTGTGATTTTATTTTAATTGATCTCACTTTTAATTTGGTCTTTTAATTCCTTTTTGGTTTGATATTTTAATTAGAAGTTAGATTTTAATATTAGTTTTAACTCTAGAATTAGTTTTCTTTAGATTTAATTTTAGAATTAGTTTAGATTTTAGATTGAAATAACTTTAGGTCTAATTTTAGAATTAGATTTTTAGGAATTAACTTGAATAAGCAATAGAGTTAGATATTAATTTTAGGATTAAGCCTAGTATTAATTTTAGACTAACTTTTACTTAGAATTTGATTTTGCTTAATTAGCATTTTAATTTTTGTGGATATTCTTGGTCGATTTTAAATCTTGATTTTGATATTCATGTTGATTAATTTCTGATTTTCTCTTCTATGAATAGCATGATATAATGCTTTGTGTACAACTTTCTCCCACCCTTTGGGGATCCTAGCTTGTCTTTAATCTTTGATTAAAGTAAGGTAGGATATGCATTAGGTAGTGCTATCCTCCTCTTTCTTTTAGGATTGGATTTTCTTAAACCACACTAACCATAGGATATCCAAGCATGCTAACACTAGGGATTGAGTCTTAGTCCACATAGGTTTTACCTTTTCTCCTCTCTTGAGTCTCTTTTCTCATCTCAAAGAAAATACAAAAAATATCTAAGAAAGGTAGGCATTTATTGCATTTAGGCCTTTCATATAAAGAAAAGATTATAAGGGGTCTTCTCTTGTAATCTTAGAATGTGTAGCATATAGCCCATCTTGGGTCAATGTGTTAAACATTTGATCTTGTATGAGGGACTTAAATGCAATACTTGTTGAAGGTGCAAATAATAAAAAACACTTCTTCATTTCTTAATCAACAAAAACACTTAATAAATACAAATACGCTAGTGTGTTTGAACCTTGACAATTGGAACTAAGTGTGGGGGTCTTCTTCACTCTTAGTGTGCTTTCTTACCCATTCCATCTTGGAATGTGAGAATGTACACATTCCAATGACTAAGATTCAGATACACTGTCATATGCAAATAAATGGAAAAAACTTCTAAAAGACAAAAACAAACAATAACGTCTTTCCTTCGGGAATTCTTTTCTCATCTCACTCATTCTCAACGTACGAACGTGCTTCTACTCGTTCTCTTGCAAGATGGTAACGCACTCGGACCAGCGAGCCTGCAACACTTGAGCTATAACGTAAGCCATTCTCTAAAAAACACAAACAATCCATCCCTATTGAGGGGAACTACGTCGCTCTGATTCTCATGCTCCCGATGAGATACGTAGGCAGTGGGGTAGGGCCCATTCGAGCATTTCTTTTATTTTCCCTACATTTGTTTCTCTCTTCTTTCTCCTCTCTCTTTTCTTTGCTATCCCTTCATTTCCAGTTTTCCGGTTAGCAGTTGATATCCAGTTCTTACACCCTTTGATCGAGACAAGCAAGCGTGGATCCCATCGGGTACGATGGACGTGAGGGGGTGCTAATACCTTCCCTTCACGTAACCGACTCCCGAATCCAGTTCTCTTGGTCGCAAGACCATGCTCTATCCTTTCCTTCAGGTTTATGCGGTGTTTCCTTTCCCTCTCATGGGATAAATACACATTGCTGGCGACTCTGTTTGGTGCCACTTTCGCGTTTGTACTAGGATGAAAATCCCGGGAGCGACAGCTGGCGACTCTGCTGGGGACCGAACCCAGAATCTCTGGTTTCCTTAGCGAGTCCATCCTAGCGCTTGTTTGTTTTTCTTTCATTGGGTGTTTACTGTTGTGCTGTATTTACTGTTTTATTGTATGGTTATTTACTGCTTTACTGTACATTACTGTATTTACCGCATTTTAGCATTTTCATTTCACATGATATATTATGCTATACTGGACTGTGTTGTTTTCTGTTTGGCGGGATGGGTGTTCTGAGAGATAAGCCCACTACCAAGGCTTGAGTACATACATAGGTATTAGAGTGGATAGTCATGACGCTTGCGTGGTGGTGACCACGTATTGTTGTTCATGAGACCCACAACCAGACGAGGTTCTATCAGGAGCTTTCTGCTACTGCATGTTATGCAGGCCAGTGGTTATTCTCTTGAGGAACTGTCGACTCTGGTGACCATTCCCGAGGACTCAGTTGCGGCACTCCTCCCGAGATGTGACAGTGGCAGACCACATTCCGTGGCAAACCCATTGCACATTCTCGATCCGAGGACCCAATGCTGGGAACTTGCTATAGGACATCCCTTTTTGAAAGAGAATCAGCGGAGGCACTCCTCGATTGGCGATAGTACTGTACCCTGAGGGATGAATGTACTATTGCTTCTCGACCTTAGTGCCAGAAGCTGAGGACCTTTCGTTTTGGAGAATCAGTTGAGGCCTCCTCGATTGATGATGATGCCAAACCAGAAATGGTGAACGTATCATCATTTCTCGACCTGAGAGCCCAGGATACTGAACATCCTAGTACCCACATGTGAGAGGGTCGGGTTGTTTACAGGTTTGCAGGTAACCTTGACCTTCAACATACCCGGTATTTTGGATTTCCTATCAGTGTGGACTCATCAGCTTGGTATTATGGTATTTTGATTATTTCGGTACCCTGATTATGCCGATATTCTGGCATCCCCATATTCTGATTATGCTGATATTCTGGCCTTCTGGTATTCCGATTATGCCGATATCCTGACATCCTGGCATTCTGATTATTCGGATATTCTGTTGTTCCGGTATTCTCTTCAGAGCAGGCCTATGAGCTTATTCAGTCATCAGCACAACACTTATCCAGAGCTTTGTGGCTACCTTGATCCCGTGTCTTTGCATTTGCATCGCATGTCATTTTGCATTCTCATACTCATATGCATAACAGGTATTCATAGAGGGGATTCTTATTCTGACTTGGTATTGTCTCCAGAACAGCAAACCTGACTTCTCACCACTACGCAACTTGAAGCAATCGGAGAAGGATCATGGATCAGGTGCGAGCAGAGTTATCAGAATTCCAGACTCGTATGGCTCAGTTCTTTGAGATGATGCAGGGCATGGCTCAACAACAAGAGGAACTTGAGGCAATTATTCAAAGGACTGTTGTTATCCCAGAGGCTGGTAATGGGAATGTTGTTGGTAATACTCCGGGCGGAGTTGTGAATCCACCACGTGTTGATATTCCTCTACCCTCTCCTATGATTCAATCCAAAGGAAGTGCTGCTAGGATTCATGTTCCTCGTCAAAAGGTGAATAATCAGGAGGAACAATTTTATGATGCTGAGATGAATTTCCCTTCTGACACGGACAAGAAGTTCTGTATGCTCGAAGAAAGAGTGAATGCTTTAAAAGGCCATAATGAGTTGGGCATGAACATGTACGACTTAGGGTTGGTCCCAGGTGTGAAGGTTCCTCCGAAGTTCAAGGCACCTACTTTCGAGAAGTACAATGGATCCACCTGTCCTAAGCTTCACATCATGGCATATTCCATCAAAATGTCTGCCTGTACGGATGATGAGAAGCTGCTGATGCATTTCTTTCAGGACAGCTTAACTGGGGCATCTTTAGACTGGTATATGAGCTTGGAGAGAACGCATATTAAAAGCTGGAGAGATTTGGCAGAAGCTTTCATCAAGCACTACCAATTCAACACGGACATGGCGCCCAGTAGAATGCAATTGCAAAGTTTTTCTCAGAGACAAAACGAAAGCTTCAAAGAATACGCCCAGAGGTGGCGTGAATTGGCTTCCCAAGTTCAACCTCCGATGTTGGAAAGAGAGCTTGTTGATATGTTCATGGATACGCTTCAGGGGCATTATTATGAGAAATTGGTTGGATGTTTGTCAGCCGGATTTTCAGGTCTTGTATTGGCAGGAGAAAGGGTCGAAAATGGCATCAAAACGGGAAAGATTCGAATTGCTGCTGAAGATGCAAAGAAACCTTATGCTGGGTCCTCCAAGGGAAAAGAAGGAGAAACCAGTGCTGTGTATTTTCCTTCTGTTGTTCAACAACCTGTTCAGTATCAGCGACCTTATGCTCCTCAGCAACAGAGACAACAAAGATCACGAAGGCCTGCGAGAAGGTTCGATCCACTCCCTATTCCTCACAGTGATGTTCTTGCCCGACTACTTGAGAGTTCTCTGGTTGAACTAAGGGATGCCAAGCCTGTCCCTGACCCCATTCCTCCTGATTATGATTTGGATGCTAGATGCGAGTATCACTCAGACACACCGGGTCATTCCATTGAAAATTGCAACGTGTTCAAGCACAAGGTGCAAGACCTGGTGGACTCAGAGATCATTGCATTCACTGAAGATGATATGTACATCAATTGAAGCCTCCTGTCTCAAGTGAGAACTCAGTTTACAAGGACGTCCAGACATAATCAAGCCTCCTCGGCGATGGCAATCTTCAGCTTCTTTACTGCATTTTCATTTGTAGTTTTTCATTTCTTGTTAAAGCATTGTATGCCTAAAAAACTTGTTTGTATTCTGAATGATGTTTTAATGCAATGAATATGTTTTTCTTGAAGTAGTTCATTTTTATTCATTCATATATTGTTTCTGCGCATTGCAATACCAACTTTCTTGCTTAAACTCTTGGAGGGAGGATGATGAGGTAAAAACGCAAAATCTTTGGTTGTATGCTTTTGGATAAAACCCTGTTGAGGATGTACAGGCATTGTTTCAATCCCTAAACACCGGAGATATAAGGGAGATAGACCCTCGTCAACCCCTTTGAGCCTTGAAGTAGGAGTTTCTTTTCATTCGAAAAAACCCTCACATTTAACCAGGGGCAGGGTAGTTGTCAGTAATTTGACCAAGCGTTCATATTTCAAAAGGAGTGTGCATCTGAGGATCCATTACCTTGAGGAGGTCAAGAGATGTGAAACCCCAATAGTTATCCATCAGTGTTCAAAGTAATGAGGTAGTCACCACCCTCTCAAGTAAGTCAGACAGCCTGTGTCACACGATTTGTTCAAAAAAAAAAAAAAGAATCAAAAGAAAAAGAAAAAAAGAAAGCCCGCTAAGTCCAAAATTGAAAACAAGTGACTTAGGCAAAAGTTAGGGCATCCCGCTGGACTTCAAAATTGAAGAACTCAGAAAGAATCAGTCCAGGCAAAATCAGGGAAATAAAAAAGCGAAAAATGAAAAAGAAATGCTCAAGAGAAAATCCTCGATAAAGAACAAGTCGTGTGACCGAAACACGGAAGACAAAAGGGGTGACTGACATTCAAAAAAAAACCTCATGGGTTCCTTAACCATCGATCCTCACAAAAATCCTTTTGGGAGATGAGCGCTTGTGCCAAATTAACTGAACGTAGGACTGAAGAACATTAAGGAGAATGGGTAGGTACAAACAAATTTTGAGCCATAAATCCTTTTTTCTAAAACCGTGAACCAGGCCACGTTATAACCCTTAAAAGTCCTAATTGAAGCAGGGTTAGTCCGAAGGCGTACTTCAACGAGATAGCGTTCCTGACTCCCATGAGTTGTGCTAATAAGATTTTTGTTGGTATTGCATGTGCATATTGTGTTCCATTCAAAAATCGATGTCGTAACTAGTGACTCGTTCACAGGTTTGGTGACATATTTTCAATAAACTTCAAGGTTAACATGTTTGTTGCATTAGAATTATCATTCTCATAATAAACTTGTTCTGCTTGCATACATGTGCCTAAGCATCAATGAAGCTCACACAGTGAATGCTAGTCGAGAAGCTTGATCCTGCCGAGTTGGGATGCCTGAAAATTCTGAAGGACAGTCATATCAAGGGGCATGTTTCCAAGAGACTCAGTGTCGTGGGCTTTCCCCAGTAAGTCGGGATGAGATGTAGCCAATCTGGGGCAGTCACGTCGAGAAATCTCTCTAAAGTCCAGTTATTTTGGGGCATTCATTCGAAGATCAGGGGCAAAATCCACTTCAAAGCTCATATTGAGGCAGGCCACCTCTGAAGCGTAAGAAGTTATCCTCTCCAGAAGACGGTTAATCAGAAGCACCTCTTCAAGGTTCAAAATACTGGGGCAGAGTATGTCAAGTCACTACAAGTACTCTCGGGGCAAATTCCTTCACAGATCATACAGTCCGGGGCAGTTACGTCGAGATCCGATGAATCTCTCCAAGAGTTTGAAGACCCTGGGGGCAGTGTGAACGCCCGGTCTTCTGTAAAATCCTCTTGAGATGATTTCTTCCAATGGACCCTGTGGTCTGGGGCAAATCAGGAAGAAACCGTTGTTCACTCTTGACAAGCAATATGCAGTTGATCAGCAGAAACTTGAAATACTAAGTCTCTTCCCCAGTAAAGAGCCTGAAGGTATCTTTTTCCAGCAAGGTGTTGGAATTGATATTCTTCCCCAAGCAGAGAATCGTTCTCACATCGAAAGGGGTTCTTTATGAAGATTCCTTACCCCCAGTAGTGTAGGTGGATTCCTCATTCTCAGCAGGATAAGATGATGGAATATTCTCAAGCAGTTTAAAGATAGTGAGAAGTCAGAGTATTCTCTTCCTCAAAAGTCAGAGTCGGTAATTCCCCGCAAGCCAAAGTCCAATGGTTAATGGCATTCTCAGCGGTTCAACATCCAATCTTTATTGGCATCTCCCCAACAGAGTTTGCAATTCAGCTTGCAGTTCCTCGACAGAGTTGGCATCACCAGGGGTTATTGATGGTACAGTTGGTTATCTCCTTACTAGAGATCAGATATTGGTGATCCCTTCCTCAGCGAAGTTTGCTTGTTCTGTTCTGCGCATTCCTCGACGGAATGTCATTTCATTCTTGCATATAGTTATCATCATTGCATTGCATCCTCAAAACGCGTAGCATTTCCATTTCATGTGGAGCATTACGCCATAGAAAGAAAATTCAAACATGCATCGAAGCATAAGCCAGATTTGGTACCTTGTGTGAAAGTCCAGATCAACCCTCAATCAAGGCAGTGATCCCCAACCTCAGAGTTGACGCCTCTTTATACCAACTTCAAAGTTGTCGTACATTCCTTCTCCAACCTCAGAGTTGAAGCCTTTTTTTTTTTACCAACCTCAGAGTTGTCGCCTTTCTCCAACCTCAGAGTTGAAGCCTTTTTCCAACTTCAAAGTTGTCGTATATCTTTTCTCGACCTCAGAGTTGATGAATATCCTTTTCTTCTCCAACTTCAAAGTTGTTGTATACCTTTTCTCAACCTCAGAGTTGATGAATATCCTTTTCTTTACCAACCTCAGAGTTGTCGCACCTCCTTTTCTCAACCTTAGAGTTGATGAATATCCCTTTTTCCCCAACTTCAAAGTTGACGTATACCTTTTCTCGACCTCAGAGTTGATGAACGTCCTTTCTTCCCCAACTTCAAAGTTGTTGTACACCTTTTCTCGACCTCAGAGTTGATGAAAATGCTTTTCTTCACCTAACCTCAGAGTTAAAGTCAAGGGTTTTATCTCCGGTTTCAAAATCGATGTATACCCTTTTACCAATCTCAGAGTTGACATATATCCTTCTTCCGACCTCCGAGTTGAAGTTATGGTTTTTGCTCAACCTCAGAGTTGATGTCTACCTTCTCCTCAACCTCAGTGTTAATGTTAAATCCAAATTTTCTCAGTCTCAGAGCGAATGCCATTTTTTCCATCAATCTCAGAGTTGATGGTCTACCCTCTTATCCCCAGCGGAGTCATCTTTGTAAGGTCGTTGATTCTACAAACCTCTGGTCAAAAGTCCAATAGTGGATTGGCAAAAGTCCGTCTTCGGGTGGCAAAAGTCCAACAGTGGATTGGCGAAAGGTCCATCTAAGGGTGGCAAATTCTTAAAGTCCAACAGTGGATTGGCAAAAGTCCATCTTCGGGTGGCAAAAGTCCAACAGTGGATTGGCGAAAGGTCCATCTAAGGGTGGAAAATTCTAAAAGTCCAACAGTGGATTGGCGAAAGGTCCATCTAAGGGTGGAAAATTCTAAAAGTCCAACGGTGGATTGGCAAAAGTCCATCTTCGGGTGGCAAAGCAGCGAAAGTCCAACAGTGGATTGGCAAAAGTCCATCTTCGGGTGGCAGATGAGCAAAGTCCACCCGTAGTGTGGCAGGCCAGTAGTCGTCTGGCGTTGTACAAAAGACATCTCTCCAGTGCTTTTCTTTCCATCAGAGTTTTATCCAAGCAGAGTTCAGTTGGTTGGGTTTATATCCCTTTTTCTTATTCTTCTCCACAGTGGACAAATTTTGCGGTTCTTTTTGTATTCAATCACCTTGTACCTTGAATGTCTGAAAGCAGTTGCTATCATCCTTTCAGGTCCAAGTTGATTGAATAGGGGCAACTGTAGTACCCCAAAATTTGCCTTACCTTTTTCTAGCTTTTGTTTCTTATGCATTTTCATCTTCATTAGGTCGTAGTTCATAATCATATCATGGCATTGGTTCTTGAGATATGGGATCAAGGTCTTATGTGCAAGCTCGGGATTTTCTTTCGCTAGGATTCATCAAAAGCTTTGGGTCAGGGGCCCGTTGGTGAATCAGGGTTTGCCTCCTTCTCAGTTCAAGTCATCTTCTCCAGGGTTTATCAGTGTGCATCAAGGTGAATTAAAGGTTCTGATTCACGGTGGAACTTGTGGACATTTCGCCAGTTAAGGGCCATTAGAAGAACATGAAAGATATCTTGTGTAGTGTTGGGCGATTTGAAGTTTGTTGTTGAATTCAAGTTACAAGTCCATCTTCTCAAAGCAATAATCTTTACCATGTCCTAAGCCACATACCCATTACAAATATCCATACCCATTTTTATTCAAAATTCATTTTTCTTTAACCCATATCCATTTCTTTTATATATATCCATTTGTCCAAGTCAAAATCCTTTTTGTAAAAATCCAATTCTTTAAACCATTAATCCATTATTTTCTAATTCACATCCAAATACCCATTTTCTTAACCAATTTAAATCCACCTTTAATATCTTTTTTCTTTATCCATATCATTCTCACATATCCATTTCTATGCTCATTTATAAATTCATATCCATTTTACCATTTTTGTAAATCCATATATTAGAGACATCTCATGAGGATTATTGCCTTGGGACCACGGTTGCGCCAGACGCTTTCTTAATGTTGCTCGTGACAATAATAGAAGGCAAAATACATAGCGGTTTTCAGTTCCAAATCCGTCAGAGAAAGCCATAACAGGAAAAATAAAAGATTTCACAATGCAGCAACAATTATAGACTGGTCCCACATACAAAAGGATGCGCAGGAAAATTTAAATAGAAAAATAAGAGAAAGTACATGAAGAGGAAAAATCCATATTAAGAAGAAATTAACAGCAGAGGGCGCAAAGGTTAACAGCAGAAAATCATTACAAAAATTCAGAAAAATTCATATGAGGATTACAAACGAAACCAGAAATTTCACAGACTCTCTAACAATTTTTCTCTGCTTCAGTTCCAATTTCACAAACAAATTCACTCTAACCAACTCTAACAAACTCATAACCGAATTTCAATTGTGCAGACCAAACTACCCTCCATCTTCTCTATAAAGCTTCATCATCATCTTCATTCTGGAGGTTCCTATTCATTCTACAGAATTCCTCACCTTCACCACCTTCAATCTCTCTGCAACTCCTCATCGTTCTTCACCTACAAAAACTCCAATTTCAATCTACCTTCAAAAAGCTTCTTCAATTCTCATCGATCAATACTCTCCATCGCCACAACTCCGAAACCTGCAGAACATCCACAAATCGGTAACAGAAAATCACGACACAACCGCAAAACTTTCGCAGCAGAAGAAGAAGCAAGCAGAATTCAAACGAAGAAGAAGAGATTCAACGAGAGTAAATCGAAGAAGACGGAAGCAAGAGCGTAGAATCACACATACCTGAAGAATCATCTCTGGTTTTCTCGTCGTTATTTGCCTCCATTGTGAAGAGTCACCGGAACTGCTCCGGTAGGTAAGTCGTTCTCAATTCAAACTTCGACTTCATTGTTCTTTGATTATTGCGTATTTTGTTTTTCGTATGTGCACCGTTGATTTACGCCGACCGGTTTATTTCGCGACTTCACTGCGTCTTTTCCGTTGTGAGAGAGTGAGAGTGCGTTCGTTGAGAGTTGCTGTTGTGAGGTCCACGTTGCTAGTGTTGAGCGTGAGTTGCGATTGAGGATGTGAGCACGCGGTGAGAGGGGAGTGTTGTGACGATGAAGCTGAGAGCATCGCCACGGTGCGATTGAGAAGGTGTCCACGGCGGCACCAGTGACGAGAAAAAATCGTTGAGGCCGTTGGAGGAGTTTTTTTGGTGTGAACATAGAGATGGAGAGTGGAGAACGGCGAGGTTGTAGGAGGTCGTTTTGGACAAGTGTTACGGCGGCGATTCAAGACGAAGGAGAAATCGAAATGACGGAGCGAACGGAGAAGAGGAGTTTGGTTGTGACGGCGCGATTTTGAAGTGGACGGAAAAAGAGTGTTGAACGAAGATGGAGGAGCGGAGTGAGGTTACGGCGGCGGAGGGTTTAGGATGAAGAGGATGAAGAGTGAGTTTTTTTAGGTTAGTCTGGTTTTGAACTTTCAAGGGTGGGTGAATCGGGCTCCATTTTAGGCCCAAGTTTGTTTCTTTTCACACCCCCGTTTCTCATTCGCACACCCCCTTCCCCTGGTTTCTCTCTGACCCTCCTTAGCTTCTTTCTGATTGATTTTTCTTGGGCCCAACATGTAAACCCATGGAGCCGGATTCCTAACCACACCCAGTTTTTCAATCTCGCACCCCCTGGCGCCATGAACAAAACCATTGGGCTTAAACTCACCTAAGCCCAGCGTCTGTCTTTCTTATTCTCACTCTCCCTGACTCTATCCGCACCCCCTAGCTGTGTGACATTTCCTTGGGCCTAAGACCTCAAGGCCCACACGCCCTGTTTGGTTTCTCACCCCAGAATCACTGATGCACCCCTTTTAGTTTAATTGTGATTTTATTTTAATTGATCTCACTTTTAATTTGGTCTTTTAATTCCTTTTTGGTTTGATATTTTAATTAGAAGTTAGATTTTAATATTAGTTTTAACTCTAGAATTAGTTTTCTTTAGATTTAATTTTAGAATTAGTTTAGATTTTAGATTGAAATAACTTTAGGTCTAATTTTAGAATTAGATTTTTAGGAATTAACTTGAATAAGCAATAGAGTTAGATATTAATTTTAGGATTAAGCCTAGTATTAATTTTAGACTAACTTTTACTTAGAATTTGATTTTGCTTAATTAGCATTTTAATTTTTGTGGATATTCTTGGTCGATTTTAAATCTTGATTTTGATATTCATGTTGATTAATTTCTGATTTTCTCTTCTATGAATAGCATGATATAATGCTTTGTGTACAACTTTCTCCCACCCTTTGGGGATCCTAGCTTGTCTTTAATCTTTGATTAAAGTAAGGTAGGATATGCATTAGGTAGTGCTATCCTCCTCTTTCTTTTAGGATTGGATTTTCTTAAACCACACTAACCATAGGATATCCAAGCATGCTAACACTAGGGATTGAGTCTTAGTCCACATAGGTTTTACCTTTTCTCCTCTCTTGAGTCTCTTTTCTCATCTCAAAGAAAATACAAAAAATATCTAAGAAAGGTAGGCATTTATTGCATTTAGGCCTTTCATATAAAGAAAAGATTATAAGGGGTCTTCTCTTGTAATCTTAGAATGTGTAGCATATAGCCCATCTTGGGTCAATGTGTTAAACATTTGATCTTGTATGAGGGACTTAAATGCAATACTTGTTGAAGGTGCAAATAATAAAAAAACACTTCTTCATTTCTTAATCAACAAAAACACTTAATAAATACAAATACGCTAGTGTGTTTGAACCTTGACAATTGGAACTAAGTGTGGGGGTCTTCTTCACTCTTAGTGTGCTTTCTTACCCATTCCATCTTGGAATGTGAGAATGTACACATTCCAATGACTAAGATTCAGATACACTGTCATATGCAAATAAATGGAAAAAACTTCTAAAAGACAAAAACAAACAATAACGTATTTCCTTCGGGAATTCTTTTCTCATCTCACTCATTCTCAACGTACGAACGTGCTTCTACTCGTTCTCTTGCAAGATGGTAACGCACTCGGACCAGCGAGCCTGCAACACTTGAGCTATAACGTAAGCCGTTCTCTAAAAAACACAAACAATCCATCCCTATTGAGGGGAACTACGTCGCTCTGATTCTCATGCTCCCGATGAGATACGTAGGCAGTGGGGTAGGGCCCATTCGAGCATTTCTTTTATTTTCCCTACATTTGTTTCTCTCTTCTTTCTCCTCTCTCTTTTCTTTGCTATCCCTTCATTTCCAGTTTTCCGGTTAGCAGTTGATATCCAGTTCTTACACCCTTTGATCGAGACAAGCAAGCGTGGATCCCATCGGGTACGATGGACGTGAGGGGGTGCTAATACCTTCCCTTCACGTAACCGACTCCCGAATCCAGTTCTCTTGGTCGCAAGACCATGCTCTATCCTTTCCTTCAGGTTTATGCGGTGTTTCCTTTCCCTCTCATGGGATAAATACACATTGCTGGCGACTCTGTTTGGTGCCACTTTCGCGTTTGTACTAGGATGAAAATCCCGGGAGCGACAATCATCATGTGGATGATCATCATCATGTGCGTGATCATCAGCATGTGGGTCATCATTGTTAGTAGCCATCTAACCTGTAATAAATAAATCAAGGATATCAAATATAATATATAACAAATATAATAAAGAAATAAAGGATATCAAATATAAAAAATATGACATAATATATAACAAATATAATAAAGAAGTCAAGGATATCAAACATAATATATTAAAAATGTAATAAAAAAATCAAGGATATCAAATATAACAAATATGACATAATATATAACAAATATAATAAAGAAATCAAGTATATAACAAATTTTACCTCTTTCACTAACATCTCTTTCTTTTCTTGGTTGGAATATGAATTACTTGTTTCTTATCAATGCGGACGGATGAATGGATCCAAATTCCCTCGTTATGGTCATTTCTGATATATGACCCATCCGCTATAAGATCCTCATCCATGAAATTATATTAGTAGCTTAATTAACTTCATTAACAAAATTGCTTTGAATTTCGGTTCTTTAGAACAACAACCTCAAGAATTTACATTATTAACATTAACACTAACACTAACACTAACACTAACCTAACACTAACACTAACACTAACCTAAACTAAACTAAACTAAACAAACACATTATATAGCAATAGTTAACAATGTAGAAAAATGTTAACAAGAACAAACTATAATAGATGTTCTAAACTAACACTAACACTAACACTAACACTAACCTAACACTAACACTAACACTAACCTAAACTAAACTAAACTAAACAAACACATTATATAGCAATAGTTAACAATGTAGAAAAATGTTAACAAGAACAAACTAAACTAACACATTATATTGATTCTATTCCTATATCACCAAAAATGAAGTTAGCACATATTTTATTCTTATATCCAACAACAGTCCAACATTAGCAACAACATTAACAACATTAGCAACATTATCAACATTAGCAACAGTCCAACATTAGCAACAACATAAACAACATTATTATCAACATCAACAACAACATTATTATCAACATCAACAACAACATTATCAACATTATCAGCAACATTATCAACTGAAACTCTGAAACTCTGAAACTTCCAAACTGAAACTCTGAAACGTGTAAAATGTGTAATACTCTGAAACGTGTAAAATGTGTAATACATCAACAACAACATTATTATCAACATCAACAACAACATTATCAACAGCAACATTATCAGCATACCTTATAAAATGTGTAATAATCTGAAACTCTTAAACTTCCAAACTGAGTGACGAAAACGCGAAATGAGAGAGGAACAGACGGTCACGGTAGAGTAAAGGTCGTCGGAGTCGCGAAATGAGGGAGGAACGGTGGACGACGGCGCGGTGGACGACGACAAGGGTTTAGCTCAGGTTCGCAAGTATCCGTTCGCAACAGGGGAGGGAGAAGAAAGAGCGCAAAACTGAAAATGAAAACAGAGTATATTCATATATTTTAATTTTATTAGGCCTTAGACAGCGCTTTTAAACAAAGCGCTTTCTAAGGTGGCCCTTAGACAGCGCTTTAAAAGCGCTTTCTAAGATTGGCCTTAGACAACGCTTTTGTTTTTATTTTTTTAAATATTTAAGACCTTAGACAGCGCTTTCCTTAAAAGCGCTGTCTAAGGTCTTATATTTTTTTTAAATTTAAAAGGCCTTAGACAGCGCTTTTAAGGAAAGCGCTGTCTAATATTTTCCATTAAATTTTTTTAAAAATTTAAAAGGCCTTAGACAGCGCTTTTCACTAAAGCGCTGTCTAAGGTCTTATATTTTTTTGCGCTTTTCCTTTATTAAATTAATAGATTCCGTGTTTTTGACCTATAGCAGCGCTTTTGTAATAAAGCGCTGTCTAAGGTGAGATGTTATAAGTCCTTTTTGTTGTAGTGACATACTAATACATATAGCATATCATAGATAATTAATACAATCAGTGTAATGTACAACATCCCCACAAAACATAGCATATGTCTATACATAAAACATATCATCCATAACCAATGCATTTATCACGAATGCATATCAAATTACCAATGTTATCACGAGCTCAACACATAATCAATCCATTCACAATTTCCCACACATAATCAATCCATTCACAATTTCCCACACATAATCAATCCATTCACAATTTCCCACACATAATCAATCCATTCATGATTTATGCAAATGCACAGAGACCGACACAACGACTCAATGCATGTGGTACCATTCCATCCATCATTCTCATCATCATTAATTCACTCAGGAATTATTGGAACCATCGCTTGTTACTTAGTGTAACTCCCCGTCGGGAAAACGGTGTTCCCCGTCGCTTTAGGTCCTCTTGGTACAAGGCTCACGACGTTTATGGATCGCTTTAGGTCCTCTTTGTATAAGGCTCACGATCCGATCGCTTTAGGTCCTCTTTGTATAAGGCTCACGATCGTCTATAACGTCGCTTTAGGTCCTCTTTGTATAAGGCTCACGACCGTTACAGCAGATTCCCTCTGGAATCGTTTCGTCGCTCACACCCCACAAGGACACACGACATCACAAGGTGCATATCATGATGCATGTCATATCAACGACTCATGACAATCAAATGCACATTCACAAATCAACAATATAAATTATCTCATCATCAACCACAACAATCCTGCCATCATACAATGATACTCACAACACTATGATTCACGTCACGAAGGCTACCCACAACAACATACATTAATACCATACATTTGTATTCAAGTCAACAAAGTATTTTGCCATAAGGCCACAACAATTACAACAACTTATCACATGCTTCAACATCATATAAACCACATAAAAGCTCCACGTCATATAACAATAGCACAACACACTGTAAAACACCGACCGCACGCATTTAACGCGATAAACCCCGACAACCCAACACTTTTACACAACCACGACTTAAATAAATCATCTACTTGAAGAGGTGTCCCGTTGAAATTGAAATGCCCAGGAAAAAGGTGTATCAAAATGCCTAGTAAGAGATGCCTAGTAATAGGTGTCAATGGCGGTACAAGTGTAGGTGGATAAAAGAGATTTCACTTGAAGATGAGTATTGTGGACTCACACTTGAAGGGGGAGTGTTGAGAATAATAGTATGTCAAGTGTGAGTTGGAGTCTCACATTGATTATAAATGTGGAGAGTTGAACATTTATAAGTGGGAGAATCCATACACCTATCACCTTAAAGTTTTGGGTAAATATATGGTATCTCTCTCACCTGTGTTGCTCTTAGTTCAATGTTCAATGCTCCCTAGTAAAAAAAAATTCCAACATAACTAACTTCTTAACATAATTATTTATAAACTTGACTAAGAGATTGAACAGAACTGAACAAAAGCCCATTTTATAAATAAAAAACAAAAATCTTTATCATTTCTTTACAACTTATCCTACCTTTACAAATTACATGAGTTGTATGTTATTTGAATTAAGTGTTAAAAGTTAATTTGATCTACTAGTTTTCAATCGGAAATTCAAGTCTAATCCAGGTAAACTATGTTGTTTAGCATAATAAAAAGGTTGGTTTGTATTTAATATGAAGTGTGGACAATGACAAGGACTTAGTGGGTGACAAGTGAGATCCACTAGCCCCAAAATTTAGGTGGGGAGTGATTGAGAATTGAAATGAATATTACTATAATTTTTGGTAATTTGAATTATTCATTTCATTAGATTATAATTCGACAATTTGTATCTTTAATTTCAATATTTTATTTTTAATAAATTAAAATTTATATTAAATTCAAAACCGTGCTATCTCAGGCTAATGACTATATAATGCATCTAAAAACTATTCTGGTGAGTAAATTAATCTTAGAGAGAAAGGAAAAGAAAACCTAAATTTTTTTTTAAAAATAAAATGTATTTCATCTATCTTTAATTATAAAACATTTTTCACTTTTACTTTATTCCTTAATAACATAAATTTATTTACAAAAATATTCATACTAATATATATATATATATATATATATATATATATATATATATATATATATATATATTATACCTTTTCTACAAATTCCTTACCATCACATTTATTTAATATCCGTCAATTTTGTTTGAGGATCTTTGTTGATAGAAAGGGGAAGAAACAAAAGAAGATCTAAACTAAGATCAGAGAAAAAGAGTTACTATTTTAAAAAGGTGAAAATTCCAACTTTAAAATACTGGATGTGGCCAATTTTTATTGGTTTTGGGATGACTATAATTTTTAGTAATTGAGTTGGATAGCTTTTTATTCTAAATGGTTGGGATTGATCGAATGATAAATTTGTTTATTATTGTCGTTATTGTCTTTTAGGTTTCTTAGGTGGGTGTATCAACTTGGTTTAAATTCATATAGGGGGCGTTTGTTTTGCGGAATCAAAAATTTATTTTTAGAAATTATTTATCTGGGAAAATAAAGATAGGAAATTTATTCTAAGAAATTTTTTGAAAAATTGTTTGGCAAACATTTTGATATTCCTTGGAAAAATAAGGTTTTAATTAATTTTTGAAAAAAAGTTTATAAAATTTTATGAGAATCCACATTCCCATCCTTTTACTTAGGAATAATTTCATGGGAATATGAGAAGTTATGAGAAGTTATTTTCTTCCTTGGAATCTTTATACCCAGGAATAATTATTTTCAATATTGTAACAAACATGGGTATACTTATTTCTTATTCATATATTCCCTGGAATCTTATTTCTAAACTTGAAACAAACACCCCCATAGAGATTACAATCTCATTGAAATTTCTCTCTCTCTCTCTCTCTCTTTTTTTTTTTTGAATTGTTATGTGTTTCAGTTGATTTTGAAAAAATAGATATAGTAGTACCTGTAAGGTTTTTTTTTAAGACACCACCTAATCTCCATACTTCGATCATTTTCATTACTTTCAATTTTACCACAATATTTTTCACAATGAAAATCTGCCAAATCTATAATATAGGAACTTTGTTAGTTCTGATAAACACAAAATTAGCCCTTGCTTTAAGTCTGCCAGCACACACTTTTAAGAACAAAAATCGTCTAAAACAAACTAAATCCAACTGGGTTTTATGTTAATTGCATCCCAACTACAACATTTGCACTAAAATAAGCATGGCTATGACAAATACCAAACTAAATAATACCAAATAGTTGGAAAAAGTAAAGAAAGAAAAAGGATTTTGCTGTAACAGGCTGTCACAGTTGGGAACAACTCCCAAGCCTGCTGCTCATACACCATATGAGTCTCTCCCTTTACACTACCAACTTCTTCTCCTTCTTCATTGTACTTTTTCTTCTCATCTCCTTTTACGCTTACTATTTCTTCTTCTCCTCTGTTCTCTCCTCTGTTCTCCTCTGCTGGAAATTTGTATTTCACCGACGATGAGGGTTTATCTCTATGGGAAGCTCTTCCGTCCATCGTCGTCGTCGGTGGGCAAGTAAACTGCTTACTCTCTTTTTTTCTTTAAATCGTTTTCGTTTTGCTCAAATTCAAATCTCATTTGTTGAATGTGTATCATACTGGTTTGATAACTAAGGTTATGTCTTTTGAGATGCACCACAAGGCTTTCAAGGATACATCAGAACTAAAAATGAATGGAACTAAGGTAAGAATATTTTTTACTTTTGAATATTTTAGAACCCTAGCAACTTCCTCTTATTGATCTTGAAGCTTATTATTATAGTTTTTTCTTTTCTTTTTCCAGTCAATGATTGGGCATTGTCTTGGTGCTGCTGGTGGTTTGGAAGCTACACCAACTATCAAAGCAATAACTACAGGATGGTTGCATCCAACCATAAGCCAAGATGTACTGTCTTAGCCTAACCAACATGTTCAAAATAGGTTTCATCTATTTGACTCTCACACAATCTTAATGAATAATAAATCTGATTTTTGTTTTTTATTTTTCTACAGAATTTGTAAGAGGATGTTACAATTGATATTGTCCCTAATGTTAAGAAAAAGTATGAAGTTAATGTTGGTTTCCAATTCACAAGCTAGAAAAGTTATGACTGGCGATTCCTCTTACGGTCGGCATAGAAGCTCTAATGGTAAACAATGTGTATTTCTTCAATTTTATTATCTTGGGTTAATAATGCGGTTCTGCTGGCATAATGGATAAGTTACTATTTGGTGGTATTTGAATTGTGTCAGCGTGATGTGTTGAAACTGGTGTAGTGAAGCGTGATATGATTGAACTCATGAAATTTGATATGGTTGTGACTTAAATTATTGTTATTGTTATTGTATTAGTGGCGGCTACAACATCAAGACTGGAACTATCTGTATGATTGAACTCGTGAAATTTGATATGGGTGGATCTGCTGCAGTTCTTAGAGCAGCAAAAACTCTTGGACAAATCAAACCTCTTGGAGTGTAGGTATATTATTTAAGTCACCCTTTATACTTTTTCCTTTTCAAAGAATTTTTAGTTTTCAGTATGTGACTCTCAATCTCCTAAAATTACAGTAGTGTTGCATTTGTTTTAAACCTGAACAAGTTCAGGATTGAATTCAAGGGAAATTTTGCAGTTATCTGCTATAAGCTTGGATTGTTTCCTTTGACTTTTGCTTTGTTTCGTTGTCTGAGCACACTAATGTTGTTACAGGTTAGCACTTAATGACAATTTTGTCTTTTTTTAACGTTCCCAACTTTCTTTGTTATTGTCACCAAGATGGTGGTGTGCTATTATCATGGATGTTAATGCTACATCAGCTTTGCACAGGAGAAGACAAGACCTGGTCTTTTTTTACCGTTCTCAACTTTCATGGAGCAAGTGTTGATTGGTTGCGGATCACAAGCTTTGTTGCTTTGTTCTGTAACTCATGCGCCTTAGGTATTTATCCTTTTGTAATTGTTAAATGTGTATTACAGATGTTCTGAAAAACATTGCAGGTGATGGTGAATTCAATGAATGTTCCTTCCATAAGAAGTACACTGGAGACGAAACTTGATAAGCTCATACTCACTCTCTTTGCAACACTCTTTATGACGTGTTTTATTAAAGCCATAGGCAGGTATGTGAGCTAAATAACGAGTTTGTTGGACCACTTATAATTTGTTGCTAATGTTTAGGCAGTGCTAGCAAGGTTCTTCTTCAAAAGTTTTAACGTAGTTGCAATCTTTTAGGTTTGAATTCAACAGAAAACGTGACTCGGAAAGAAATCAGCCAATCGCTAGAGGATGAAGTTCGTAGATTGACTCAAATAGTTGGACAAACCGAGGGAGAAATACGGGAAAAGGAAGAAATCATTGTAAGATATGTCTACAGAGGTATCCTTAATATTAGGCAAGTTTTCACTATCAGGGATGACCTGTTTCATTCTTGGCATTTTTATCTGCATGTTTGTTTATTTGTGTTTTGGTTGAATTATACAGAGAATATAAAATATTGAATCTTCTGGATTTTAGTAGCAAAAGAAAGTGTATGTCAGTGATTGTACGTGATGAGGAGGGAAACATTATTCTTTTATGCAAAGGAGCCGACAGGTTAGCCTAATAATGTGATCTTTTATGCATAGGAATTCAGTCACATTTAAAAACTGTTATCAGGTTTATTCCATTATTGCCTTCAACTTTTGAATTTCCCAAGAGTCTTTGAATCTTGAGTGGAAAAGCGTATGTTTTAACATATATTATTGATGTTCAAAGTGAAAAAGCATTCTACCCTGATCCTTAAACTCTTATTCCACATTGTATTATTGTTGTTTTCTCTCTACATTTATGACGAAGCCATAGTCTCGACAATCTTCATTTTAAATGATTTCATTTTCATAAATTTCAGTCAGGTCTTCATCCTTCTGATGTAGATTACATCAATGTGCATGCTACATCAGGATTTGCTCATGACTTTCCCCAATTTCTCTGATTTCAGCGGGTTACTGGTCATCTCCTAGGCGCTGATGATCTGTTTTGATTTGTTTTGGGTCTTAGATAGAGTGATGGACCAAGAAACAACAAGGATTTGGAAATGTGTTAGATATGAATTAATTTTATAGAACCGAGGAAGAGAGAAAATAGGTGTTTCCGTTTTTTTGGGCCTTGATTGCCGCGTATGTTAGTCTTCCGTGTGAAGTAGTGGTTCAAGGAGGCTGTTAAGCTTTCAACATGTCTGTTGGTTATTTTGTTCGGTTTTTGTTACTTGTACTTTTGTCTGAGTTCTGGATTGGTACTGTTTTGGTCTGTTTATGTGTTTGTTGTTACAGTTCATATGTATGTTAGTGTTTTCACTCATGATTAACTTATTACATCAGGCTCCATATCATCTGGCCCATTAAACTCTTCTGGTGCTCCTAGGAAATTGTCTGGTCCTTTGGAAGCAATAGCTTCGATGAAGCTACAAGGCTCTGCTGCTGCTGTTCACAATCAAGCTATAATCGTTCTTAGTTGTAGAGGTAAAATTGTGAGTGTAAGCTATTGGTTAACTTAACTCGAAAAGCAAGAGTCGCCACCGCACTTTTATTTTATCCAAAAAGGAAAGGAAAAAGAGCGAACAAAACCTACACAAGCTCTACAACAAGAACAAGTGAAAAGAGACTAGGTATGGGGGTTGGTTACGCAATGGGAAGGTGTTAGCACCCAAAACGTCTATAGTACTCTATAGGAGCCCTTTGAAATATCTACCGCTTTTGGTCTGAAAAGGTTTGCTTGAAAAGAGATTGAGGAGGTGAGAAGAGAAAGTGTTTTTTATGATTTTTGTGTTTGGAGAGACTTGTCGCCTCATGCCTACGTACCCACGATGTGCAATGTAGGATCAAAACCCCGTAGTTCATGGTACAAAGAATGAAATTTGTTTGTTTGGTTGATTTTAAAATGTAAAGACAAGTCGTCATTTCCAAGCGAATAATTCCACTTAGAGAAATGAATCATGTCTAAACTTATGAAAAGGTTAAACGAAAAAGTGCGCGAGGGCACAAAAAGAGAGTAAGTGAGTTTGGTGTTTTTTAAAGTCTTTTGAAAAAGATGTCAATATACTTATGTAGTTTAGCATTTGTTATGAAATGAAAGGAAAAGAGTAAAATCACTTGACAAAGTCAAGGTTTGATTATGAAAGAGATGATAGTTTGAAATCAAGAAAGTTTTGAAAAAAGGGAGGGAGTTTTGAAAATTGAAGAATGGGGAGGAGAAGAAGTGACTATCCTAAAGCATAAAGTAAAAGCTAAGGATAAGAATAGCCTAACCACACAAGTAAGCTCCAAAGTCTTCGAACCACAATTCCAAAGCAAAGGGAAAAGGTCCCAGTTCTAAGTCCAAGGTTCCAAGAATTACATTGGATATCCAAGGTCTAGGTATGAAACTCCATGTCCATTGCAAAGGATAGTAACCATAGTCCAAGATTAGAAGCACACGTTTTTTTAGAGATTTTGGCCTTTATTGATGTTTTTGGTCCAAGTGGACAAAGAGAAAAAGGCATAAGCATAAACATGTGTCCAATGGACAAAGTGAAAAATTGCGGAAGCATAAACATGATATGAAATGATAAAAATGAAGCATAACAGTAAAAGAGATAAGGAGCGAGAAGGAATTGTAAATGATTAGTACAATAGTAATATTAGTAAGTTAATAATTAGTTGTTAGAGTTAGTGATCAATAATAATTGAATAATTGCACTTAGGTCAAGGTTAATGAAAACTCATTAGAGGATTGATAAGACCAAAGCCTCCTAACAACAAGTTTCACAAGTTTTGAACCAAAAGACAAATAATCAATATTCTTGATCGTTTTCCGATGCGGGACAAATATTGCGCTATGTTAAGCAATCGTCGAGTAATTTACGGAGTAATTACCCTACAATGAGGTCGGTCAATGGCTCTTTGTGCTAATGCATGCTAGATGAACGATATGTAAATCGTCATCCGAAAGCAATACCGCACGAAAAGAAAAATGGTAACGATCTAGTCTTGATCGAAATTAAACAAAGGAATTCCAAGATCTCTTAGACTTTCATCGTTCAAAAAGAAAAAAGATGAAGAAAAGTGGTTCTAACATGTATGATCCACACAACCAACAACAAAGAGAATCCAAAGAAAATAAAATGAAAACTATTTTTAATGATTTTTAAGAAATGTATTTTTTTTAAGGTAAAATTCAAGTAAATAAAAAGGTCAAAAAGGTAAAAAAAAAAAAAAAGATTAAGACTAAAAAATTAATTGAAATAAAAAAAAAATTAGAAGAAAATCAATTAAAAAAATAAAATAAAGTAGAGAGGGAGGTTTGAAAATGAAAATAGGGTGGTGAAGGAGAAATTCTAACGGGCCAAGCCCAACGTTCATGGAATGCATCTTTTCTTTTAGAAAAAAACAAAATCAAATTAAAATGAATCAGAAAACAACATTCCATCGTCTTCTTCCTTGGCTTGCGACAGACTTATTCTTCCATGGCGGAGGTGGTGCGAAATTGTCACGGCGGCGACGGCTTGGATATTTCACACGGTTTCGATCGGAATCAGAGTAGATTCCAAATACGTTGTCGATTTCAAGCGAAATTCAAACATGGATGTGAATCTAGATCACAGAAGTTCGTTAGAAACCACCAAATTACCTTCAAAATTCAGGTGAAAATCGATTCTACTTCTCCTCTTCTTCCTTCTGAATCACGAATTCTCTGGAGTTGTTGCGAAATGTTGTTGTTGATGTGCGATGAAAAATTGTTGCGATTTGAGTTGATGATTTTTGTTGATGAACTTTTGAAATTGTTCTTGGATTTGTGTTGAGTTTTTTTCTTGAAGGTTACGAAGTGAGGATGAATTTTATTGAAGAAATTTTACGGTGTAAATTCTGCAGAATTATTGAAGGTTTTCTTTGAGAATTGATGAAGGTTTAGAATGAAGAAGATGATGAAGCTTGAGGTGTTAATTTGGCAGTATGTTTTTGGCTTTTCAAGCTTGGAGAAATTGAAGAATGGAAGGCTGTATTTATAGAAGAATTGGTGAGAATTTGGTTTTGAAAGTTTTCATTGCCGTTTTCGATTATTTGTTGCGTTTTTAAACTTGGTTTACACGTGAGACTTGCTACGTTTACTCGTGATGCCGTTTCAATTTTTCTTGTTGCGTTTTGTTCATGCTGATGGTGTGTAACTTTTGAATTCAATTTTGATGTCGTTTTGCACATTATTTACTGCAGCTTCATTCTGAACTAGCTTGGTTTATTTGCACGGCTTGGAGTTTAGGAAGCATGGCGTGAAGGTTGTGGCTGTTGGCTTGGGGTAACGACTTGCTGAAGATTGGTGACGGCTGAAGCTTGTGTGCGTGATGGCTTAAAGTGTGGACCGTGTGAATTTGCTGTAACCATGTACTAACATAAACTATGATATTATTTCACATCATTTCATTTTTTGTAATTTTTTCATCATATACATGACTTGGAAAATATAAATAAGTGGTAATTTTATGGATTAAGATCCGCAGGTTTGTGTGGGCTAGTTGATGATGGGCTGACATGAACTTTCATGAGCTTGTCTTCCTATTATATTTTTTTTTGCAATTTTTTGGTAAATGATTTGAATGTATCATGAGTTTGTAAGAAAAGATGGGAAATGGGCTTTTGGAAATTTGGACAATGGATTTTTTTTTAAATGGATGAAATAATGGATAATGAGGAATTGAAAATGGTTTTGATAGTAAAATGGTATTAAAAAAATATAATTGGAAAAAAAATGGATTTAGAAATATGGGTCATGGAGGGTAATATGGATATTTGGATATTGACTAAGGGAATTGGATATGGATCTAATGAATTGGATTTGGATTAAAAATGGTTATTAAAAATGGATATTAGAAAATGAAATTTGGATATGAACTTGGATAATTGATGGATTATGGATAATAAAAATGGGTTAGAAATGGATTATAAATGGATAACAAGTGGATAAGAAAAATGGTTTAGGGAATATGTCTGAACTGATTTTTATGAGGTGAATCGACTACCACCAACACACACACAGCCATGAACCAACTTGCACTACTTCCCACAAATCTCTGACAAAATGAACATAGTCACTGCTGAACTAACTTGCAACTGCAACAAAGGCCATTTGAATCTGTCATCTTCTAAAGCTCTGATCAAATAAATCTTGAACCACTTTGAATTTGATTGAATCAATCTCTAGGAAAATAAATCCATAGAGGAAACCCAATTTGGACTCAGATGAACTTGATGGACATCACCACACACAACTTGACAGTCACTGCTTGAGAAATAAACCACTAGCACAAATAACTCGCACTTGAAGCAATCTTTTAATAATTTGACCAAGATTAGGTCAAACATCCATCTGAACTGGATCAAGAACGAACAGTCACCTTTGACTTGAAATCACTTCATTGTCTTTGACAAACCTGCACAACACACAGAGAGATAAACTGCAGCAAATTTTTGGTATTTTTGGTTAGAGGTTAGTAAACAGAAACAAGTAAGAATAATATACAGATGCTCAGGAGAAACACAGATTGTGATCTTGTTTGTGGTATGAGATGTAAATGAGATGTGCAAAATCTTAGGGGTAAAAAATTAGGGTTCAACAGCTGCCCCTATTTAAGTTTCTTCTATCAGGAGATATGAAGGTTAAAAACTTCGTCTCGACAAGATTGAAGATACTTAAATACAAAAAACCAAATTTTTAGCCATAAGATGCCACAAGATGATATGAATGCAAAGGATGAAACAGACTGCAGGGAAACTTGAAACAAGAGATTTGCGGTAAATTGAGATGACGACATGAAAAGACACGCCGGAGAACACAAGCTATTTCTGGAGATCTGTCAAGGTGACAAGAAGTATCCATCAATAGTAGGAAAGAGAGGGACAAGATCCCGGAAAGACAAGTAGTGACATCCAAGAATAGCATTGGATCGAAACTACGAACGACACAAAAGGTATGTCAAAAGATGTCCAAGAATGGCATTGGACAATAATAAGAAAGTTTTTGGTAAAAACAACAACGTCATCCAAGAATAGCATTGAATGGAGGTGAAAAACACTCTATTGGGGGTAAGATATCCAAGAACGTCATTGGATGAAAGGAACTACATCATTCAAGAATGGCATTGAATAAGGCAACAACAAACATCAGAGTCATCCAAGAATAGCATTGGACTTGGCTGGGGAAAAGGTGTCCAAGAATGGCATTGGACAAAAGGAATCACAACATCCAAGCATGGCAAAAGTTCTGGAAAAATATATCAGAAGTATCCAAGAATGGCATTGGATAAAAAGAGTTCACGATATCCAAGACTAGTATTGAATAAAGTGAGAAAGGACTTTCAGGAGTGGCACTGAAAGGTAAAGTTAAATCACTACATTCAAGAATGGCATTGAATAATAGTGAGAAAGACATCCAGGAATGAAACTGAATGTAAAAGGAGAAAACTCATTCAAGAATGGCACTGAATGAACAGATAAAACTTTCAGGAATGGCACTGAAAGTAAAGGTAAAAACTCATTCAGGAATGGCACGGAATGAACAGGTAAAACTTTCAGTAATGGCACTGAAAGATGTCCAAGCAAATATGTTGGGGATTATAGAAGATAGGCAAAACTTCCAGGAATAGCACTGGGAGAAACAAGAGGAACAAGAAATCCAGGAATGGCACTGGAAGTCAAAAGAGACAGAGATCCAGGAATGGCACTGGAGTGAGAGAAAGCAAAGATCCAGGAATAACATTGGAATGGAAGAAAACAAACATCTAACAATAGCAATAGATGCACAGGGAAACGACAACATCCAGGAATGACACTGAAAAGAAAGAAGATAAGCAAGACATCTAGGAATAGCACTGGAAAACAAACAAGACATCCAGGAATAACACTGGAATGAAAGAAGACAGGTAAACGACAACATTCAGTAATGTCACTGAATGAAAAGGCAGGTAAAAGTTTTGGTAGGCGCCAAGTAAGTTGGACTTTGGTCACAAGGTAAGATGTTGAAAGCAACAAGACCTCAGGAAATACATATGAGCGCGAAGCACACTTCGAGCTATGAAAATATTTCTATGTATGGTAGATGAATGATTTATGTATGCAATGCATATGATTGGGACAACTGAGATAAACTCCTTTGTGAGGGAAGAAAGGATCTGATTCCTCAACACAGGGAACACTGCCCACTCTGCTTGGAGAGAAGATATTGAACACATCTCTGTCACACTTATGAATTATATCAGGCTGATGGTCTTTTGAGGAAAGACATCTTGAGGATTCTTGAAGAAGACTGCCCCAGATTGATTGACTTATGAAAATAAACTGATCATGGCTTCAGTTTGACTGCTGCAGGGGAAGAATGAACTGATCATGGCTTTAATTCTTGAAATGAATACTGAGGATAAACTGATCATGGCTTCAGCTTGACTATTGTTGGGGATGAACTGATCATGGCTTCAATTCTTGAAATGATTGTTGAGAATAAACTGATCATGGCTTCAGCTTGACTATTGTTGGGGATGAACTGATCATGGCTTCAGTTCTTGAAATGACTGTTGAGAAGGCTTAACTCAGTATGGGTCTTGAAAGAGATATTTTGGTTAACCAATCTGAGAATAACTTGCACTAAGCAATAAATCTTGAACTGATTCACAATAGGATCTGGAAGTAATGTGCCCCTGATAGGATCACTGACCAAGTTTCTCAACTATTTGAAATTTCTTGCTGAGGAAAGTTTGCCTGCAAATAAGATCATTCAAGCAAACATGGTAATTTTAATGCAGAGCTCATGCAATTTTGAAATTAAAAAAAAATATTTTTGGAATGACATTATTGATGTAAAGCAAATGAAACACTTGTCAAAACACGGCGGTTTAGACATGCAAAGTGAAAGAGAAAGCAAAGGTATGACATCAAAGCAAATGACTGGCAACAAACATAGGAGTCAGTTTACGCAACCTTGCTGTAGTATGCTTTCAAAAGAAACCTGGCTTCAATTAGGTCTTTTGAATGTTGTAATGTGGTCTGGTTCACGGTTTTTGAAACAAAGGATATAGGCTCAAAGTTTATTTGTACCCAACCCATTCTTCGTGATGATCTCCAGTCCTATGCTCAGTTAATTCAAACTATGCATTCAGGTTCCAAGCGATTTTGGAATTGCAACACTGTTAAGATGATGGCTCAAAGGCCAAGGAATTTTTGAGATGTCAGTCACTCTTTCTTACAACATTTTTTTGTTTTTGATGAGGACCTCGGTCAACTCGTTTTATCTTTGAGAAATTTGGTAACCTCTTGATTTTTTCTTTTGTTATCCCTAACTTTTGCCTGAACTGTGTCATTTGAGCTTACAGTCAGCGGGATGCCCCAATTTTTGCCTAAGTCACCTTCATAGGTTTTGACTTAGCGGGCTTTTCATTTGATTTTATTTTTTATTTTTTCATTCTCTTTTTTTTGGAAAGATAGTGACTGCCTGACTTAATGATTATAGTGAACCATCATTGGCTTTTAATTTGAAAGAAAGCTTGTGATTGCAATGATTCTCTTGTGTTTAAATACACAGTCAAATTAACTGAGAACTACCCATCCCCAGGTTAAAATTACGGGTTTTTTCGTACAGAAAGAAACTCCAACTTCTAGTCTCGAATGGGTTGACAAAGGATTAACTTCCTTATTTCTCAAGTGTTTGGGAGTTGAAATAATGCATGTACATCATCAGCCAAGTTTTAAATTGAAAGCATACAGTCCAACAATTTTAGGTATTTCATTTTCATCATCCTCCCTCCAATCTTTGCATAAATAAAAGCTTGATAAAGGAAGTAAACTGGAGGTATATTTTGGTTTTGTGAAAAAGAAAGCATAAAGATGCACACAGTGAATATAAATTAATTGAATAAAAAATTGCAATGCTCATTTCATTGAAATTACCATGAAAGTACAAATAAAGTTCAAAAGCAAACAGACAATACAATCAAGGAAAAATGCAAACAGAAAGAAACAAGGCCTAGTGACTAATCAGCAACAAGGATGAGCTGTCCCGTCTGAAACACTGTCTTTAGGAGATGATCCGTCTGAACTGATTCAAACTTCACTTGGCATACTCTGGCAAAGGATTGTTGACATCATTGGGATTATCATCAAGAAAAAATAGAATCTTTGAGTTCACCAATTCTTGTACTCTAGCTTTCAATGCAAAGCAACCTTCCAAGTTATGGCCTGCCCACCTCGATGGAACTCACAGTGGAAGAGGAATTGGAGGAGGAGGTAGATCCCTCGTTGTAATCAAACATTTCTTTACAAGGCACGGATACAGCTCAGTGTAGGACATCGGGATAGGATCAAAGTTAACCCTATTGCGATTCTGATTTTGTCTAACAGCCTGGCGAGGAGCTTGAACTGGTTGAGCATTGACAACAGGAATAACTGCAGCTACATATTGTTGTTGTCCATGACGAGGTTTCCCTTCAACTGAAACAACATGGGTATCACCATCCTTTTTCTTTTGAAAATTCCCAGCATACTTTTTAGCACCACTAAAGGCTTCAGCATTGGCAATCTTTCCTTTCTTGATACCTTATTCTAGTCTTTCTCCAATAGTGACTAGGTCAGTAAAACTAGATGATACCTTGCCTATCATCTTTTCCAAAAAAAGTGGTTGAAGAGTGTCCATGAACAATCGAGTCAATTCCTTTTCAGCCAAGGGTGGCTCTACTTAAGCAGCTAGCTCTCTCCAGCGCTGAGCGTACTCCTTGAAGGATTCTTTTTCTTTCTGAGACATGTTTTACAATTGACGGAGATTAGGTGCCATGTCCAGATTGTACTTATATTGCTTTAAGAAAACATCACCCAAGTCCTTCCAGCTTTGGATACGGTTCTTATCAAGTCCCATATACCATTTCATTGAAGCTCCACTCAAGCTGTCTTAGAAACAGTGAATGAGCAGTTTGTCATTTTTGGCATGAGCAGCCATCTTGTGGCAATACATCACCAAGTGGGTTCTAGGACAGGTGTGCCCCTTGTATTTCTCAAAATCAGGAGTTTTGAATTTTGCAGGTATAACCAAGTCTGAAACCAAGCACATGTCCATTGCAGCAACATTAAAGACATCACTTTCTTCCACGGCTCTTATCCTTTTGTCCAGAGTTTGCCATTGCTCTCTGACTTCTTCAATGTATCCAGGTTCTCCCTGACTTTAAGATTGTGGACCAGCAGCATGGTACACGAAAGGATTCTCAGGAATAGCTTGAGCAACATAATGCACAATAGGCTGAGGTTCAGTGAACAATGAAGCTGAAGATACTGGTGAGACAAACACAGGAGTAGTTGCAAAGGGTGGCGAGTAATTCGGAGGTAACCCAAATTCTGGCCAAGTAGAAGCTGGTTGCTGAGTCAGTGGAGGGTCAACAGCAGTAGGTGAAGTTTCAACAATCACAGTCCTCTGACGTGGTTCACCTCTAGCAATCAGAACTTGCAGCATTTCTGTGAGTCTGGTAATGCCGGCCTTCAACTCATGAATTTCCATTCTGACTTCGGCGTTGTGTTGTTCTTGGTTTTCCATTCTCAATCTGACAGCAGCTCTAGCTTAGTAATTGTGTTGAGGAAACAGCTTGACGGTGAATAGATAACTGAAGAAGAAGACAGTTGAAATGAGTTTCGGAGGCAACTAGGAAGAATGCATACGTATGCTCATGGATGTAAGAGTGCATGGACGCAACAACCACAAACAAGATCACTCAAAGCACACAGGTTCAAAGGTTCGAGTCATGAGCATGAAGTCAAGGGTAAGAACCAAACCCATAAAGGTATGTGCTAAGGGTATAGCACCTGCCGAACAAGGTTCTAAAGAAATTCCTAGAGTCTACAACCCATCTTTCGGATATTATCAATTTCCCAACTGCTTGGTAGTCAATAATATTCTCAAGAGAGTCTTGTCTGAGTGTGGTATCGCGTAAGGCCAGGATGGGTTAAAGGATTCTAAAGTCCTCAGCTTCGGGTCCTCGGATCAAGAAGCATAACGGGGTTGCCATTTCTGGTCTGTCATTATTGCCTCTTGGGAGGAGTGCCTCAACTGAGTCCTCGGGAATGGTCACCAGAGTCAACAGTTCTCTAGATCAACACCCTGAAATGCACAAGACACGCACGTCAGAATATCTCCCAAGAAAACCTCGTCTGGATGTGAATTTCGTGAACACCAAACGTACCAAGACGATGCGTAGGTCCCACTACTTTCCACCCTAGTCCTAGGTGTGTACTCAATCCTATGTATTGGGCTTATCTCACCACAAAGAAGAATTCCCAAACAGAACACACAAGTTACAAGCAAATCAGACAACAAGAAGTAAATAAATCAAAGTAGGCTAAACCCCTCAAGGGATGGACCAGCAAGAGGTCAATCTGTCCCCAGCAGAGTCGCCACTTTTCTGTAGCGGAAAAATCGTGAGTGTAAGCTATTGATTAACTTAACTCGAAAAGCAAGAGTCGCCACCACACTTTTATTTTATCCAAAAAGGAAAGGAAAAAGAGCGAACAAAACCTACACAAGCTCTAGAACAAGAACAAGTTAAGAGAGACTAGGTAAGGGGGGTTGGTTACGTAATGGGAAAGTGTTAGCACCCAAAACGTATATAGTACTCTATAGGAGCCTTTTGAAATATCTACCGCTTTTGGTCTGAAAAGATTTGCTTGAAAAGAGATTGAGGAGGTGAGAAGAGAAAGTGTTTTTTATGATTTTTGTGTTTGGAGAGACTTGTCGCCTCATGCCTACGTACCCACGATGTGCAATGTAGGATCAAAACCCCGTAGTTCGTGGTACAAAGAATGAAATTTGTTTGTTTGGTTGATTTTAAAATGTAAAGACAAGTCGTCATTTCCAAGCGAATAATTCCGCTTAAAGAAATGAATCATGTCTAAACTTATGAAAAGGTTAAAGGAAAAAGTGCACGAGGGCACAAAAAGAGAGTAAGTGAGTTTGGTGTTTTTTAAAGTCTTTTGAAAAAGATGTCAATATACTTATGTAATTTAGCATTTGTTAAGAAATGAAAGGAAAAGAGTATAATCACTTGACAAAGTCAAGGTTTGATTATGAAAGAGATGATAGTTTGAAATCAAGAAAGTTTTGAAAAAAGGGAGAAAGTTTTGAAAATTGAAGAATGGGGAGGAGAAGAAGTGACTATCCTAAAGCATAAAGTAAAAGCTAAGGATAAGAATAGCCTAACCACACAAGTAAGCTCCAAAGTCTTCGAACCACAATTCCAAAGCAAAGGGAAAAGGTCCTAGTTCCAAGTCCAAGGTTCCAAGAATTGCATTGGATGTCCAAGGTCTAGGTATGAAACTTCATGTCCATTGCAAAGGATAGTGTAGCGAGTGATTTTTGGATGTGGTTGCGAAGCACAATCGCTCTAGTACTACAGTTCGATTCATTTTTTATCCTATTAAAGCTGATGAAGGAAGGGAAATAGATGTCTCCAACTAACCCTGCTTGCATACTGAGATTAAACAGTCAAAACTGTTGGTTTACAGATGCTACAAAGATTCGGGGTCTCTCCTTGGTTATTTTTTTGAAAAGAGGTGTTTTAGGCTATCGGTTGAGATGTTAGGACGAATGTATATGAAAGTATGGGATTTTGGGTTCTTGTTTAGTGTGCTCGCTAAGATTTTTTCTTTCAATCTTATGCCTACGTATTCCCGTTTACCGAAACAGGGAAATCAGAGCGTTCGTAGTTCCTCCTATTCTATGGGAGGAAATGGTTGTTTTGGTGTCTTGTTCAAAGCCCAAGACGTGAAGCTAAAGGTGGTTTGTATCTTGTTCAAAGCCCAAGATGTGAAGTTGAAAATGTTGACCTTAGAGAGAATTTGTCACCTCTAAAGGGGTCTGTTTGTCACAACTGTTGGGTGACTGACTGTAAAGGAGGATTACTTTAACCGGGGTTTGTGAATCCGACAATGCCATAATTTCCTTTATAGGGGATTTTAACCTGAAGGAGAAGACTTTAACTCAGTTTAGAGCAATGCCATCTTTCCTTAGGAATTTCTCATACTAAAAGAGGGACATTGGCATGGATGTAGATGATCCAGAGGCTTGCCGCTTACAGTAATTAGATGAAGGGGAAGGAGTTGTTGATGTTTGTGTATTGTGAACGAGGCACAGTTTTGATGCTAAAAGGTTGATTGGATCAAGCCGTGGTTTTCTTGTACAAAGCCTAAGAGGAGGCTAATATGTGTCTCGTACAAAGCCCGAGAGAGAGGGTAAAAGGTTTTGACTCAATGAGGAAGTCTTTTGGTATCTCATATAAAGCCCGAGATAGAGGCTATTTGACTCAACAAGAGAGTTTTTTGTATCTCGTACAAAGCCCGAGAGGGAGGCTGTTGTTTGTTTTGCTCAATAAGAACCTTTTTGTATCTCGTATAAAGCCCGAGATGGAGGCAAAATGGGTGATTGACTCAACGAGGGAGTCTCTTATGTGTCTCGTACAAAGCCCGAGAGAGAGGCTAAATGTTGTTTGATTCCGCTGGGGAGAATCATTGTATAAAGCCCAAGAGGAGACTATGGTGACTGTTTCAATTGAGTGACAGGTCCAGTATACTGATTTTGAAAGAGAAAATCAGTTCTTATATGAGCAACACTGTACTCAAGGATTTGATTCGAGGATCCGGGTTATTCCTGTTCTTTAAGGAATTGGGAAATCCGAAGGGTATTGAGACTGTTCGAGTCTACGGGTTTCCTTCCTATTTTTGAAGGGGGTCACTTGAGAATGTCTTTGAGACTCAAGGAGATTAGACTGTCCGTGTCTAGAGTTTCATCTTTTGTACTATGCTTTGAGAAACAGTAGTAGACTCTTTGAAAGGACTGTTTTATGCAGATGACTAAGTTTTGTTCCTATACCTCTAGGAGGTCGTCGGGTGTACGAAGCCCAAGAGGAGGCTGGAAACTTTTAAGAAGCCGACGGGTCCTTGTACGAAGCCCAAGAGGAGGCTATCATTCCCAGAGGAAGAGATCATTATACGAAGCCTAAGAGGAGGCTGTGAATACATATAAGAAGCCGGCGGGTCCTTGTACTAAGCCCAAGAGGAGGCGGGGTTGCTTTTAGGAAGCCTGTGGGTCCTTGTACGATTCCTAAGAGGAGGCCGATGCTTTTAAGAAGCCGATGGGTCCCCAAACCCCGAGAAATTCAAGGCAGGCTATTCACGAGGAATAGATCAAGCCAGGAAAGTTCGAGAATTTGGAAGAAACTCAAAGATGCCATTCACGGAGAATACATTCATCTCTGGGATTAGAGTTTCTTGACAATTCCTAATGAGGACAGCCGAAGAGAAGACTGTATCTGGTGATCCTATTGGGGATCTAGTTGTCTATTTCTACGAATAAACGAAACGGCTTCACTTAGTTCTAGACGTAGTTGCCGGGGAAACTCTAAATATCTATACTATTATTACACAGTTGATATGAGTTTATGAAAGAAGACTTACAGCAAAACAACCCCACAATACAGTTATATGTATATGAAAGCGGTAAATGAAAGCAATAACCACTTACTCGGTTGTAGAGCTTCCATGTTGTTTGGTTAGTTGTTCAACAAAGACAGATTGAAAACAACAGTATATGAAAAATCAAAGGAGAAAGTGCTTTGAAAAAGAAAGATTTGGGGCTTACAGCTCAAGGAGAGGCCCAGAGTTTTATCAGTGAGCGCATTGTTGAATTTGTACAGAGGGACTTATACAAGTGACTGAGGCCCAAAAATTGTTTTTTGTACAAAGGGATGGGTCTTACACTCTCTCAAGAGGCCTAAAAAGTTTTAAAGAAAAAGAGTGGGGCTTATAACACGAGGGTAGGCCCAGATGATTTTTCGTTTAAAATGGAGATCGCGCTGAGATTTTCTTTTAACGCGAAGGGGCTTATACAATATCTGAGGCCCAAAATGTCTTGGTTAAAAGGGGATTGGGTCTTACACTCTAATAGAGGCCTAAAGAGTTTTAAAGAAAATAAATGGGTCTTACTACTCGAGGGTAGGCCCAAGGTTTGTTTTTCAACGGATGATGATCGCGTCGAACTTTTTGAAATACAACGGGACTTATACAATAAGTGAGACCCAAAATGGGTTGTATTTACAAAGGGTTGGGTCTTACACTCTATTAGAGGCCCAAAGTGTTTTGAAAATGATTTATGAGGGTTGAATTAATCCAAAAACCCTAATTTGTTTTCAAAATGTGTTTTAATTGAATAAAAATTCAATTAAAATGATTAAAATTGTTTAACATATGGAAAACAAATTGTGATCTTGGATTAATGCTTTAAAAATTAAGTATTGACCTACAAAATAATTAGAAAGCATTAAAAGTTGCAAAATCAAGGTGGAAAAAATATTTTAAATGTCAAAAACAATTAAAACATTAATTCTTTGCAAAAATATCAATTATACAAAATAAATAATATTTTTGGGATTTTTTGGGAAAATAAAATATTTTAACATTTTTGTGAATTATTAAAAAAATAATCAACTCAAAATCATTAAAACTCAGAGAGAAATTAATTTTTGAATCAATTAAATAAAATCACAAAATTCAAATATTCAAATATTCAAAAAATGGCGCCAAGAACACCCAAGAACACGCGCGTGTTCTGGGTTTGTCCAGATTTGCATTTTCTCTCCAATCTCACTGAATACTTGATCATATCATGCAATCCACATACCAATCAACTCGTTTCAACCTCACGATCATGTCTATGGTATTTAATTTCATTTAAATTAAACATATAACAAGAAATCATGAAAAATCCTCAAGAACCCTAATTTCTGCATGAAGGCTAGGATTTTTGATACACGATTCAAACAATGCAATTAATTGAGGGAAAACATTCCATGCATGATTATGAACATATGGCCAAATTATTGTGTAGCAAAAATTACATGGATCATAGAGTTAGAAGAGCTCATGCTTACCACTTGCAGCTGGTGATCGTGATTTGTGTTGGAGGTGTTACAGCTAGGTTCCAATGATCTGGATAGCTTCCCTAGGTGCCATGGAGTGTGTATGAATGCTTGGAATGGATTGAAATGGTTTGGAGCTAAAGATGGTACCTCAACTGCAAAACTGTCAAGAACTTGAGCAATTGGCTGGTGATTTTGTGAAATCTGTGTTCCAGATGTTATGTGAGTGTTTGGATCACTTCTATATGATGTATGTGAGGTGTGTGAGTGATTGGTTTGATTGGAAAAGCTCTCAAACTCAAAACCCGATAGTGATTTGCCTTAGAAGGCAAAATTGGAGTGAAAGAAGAGATTTTGAGGAAAGCATCTGTTTGATGGCTTTGGTGTACTCAAACTGATCACAATTGAGCTCTATTTATAGTAGAGCAAGTTTGTTTTGGGATCCACAGTGAATGGTAACTACAACAGGTGTTTGTACAATGTTGGCAAATGGAAATGCAAGTCTTCTCTAGCCATTGACTAGAGGTTAGGGCACAGGGTTGTGGGTCCCTTGGTCTTGGATAAGTCATGACTGAATTCAGTTGAGAATGGCTCAGTCCATGCCACCTTGATGCTTCCATTGAATGCTCTAATCCAAAATTGGAGTCTTGTCCCTATTTTGGCCATTCTAGGTTCAACATGCTATTTCTTGTTCCAAAGACTTTGGAGGCTTGGCTCAGTGATTGTCCCCTTTAGATTCAATCCTCAGAGATGTCCAAGTGGATAGGAGCATTTGGATTTGGCTGATTTTGGCAAATCGACCAAAAATGCAAAATCTGCCTTGCCTTGACAGATTTCAACAAGGCAACTTGCCAATGTCATATCTCATGACTCAAATTGAATTTGGTAATGTTCTTGGCCATTTTGGAAAGCCCTTACATGATACAACAACTGTTTGAACATGTTTGGTTTTGTTCTCTTTTGAATCCAAGTGAAAAATCCCCCTACATTTGGCAAAAAGTAGGGTAAAATCTGATTGAGTGAAATTTTCACTAAGTGTTGGAACAAAGTCACTTTTCTTGATTTTGATCACTCCATAACTCAAAATCCATGAGGAATTTGGACATAGGTTAGTATGAAGCTTTTGTAGAGGGCAATGAGATCTACAAATCAAGCTTTGAATGTGGACCAATGGCCTTGTGGTTTAGGAGTTATGATCCTCCAAAGTTGGCACATTAGTGTCACTTTTTCCATAACTTAGAAATTTTTCTAAGTTTTTATGGTTACCCCTTTTACAAGTTATCCCACTTTCTTTGATTTTTTTTGATGAATGATGATTCAAATCATACATTAACATCATTTTAGGGTTAAAAATCCATTTTGGTGAAAAATCTCAAAAAGTAAAAGTTGACTTTTGTGCACAGTTGACTTTTTATCAGATGAATTCTAAACTGTGCAATTCTTCATGAAATCATGTCCTTGACCTAAATCAAACTTGATGGACATGTTCCATGGGTGTCATAGGGTATATTGAATCATGTATTAAGGTTTGGGAGCATGTCCTAGTCAAAAGTCAAAGCTACAGTTGAATTTTCCCGCGAAACCCTAATTGTGGGTGCAGATGAAATTGAGACTTGTTGCTCAAGCTTTTTGGATTAATCCATTGTTCTAAATGGATCAATATAGTTCATTAGAGACCCTCAAACCCTCTCTTGAGGTCTTGGCTCATGATTTGCCCTAAAAGTCAACTTAGGGGTGAATTAGGTCAAGAAACCCTAATTCTTGATTTTTGATGTATGCATCCCCTGAGGTCAAATTGACTTGATGCTTGGGTCCATGAGGTTCCATGGAGTATATTGGGTTATGTTTTGGATCATTGGCTTGTGCCCAGATGAAAAATTTCCATCTGGAGACCCTGGTCGACCAAAACCCTAATTTGGTGACACCATCGATCTTGAGACTTGATCCACCTAGAAGGGAGCAGCCTTGTGCTTAATCCTTGAAGTGGGAGTCCTTTTGATCCATTATGGATATTCTAGAGGCTAGACAAGTTGAAGATCAAGTCATTCCTTGATTGATCCTTTGTCTAAGGCTCTGAGAGGGCTTAAAACCCTAATTTGATTGTAGTGAATGCTCAACAACCCTTGAGGCATTTGATGAGGCATGATGGTTCATCCATATTGTGATGATGATTTGCACAATGATGGGAAATCTTAGTGGTCAAAATTTGGGGTATGACAGATGCCCCTATTTAATCTTCTTGGACCCGAAGGTGTGAATGACGAAGGTATTCGGGCATTCTGGGTGCCAGAGGATTAAATATCGGAATACCCGAAATTTTGATGGCGTCTATGAATGGTAATTCACGCATTCATCTTCTTTCGCTAAGCAATGATGCTTAGAAAAGGTAAACTTCCCCTCGATCCTGGTTTCCTACCAAGGAACTGGTCTCAGTTTCTGATTTAAACTTCCCCTCGATCCTGGTTTCCTACCAAGGAACTGGTCTCAGTTTCTGATTTTAAACTTCCCCTCGATCCTGGTTTCCTACCAAGGAACTGGTCTCAGTTTCTAATTTTTAAACTTCCCCTCGATCCTGGTTTCCTACCAAGGAACTGGTCTCAGTTTCTGATTTAAACTTCCCCTCGATCCTGGTTTCCTACCAAGGAACTGGTCTCAGTTTCTTTCGTCAATAAACTTTATTGACAAGGGACACTATTCGTAGCGGCTTTCCTTCAAACTTCTCGCCGAATTTTCCTGGGGAGATGCCATTTGAGTGGAAAAAGTTTTGATGTCAGACTTGTTGGGGAACCCAGTCGTCTGAATTGTAGAGGTGCACAAACTTCTCTGTTTGGAGATGCCATTTGCCGAATCTACTGTGGAAAATGAGTCTCTTGAGAGACTGCCTTCGTTCGGGGTCTTTACATCATACTTTTCTCAGAGATCTTCTCGGAGAAATGCCATATGATATGATCCAATTTTGAGGTGCCGATGACCTTTTCCTCAGTGGGATTTTCGGAGAAAAACTGCCGTACTGCCGAATCTCTGTTTAAGAGGCTTTCTCTGGGGATTTTCCTTAATCCGGGAAAGCAAGGATATCATCTTCAATGGCGAAGAGTGACATTTGGTAAAGGTTCTCTGGTCTTTCAGAGGTTCAAGTTATCAAAGTGGTCAAAGACCCAACTTCAATCCAGAAATAAACTGGAGGAGAGATCGTTCAAACACAACATTTCTTAATCGAGGAAAGAACTGACAACTCGACCGAGGGGACAGCTATCACTAGGGATAAGACCGGCTGGAGTGATAGTGATGCGATATGAATGAGAATGCAAATAGAATGCATGATGTATGTATGTTTATGCTGACAAAACTGACGCGACATACCAACTAAAAAAATGAACATGACCGGATACTCGGCCATCGCGGTGCGAAGAAGTACCGCTGGTTCAGAATTGCAATTCCACCTTGCTTAGGAAAGATAGTCCCTGTTGGGAGCTATGTTGGTCGGGCTTAGGAGATAAGTACTCGGCCGAGGTATCAGATGGAATAGTTGCATCCGACACTATTGATCCTTCATTCAGGCGCACTGGCATAGAAGGAGTACTTTGATTCTGCACTTTGAAGTTTGCTTACTTCCGGAGAAGCGGTTGATGCTCTTTTGATGTTCAACCGTCAAAAGAAACTGCCATCTTTATTTTAAAGCAGAAAAAGTTTTAACAAGTAAATTCATTTTTGTTTCATTTCAAGAATCGTTAATCATATTAAAACGCCATTCTGTAAAGCTCAAACAAATAAGAATTACAAACAAAAGCACAAGGGCTCAAATTTTATTGATAAGATGGAGATCAGCCAAACGCGTGATTCCAAAGAGTATATACAAAGTTTGAAAATGGTAATTTACAGGGAAAAGGGCTACGTTGAAACATAACGACCACTATCCTTCTACCAACTTTGAATTCGGGGCATCCTGAGCTTCTGTCAAAGATGACCTTGACTGGAGTTTTCCTCCGATGGATGGTGTAACTGCTGTTGAGGGACCTGCCTCTGTTGATCATAGTTACTTGCCATTATTCCTAACTTTTGCCTGGATTGTACTGTGATGTTTCTAATCCATCGGGATGATTTTTTTTCATGTTTCTAACTTTTGCCTAGACCTCCCTTTCGGGTTTTCAATCCACCGAGACTTTTTTTTTTTTAGTTTAGGCGAAGTATTTCTTGACTACATCAACATTCGTGGGGCAGGCAAATTCCTCTCCGTGCATGGTTGCAAGTCTCAAGGCGCCGCCTGAGAAAGCTTTCGTGACCACATATGGGCCGTCATAATTCGGAGTCCACTTGCTCCGAGAGTCAGTGAGAAATGATTGTATCTTCTTGAACAGTTTGAAGATTGGCGAGCAGGTCGCGGTCATGAGGAATGTGAATCTGGAGATGTAGTTCAAACGTCCCAAGAATCCTCTGACTTGTTTTTCAGTTTTCGGAGAAGGCATTTCTTGAATGGCCTTGACCTTGTCAGGATCAACCTCAATTCCTTTCTGGCTGACGATGAACCCTAAAAGTTTCCCTGAACGGACACCGAAGGTGCACTTGTTGGGATTCAAGCGGAGTTTGTACTTTTGCAAATGCTCGAATAGTTTCGACAGGTGGGTCACATGCTCCTCTTCTGTCTTAGATTTTGCAATCATATCATCGACATATACCTCTATCTCTTTGTGTATCATGTCATGAAACAGAGTAGTCATAGCCCTTTGATAGGTTGCCCCGACATTCTTCAAACCGAACGGCATTACCTTGTAACAAAAGTACCCCATAGGGTAATGAACAAAGTTTTCTCCATGTCTTTTGGCGCCATTTTGATTTGATTATAGCCCGAGAATCCATCCATGAAGGAGAAAACTTTAAACATTGTTGTACTGTCAACCAGCATGTCAATGTGTGGTAAAGGAAAGTCGTCCTTTGGACTAGCCTTGTTCAAATCTCTGTAGTCAACACACATTCTGACCTTTCCGTCCTTTTTGGGAATGGGTACAATGTTGGCTAACCATTGAGGATATTTAGATGTAGCGAGGAAACCTGCGTCGATCTATTTCTGTACCTCCTCTTTGATTTTGATGGCCATGTCCGGGTGAGTGTGTCTCAACCTTTGTTTTACTGGCGGACATTCCGATCTTAATGGTAAGTGATGTTCCACGATGCTGGTATCCAACCCTGGCATATCCTGATAGGACCAAGCGAATACATCGGGGAATTCTTTGAGAAGCTTTATCAAACCCTCTCTGACAGTTGGATTGAGCAGTGCCCCAATCCTGATTTCTTTTCTCTCTTGTTTTGAACCCAAGTTTACCGTTTCCAACGGTTCTTTATGAGGTTCAATGGACCTTTCCTCTTGTCTGAGTAATCGAGAGATCTCTTCTGGAATTTCGTTGTCATCTTCTTCTTTAGCCTCGAATACCATGAACTCAAAGTTGGGAGAAGGCATCAGATCGTATGTTTCAACGGGGTTTAAGACAAGCAATCTGCATGACGTGATGATTCGTGTTTAGAAGAGATAGAGAAAATGCAAGTGTGTGCAGTGTTTTATTTTACTGCTTGTTTTTATTTTTAATTGTTTTTTAGGATTACCATTTTCTGAAAAAGCAAAAAGAGAAAACAACAATTAATGCAAAAATTACAGAACGACGTTATTTTATTAATGAACAAGTCGATTCTTGAAACTACGGCCCTATAAAACAAAACTCTGTCGCTTCGGGCAAAGCGAAGAGGGAAATTTACAGAAAGCGAGCCCTATCAAAACATCCGTTTCACCTGGGCAAGGTGAAAGGTTAAAGATGGAAATTACTTCGACTGATGAACGATCTTCGGAACCTCGACGGCAACCCATTGGCGGCGAACTCCTCGGTGAATCACAAAGTCTGGAACCTTCCTTGATTTGTCTTCAGAAATGACACTGATTTCTGGTGGAGCAGGATCATTGGAATCTGTCTCCCAGGCAGAATTGTTGTAGGATAATTCCTCTGTTACATTTTGCATAACATTTGTGCTCTCAGCTGTATCTCCCCATCCAGTAGGCTGGATATCTTCGAGCCTGATACGAGAGCTTTCGGGAGCGGTGTACTTGACCATATAGTCGAATTTTCCACTTGGTTCTCCCAAGGTGTCCCAAACTTCTTTGGAACTGGAGGAGTCATTTCTCTTGATGACTTTGACCTCGGGAAAAGCATAATTGATGAATTCAAGTCCTACAAACGTTGCAAATTCATCGTCGTGTTGAGTAGTTTCTGAATGACCTGAGTGTTGATCCCATGACATGGCAGGGACACAGGTATTCTGTTCAATGATGCTCAGCTGAGTTTCATTACTCGGCTAACTTTCTGGCCCCAAGTCTCCTGGGTAAGGTTGCCACATTGGCAGACCATCCATTGGGCCATAGTAGTTGTGGTCAAAATTGTCTTTCATCAGAGTGTCCTCCTCTAATGAGTTTGGCGGAGCACGACATCCTTCCGGATCACAACTTCCGTATATCATTTCGACATCTGACCGTGGTATAATTCTCAGACTCTGTGCGGGATAGCAAAATGGTATAGCCACCTCTTCCTGAGACATATAATCGTCCTCGTTAAGTTAGGACTTCCATTCCTCATTTGTGTCAGAGGGATCTTCCTCATTGATAGCATGTACTGTTTGAGACACTGGGTGAAGGAAACCTCCACTGTGGAAGAAGTTTTGAAGGGGATGAAGACTTTCATCGTTGGCAGCCGTCTGAGTACAGGTTGCAGAAAAACCAAGACCCTTCTTTGTTGTATTGCCAGTAGGAATGACAAGCTGTCCCCATCCAGTTGTATCGGTACTCTCGACCGCTTTGATAGCATCTTCGTATGAGGAAATCGAGGTTCCTTCTTTGAACTGATTGTTCTTGCTCACCGACAGTGCTTGGAACTGAGTTCCAATAACCTCCTCGGGTTCCATATCAGCAGATGATGACAAGTTATTCACCAGCAAGGCCTGCTCCCCGCAGACTGTGACAAGTTGATTGCTCTGAACGAACTTTAGCTTTTGGTGGAGGGTGAAAGTAACCGCTCCAGCCTGATGTATCCAAGGTCTTCCTAATAAACAACTGTATGTTGCCCGGATGTCCATGACCTGGAAAGTGACTTGGAAAGTGTGAGGACCGATAGTTATGGGAAGATCAACTTCGCCGATAACTGTTTTTCTAGATCCGTCGAACGCTTTGGCGACGACCTCGCTGATTCTCATCGGAGGGCCTTTGAATGATAATTGCATCAAAGTGGACTTCGGTATAACATTCAGGGCTGACCCTGTGTCTACCAGTACGCTGGGTAAAGCATCGTCCTGGCAGTTGACTGTGATATTGAGCGCCATGTTATGACGGCTACCCTCTTCGGGTAATTCCTCATCACTAAATCCCAAATTATTGCAGGAAGTGATGTTAGAGACAATTCTATCGAACTGTCTGATTGTTACATCCTATTCCATAAAGGCTTGCTCCAAGACTTTCTGTAGAGCCTCCATATGCGCTTCTGAACTGAGTAACAGTGATAACACAGAGATCTTTGAAGGACTCTGTAACAGCTGATCAACAATGTTATATTCACTCCTTTGGATGAGCTTCAGCATCTCATCACTATTTTTCGAAAGGTCGGGATTACTGGATTGACCGACTGATGGATCGAGAGCTTCTGTCTGAAGTTCCTTTTCCTTGTTAGGTTCTCTAACTCCTCGGTTGAAGATTCGACCGCTCCGTGTTACACGACTAATGTCTGCAATATTCACGACGGAGGGTAATGGAATTTCCTTTCCATTTTCAACTGTCGTTGCACCGTATTTGTAAGGGATAGCCTTAGTTGATTCATACGGTGTTGGTCCCGGCAGATAGATGACTACGGGAACCTTCTGATTTTTCTGACCATCATACGTAATCTCGATCCGTTCCCGGTTGGGAATTTTAGATTCGTTAAGTAGAGGGATGATGGCAAAAACATCCCTGGTCTTGTGATGACCAGAGATCGTGACAACATCCTCAACTTGATCGGCAAGGTAGTTCGGCGTCCAGTTGATGGGTCCAGAACCCGGATATGGGCAAATCTCTCCACGATCCACCTGACCCTGAAGAGTTGCTCTCACAAGGTAACACCCTTGGTTACTTTCCGAACAGACGCTACAACGGTCATAATTGTGTGGTGGCACCTGGCCACGCCCACTTTGAATACAATGTAACCTCACTAGGTTAGCTTCCACAGATCGGACATCCTGACTCTGACGCCGAGTAGGATTCCTGTTATTGATACTAATTTGCTGAGTATCTTTATCCATGTAGATTGGCATCCACCAGTGATTTAATAAGTGCTGAAGTGCCTCCTGGACAAGGGTACAACCTCGATCGTTTTCGCAACCCGCTTTACAACTTTGATAGTCATGTGATACCAGGAATCCGAGTCGGACCTGTTCAGCATGTAACTCTACTAAGTTGGTATTCATCACGCGAATATCAAATATCTGAACCATGTTGATCTGATAAAGGTTCCTATCATGGTAGTCTTGGATCCATCCAAGATCCATCTGACGCTGGAGGGCCTCTTGTATGAAAGAGAATCCCTGTTTGTTTATCGAGCAAGTCAGACAGGAACTGTAATCGTGCCGCGGCAGATTATGATACTAGCTTTGCCTTGAATGCATCGCCACCAAGTTGACATTCATTGCACGGATATCGTGGTTCTGAATGATGTTGGAATTTGTATGGGTCATGTTAACTCCACGAACTCGGTGCTCTTGGATCCATCCGAGATCCATTTGTTCCTGTAGAGCTGCTTGTACTACAGAACATCCTTGATTGTTTTTAGAGCAGACATCACATTGATGATAATTATGAGGTGGCACATGGCCATATCCACTCTGTCTACAATGCATCTTGACCAGATTGGTTTTCAACATGAGTACATCATGAATTTGATAGACATCATTAGTCTATTTCTCAATCAAGTTGACTGCAGCTTTCTCATGTTGAGGCAGCGGGTTTGTGAGAACATTAGGATTTGTATCCTTGAAGGATAAGACCCCGCTCCTAACAAGCTTTTGCACGCCGGACTTGAAATTGAGACAAGTCTCAATGTTATGCCCTGGACCTCCTTGATGATAAGGGCAAGTTTGATCCACCTTAAACCAGAAAGGTGGATTTTCCGGTACTGTAAGAGGAGACTTAGTCTGAATGTGCCCCTTAGCCAGAAGTAACGGAAATAGTTCTGCGTACAACATGGGTATAGGATCAAACCCTGATGGTCGTGTTGTACGGTTGTTGTTATATAGAGGACGAGCCTGTTGAAGAGGCTGTTCTGTCCTTTGCTGATTAGGTTGGCTCTGCGCAACCTGAGGTTGATACGTAGGAATAGGCGCAGGGCTGATAGCAGGAGTTATAACTGCTACTGGTTGATAACGTCGCCTTTGCTTTCCGAGAGAGATATTCCCAATATCTTGCTCTTTTTTCTTAGGGAGAGCACTACCGTATCGTTTTGTACTGCTCGTTGATCCAGCGTCTTTTGCCAAACGTCCTTCTCGGACGGCTTCCTCAAGATGAACTCCCATGCCCACCATCTCGGTGAAGTCACTGGGTGCACTGGCAACCATTCGGTCATAGTAAAATGAGCTTAAGGTTTTTAAGAAGATATTTGTCATCTCTTTTTCCTCAAGAGGTGGACAAATCTGAGCGGCAATTTCACGCCATCTCTGGGCGTACTCCTTAAAGGTTTCCTTGTCCTTTTGCGACATCGATCTGAGTTGATCTCTGTCGGGTGCCATGTCCAAATTGTATTTGTATTGTTGGACGAAGGCAGTGCCAAGATCTCTGAATGTGCTGATCGTGGCGTGGTTTAAACCCATGTACCATTTGAGTGCGGCACCGGTTAAACTATCCTGGAAGTAGTGAATCAGTAGGTCCTGATTCTCCGTCTGAGCTGACATCCGCCGAGCGTACATCACCAGATGGCTTTGAGGGCAAGAGTTACCCTTGTACTTTTCAAAGTCAGGCACTTGAAATTTGTGCGGGACTTTTACATTGGGGACCAAGCAAAGGTCTGCGGCGTCCTTTCCAAATAGATCCTGATCGCGAATGGCTTGTAGTTCCTTCTGCATTTCCAGGAACTGCTCCTGGAATTCATCCATTCTATCGAACATAGTTTCCTCCTTACCAGAAGGTATTGGTGGAACCTGTCCTTCCGGGACAGTGTGCACCACAGGGGGTGGTACCGTGACTACGGTAGTGAATCTTGGCGTTTCCCAAAGTTTTTAACCTTTAGGAGTCTTCAGTATGCCCCTTGCATCTTCGTTTTCCCGAAGTTTGTAACCTTCAGGCCCAGTGGCTTCTGTTGAGATTCCCTGATCTTCAGTGATTGGCGGAACATATCCTTGCGGGATATAGTTAACAGGCATGCCCCAAGGACGATCTTTCGGAATTTGATACCTAGGATCATACTTCTCCACTATGGGCGTTGAGGTGATCTCTGAGATCATAGTTCTTTGTAGCTGAGCTTCTGCCATGGCTTGCATGTCGTTACAAAGCTTTCTCATATCCTCTCTCAGAGCGTCGATCTCTTCTTTTAACTCTCTGTTTTCTTCCTCAAGATCATCCATCTTTTTCTGACGATTGGCCCGAGTATTGTACGAATGAGACAGTTTGACTCTAGAATCGAGACACAAACGTGAGATTCGTAGGTAAGAAGAATACACGATGTGAGAATGATGAATGCAATGATTATATTAATTATTTTTTGGTTTAATCAAAATAAACTTCGACAATTAGATTGCAAATATCAAACAGTGGGGAAACCCCTTTTTATTGAATTCAAAGGATTACAGAAATGGAAATACAGTAAATTACAAGATGCAGAAACATAAACCTAAGCTAATGGGTCCCGAGTCCTCTCTGAAGAGAAATCAGGTGCTGATTCAGGTACTTTCCTTTTCTTTGACCGGGGCTCTTGGGCCGTTGTCGGGTTGTCATTCCTTTGCCAAGTGAAAGGAGGAAGCAAATTCCTTTGGTCATCTTGATTCTCTACAGCATGTTGCTCCAAAATTTCAATCAGAGCATCTTTCTCTTTCAGTAATTGCTGTATTTTGATACACTCTATGTCGAGGGTGCGATACTTGTTCTTCCAAGACCTCCTCTCCTGTTGAACTCTGTTGAGAGTAACCTGAAGCTTTTCAGTCTCAGTCATGAAGTACATGACAGATTCTCTCGGCGAAAGAATTCCGTGACGAGGATAAGGCATCTTTAGCTTGAGAGCTCTAGTTTGTACCCAATGGAGATAAGGCTCCACAGAGACACAGTCCGGTTTTCCTAGAGACTCCCGTCCTTTCTTATGAACGTGTTTCCAAGCGTGCACTATTTCCATCTTTAGTGTTTTGTCATTTTCTCCTTCTTTGAAGAAAAGACCTTCCAGATGAATACTCCGTGGGACGTGTCTCATCGGGTATCCAAATTGACGACGAACCAACACTGGATGGTAATTGATTCCTCCCTTAGTTCCTATAAGGGGTACGTTGGGGAAGTTTCCACAACGGTCAATGATCCTGATTCCATCATAAATCCTATTACACCAATCTATATCAGAGTTGGTGAGAGACATGATCTTCTGCGACCAGCGCAAGGCATTCTTATGATCCCAGAAAGCAGCAGACTTAGGCAAATGGGAGATATACCATTTATAAAGCAGAGGTACACAACATGTGATCTCCCCTCCGCTGAACAAATTTCCTAAGTGTACAGAATGATATGCATCTGCGAGCAAAGTCGGTACAGGGTTTCCAATGAGAAAAATCTTAATGGAGTTAATGTCGACGAAGTTATTGATGTTGGGAAACAAAAATAACCCGTAGGTGAGCAAGACAAAGACGCTTTCAAAAGCAGTCAAGTTTCCTATACTGGCAAAATACAGTGCTTTCTTTGTCAAGAACTGGGCTGGTAAACCTTGGATGCCACCCTTAGTGGTTAGGCGAGTCCTAACCTCAGACTCGTCCAAATGAATTGCTCTTGCAATGGTCTGATTCTTTGGAATTTCTTCCAGTCCAGAAAATGGAGCTCGATCAGTAATGTGTAGATCGATCATATGAGAATACTCCTCCAGCGTTGGTGCGAGCTGGTAATCCGGGAATGTAAAGCAGTGATAAACTGGATCATAAAACTGAATGAGCGCATCCATGATTCCCTCAATCACATGGACTCTTAGCAGAGATAGCAAACCTCCGTATTTGGCTGAAGGCCTCTTGGTTTATGATCATCCTCTCTAACCTTCTCAAATCCTCTAGCTTTGGAACCTTGAAGGTATACCTATGGGTTCTCCTTATACCGAAATCCATTAGCACAATCCTTTTCTCTGATATTTGCAATCACATTCTTAGTTTAATTTGAAAAATAGAGAGACTAGAAGAGAAATTTTTTTTGAATGTTTTAATGTTTTTTTAAATAAATGCATGAATGCAGCACACAAAAACATAGAAAAAACATGGGGTCAAAGGGTCGTTGTCATGAAGTCAAGGCTCTACCCATCCGCAAAGGTTTATACTAAGGTGATTTTTGTACCTGTACTCATTATCATCAGCTCCTCCCAGGAAAGCAAAACAACAAGCGGATCGCCAGCGAGTTGTAAAGCAATCTTAAAGTAAGTACCATTCATCGAGAATAGATCACCAGCCTCAAATGAGGGTAGTATCGCGTGACAACTATTTCCGATAGCTTCTGTACTACAAAAGGGTTTGGCTCCTCAGCTTCTCAGACATCACAATTGGCCCATTGTCTAGGTGAAAGAATGGGTTGCATTGGTCAGCCTCCACTGAGGTTGATGGTCGACCTCGTCGCCATCACTTATCTTAAGTGTATACTTAATCTTTCCACATGCGGCATCACACGCATTCCCATTAGCAGAAAAATAAACACGTATAGCAATTAGGAAAAGCAGTATATATATTTGTCCTAATGTCCTAGACTTTTAAAAGCTAAGAATCTTAAGTTCCTGACAGAAAATGGTTTCCCGGCGGACTCACCATCCTGTGGTTTCATTCCAAATTAACAGCGTTTTGACCTAAGATCCTAGTGACGTCAAGGTTTCAAGAGATAAGAGGAACAAAATGCCTTGAAAGGCGCCTTTTTTTGTGGTACCTCAGTCCAAGATTTCTACCTAGGAGACGAGAAGAGAAAAAGATCCCTAGATTCTCCCCAGCAGAGTCGCCATTTTTCTGTGGAAAATGGGGACGATGATGACTAAGCAAAAACAGATCCTCAATGATCGTCCCCAGCAGAGTCACCATTTTTCTGTAGCGAGTGATTTTTGGATGTGGTTGCGAAGCACGATCGCTCTAGTACTACAATTCGATTCATTTTTTATCCTATTAAAGCTGATGAAGGAAGGGACATAGATGTCTCCAACTAACCCTGCTTGCATACTGAGATTAAACAGTCAAAACTGTTGGTTTACAGATGCTACAAAGATTCGGGGTCTCTCCTTGGTTATTTTTTCGAAAAGAGGTGTTTTAGGCTATCCGTTGAGATGTTAGGACGGATGTATATGAAAGTATGGGATTTTGGGTTCTTGTTTAGTGTGCTCGCTAAGATTTTTTCTTTCAATCTTATGCCTACGTATTCCCGTTTACCGAAACAGGGAAATCAAAGCGTTCGTAGTTCCTCCTATTCTATGGGAGGAAATGGTTGTTTTGGTGTCTTGTTCAAAGCCCAAGACGTGAAGCTATAGGTGGTTTGTATCTTGTTCAAAGCCCAAGATGTGAAGCTGAAAGTGTTGACCTTAGAGAGATTTTGTCACCTCTAAAGGGGTCTGTTTGTCACAACTATTGGGTGACTGACTGTAAAGCAGGATTACTTTAACCGGGGTTTGTGAATCCGACAATGCCTTAATTTCCTTTATAGGGGATTTTAACCTGAAGGAGAAGACTTTAACTCAGTTTAGAGCAATTCCATCTTTCCTTAGGAATTTCTCATACTAAAAGAGGACATTGGCATGGATGTAGATGATCCAGAGGCTTGCCGCTTATAGCAATTAGATGAAGGGGAAGGAGTTGTTGATGTTTGTGTACTGTGAACGAGGTACAGTTTTGATGCTAAAAGGTTTATTGGATCAACCAGTGGTTTTCTTGTACAAAGCCTAAGAGGAGGCTAATATGTGTCTCGTACAAAGCCCGAGAGAGAGGGTAAAAGTTTTTGACTCAACAAGGAAGTCTTTTGGTATCTCATATAAAGCCCGAGATAGAGGCTATTTGACTCAATAAGAGAGTTTTTTTGTATCTCGTACAAAGCCCGAGAGGGAGGATGTTGTTTGTTTTGCTCAATAAGAACCTTTTTGTATCTCGTATAAAGCCCGAGATGGAGGCAAAAGGGGTGATTGACTCAACGAGGGAGTCTCTTATGTGTCTCGTACAAAGCCCGAGAGAGAGGCTAAATGTTGTTTGACTCCACTGGGGAGAATCATTGTATAAAGCCCAAGAGGAGACTATGGTTACTGTTTCAGTTGAGTGACAGGTCCAGTATACTGATTTTGAAAGAGAAAATCAGTTCTTATATGAGCAACACTGTACTCAAGGATTTGATTCGAGGATCCGGGTTATTCCTGTTCTTTAAGGAATTGGGAAATCTGAAGGGTATTGAGACTGTCCGAGTCTACGGGTTTCCTTCCTATTTTTGAAGGGGGTCACTTGAGAATGTCTTTGAGACTCAAGGAGATTAGACTGTCCGTGTCTAGAGTTTCATCTTTTGTACTATGCTTTGAGAAATAGTAGTAGACTCTTTGAAAGGAATGTTCTATGCAGATGACTAAGTTCTGTTCCTATACCTTTAGGAGGTCGTCGGGACAATTTTTACGAAGCCCAAGAGGAGGCTGGAAACTTTTAAGAAGCCGACGGGTCTTTGTACGAAGCCCAAGAGGAGGCTATCATTCCCGGAGGAAGAGATCATTATACGAAGCCTAAGAGGAGGCTGTGAATACTTCTAAGAAGCCGGCGGGTCCTTGTACTAAGCCCAAGAGGAGGCGGGGTTGCTTTTAGGAAGCCTGTGGGTCCTTGTACGATGCCCAAGAGGAGGCCGATGCTTTTAAGAAGCCGATGGGTCCCCAAACCCCGAGAAATTCAAGGCAGGCTATTCACGAGGAATAGATCAAGCCAGGAAAGTTCGAGAATTTGGAAGAAACTCAAAGATGCCATTCACGGAGAATACATTCATCTCTGGGAGTAGAGTTTCTTGACAATTCCTAATGAGGACAGCCGAAGAGAAGACTGTATCTGGTGATCCTATTGGGGATCTAGTTGTCTATTTCTACGAATAAACGAAACGGCTTCACCTAGTTCTAGACGTAGTTGCCGGGGAAACTCTAAATATCTATACTATTATTACACATTTGATATGAGTTTATGAAAGTAAACTTACAGCGATACAGCCCCACAATACAGTTATATGTATATGAAAGCGGTAAATGAAAGCAATAACCACTTACTCGGTTGTAGAGCTTCCATGCTGTTTGGTTAGTTGTTCAACAAAGACAGATTGAAAACAACAGTATATTCAAAATCAAAGAAGAAAGTGCTTTGAAAAAGAAAGATTTGGGGATTACAACTCAAGGAGAGGCCCAGAGTTTTATTAGTGAGCGCACTGTTGAATTTGTACAGAGGGACTTATACAAGTGACTGAGGCCCAAAAATTGTTTTTTGTACAAAGAGATGGGTCTTACACTCTCTCAAGAGGCCCAAAAAGATTTAAAGAAAAAGAGTGGGGCTTATAACACGATGTAGCGAGTGATTTTTGGATGTGGTTGCGAAGCACGATCGCTCTAGTACTACAGTTCGATTCATTTTTTATCCTATTAAAGCTGATGAAGGAAGGGAAATAGATGTCTCCAACTAACCCTGCTTGCATACTGAGATTAAACAGTCAAAACTTTTGGTTTACAGATGCTACAAAGATTCGGGGTCTCTCCTTGGTTATTTTTTCGAAAAGAGGTGTTTTAGGCTATCGGTTGAGATGTTAGGACGGATGTATGAAAGTATGAGATTTTGGGTTTTTGTTTAGTGTGCTCGCTAAGATTTTTTCTTTCAATCTTATGCCTATGTATTCCCGTTTACCGAAACAGGGAAATCAGAGCGTTCGTAGTTCCTCCTATTCTATGGGAGGAAATGGCTGTTTTGGTGTCTTGTTCAAAGCCCAAGACGTGAAGCTAAAGGTGGTTTGTATCTTGTTCAAAGCCCAAGATGTGAAGCTGAAAGGGTTTGACTTTAGAGAGAATTTGTCATCTCTAAAAGGGGGGGGGGGGGGGGGGGTGTTGTATGTCACAACTGTTTATAAAGGAGGATTACTTTAACCGGGATACGCGGATCCTAGTAATGCCATAATTTCCTTTATAGGGGTTTTAACCTGAAGGAGAAGACTTTAACTCAGTGTAGAGCAATGCCATCTTTCCTTAGTAATTTCTCATGCTAAAAGAGGGGCAGTGACATGGATGTAGATAATCCAGAGGCTTGCCGCTTACAGTAATTAGATGAAGGGAACGGAGTTGTTGATGTTTGTGTACTGTGAACGAGGCACAGTTTTGATGCTAAAGGTTGATTGGATCAACCAGTGGTTTTCTTATACAAAGCCTAAGAGGAGGCTAATATGTGTCTCATATGAAGCCCGGGAGAGAGGCTAAAAGGTTTTGACTCAACGAGGGAGTCTTTTGGTAACTCGTATAAAGCCCGAGATGGAGGCTATTTGACTCAACAAGAGAGTTTTTTTGTATCTCGTACGAAGCCCGAGATGGAGGCTGTTGTTTGTTTGGCTCAATAAGAACCTTTTTATATCTCGTATAAAGCCCGAGATGGAGGCGAAAAGGGTGATTGACTCAACGAGGGAGTCTCTTTATGTGTCTCGTACAAAGCCTGAGAGAGAGGCTAAACGTTGTTTGACTCCGCTGGGGAGGATCATTGTACAAAGCCCAAGAGGAGGCTATGGTGACTGTTTCAGTTGAGTGACAGGTCCAGTATACTGATTTTGAAAGATAAAATCAGTTCTTATATGAGCAACACTGTACTCAAGGATTTGATTCGAGGATCCGGGTTATTCCTGTTCTTTAAGGAAGTGGGAAATCCGAAGGGTATTGAGATTGTCCGAGTCTACGGGTTTCCTTCCTATTTTTGAAGGGTTCACTTGAGAATGTCTTTGAGACTCAAGGAGATTAGACTGTCCGTGTCTAGAGTTTCATCTTTCGTACTATGCTTTGAGAAACAATAGTAGACTCTTTGAAAGGACTGTTCTATGCAGATGATTAAGTTCTGTTCCTATACCTCTAGGAGGTCGTCGGGACAATTTGTACGAAGCCCAAGACGAGGCTGGAAACTTTTAAGAAGCCGACGGGTCCTTGTACGAAGCCCAAGAGGAGGCTATCATTCCTGGAGGAAGAGATCATTATACGAAGCCTAAGAGGAGGCTGTGAGTACTTCTAAGAAGCCGTAGGGTCCTTGTACTAAGCCCAAGAGGAGGCAGGGTTGCTTTTAGGAAGCCTGTGGGTCCTTGTACTATGCCCAAGAAGAGGCCGATGCTTTTAATAAGCCGATTGGTCCCCAAACCCCGAGAAATTCAAGACAGGCTATTCACGAGGAATAGATCAAGCCAGGAAAGTCTGAGAATTTGGAAGAAACTCAAGAGATGCCATTCACGGAGAAAAGATCATCTCTGGGGAGTAGATTTTCTTGACAAGTGCTTTTAAGAAGCCTGTGGGTCCCCAAACCCCGAAAAGTTCAAGACATGCCATTCACCGACAATAGATCAAGCCAGGAAAGTCCGAGAATTTGGAAGAAACTCAAGAGATGCCATTCACGGAGAAAAGATCATCTCTGGGGAATAGAGTTTCTTTGACAACTTCTATGAGTGACAGTCCATGAAAGGGTTCACAGAGAATGCTGCCTTTCATATCTCCATATTGTTTAACCCCAAGAGGAGGGAAGACTGTGTCTGGTAATCCTATGGGGATCTAGTATTGACTATTTCTACGAATAAATGAAACGGCGTCACCTAGTTCTAGACGTAGTTTCCGGGGAAACTCTAAATATCTATACTATTATTACACAGTTGATATGAGTTTATGAAAGAAGACTTACAGCGAAACAGCCCCACAATACAGTTATATGTATATGAAAACGGTAATGAAAGCATATAAACACTTACTCGGTTGTAGAGCTTCCATGCTGTTTGGTTAGTTGTTCAACAAAGAAAGATTGAAAACAACAATATATTCAAAATCAAAGGAGAGAGTGCTTTGAAAAAGAAAGATTTGGGGCTTACAGCTCAAGGAGAGGCCCAGAGTTTTATCAGTGAGCGCACTGTTGAATTTGTACAGAGGGACTTATACAAGTGACTGAGGCCCAAAATTTGTTTTTTGTACAAAGGGATGGGTCTTACACTCTCTCAAGAGGCCCAAAAAAGTTTTAAAGAAAAAGAGTGGGGCTTATAACACGAGGGTAGGCCCAGATGATTTTTCGTTTAAAATGGCGATCGCGCGCGAGATTTTCTTTTAACGCGAAGGGGCTTATACAATATCTGAGGCCCAAAATGTCTTGGTTAAAAGGGGATTGGGTCTTACACTCTAATAGAGGCCCAAAGAGTTTTAAAGAAAAGAAATGGGTCTTACTACTCGAGGGTAGGCCCAAGGTTTGTTTTTCAACGGATGATGATCGCGTCGAACTTTTTGAAATACAACGGGACTTATACAATAAGTGAGACCCAAAATGGGTTGTATTTACAAAGGGTTGGGTCTTACACTCTATTAGAGGCCCCAGAATTAATCCAAAAACCCCTAATTTGTTTTCAAAATGTGTTTTAATTGAATAAAAATTCAATTAAAATGATCAAAATTGTTTAACGTATGGAAAATAAATTGTGATCTTGGATTAATGCTTTAAAAATTAAGTATTGACCTACAAAATAATTAGAAAGCATTAAAAGTTGAAAAATCAAGGTGGAAAAAATATTTTAAATGTCAAAAACAATTAAAACATTAATTCTTTGCAAGAATATCAATTAAACAAAATAAATAATATTTTTGGGATTTTTTGGGAAAATAAATTTTTTTAACATTTTTGTGAATTATTAAAAAAAGAATCAACTCAAAATCATTAAAACTCAGAGAGAAATTAATTTTTGAATCAATTAAATAAAATCACAAAATTCAAATATTCAAATATTGGAAAATGGCGCCAAGAACAAAGGCAAGAACACGCGCGTTTTTCAGTTTTAACCAGATTTGCATTTTCTCTCCAATCTCACTGAATACTTAATCATATCATGCAATCCACATACCAATCAACTCGTTTCAACCTCACGATCATGTCCATGGTATTTAATTTCATTTCAATTAAACATATAACAAGAAATCATGAAAAATCCTCAAGAACCCTAATTTCTGCATGAAGGCTAGGATTTTTGATACACGATTCAAACAATGCAATTAATTGAGGGGAAACATTCCATGCATGATTATGAACATATGGCCAAATTATTGTGCAGCAAAAATTGCATGGATCATAGAGTTAGAAGAGCTCATGCTTACCACTTGCAGCTGGTGATCGTGATTTGTGTTGGAGGTGTTACAGCTAGGTTCCAATGATCTGGATAGCTTCCCTAGGTGCCATGGAGTGTGTATGAATGCTTGGAATGGATTGAAATGGTTTGGAGCTGAAGATGGTACCTCAACTGCAAAACTATGAAGAACTTGAGCAATTGGCTGGTGATTTTGTGAAATCTGTGTTCCAGATGTTATGTGAGTGTTTGGATCACTTCTATATGATGTATGTGAGGTGTGTGAGTGATTGGTTTGATTGGAAAAGCTCTCAAACTCAAAACCCGATAGTGACTTGCCTTAGAAGGCAAAATTGGAGTGAAAGAAGAGATTTTGAGGAAAGCATCTGTTTGATGGCTTTGTTGTACTCAAACTGATCACAATTGAGCTCTATTTATAGTAGAGCAAGTTTGTTTTGGGATCCACAGTGAATGGCAACTTCAGCAGGTGTTTGTTCAATGTTGGCCAATGGAAATGCAAGTCTCCTCTAGCCATTGACTAGAGGTTAGGGCACAGGGTTGTGGTTCCCTTGGTCTTGGATAAGTCTTGACTGAATTCAGTTGAGAATGGCTCAGTCCATGCCACCTTGATGCTTCCATTGAATGCTCCAATCCAAAATTGGAGTCTTGTCCCTATTTTGGCCATTCTAGGTTCAACATGCTATTTCTTGTTCCAAAGACTTTGGAGGCTTGGCTCAGTGATTGTCCCCTTTAGATTCAATCCTCAGAGGTGTCAAAGTGGATAGGAGCATTTGGATTTGGCTGATTTTGGCAAATCGACCAAAAATGCAAAATCTGCCTTGCCTTGACAGATTTCAACAAGGCAACTTGCCAATGTCATATCTCATGACTCAAATTGAATTTGGTAATGTTCTTGGCCATTTTGGAAAGCCCTTACATGATACAACAACAATTTGAACATGTTTGGTTTTGATCTCTTTTGAATCCAAGTGAAAAATCCCCCTATATTTGGCAAAAAGTAGGGAAAAACCTGACTTAGTGAAATTTTCACTAAGTGTTGGAACAAAATGACTTTTCTTGATTTTGATCACTCCATAACTCAAAATCCATGAGGAATTTGGACATAGGTCAGTATGAAGCTTTTGTAGAGGGCAATGAGATCTACAAATCAAGCTTTGAATGGGGACCAATGGCCTTGTGGTTTAGGAGTTATGATCCTCCAAAGTTGGCACATTAGTGTCACTTTTTCCATAACTTAGAAATTTTTCTAAGTTTTTATGGTTACCCCTTTTACAAGTTATCCCACTTTCTTTGATTTTTTTTTTATGAATGATGATTCAAATCATACATTAACATCATTTTAGGGTTAAAAATCCATTTTGGTGAAAAATCTCAAAAAGTCAAAGTTGACTTTTGTGCACAGTTGACTTTTTATCAGATGAATTCCAAATTGTGCAATTCTTCAGGAAATCATGTCCTTGACCTAAATCAAACTTGATGGACATGTTCCATGGGTGTCATAGGGTATATTGAATCATGTCTTAGGGTTTGGGAGCATGTCCTGGTCAAAAGTCAAAGTTACAGTTGACTTTTCTCGCGAAACCCTAATTGTGGTGCAGATGAAATTGAGACTTGTTGCTCAAGCTTCTTGGATTAATACATTGTTCCAAATGGATCAATATAGTTCATTAGAGACCCTCAAACCCTCTCTTGAGGTCTTGGCTCATGATTTGCCCTAAAAGTCAACTTAGGGGTGAATTAGGTCAAGAAACCCTAATTCCTGATTTTTGATGTATGCATCCCCTGAGGTCAAATTGACTTGATGCTTGAGTCCATGAGGTTCCATGGAGTATATTAGGTTATGTTTTGGATCATTGGCTTGTGCCCAGATGAAAAATTTCCATCTGGAGGCCCTGGTCGACCAAAACCCTAATTTGGTGACACTGTCGATCTTGAGACTTGATCCACCTAGAAGGGAGCAGCCTTGTGCTTAATCCTTGAAATGGGAGTCCTTTTGATCCATTGTGGATATTCTAGAGGCTAGACAAGTTGAAGATCAAGTCATTCCTTGATTGATCCTTTGTCTAAGGCACTGAGAGGGCTTAAAACCCTAATTTTGATTGTAGTGAATGCTCAACAACCCTTGAGGCATTTGATGAGGCATGATGGTTCATCCATATTGTGATGATGATTTGCACAATGATGGGAAATCTTAGTGGTCAAAATTTGGGGTATGACAGATGCCCCTATTTAATCTTCTTGGACCCGAAGGTGTGAATGACGAAGGTATTCGGGCATTCGGGGTGCAAGAGGATTAAATATCGGAATACCCAAAATTTTGATGGCGTATATGAATGGTAATTCATGCATTCATCTTCTTTCGCTAAGCAATGATGCTTAGAAAAGGTAAACTTCCCCTCGATCCTGGTTTCCTACCAAGGAACTGGTATCAGTTTCTTATTTAAACTTCCCCTCGATCCTGGTTTCCTACCAAGGAACTGGTCTCAGTTTCTGATTTTAAACTTCCCCTCGATCCTGGTTTCCTACCAAGGAACTGGTCTCAGTTTCTGATTTTAAACTTCCCCTCGATCCTGGTTTCCTACCAAGGAACTGGTCTCAGTTTCTGATTTAAACTTCCCCTCGATCCTGGTTTCCTACCAAGGAACTGGTCTCAGTTTCTTTCGTCAATAAACTTTATTGACAAGGGACGCTATTCATAGCGGCTTTCCTTCAAACTTCTCACCGAATTTTCCTGGGGAGATGCCATTTGAGTGGAAAAAGTTTTGATGTCAGACTTGCTGGGGAACCCAGTCGTCTGAATTGTAGAGGTGCACAAACTTCTCTGTTTGGAGATGCCATTTGCCTAATCTACTGTGGAAAACGAGTCTCTTGAGAGACTGCCTTCGTTCGGGGTCTTTACATCATACTTTTCTCGGAGATCTTCTCAGAGAAATGCCATATGATGTGATCTAATTTTGAGGTGTCGATGACCTTTTCCTCAGTGGGTTTTTCGGAGAAAAACTGCCGTACTGCCGAATCTCTGTTTAAGAGGCTTTCTCTGGGGATTTTCCTTAATCCGGGAAAGCAAGGATATCATCTTCAATGGCGAAGAGTGACATTTGGTAAAGGTTCTCTGGTCTTTCAGAGGTTCAAGTTATCAAAGTGGTCAAGGACCCAACTTCAATCCAGAAATAAACTGGAGAAGAGATCGTTCAAACACAACATTTCTTAATCGAGGAAAAAACTGACAACTCGACCGAGGGGACATCTATCACTAGGGATAAGATAGTCTGGAGTGATAGTGATGCGATATGAATGAGAATGCAAATAGAATGCATGATGTATGTATATTTATGCTGACAAAACTGAAGCGACATACCAACTAAAAAATGAACATGACCGGATACTCGGCCATCGTGGGGCGAAGAAGTATCGCTGGTTCAGAATAGAAATTCCACCTTACTTAGGAAAGATAGTCCCTGTTGGGAGCTATGTTGGTCGGGCTTAGGAGATAAGAACTCGGCCGGTGGTGTCAAACGAAACATGGTCTCTGACATAGTTGATCCTTCGTTCAGGCGTCCTGGTTTAGAAGGAGTACTTTGATTCTGCACTTTGAAGTACGCTTACTTCTGAAGAGGCGATCGATGTTCTTCTGATGTTCAACAGTCAAAAGAAATTGCCGTCTTTATTTTAAAAGCAGAAAAAGTTTAACAAGTAAATTCATTTTTGTTTCATTTCAAGAATCGTTAATCATATTTAAAACGCCATTCTGTAAAGCTAAAACAAATAAGAATTACAAACAAAAGCACAAGGGCTCAAATTTTATTGATAAGATCGAGATCAGCCAAACGCGTGATTCCAAAGAGTATATACAAAGTTTGAAAATGGTAATTTACAGGGAAAAGGGCTACGTTGAAACATAACGACCGCTATCCTTCTACCAACTTTGAATTCGGGGCATCCTGAGCTTCAGTCGAAGATGACCTTGACTGGAATTTTCCTCCGATGGATGGTATAACTGCTGCTGCTGAGGGACTTGCCTCTGTTGAACATAGTTACTTGCCATTATCCCTAATTTTTGCCTGGATTGTACTATGATGTTTCCAATCCATCGGGATGATTTTTTTTCATGTCTCTAACTTTTGCCTGGACCGCCCTTTCGGGTTTTCAATCCACCGAGACGTTTTTTTTTAGTTTAGGCGAAGTATTTCTTGACTACATCAACATTCGTGGGGTAGGCAAATTCCTCTCCATCCATGGTTGCAAGTCTCAAGGCGCCGCCTGAGAAAGCTTTCGTGACCACATAGTGGCCGTCATAATTCGGAGTCCACTTGCCTCGCGAATCAGTGAGAAATGATTGTATCTTCTTGAGCACAGGTCTCCTTTCCTGAAGACACGAGGTCGGTCCTTTTTGTCAAACGTCCTCTTCATTCTCTATTGATACAATTGACCATGGCATAGTGCCGTGATTCTCTTTTCTTCGATCAGATTCAGTTCGTCGTGTCGGCTTTGACACCATTCAGCTTCGGTGAGCTTAGCTTCCATCAATACTCGGATTGACGGGATCTCTACTTCTATGGGGAACACTGCTTCCATGCCATATACTAGAGAGAAAGGGGTTGCCCCTGTTGAAGTGCGGACAGATGTACGATAACCGTGAAGAGCAAAGGGTAGCATCTCGTGCCAGTCTTTGTAGATTACAACCATCTTTTGAATGATCCTCTTGATGTTCTTGTTAGCCGCTTCTACCGCTCCGTTCATCTTTGGTCGGTAGGGAGATGAGTTATGATGTTCAATCTTGAACTCTGTGCACAACTCTTTCATCATCTTGTTGTTCAAGTTAGATCCATTGTCAGTAATAATCTCGCTTGGAACACCATAACGGCAGATGATATTGTTTTTGATAAAACGAACCACCACTTGTCGGGTTACATTGGCGAATGACGCTGATTCGACCCACTTGGTGAAGTAATCAACGGCTACTAGGATGAACCGATGTCCGTTTGAAGCCTTGGGCTCAATCAAACCAATCATGTCGATTCCCCATATGGAAAAAGGCCACGGGGAAGAGAGAACTTTGAGATGCGTTGGCGGTACATGAATTTTTTCGGAATATATCTGACACTTGTGACACCTCCTCATGTACTTGTAGCAGTCGGATTCCATTGTCAACCAATAGTACCCTGCTCTTAGAATTTTTCTCGCCATTGTGTGTCCGTTGGCATGAGTGCCAAAGGATCCTTCATGAATTTCTTTCATAAGCATGTCTGCTTCTGGTCTGTCTACACATCAGAGTCAGACCATGTCGAAATTTCTCTTATAAAGTGTATCACCACTCAGGAAGAAACTTCCTGCCAATCTTCTGAGGGTCTTTCTCTCTTTTCTGAATGCCCCAGGTGGATACTCTTGTTTCTGAAGGAAGCATTTGATATCATGATACCAAGGTTTATCGTCTATGACTGCTTCGATCATGAAGATGTAAGCGGGCCGTTCAAGGCGCATTATGTCGATCTTAGGTAACTCATTCCATTGACTTACACTATTCATAGAAGAGATAGTGGCTAATGCATCAGCCATGTGATTCTCATCACGAGGGATGTGATGAAACTCGACTCTGTTGAAGAAAGGTAGCAACCTTCTTGTGTAGTCTTTGTAAGGAATCAATCCTGATTGGTATGTGTTCCAATCTCCTTTTATCTGATTGATAACCAGGGCTGAGTCGCCATATACGTCCAAGTTTTTGATCCTTAAATCAATTGCTTCTTCGAGACCCATGATACATGCTTCGTATTCGGCCTCGTTGTTCGTACATTTGAACGTAAGTCTGGCAGTGAAAGGAATGTGGGTACCCTGAGGGGTAACAATGATTGCCCCAGTTCCATTTCCATAATGATTAATTGCTCCGTCAAAGACAAGTCCCCATTGGGAACTTGATTCTGGCCCTTCACTGGGTAGCGGTTCGTCGCAGTCCTTCATTTTTAGATACATGACATCTTCGTCTGGGAAGTCAAACCCGATTAGTTCTTGATTGTCAATCGGTTGATGAGCCAAATGATCAGCTAAAATACTTCCCTTAACGACTTTCTGAGCGTGGTACTCTATGTCATATTCTGATAACAACATCTGCCAACGGGAAATCCTTCCCGTAAGAGCAGGTTTTTCGAAAACATACTTGATTGGATCCATTTCGGAGATTAACCAAGTAGTATGACGAATCATGTATTGGCGAAGACGTTTGGCTGCCCAAGCCAAAGCGCAACAAGTTTTCTCAAGCATCGTGTCCCGAGTCTCGCAGTCGGTGAATTTCTTGCTCAAATAGTAAATGGCAGACTCTTTCCTTTTGGTTTCGTCTTGTTGGCCAAGTACACACCCCATTGAGTCCTCTAGGACCATGAGGTAAATGATCAGTGGTCTTCCTTCCACTGGAGGTGATAGAATCGACGAATTCAACAGGTATTCCATAATACTGTCGAAGGCGGTTTGGCAATCTTCTGACCAAACGCAATCCTGGTTTTTTTGGAGTAACTTGAAAATCGGCGCACATGTCGCAGTCATGAGGAATATGAATCAGGAGATGTAGTTCAAACGTCCCAGGAATCCCCTGACTTGTTTTTCGGTTTTCGGAGAAGACATTTCTTGAATGGGCTTGACCTTGTCAGGATCAACCTCAATTCCTTTCTGGATGACGATGAACCCTAAAAGTTTCCCTGAACGGACACCGAAGGTGCACTTGTTAGGATTCAAGCGGAGTTTATACTTTCGCAAACGCTCGAATAGTTTTGACAGGTGGGTCACATGCTCCTCTTCTGTCTTAGATTTTGCAATCATGTCATCGACATATACCTCTATCTCTTTGTGTATCATGTCATGAAACAGAGTAGTCATGGCCCTTTGATAGGTTGCCCCGACGTTCTTTAAACCGAACAACATCACCTTGTAACAAAAGGTACCCCATGGGGTAATGAACGAAGTTTTCTCCATGTCTTTCGGCGCCATTTTGATTTGGTTATAGCCCGAGAATCCATCCATGAAGGAGAAGACTTTAAACTTTGCTGTACTGTCTACCAGCATGTCAATGTGTGGTAAAGGAAAGTCATCCTTTGGACTAGCCTTGTTCAAATCTCTGTAGTCAACACACATTCTGACCTTTCCGTCCTTTTTGGGAACGGGTACAATGTTGGCTAACCATTGAGGATACTCTGATGTGGCGAGGAAACCTGCATCAATCTGTTTCTGTACCTCCTCTTTGATTTTGATGGCCATGTCCGGGTGAGTCCGTCTCAACTTCTGCTTTACTGGTGGACATTCTGATCTTAACGGTAAGTGATGTTCCACGATGCTGGTATCCAACCCTGGCATATCTTGATAGGACCAAGCGAATACATCGGCGAATTCTTTGAGAAGCTTTATCAAACTCTCTTTGGCAGTTGGACTGAGCAGTGCCCCAATCCCGATTTCTTTTCTCTCTTTTTCTGAACCTAAGTTTACTGTTTCCAATGGTTCTTTGTGAGGTTCAATGGACCTTTCCTCTTGTCTGAGTAGTCGGGAGATCTCTTCTAGAATTTTGTTGTCATCTTCTTCTTTAGCCTCGAATACCGGGAACTCAAAGTTGGGAGAAGACATCGGATCGTATGTTTCAATGGGGTTTAAAACAAGCAATCTGCATGACGTGATGATTCGTGTTTAGAAGAGATAGAGAAAATGCAAGTGTGTGCAGTGTTTTATTTTACTGCTTGTTTTTATTTTTAATTGTTTTTTAGGATTACCATTTTCTGAAAAAGCAAAAAGAGAAAACAACAATTAATGCAGAAATTACAGAACGACGTTATTTTATTAATGAACAAGTCGATTATTGAAACTACAGCCCTATAAAACAAAACTCTGTCGCTTCGGGCAAAGCGAAGAGGGAAATTTACAGAAAGCGAGCCCTATCAAAACATCAGTTTCACCTGGGAAGGGTGAAAGGTTAAAGATGGAAATTACTTTGACTGATGAACGATCTTCGGAACCTCGACGGCAACCCATTGGCGGCGAACTCCTCGGTGAATCACAAAGTCTGGAACCTTCCTTGATTTATCTTAAAAAATGACACTGATTTCTGGTGGAGCAGGATCATTGGAATCTGTCTCCCTGGCAGAATTGTCGTAGGAGAATTCCTCTGTTATATTTTGCATAGCATTTGTGCTCTCAGCTGTATCTGCCCATCCAGTAGGCTGGATATCTTCGAGTCTGATACGAGAGCTTTCGGGAGCAGTGTACCTGACCATGAAGTCGTATTTTCCACTTGGTTCTCCCAAGGTGTCCCAAACTTCTTTGGAACTGGAGGAGTCATTTCTCTCGATGACGTTAACCTCGGGAAAAGCATAGTTGATGAATTCAAGTCCTGCAAATGTTGCAAATTCATCGTCATGTTGAGTAGTTTCTAAATGACCTGAGTGTTGATCCCATGACATGGCGGGGACACATGTATTCTGTTCAATGATGCTCAGCTGAGTTTCATTACTCGGCTGACTTTCTGGCCCCAAGTCTCCTGGGTAAGGTTGCCACATTGGCAGACCATCCATTGGGCCATAGTAGTTGTGGTCAAAATTGTCTTTCATCAGAGTGTCTTCCTTTAATGAATTTGACGGAGCACGGCATCCTTCTGGATCACAATCTCCATATATCATTTCGACGTCTGACCGTGGTATAAATCTCAGACTCGGTGCGGGATAACAAAATGGTATAGGCACCTCTTCCTGAGACATATAACCGTCCTCGTTAAGGTAGGACTTCCATTCTTCATTTGTGTCAGAGGGATCTTCCTCATTGATAGCATGTACTGCTTGAGACACTGGGTGAAGGAAACCTCCACTGTGGAAGAAGTTTTGAAGGGGATGAAGACTTTCATCGTTGGCAGCCGTCTGAGTACAAGTTGTAGAAAAACCAAGACCCTTCTTTGTTGTATTGCCAGTAGGAATGACAAGCTGTCCCCATCCAGTTGTATCGGTACTCTCGACCACTTTGATAGCATCTTTGTATGAGGAAATCGAGGTTCCTTCTTTGAACTGATTGTTCTTGCTCACCGACAGTGCTTGGAACTGAGTTCCAATAACCTCCTCGGGTTCTATACCAGCAGATGATGACAAGTTGCTTACAAGCAAGGCTTGTTCCCCATAAACTGTGACAAGTTGATCGTTCTTGACGAACTTTAGCTTTTGGTGGAGGGTCGAAGTAACCGCTCCAGCCTGATGTATCCAAGGTCTTCCTAATAAACAACTTTATGTTGCCCGGATGTCCATGACCTGGAAAGTGACTTGGAAAGTGTGAGGACCGATAGTTATGGGAAGATCAACTTCGCCGATAACTATTTTTCTGGATCCGTCGAACGCTTTGACGACGACCTCACTGATTCTCATCGGAGGGCCTTTGAATGATAATTGCATCAAAGTGGACTTCGGCATAACATTCAGGGCTGACCCTGTGTCTACCAGTACGCTGGCTAAAGCATCGTCCTGGCAGTTAACTGTGATATTGAGCGCCATGTTATGACGACGACCCTCTTCGGGTAATTCCTCATCACTAAATCCCAAATTATTGCAGGAAGTGATGTTAGAGACAATGCTATCGAACTGTCTGATTGTTACATCCTGTTCCACAAAGGCTTGCTCCAAGACTTTCTGTAGAGCCTCCCTATGCGCTTCTGAACTGAGTAACAGTGATAACACAGAGATCTTTGAAGGAGTCTGTAACAGTTGATCAACAATGTTATATTCACTCCTTTGGATGAGCTTCAGCATCTCATCATTATTTTTTGAAAGGTCGGGATTACTGGATTGACCGACTGATGGATCGGGAGCTTCTGTCTGACGTTCCTTTTCCTTGTTAGGTTCTCCAACTCCTCGGTTGAAGATTCGACCGCTCCGTGTTACACGACTGATGTCTGCAATATTCACGACGGAGGGTAATGGAATTTCCCTTCCATTTTCAATTGTCATTGCACCGTATTTCTAAGGGATAGCCTTAGTTGATTCATACGGTAGTGGTCCCGGTAGATAGATGACTACGGGAACCTTCTGATTTTTCTGACCATCATACGTAATCTCGATCCGTTCCCGTCAAGTAGAGGGATGATGGCAAAAACATCCCTGGTCCTGTGATGACCAGAAATCGTGACAACATCCTCAACTTGATCGGCAAGGTATGGGTCCAGAACCCGGATATGGGCGAATCTCTCCACGATCCACCTGACCCTGAAGAGCTGCTCTCACAAGGTAACACCCTTGGTTACTTTCTGAACAGACGCTACAACGGTCATAATTGTGCGGTGGCACCTGGCCACGCCCACTTTGAATACAATGTAACCTTACTAGGTTAGCTTCCACAGATCGGACATCCTGACTCTGACGCCGAGTAGGATTCCTGTTGTTGATACTAATTTGCCAAGTATCTTCATGCATGTAGATTGGCATCCACCAGTGATTTAACAAGTGCTGAAGTGCCTCCTGGACAAGGGTACAACCTCAATCGTTTTCGCAACCCGCTTTACAGCTTTGATAGTCATGTGATACCAGGAATCCGAGTCGAACCTGTTCAGCATGTAACTCTACTAAGTTGGTATTCATCACGCGAATATCAAAGATCTGAACCATGTTGATCTGATAAGGGTTCCTATCATGGTAGTCTTGGATCCATCTGACGCTGGAGGGCCTCTTGTATGAAAGAGCATCCCTGTTTGTTTACCGAGCAAGTCAGACAGGAACTGTAATCGTGCCGCGGCAGATTATAATACTGGCTTTGCCTTGAATGTATCGCCACCAAGTTGACATTCATTGCACGGATATCGTGGTTCTGAATGATGTTGGAATTCGTATGGGTCATGTTAACTCCACGAACTCGGTGCTCTTGGATCCATCCGAGATCCATTTGTTCCTGTAGAGCTGCTTGTACTACAGAACATCCTTGATTGTTTTTAGAGCAGACATCACATTGATGATAATTATGAGGTGGCACATGGCCATATCCACTCTGTCTACAATGCATCTTGACCAGATTGGTTTTCAATAAGAGTACATCGTGAATTTGATAGACATCGTTAGTCTCTTTCTCAATCAAGTTGACTGCAGCTTTCTCATGTTGAGGCAGCGGGTTTGTGAGAACATTAGGATTTGTATCCTTGAAGGATAAGACCCCGCTGTCATACCCCAAATTTTGACTACTAAGATTTCCCATAATTGTACAAATCATCATCACAATATGGATGAACCATCATGCCTCACCAAATGCCTCAAGGGTTGTTGAGCATTCACTACAATCAAAATTAGGGTTTCAAGCCCTCTCTGAGTGCTTAGACAAAGGATCAATCAAGGAATGACATGATCTTCAACTTGTCTAGCCTTTCAAACATCCACAATGGATCAAAAGGACTCCCACTTCAAGGATTAAGCACAAGGTTGCTCCCTTCTAGGTGGATTAAGTCTCAAGATTGACAGTGTCACCAAATTAGGGTTTTGGTCGACCAGGGCCTCCAGATGGAAATTTTTCATCTGGGAACAAGCCAATGATCCAAAACATAACCTAATATACTCCATGGAACCTCATGGACCCAAGCATCAAGTCAATTTGACCTCAGGGGATGCATACATAAAAAATCAGGAATTAGGGTTTCTTGACCTAATTCACCCCTAAGTTGACTTTTGGGACAAATCAAGAGCCAAGACCTAAAGACATGATTTGAGGGTCTTTAATATACTATATTGATCCATTTACAACAATGGATTAATCCAAGAAGCTTGAGCAACAAGTCTCATTTTCATCTGCACCACAATTAGGGTTTCGCGAGGAAAGTCAACTGTAACTTTGACTTTTGACCAGGACATGCTCCCAAACCCTAGGACATGCCTCAATATACCCTATGACACCTATGGAACATGTTCATCAAGTTTTATTTAGGTCAAGGACATGATTTCCTGAAGAATTGCACAGTTTGGAATTCATCTGATAAAAAGTCAACTGTGCACAAAAATCAACTTTGAATTTTTGAGATTTTTCACCAAAATGGATTTTTAACCCTAAAATTATGTTAATGTATGATTTGAATCATCATTCATCAAGAAAAACCAAAGAAAGTGGGATAACTTGTAAAAGGGGTAACCATAAAACTTAGAAAATTTTCTAAGTTATGGAAAAAGTACCACTAATACACTAACTTTGGAGGGTCATAACTCCTAAACCACATGGCCATTTTTTCTCATCCAAAGATGGATTTGTAGCCCTCATTACCCTCTACAAAAACTTCAACTAGACCTAAGTCCAATTCATTAAGGATTTTGAGTTATGGAGTGATCAAAATCAAGAAATCACACTTTGTTCCAACACTTAGTGAAAATTTCACTAAGTCAGATTTTGCTTCACTTTTTGCCAAATGTAGAAGGATTTTTCACTTGGAATCAAAAGAGATCAAAACCAAACTTGTTTCAACAGTTGTTATATCATGTAAGGGCTTTCCAAAGTGGCCAAGAACATTGCCAAATTCAACTTACCCCATGAGATATGACATTGTCAAGTTGCCTTGCTGAAATCTGTCAAAGGCAAGGCAGATTTTACATTTTGGCTCGATTTGCCAAAATCAGCCAAATTTAAATACTCCTATCCACTTGGACACATCTGAGGATTGAATCTAAAGGGGACAATCACTGAGCCAAACCTCCAAAGTCCATGGAACAAGAAATAGCATGTTGAACCTAGAATGGCCAAAATAGGGACAAGACTCCAAATTTGGATTGAAGCATTCAATGGAAGCATCAAGGTGGCATGGACTGAGCCATTCTCATCTGAAATCAGTCAAGACTTATCCAAGACCAAGGGAACCAAAGCTATGTGCCCTAACCTCTAGTCAATGGCTAGAGGAGACTTGGATTTTCATTTGCCAACATTGGCCAAACCTACTTACCAGCTGCCATTCACTATTCCTTGCAAAACAAACTTGCTCTACTATAAATAGAGCTCAATTGTGATCAGTTTGAGTACACCAAAGCCATCTAACAGATGCTTTCCTCAAAATCTCTTTCTCTTGGCAAAAATGCCTTTCTTAGCAAGGTAGCTATCAGGTTTTGAGTTTGAGAGCAATTCCAATCAAACCAATCACTCACACACCTCATATACATCACATATGAGCTAATCAAACACTTAGATCACTTCTGAAACACCAATTTCACAAAATCACCAGCTGGTTGCTCAAATTTTCAATCAAGTTGCAGCTGAGGTACCACAAATTGATCCAGCCAATTTCAATCAAGTCCAACCATTCAAACACACTCCATAGGGTGTAGGGAAGCTGTTCAGATCATCACCACTCATCTGTAACACCTCCAAATCAAAAATCACATTGCACTTGCTGTCACGGCTTGGAGGTAAGCATATACTTGGTCATCTCTCAATCCATGCATATTTCCTCGCACAATAATTTGGCCATATGTTCATAATCATGCATGGAATGTTTTCCCTCAATTAATTGCATTGTTTGAATCGTGTATCAAAAATCCTAGCCTTCATGCAGAAATTAGGGTTCTTGAGGTTTCTTCGTGATTTCATGTTTTATGTTTAATTTAAAAGAAATTAAGTGTTATAAACATGATCGTGAGGTTGAGACGAGCATAATGATATGTGGATTGCATTATATGATTACGTATTCAGTGAGATTGGATGGAAAACGCAAATCAGCCAAACCCAGAAAAACGCGCGTGTTCTTGCTTGTGTTCTTGGCGCCTTTTTCACAAATTCAAATATTTGAATTTTGTGATTTTGTTTAATTGATTCAAAAATTAATTTCTCTCTGAGTTTTAATGATTTTGAGTTGATTCCTTTTTTAATAATTCACAAAAATGTTAAAATATTTTATTTTATCAAAAAATCCCAAAAATATTATTTATTTCATATAATTGATATTTTTGCAAAGAATTAATATTTTAATTGTTTTTGACATATTAAATATTTTTTCCACATTGATTTTGCAACTTTTAATGCTTTCTAATTATTTTGTAGGTCAATACTTAATTTTTGAAGCATTAATCCAAGATCACAATTTGTTTTTCACATGTTAAACAATTTTGATCATTTTAATTGAATTTTTATTCAATTAAATACATTTTTGAAAACAAATTAGGGTTTTTGGATTAATTCAACCCTCATAAATCATTTTCAAAACACTTTTGGGCCTCTAATAGAGTGTAAGACCCAATCCTTTTTTGACCAAATCATTTTGGGCCTCAGTGTATTGTATAAGTCCCGATACCGTAAAAAACAAACGGCGCGATCGTCGCCTTTTAAAAATAACCTTTTGGGCCTCTCCTCGAGCTATAAGACCCATTCAAAACCTTTTGGGCCTCTAATAGAGTGTAAGACCCAACCCCCTTTTAACCAAAATCATTTGGGCCTCACTTATTGTATAAGTCCCTCTGCGTTAAAAGAAAACCTCGGCGCGGTCACCATTTCAAACGGAAAAAATCATCTGGCCCTACCCTCGTGTTATAAGCCCCACTCTTTTTCTTTAAACATTTTGGGCCTCTTGAGAGAGTGTAAGACCCATCCCTTTGTACAGAAAACATTTTGGGCCACAGTCACTTGTATAAGTCCATCTGTACAAATTTAAATAGTGCCCTCACTAATAAAACCTTGGGCCTCTCCTTGAGCTGTAAGCCCCAAAACTTTCTTTTTCAAAGCACTTTCTCCTTTGATTTTGAATATATTGTTGTTTTCAATCTTTCTTTGTTGAACAACTAACCAAACAACATGGAAGCTCTACAACTGAGTAAGTGGTTATTGCTTTTATTTACCGCTTTTATATACATATAAACTGTATTGTGGGGCTGTTTCACTGTAAGTCTTCTTTCATAAACTCATATCAACTGTGTAATAATAGTATAGATATTTTGAGTTTCCCCGGCAACTACGTCTAGAACTAGGTGACGCCGTTTCATTCATAGAAATAGACACCTAGATCCCCCAAATAGGATCACCAGATACAGTCTTCTCTTCGACTGTCCTCATTAGGAATTGTCAAGAAACTCTACTCCAAGAGATGAATGTCTTCTCCGTGAATGGCATCTTTGAGCTTCTCCCAAATTCTCGAACTTTCCTGACTTTGATCTATTCTCGGTGAATAGCATTGCCTTGAATTTCTCGGGGTTTGGGGACCCACGGGCTTCTTAAAAGCATCGGCCTCCTCTTGGGCATCGTACAAGGACCCACAGGCTTCCTAAAAGCAACCTCGCCTCCTCTTGGGCTTAATACAAGGACCCTACGGCTTCTTAGAAGTATCCACAACCTCCTCTTAGGCTTAGTATAATGATCTCTTCCTCCGGGAATGATAGCTTTCTCTTGGGCTTCGTACAAGGACCCATCGGCTTCTTAAAAGTTTTCAGCCTCCTCTAGGGCTTCGTACAAATTGTCCCAACGACCTCCTAGAGGTATAGGAACAGAACTTAGTCATCCTCATAGAACAGTCATTTCATAGAGTCTACTACTATTTCTCAAAACATAGTACAAAAGGTGAAACTCTAGACTTGGACAGTCTAATCTCCTTGAGTCTCAAAGACATTCTCAAGTGACCCTTTCGTTAAATAGGAAGGAAACCCGTAGACTCAGATAGTCTCAATACCCTTCGGATTTCCCGCTTCCTTAAAGAACAGGAATAACCCAGATCCTTGAATTAAATCCATGAGTACAGTGTTGCTCATATAAGAACTGATTTTCTCTTTAAAATCAGTATACTGGACCTGTCACTTAACTGAAACAGTAACCATAGCCTCCTCTTGGGCTTTATACAAAGATTCTCCCCAGCGGAGTCAGACAATGTTTAGCCTCTTTCTCGGGCTTTGTACGAGACACATAAGAGACTCCCTCGTTGAGTCGATCACTCTTTCGCCTCCATCTCGGGCTTTATACGAGATACAAAAAGGTTCTTATTGAGCCAAACAAACAATAGCCTCCATCTCGGGCTTCATACGAGATACCAAAAGATTCCATCGTTGAGTCACAACCTTTTAGCCTCTCTCTCGGGCTTTGTACGAGACACATACTAGCCTCCTCTTAGGCTTTGTATAAGAAAACCACTGGTTAATCCAATTAACCTTTTAGCATCAAAGTTGTGCCTCGTTCACAGTACACAAACATCAACAACTCTTTTCCTTTCATCTAATCGTTGTAAGCGGCAAGACTCTGGATCATCAATATCCATGCCACTGTCCCTCCTTTAGCATGAGAAATTCCTAAGGAAAGATAGCATTGCTCTGCACTGAGTTAAAGTCTTCTCCTTCAGGTTGGAAGTCCCCTATAAAGGAAATTATGGCATTGCTAGGATTCACACATCCCGGTTAAAGTAATTCTCCTTTACAAACAGACAAACCCCCCTTTAGAGATGACAAATTCTCTCTAAAGTCGAGACTTTTTCAACTTCACATCTTGGGCTTCGAACAAGATACAAATCACCTTTCGCTTCACGTCTTGGGCTTTGAACAAGACACCAAAACAACCATTTCCTCCCATAGAATAGGAGGAACTACGAACGCTCTGATTTCCTTGTTTTGGTAAACGGGAATACGTAGGCATAAGATTGAAAGAAAAATCTTAGCGAGCATACTAAACAAAAACCCAAAATCCCATATCAAAAGCAGTAATTCAAAAGCACCAGTCCTAACATCCTAATCCTTGTTCCCCGCCAGAAACCTTCTGTCTAGAAAGAAAACCGTATTGGCAAAAATACAAATAACCAGTACAAAGGCCCCCCCACATTGATAGCATTCGTAACCTAACAGACCGCTGTTTAAACTCAGTATGCAAAGTAGGGTTAATTGGAGACATCTATTTCCCTTCCTTCATCAACTTTAATAGGATAAAAAATGAATCGACCTGTAGTTTAAGCTCAAACCGCAGAGAGTGACCAACCCTTAAGAACCGCGTCCAAAATCGCTCGCTACAGTAAAAATGGCGCCCACCATGGGACCCTCCTCTGTTTTTTTTCTTTTACTTTTCTTCTCTTATGAGAATACCACAGATTGGGGCTTCCGCCGGGGAACCCATTTTCTGTCAGGAACTTAGGATTCTTAGCTTTATAGGTCTAGGATGATTAGGACAAATATATATACTGCTTTTCCTAATTGCTATACATGTTTATTTTTCTGCTAATGGGAATGCGGGTGATGCCGTATGTGGAAAGATTGAGTATACACTTAAGATAAGTGATTGAGCATTCATGCATTCATTTAATAAAACATTAAAACATTCAAAAAAATCTTCTCTTCTAGTCTCTCTGTTCTTTCAAAATAAACTAAAACTGTGATTGCAAATATCAGAGAAAAGGATTGCACTAATGGATTTCGGTAGAAGGAGAACTCACCAGTGTACCTTCAAGGTTCCAAAGCTAGAGGATTTGAGAAGGTTAGCGAGGATGATCACTAACCAAGAGGCTTTTAGAGCCAAGCACGGAGGTTTGCTACCACTATTAAGAGTCCATGTGATTGAGGGAATCATGGATGCGCTCATTCAGTTTTATGATCCGGTTTATCACTGTTTCACATTCCCGGATTACCAGCTTGCACCAACGCTGGAGGAGTATTCTCACCTGATCGATCTACACATTACAGATCGAGCTCCATTTTTTGGACTGGAAGAAATTCCGAAGAATCAGACTATTGCAAGAGCAATTCATTTGGACGAGTCTGAAGTTAGGACTCACCTAACCGATAAGGGTGGCATCCAAGGTTTGCCAGCCCAGTTCTTGACAAAGAAGGCCCTGTATTTCGCCAGTATAGGAAACGTGACTGCTTTTGAAAGCATCTTTGTCTTACTTACGTACGGGTTATTTTTGTTTCCCAACATCAATGACTTCGTTGATATTAACGCTATTAAGGTTTTTCTCATTGGAAACCCTGTGCCGACTTTGCTCGCAGATGCATATCATTCTGTACACCTGGGAAATTTGTACAGCGGAGGGGAGATCACATGCTGTATACCTTTGTTTTACAAATGGTTTATCTCTCACTTGCCCAAGTCTGCTGCTTTTTGGGATTGCAAGAGTGTCTTACGTTGGTCGTAGAAGATCATGTCTCTTACCAACTCTGATATAGATTGGTGTAATAGGATTTATAAGGGAATCAGAATCATTGATCATTGCGGAAACTTCCCCAACGTACCCCTTATAGGAACTAAAGGAGGAATCAACTACCACCCGGTATTGGTTCACCGTCAATTTGGATACCCGATGAGACACATCCCGCCGAGTGTTCATCTGGAAGGTCTTTTCTTCAAAGAAGGGGAAAATGACAGAGCACTAAAGATGGAAATAGTGCACGCTTGGAAGCATGTCCATAAGAAAGGACGAGAGTCTCTGGGAAAACCAGACTGTGTCTCGGTGGAGCTTTATATCCACTGGGTACAAACTAGAGCTCTCAAGCTAAAAATGCCTTATCCTCGTTACGGAATTCTTCCGCCGAGGGAATCTGTCATGTACTTCATGACGGAAACTGAAAAGCTTCAGGTTACTCTCAACAAAGTTCAAAAGGAGAGAAGGTATTGGAAGAACAAATACCGCATCCTCGACGTAGAGTGCATCAAAATACAGCAATTACTGAAAGAAAAAGATGCTCTGATTGAAATTTTGGAGGAACATGCTGTAGATAATCAAGATGACCAAAGGAATCTGCTCGCTCCTTTCACCTGGCAAAGGAGTGACAACCCGACAACGGCCCAAGAGCCCCGGTCAAAGAAAAGGAAGATACCGGAATCAGCACCTAATTTCTCTTCAGAGAGGACTCAGGACCCATTAGTTTAGGTTTCCTGTTTCTGCACTTTGTAATCTACTGTATTTCCATTTCTGTAATCCTTTGAATTTCAATAAAAAGGGGTTTCCCCACCGTTCGATATTTGCAATCTAATTGTCAAAGTTTATTTTGCTTAAACCATTAAACAATTAATATAATCATTGCATTCATCATTCTCACATCGCGTATTCTTCTTCCCTACGAATCTCACGTTTGTGTCTCGGTTCTAGAGTCAAACTGTCTCATTCGTATAATACTCGGGCCAATATTCAGAAAAGGATGGATGATCTTGAGGAAGAAAACAGAGAGTTGAAAGAAGAGATCGACGCTCTGAGAGAGGATATGAGAAAGCTTCGTAACGACATGCAAGCCATGGCAGAAGCTCAGCTACAATGAACTGTGATCTCAGAGATCACCTCAACGCCCATAGTGGAGAGGTATGATTCTAGGTATCAGATACCGAAAGATCGTCCTTGGGGCATGCCTGTTAACTATATCCAGGGAGGATATGTTCCGCCGATCACTGAGGATCAGGGAATCACAACAGATGCCGCTGGGCCTGAAGGTTACAAACTTCGGGAAAGCGAAGATGCCAGGGGCTTGTTGAAAACTCCTGAAGGTTACAAACTTTGGGAAACCCCAAGACTCACTGCCGTAGTCACGGTACCACCCCCTGTGGTGCACACTGTCCCGGAAGGACAGATTCCACAGACATCTTCTGGTAAGAAGGAAACTATGTTTGACCGAATGGATGAATTCCAGGAACAGTTCTTGGAAATGCAGAGGGAACTGCAGGCCATTCGCGGTCAGGATTTATTTGGAAAGGACGCCGCAGACCTCTGCTTGGTCCCAAATGTGAAAGTTCCGCACAAATTTCAAGTGCCCGACTTTGAAAAATATAAGAGTAACTCTTGCCCTCAAAGCCATCTGGTGATGTACGCTCGGCGGATGTCAGCCCAGATGGAGAATCAGGACCTACTGATTCACTACTTCCAGGATAGTTTAACCGGTGCCGCACTCAAATGGTACATGGGTTTAAACCGTGCTACGATTAGCACATTTAGATATCTTGGTACTGCCTTCGTCCAGCAATACAAATACAATTTGGACATGGCACCCGACAGAGATCAACTCAGATCGATGTCGCAAAAGGACAAGGAAACCTTTAAGGAGTATGCTCAAAGGTGGCGTGAAATTGCCGCTCAAATTTGTCCACCTCTTGAGGAAAAAGAGATGACAATGATCTTCTTAAAGACCTTAAGCTCATTTTACTATAACCGAATGGTTGCCAGTGCGCCCAGTGATTTCACCGAAATGGTCGGCATGGGTGTACGTCTTGAGGAAGCCGTCCGAGAAGGACGTTTGGTAAAAGACACTGGATCGAAGAGCGGTACTAAAAAATACGGTAGTGCTCTCCCTAAGAAAAAAGAGCAAAATATTGGGAATATCTCTCTCGGAAAGCAAAGGCGACGTTACCAACCGGTAGTAGCTGTAACTCCTACTATCAGCCCAACGCCTATTCCTACGTATCAACCTCAGGTTGCGCAGAGCCAACCTGACCAGCAAAGGACACAACAGCCTCTTCAGCAGGCTCGTCCTCCATATAACAACAACCGTACAACACAGCCACCAGGATTTGATCCTATAACCATGACGTACGCAGAACTGTTTCCGTTACTACTGGCTAAGGGGCACATCCAGACTAAGTCTCCTCTTACAGTACCGAAAAATATGCCTTTTTAGTTTAAGGTGGATCAGACATGCCCATATCATCAAGGAGGTTCAGGGCATAACATTGAGAACTGTCTTAATTTCAAGTCTGACGTGCAAAAGCTAGTTAGGAGCGGACTCTTATCTTTCAAAGATACGAATCCCAAAGTTCTTACGAACCCGCTGCCTCAACACGAGAAAGCTGCAGTCAACCTGATCGAGAAAGAGTCTAACAATGTCTATCAAATTCACGATGTACTCTTATTGAGGGCCAATCTGGTCAAGATGCATTGTAGACAGAGTGGATATGGCCATGTGCCACCTCATAACTATCATCAGTGTGATATCTGCTCTAAAGATAACCAAGGATGTTCGGTAGTGCAATCAGCTCTACAGGAATAAATGGATCTCGGATGGATCCAAGAGCACCGAGTTCGTGGAGTTAACATGGTTTACACGAATTCTAACGTCATTCAGAACCACGACATCCATACAATGAATGTCAACTTGGTGGCAATGCACTCAAGGCAAAGCCAGTACCATGATCTGCCGCGGCACGATTACGGTTCTTGTCTGATTTGCTCGGTAAACAAACAGGGATGCTCTTTTGTACAAGAGGCCCTCCAGCGTCAGATGGATCTTGGATGGATCTAAGACTACCATGATAGGAATCCCTATCAGATCAATATGGTTCAGATTTTTGATATTCGCGTAATGAATACCAACCTGGTAGAGTTACATGATGAGCAGGTCTGACTCGGATTCTTAATATCACATGACTATCAAAGCTGTAAAGCGGGTTGCGAAAACGATCGAGGTTGTGCCCTTGTCCAGGAAGCACTTCAGCACTTGTTAAATCATTGGTGGATGCCAATATACATGGATGAAGATACTCAGCAGATTAGTATCAGTAATAGAAACCCCACTCGGCGTCAGAGTTAGGATGTCCGATCAGTGGAAGCTAACCTGGTGAGGATACATTGTATTCAAAGTGGGCGTGGCCAGGTACCACCACACAACTATGACAGTTGTAGCGTCTATTCGGAAAGTAACCAAGGGTGTTACCTTGTGAGAGCAGCTCTTCAGGGTCAGGTCGATCATGGAGAAATTCGTCCCTACTCGGGTTCTGGATCCATCAACTGGACGCCGAACTACCTTGCCGGGCAAGTTGAGGATGTTGTCACGATCTCTGGTCATCACAGGACCAGGGATGTTTTCGCCATCATTCCTCTGCTTGACAAATATAAGGTTCCCAACCGGGAATGAATCGAGATCACTTATGATGGTCAAAAAAATCAGAAGGCTCCTGTAGTCATCTATCTACCAGGACCGCTACCGTATGAATCAGCTAAGGCAATCCCTTACAAATACGGTGCAACAATAATTGAGAATGGAAAGGAAATTCCATTACCCTCCGTCGTGAATATTGCAGACATCAGTCGAGTAACACGGAGCGGTCGAATCTTCAACCGAGGAGTTGGAGAACTTAACAAGGAAAAGGAACTTCAGGCAGAAGCTCCCGATCCACCAGTCGGTCAATCCAATAATCCCGACCTGTCGAAAAATAATGATGAAATGCTGAAGCTCATCCAAAGGAGCGAATATAACATTGTTGATCAGCTGTTACAGACTCCTTCAAAGATCTCGGTATTATGACTGTTACTCAGTTCAGAAGCCCACAGGGAGGCTCTACAGAAAGTCTTGGAGCAAGCCTTTGTGGAACAGGATGTAACAATCAGATAGTTTAATAGTATTGTCTCAAACATCACTTCCTGCAACAATTTGGGATTTAGTGATGAAGAATTACCTGAGGAGGGTCGCCGTCATAACATGGCGCTCAACATTACAGTTAACTGCCAAGACGATGCTTTAGCCAGCGTACTGGTAGACACAGGGTCAGCCCTGAATGTTATGCCAAAGTCCACTTTGATGCAATTATCATTCAAAGGACCCCCGATGAGAATCAGCGAGGTCGTCATCAAAGCGTTCGACGGATCCAGAAAAACAGTTATCGGCGAAGTTGATTTTCCCATAACTATCGGTCCTCATACTTTCCAAGTCACTTTCCAGGTCATGGACATCCGGGCAACATACAATTATTTATTAGGAAGACCTTGGATACACCAGGCTGGAGCGGTCACCTCGACCCTCCACCAAAAGCTAAAGTTTGTCAAGAACGATCAACTTGTCACAGTTTGTGGGGAACAAGCCTTGCTTGTGAGTAACTTGTCATCATCTACTAGAATAGAACCCGAGGAGGTTATTGGAACTCAGTTCCAAGCACTGTCGGTAAGCGAGAACAATCAGTTCAGAGGAGGAACCTCGATTTCCTCATACAAAGATGCTATTAAAGCGGTTGAGAGTACCGATACGACAGGATGGGGACAGCTTGTCATTCCCACTGACAATAAAACAAAGAAGGGTCTTGGTTTTTCTGCAACCTGTACCCGGCCAGCTGCCAGCGATGAAAGTCTTCATCCCCTTCAAAACTTATTCCACAGTGGAGGTTTCCTTCACCCAGTGTCTCAAGCATTTCATGCTATCAATGAGGAAGATCCCTCTGACACAGATGAAAAATGGAAGTCCTACCTTAACAAGGACAGTTATATGTCTCAGGAAGAGGTGCCTATGCCTTTTTGCTTTCCTACAGAAAGTCTGAGATTTATACCAAGATCAGATGTCGAAATGATCTATGGAGATTGTGATCCAGAAGCATGTCGTGCTCCGCCAAATTCATTAGAGGAAGACACTCCGATGAAAGACAATTTTGACTACACCTACTATGGCCCAATGGATGGTCTGCCAATATGGCAACCTTACCCAGGAAACTTGGGGCAAGAAAGTCAGCCGAGTAATGAAACTCAGCTGAGCATCATTGAACAAAATACCTGTGTCCCCACCATGTCATGGGATCAACACTCAGGTCAGTCAGAAACTACTGAACATGAAGATGAATTCGCAATGTTTGCAGGACTTGAATTCATCAACTATGCTTTTCCCGAGGTCAACGTCATCGAGAGAGATGACTCCTCCAGTTCCAAAGAAGTATGGGACACCTTGGGATAACCAAGTGGAAAATACGACTATATGGTCAAGTACACCGCTCCCGAAAGCTCTCGTATCAGGCTCGAAGATATCCAGCCAACTGGATGGGGAGATACAGCTGAGAGCCCAAATACTATGCAAAATGCGACAGGGGAATTATCCTACGACAATTCTGCCTGGGAGACAGATTCCAATGATCCTGCTCCACCAGAAATCAGCGTCATTTCTGAAGACAAATCAAGGAAGGTTCCAGACTTTGTGATTCACCGAGGAGTTCGCCGCCAGTGGGTCGATGTTGATGTTCCAAAGGCCGTTCACCAGTCAAAGTAATTGCCATCTTTAACCTTTCATCCTGCCCAGGTGAAACAGATGTTTTGATAGGGCTCGTTTTCTGTAAATTTTCCCTCTTCGCTTTGCCCAAAGCGACAGAGTTTTGTTTTATAGGGCTGTAGTTTCAAGATTCGACTTGTTCATTAATAAAATAACGTCGTTCTATAATTTCCGCATTAATTGCTGTTTTCTCTTTTTACTTTTTCAGAAAATGGTAATCCTAAAAAACAATTCGAAAACAAAAACAAGCAGTAAAATAAATACACTGCACACACTTGCATTTTCTCTATCTCTTTTAAACACGAATCATCACGTCATGCAGATTGCTTGTTTTAAACCCCGTTGAAACATACGATCCAATGCCTTCTCCCGACTTTGAGTTCCCGGTATTCGAGGCTGAAGAAGAAGATGACAACAAAATTCCAGAAGAGATCTCCCGACTACTCAGACGAGAGGAAAGGTCCCTTGAACCTCACAAAGAACCGTTGGAAACGGTAAACTTGGGTTCAGAGCAAGAGAGAAAAGAAATCAGGATTGGGGCACTGCTCAGTCCAACTGCCAGAGAGAGTTTGATAAAGCTTCTCAAAGAATTCCCCGATGTATTCGCTTGGTCCTATCAGGATATGACAGGGTTGGATACCAGCATCGTGGAACATTATTTACCGTTGAGATCGGAATGTCTGCCAGTAAAGCAAAGGTTGAGACGGACTCACCCGGACATGGCCATCAAAATCAAAGAGGAGGTACGGAAATAGATTGACGCGGGTTTCCTCGCTACAGCTGAATATCCTCAATGGTTAGCCAACATCGTACCCGTTCCCAAAAAGGACGGAAAGGTTAGAATGTGTGTTGATTATAGGGATCTGAACAAGGCTAGTCCGAAGGACGACTTTCCTTTACCACACATTGACATGTTGGTTGACAGCACAACAAAGTTCAAAGTATTCTCCTTCATGGATGGATTTTCGGGCTATAACCAGATCAAAATGGCGCCGAAAGACATGGAGAAAACTTCGTTCATTACCCCATGGGGTACTTTTTGTTACAAGGTAATGCCATTCGGTTTGAAGAACGCCGGGGCAACCTATCAAAGGGCCATGACTACTCTGTTTCATGACATGATACACAAAGAAATTGAGGTATATGTCGATGATATAATTGCGAAATCAAAAACAGAGAGTGAGCACGTTGAACATCTGTCAAAATTGTTCGAACGTTTGAGAAAATTCAAGCTCCGCTTGAATCCCAACAAGTGCACCTTCGGTGTCCGTTCAGGGAAACTACTAGGGTTCATCGTCATCCAGAAAGGAATTGAGGTTGATCTGACAAGGTCAAGGCCATTCAAGAAATGCCTTCTCCGAAAACTGAAAAACAAGTCAGAGGATTCCTGGGACGTTTGAACTACATCTCCAGATTCATATTCCTTATGACCGCGACATGCGCGCCGATCTTCAAATTACTCAAAAAGAACCAGGATTGCGTTTGGTCAGAAGATTTCTAAACCGCCTTCGACAGTATTAAGGAATACCTGTTGAATCCTCCGATTCTATCACCTCCAGTGGAAGGAAGACCACTGATCATTTACCTCACAGTCCTAGAGGACTCAATGGGAGGTGTACTTGGCCAACAAGATGAAACCAAAAGGAAAGAGTCTGCCATCTACTATTTGAGCAAGAAGTTCACCAACTGCGAGACTCGGTACACGATGCTCGAGAAAACTTGTTGTGCTTTGGCTTGGGCAGCCAAACGTCTTCGCCAGTACATGATTTGCCACACTACTTGGTTGATCTCAGAAATGGATCCAATCAAGTATGTATTTGAAAAACCTGCTCTCACGGGAAGGATTGCCCGTTGGCAGATGTTATTATCAGAATATGACATAGAGTATCACACTCAGAAAGCCGTTAAGGGAAGTATTTTAGCCGATCATTTGGCTCATCAACCGATTGACGATCAAGAATCAATCGGGTTTGACTTCTCAGACGAAGATGTCATGTATCTAAAGATGAAAGATTGCGATGAACCGCTACCCAGTGAAGGGCCAGAACCAGGTTCCCAATGGGGACTTATCTTTGACGGAGCAGTTAATCATTATGAAAACGGAATTGGGGCAATCATTGTTACCCCTCAGGGTACCCACATTCCTTTCACCGCTCGACTTACGTTCAAATGTACGAACACGAGGCCGAATACGAAGCATGTATCATGGGTCTCGAGGAAGCGATTGATTTAAGGATCAAAAACTTGGACGTATACGGCGACTCAGCCTTGGTTATCAATCAGATAAAAATAGATTGGAAGACATACCAATCAGGATTGATTCCTTACAAAGACTACCCAAGAAGGTTGTTACCTTTCTTCGACAGAGTTGAGTTTCATCATATCCCTCGTGATGAGAATCACATGGCTGATGCTTTAGCCACTATCTCTTCCATGATTAGTGTAGGTCAATGGAATGACATACCTAAGATCGACATAATGCGCCTTGAACGGCCCGCTTACGTCTTCACGATTGAAGCAGTCATAGACGATAAACCTTGGTATCACGATATCAAATGCTTCCTTCAGAAACAAGAGTACCCATCTGGGGCACTCAGAAAGGACAGAAAGACCCTCAGAAGATTGGATGGAAACTTTTTCCTGAGCGGTGACACTCTCTATAAGAGAAATTTTGACATGGTCTTGCTCCGATGCGTAGACAGACCAGAAGCAGAAATGCTGATGAAAGAAATTCATGAAGGATCCTTTGGAACTCATGCCAACGGACACACAATGGCGAGAAAAATTCTAAGAGCAGGGTACTACTGGTTGACCATGGAATCCGACTGCTACAAGTACATGAGGAGGTGTCACAAGTGTCAGATATACTCCGACAAAATTCATGTACCGCCATCGCATCTCAAAGTTCTTTCTTCCCCGTGGCCTCTTTCCATATGGGGAATCGACATGATTGGCTTGATCGAACCTAAGGCTTCAAACGGACATCGGTTTATCCTAGTAGCCATCGACTACTTCACCAAGTGGGTCGAAGCAGCGTCATTCGCCAATGTAACCCGACAAGTGGTGGTCCGATTTATCAAAAACAATATCATCTGCCGTTATGGTGTTCCAAGCGAGATCATTACTAATAATGGATCTAACTTGAACAATAAGATGACAAAAGAGTTGTACGCAGAGTTCAAGATCGAACATCATAACTCATCTCCCTACCGACCCAAGATGAACGGGGCGGTAGAAGCGGCTAACAAGAACATCAAGAAGATTGTTTAAAAGATGGTTGTAACCTACAAAGACTGGCACGAGATGCTACCCTTTGATCTTCATGGTTATCACACATCTGTCCGTACTTCAACAGGGGCAACCCTTTTCTCTCTAGTATATGGCATGGAGGCAGTTCTCCCCATAGAAGTAGAGATCCCGTCAATCAGGGTATTGATGGAAGCTAAGCTCACCGAAGCTGAATGGTGTCAAAGCCGACATGACGAACTGAATCTGATCGAAGAAAAGAGAATAACGGCATTATGCCACGGTCAGTTGTATCAACAGAGAATGAAGAGGGCGTTTGACAAAAAGGTCCGACCTCGTGTTTTCAGAAAAGGAGACCTCGTGCTCAAGAAGATACAATCATTTCTCACTGATTCCCGGGGCAAGTGGACTCCGAATTATGATGGCCCCTATGTGGTCACGAAAGCTTTCTCAGGCGGCGCCTTGAGACTTGCAACCATGGACGGAGAGGAATTTACCTATCCCACGAATGTTGATGTAGTCAAGAAATACTTCGCCTAAACTAAAAAAAAAACGTCTCGGTGGATTGAAAACCCGAAAGGGCGGTCCAGGCAAAAGTTAGAGACATGAAAAAAAATCATCCTGGTGGATTGGAAATCTCATAGTACAATCCAGGCAAAAATTAGGGATAATGGCAAGTAACTATGTTCAACAGAGGCAAGTCCCTCAACAGCAGCAGTTACATCATCGGAGGAAAACTCCAGTCAAGGTCATCTTCGACAGAAGCTCAGGATGCCCCGAATTCAAAGTTGGTGGAAGGATAGTGGTCGTTATGTTTCAACGTAGCCCTTTTCCCTGTAAATTACCATTTTCTAACTTTGTATATACTCTGTGGAATCACGCGTTTGGCTGATCTCCATCCTATCAATAAAATTTGAGCCCTTGTGCTTTTGTTTGTATTTCTTATTTGTTTTAGCTTTACAGAATGACGTTTTTTTAACATGATTAACGATTCTTGAAATAAAACAAAAATGAATTTACTTGTTAAAACTTTTTCTCCTTTAAAATAAAGATGGCAATTTCTTTTGACTGTTGAACATCGAAAGAACATCAACCGCTTCTCCAGAAGTAAGCGAACTTCAAAGTGCAGAATCAAAGTGCTTCTTCTAAACCAGTTCGCCTGAATGAAGGGATCAACTGTGTCAGAGACCTTGTTTCGTCTGACACGCCTCGGCCGAGTTCTCATCTCCTAAGCCCGATCAACGGTATTCCCCGCAGGGATTATCTCTCATAAGCAAGGTGGAATTGCTTTCTTGAACCAGCGATATCTCTATACGCCCCGCGATGGCCGAGTATCCAGTCCTGTTCATCTTTTAGTTTGTGTGTTGCGTCAGTTTTGTCAGCATATACATACATACATCATGCATTATCGATTTGCATTTACATTTCATATTGCATCGCTATCACTCTAGTCGGTCTTATCCCCTAGTGATAAAAGTCCTCTCAATCGAGTTGTCAGACCTTTCCTCATTGGGAAGAGAATCATCTAAGCAATCTCTCTAGATCAGAGTCGGCACTAGACCACTTTGATAACTTGAACCTCTGAAAGGCCAGAGAACCTTCAACAGATGTCACTCTTCGCCATTGAAGATGATATCCTTGCTTTCCCGGATTAAAGAAAATCCCCAGAGAAAATCTCTTAAGCAAAGATTCGGCAGTACAGCAGTGTTTCTCCGAAAAATCGCTGATGAAAGGGTCATCGACACCTCAAAATTGGGTCGCATCATATGGCAGTTCTCCGGGAAGATCCCGAGAAAAGTATGATATAATATCCCCAAGTGGAAACAGTCTCTCAAGATACTCGCTTTCCTCCAGTAGAATCGACAAATGGCGTCTCCAACAGAGAAGTTTGTGCACCTTTACAACTCAGACGACTGGGTTCCCCAGCAAGTCTAACATCAAAACTTTTTCCATTCAAATGGCATCTCCCCAGGAAAATTCGGCGAGAAGTTTGAAGGGAAGCCGCTACGAATAGCGTCCCTTGTCAGTAAAATGTATTGACAAAAGAAACTAAGACCGTTTCCTTGGTAGGAAACCAGGATCGAGGGGGAGTTTAAATCAGAAACTAAGACCAGTTCCTTAGTAGGAAACCAGGATCGAGGGGGAGTTTAAATCAAAAACTAAGACCAGTTCCTTGGTAGGAAACCAGGATCGAGGGGGAGTTTAAATCAGAAACTAAGACCAGTTCCTTGGTAGGAAACCAGGATTGAGGGGAAGTTCATTTCAGCAACTTAGACCAGTTCCTTGGTAGACAACCAGGATCGAGGGGAAGTTTACCTTTTCTAAGCATCATCGCTTAGCTAAAGAAGATGAATGCGTAAGCTACCATTCATAACCACCATCAAAATTTCGTGTATTCCAATATTTAATCCTCTTGTACCCCGAATGCCCGAATACCTTCGTCATTCACACCTTCGGGTCCAAGAAGATTAAATAGGGGCATCTGTCATACCCCAAATTTTGACCACTAAGATTTCCCATCATTGTGCAAATCATCATCACAATATGGATGAACCATCATGCCTCACAAAATGCCTCAAGGGTTGTTGAGCATTCACTACAATCAAAATTAGGGTTTCAAGCCCTCTCAGAGTGCTTAGACAAAGGATCAATCAAGGAATGACATGATCTCCAACTTGTCTAGCCTCTCAAACATCCACAATGGATCAAAAGGACTCCCACTTTAAGGATTAAGCATAAGGTTGCTCCCTTCTAGGTGGATTAAGTCTTAAGATTGACAGTGTCACCAAATTAGGGTTTTGGTCGACTAGGGTCTCCAGATGGAAATTTTTCATCTGGGAACAAGCCAATGATCCAAAACATAACCTAATATACTCCATGGAACCTCATGGACCCAAGCATCAAGTCAATTTGACCTCAGGGGATGCATATATCAAAAATCAGGAATTAGGGTTTCTTGACCTAATTCACCCCTAAGTTAACTTTTGGGACAAATCAAGAGCCAAGACCTCAAGACATGATTTGAGGGTCTTTAATATACTATATTGATCCATTTACAACAATGGATTAATCCAAGAAGCTTGAGCAACAAGTCTCATTTTCATCTGCACCACAATTAGGGTTTCGCGAGGAAAGTCAACTGTAACTTTGACTTTTGACCAGGACATGCTCCCAAACCCTAGGACATGCCTCAATATACCCTATGACACCCATGTAACATGTTCATCAAGTTTGATTTAGGTCAAGGACATGATTTCCTGAAGAATTGCACAGTTTGGAATTCATCTGATAAAAAGTCAATTGTGCACAAAAGTCAACTTTGACTTTTTGAGATTTTTCACCAAAATGGATTTTTAACCCTAAAATGATGTTAATGTATGATTTGAATCATCATTCATCAAGAAAAACCAAAGAAAGTGGGATAACTTGTAAAAGGGGTAACCATAAAACTTAGAAATTTTTCTAAGTTATGGAAAAAGTACCACTAATACACTAACTTTGGAGGGTCATAACTCCTAAACCACATGGCCATTTTTTCTCATCCAAAGATGGATTTGTAGCCCTCATTACCCTCTACAAAAACTTCAACTAGACCTAAGTCCAATTCATTAAGGATTTTGAGTTATGGAGTGATCAAAATCAAGAAATCACACTTTGTTCCAACACTTAGTGAAAATTTCACTAAGTCAGATTTTGCTTCACTTTTTGCCAAATGTAGAAGGATTTTTCACTTGGAATCAAAAGAGATCAAAACCAAACTTGTTCAAACAGTGGTTATATCATGTAAGGGCTTTCCAAAGTGGCCAAGAACATTTCCAAATTCAACTTACCCCATGAGATATGACATTGTCAAGTTGCCTTGCTGAAATCTGTCAAAGGCAAGGAAAATTTTGCATTTTGGCTCGATTTGCCAAAATCAGCCAAATTCAAATACTCATATCCACTTGGACACATCTGAGGATTGAATCTAAAGGGGACAATCACTGAGCCAAGCCTCCAAAGTCCATGGAACAAGAAATAGCATGTTGAACCTAGAATGGCCAAAATAGAGACAAGACTCCAAATTTGGATTGAAGCATTCAATGGAAGCATCAAGGTGGCATGGACTGAGCCATTCTCATCTGAAATCAGTCAAGACTTATCCAAGACCAAGGGAACCAAAGCTCTGTGCCCTAACCTCTAGTCAATGGCTAGAGGAGACTTGGATTTTCATTTGCCAACATTGGCCAAACCTACTTACCAGCTGCCATTCACTATTCCTTGCAAAACAAACTTGCTCTACTATAAATAGAGCTCAATTGTGATCAGTTTGAGTACACCAAAGCCATCTAACAGATGCTTTCCTCAAAATCTCTTTCTCTTGGCAAAAATGCCTTTCTTAGCAAGGTAGCTATCGGGTTTTGAGTTTGAGAGCAATTCCAATCAAACCAATCACTCACACACCTCATATACATCACATATGAGCTGGTCAAACACTTAGATCACTTCTGAAACACCAATTTCACAAAATCACCAGCTGGTTGCTTAAATTTTCAATCAAGTTGCAGCTGAGGTACCACAAATTGATCCAGCCAATTTCAATCAAGTCCAACCATTCAAACACACTCCATAGGGTGTAGAGAAGCTGTTCAGATCATCACCACTCATCTGTAACACCTCCAAATCAAAAATCACATTGCACTTGCTGTCACGGCTTGGAGGTAAGCATATACTTGGTTATCTCTCAATCCATGCATATTTCCTCGCACAATAATTTGGCCATATGTTCATAATCATGCATGGAATGTTTTCCCTCAATTAATTGCATTGTTTGAATCGTGTATCAAAAATCCTAGCCTTCATGCAGAAATTAGGGTTCTTGAGGTTTCTTCGTGATTTCATGTTTTATGTTTAATTTAAATGAAATTAAGTGTTATAAACATGATCGTGAGGTTGAGACGAGCATAATGATATGTGGATTGCATGATATGATTACGTATTCAGTGAGATTGGATGGAAAACGCAAATCAGCCAAACCCAAAAAAACGCGCGTGTTCTTGCTTGTGTTCTTGGCGCCTTTTTCACAAATTCAAATATTTGAATTTTGTGATTTTGTTTAATTGATTCAAAAATTAATTTCTCTCTGAGTTTTAATGATTTTGAGTTGATTCCTTTTTTAATAATTCACAAAAATGTTAAAATATTTTATTTTATAAAAAAATCCCAAAAATATTATTTATTTCATATAATTGATATTTTTGCAAAGAATTAATATTTTAATTGTTTTTGACATATTAAATATTTTTTCCACATTGATTTTGCAACTTTTAATGCTTTCTAATTATTTTGTAGGTCAATACTTAATTTTTGAAGCATTAATCCAAGATCACAATTTGTTTTTCACATGTTAAACAATTTTGATCATTTTAATTGAATTTTTATTCAATTAAATACATTTTTGAAAACAAATTAGGGTTTTTGGATTAATTCAACCCTCATAAATCATTTTCAAAACATTTTGGGCCTCTAATAGAGTGTAAGACCCAATCCTTTTTTGACCAAATCATTTTGGGCCTCAGTGTATTGTATAAGTCCCGATACCGTCAAAAACAAATGGCGCGATCGTCGCCTTTTAAAAATAACCTTTTGGGCCTCTCCTCGAGCTATAAGACCCATTCAAAACCTTTTGGGCCTCTAATAGAGTGTAAGACCCAACCCCCTTTTAACCAAAATCATTTGGGCCTCACTTATTGTATAAGTCCCTCTGCGTTAAAAGAAAACCTCGGCGCAGTCGCCATTTCAAACGGAAAAAATCATCTGGGCCTGCCCTCGTGTTATAAGCCCCACTCTTTTTCTTTAAACATTTTGGGCCTCTTGAGAGAGTGTAAGACCCATCCCTTTGTACAGAAAACATTTTGGGCCACAGTCACTTGTATAAGTCCATCTGTACAAATTTAAACAGTGCGCTCACTGATAAAACCTTGGGCCTCTCCTTGAGCTGTAAGCCCCAAAACTTTCTTTTTCAAAGCACTTTCTCCTTTGATTTTGAATATACTGTTATTTTCAATCTTTCTTTGTTGAACAACTAACCAAACAGCATGGAAGCTCTACAACCGAGTAAGTGGTTATTGCTTTCATTTACCGCTTTCATATACATATAAACTGTATTGTGGGGTTGTTTCACTGTAAGTCTTCTTTCATAAACTCATATCAACTGTGTAATAATAGTATAGATATTTCGAGTTTCCCCGGCAACTACGTCTAGAACTAGGTGACGCCGTTTCGTTCATAGAAATAGACACCTAGATCCCCCAAATAGGATCACCAAATACAGTCTTCTCTTCGGCTGTCCTCATTAGGAATTGTCAAGAAACTCTACTCCCAGAGATGAATGTCTTCTCCGTGAATGGCATCTTTGAGTTTCTTCCAAATTCTCGAACTTTCCTGACTTTGATATATTCTCGGTTAATAGCATTGCCTTGAATTTCTCGGGGTTTGGGGACCCACGGGCTTCTTAAAAGCATCGGCCTCCTCTTGGGCATCGTACAAGGACCCAAAGGCTTCCTAAAAGCAACCCCGCCTCCTCTTGGGCTTAATACAAGGACCCTACGGCTTCTTAGAAGTATCCACAGCCTCCTCTTAGGCTTCGTATAATGATCTCTTCCTCCGGGAATGATAGCTTTCTCTTGGGTTTCGTACAAGGACCCATCGGCTTCTTAAAAGTTTTCAGCCTCCTCTTGGGCTTCGTACAAATTGTCCCGACGACCTCCTAGAGGTATAGGAACAGAACTTAGTCATCCTCATAGAACAGTCCTTTCATAGAGTCTACTACTGTTTCTCAAAACATAGTACAAAAGGTGAAACTCTAGACTTGGACAGTCTAATCTCCTTGAGTCTCAAAGACATTCTCAAGTGACCCTTTCGTTAAATAGGAAGGAAACCCGTAGACTCGGATAGTCTCAATACCCTTCGGATTTCCCGCTTCCTTAAAGAACAGGAATAACCCGGATCCTCGAATCAAATCCTTGAGTACAGTGTTGCTCATATAAGAACTGATTTTCTCTTTAAAATCAGTATACTGGACCTGTCACTCAACTGAAACAGTAACCATAGCCTCCTCTTGGGCTTTATACAATGATTCTCCCCAGCGGAGTCAGACAACGGTTAGCCTCTTTCTCGGGCTTTGTACGAGACACATAAGAGACTCCCTCGTTGAGTCGATCACTCTTTCGCCTCCATCTCGGGCTTTATACGAGATACAAAAAGGTTCTTATTGAGCCAAACAAACAATAGCCTCCATCTCGGGCTTCATACGAGATACCAAAAGATTCCATCGTTAAGTCACAACCTTTTAGCCTCTCTCTCGGGCTTTGTACGAGACACATACTAGCCTCCTCTTAGGCTTTGTATAAGAAACCACTGGTTGATCCAATCAACCTTTTAGCATCAAAGTTGTGCCTCGTTCACAGTACACAAACATCAACAACTCTTTTCCTTTCATCTAATCGCTGTAAGCGGCAAGCCTCTGGATCATCTATATCCATGCCACTGTCCCTCTTTTAGCATGAGAAATTCCTAAGGAAAGATAGCATTGCTCTGCACTGAGTTAAAGTCTTCTCCTTCAGGTTGAAAATCCCCTATAAAGGAAATTATGGCATTGCTAGGATTCACACATCCCAGTTAAAGTAATTCTCCTTTACAAACAGACAAACCCCCCTTTAGAGATGACAAATTCTCTCTAAAGTCGAGACTTTTCAGCTTCACATCTTGGGCTTCGAACAAGATACAAATCACCTTTCGCTTCACGTCTTGGGCTTTGAACAAGACACCAAAACAACCATTTCCTCCCATAGAATATGAGGAACTACGAACGCTCTGATTTCCCTGTTTTGGTAAACAGGAATACGTAGGCATAAGATTGAAAGAAAAATCTTAGCGAACACACTAAACAAAAACCCAAAATCCCATATCAAAAGCAGTAATTCAAAAGCATCAGTCCTAACATCCTAATCCTTGTTCCCCGCTAGAAACCTTCTGTCTAGAAAGAAAACCGTATTGGCGAAAATACAAATAACCAGTACAAAGGCCCCCCCACATTGATAGCATTCGTAACCTAACAGACCGCTGTTTAAACTCAGTATGCAAAGCAGGGTTAATTGGAGACATCTATTTCCCTTCCTTCATCAGCTTTAATAGGATAAAAAATGAATCGACCTGTAGTTTAAGCTCAAACCGCAGAGAGTGACCAGCGCTTAAGAACCGCGTCCAAAATCGCTCGCTACACCTACGTATCTTTATTCGGACGAGAATAAAGAATCAGAGCAGTCGTAGTTCGTGGTACACCCACGAAACAAAGGGAAGTTGGTTTGTTTTAAAGGCGTCAATTGCTCACACATGAGTAAGTGAACCCGCACCTAAACAACTGAAGAGAGATCAAAGACTTGAACCCCCATTTTTCACCTCGAAAAGAGTTGCGATAGTTGTTAGTCGTTTTTTAGTTTATTTTTGAAAATCCGGTTGACGTTGGATCAAGGGTTTATTTGTATGCAAAGAGGTTAGTTTGAAAAAAGAGTTTGGTTAGAGGTTAATTTGAAAATTGCTCGACGACGAGTCGAGGGTTTGGTTGAAAAAAGGTTTGTTTAAAAATGGCTCGACGACGAATCGAGGGTTTGATTGAAAATGGGTGAGAATCGATCCTAGTCCTTAGGGGTGCTCCTAGTAACGAAACCACGATGGATGATGCGATAGGTTGATGTCGATGCTAACGAGCAATCGACTTACGAGGGTGTTTTGAAAATGGCTCGATGACGAATCGAGAATTAGTTTGAAAATGGGTTGTCTATGCTAGTCCCTAGGGGTGCTCCTAGTAAACAAACCACAATCAAAGAAACAACGAATGCGTACATCAGAATGAGGGAGGGGTACATGTAAAATACAGAGGATGACATGAAATAAATGGTCTCATTGTAAGGTAGCCCAAGAGGAAGCCGTGTGTGTGCGAGGTGTCCTAAACTAAGCCTTGAGCAAGAGTCGGATAAAAGCTCCAAGCAAAGGATAGTAACCAACAGTCTACCAATTGAGTTTTTTATTGTTTCGATAATTGTTAGTGTGTTTTGATTAAGATATGAACAAAGAAAACAAGAGAGTTAGATGAACAAGTGTGAATATGATATGAATAATATGAATATGAACAAGGTAATATGAACAAGAATATAAAGCAAGGTAATATTGACGGAAAGTAAAGTTAATTGTTAGTTGATTAGTTATTAGGAGCAAGTTATATGGGACATATAGCGCTAAACCATTGTAGCACGATCTATGCCAAAGATCACACTATAGGAGGATGCGCAATTTGACCTTTGTGCTAAAATATGATGGAGAAATGATATTGAGGATTATTCTCCAATGAAATCGTGCCACACGAAAAGAAAAGGTGAAGATCTCGTCTTAATCACAAACTTTCGCCGATTAATCGAAGGAAACCTATCACGATCTCAAAGTATAGAAAGAGATCTCGATGATCACTCACTACAGATTTGAAATAATGAAGGTTAATCGCTTCAACCATCAACATTCGTGAATAGAAAGACTTCATCGATCGAAAATAAAAAAAGAAGAAAAAGAGAAAATGCAAAATGAAATGGAAATGGAATCGAAATCGAAGTGGTCTCGTCTTAATCAAGATTTAATCGAGAAATCGATAATCTATGATATTTGACTTTCATTGACCAATAAAAAAGAAAAATGGCCTCATATTGATCAAGATTTAGTCGATTTGAATAAATCAACCAAACTATGACCTTTTGTTATATCATTGGCCCCAAACTAAAATTGAAAAGAAAATCGAAATGATAAATGACAAAATAAGTGATAAAAACTAAACCAAATAGTAACAAGTTCTTTTAGAAAGAAAAAACGTTAAAAAAATAAAAAATAGTAAAGTAAAACAAAATGAATAAAAAACAAAAAAAATAACAATAAGGGGGGAGGCGCCGGATTCTGCTGGTGTTAGGAGTGGAATCACTATGGGCTTGAGCCCATTCATCCACCCTCCATGAAATCATTAAAACAGCACAAGGAAAAAAAACAAAGTGGGTGGATAATTAGAAACGTGAAAGGGCTGAGCCCATCATGCTAAACATAACGCTTCTCCCTTTTTTAAATGAAAAAGAAAAAAATTGCTTTAAAGCAAACGATGAGAAACCAGGGTAACCAGTAAATCATTTTGAAACAAAATGAAACCTATGTTCAGAACAAAACACAGTTTCTCAAATCATCAGATTCATCCTTCTTGAAACAAAACACAATTACATAAGTATGATTCCGACCTTCCTTGTCGTCTTCCTCTCTCGGCTTCGCTCAATCTCACTCACGATTTGCTTTTAGGTATGTGTTTTGTGTGGTTTATCTCAGTCTCTCTTCATCTCCTTTCTGTTTCTGAGATTTGGATTGATTCTGAGAATAGGTTGTTTAGTTTGGGGATGGGTTCTGAAGTTTACGGGTTGTTTGAAAATTAGAAGGGTGAGGTTGAAGAATCAGGGTCGGGTTGTTGAATCGAATGAGGTTCGGTGTTGTTGTTGTTTAATGGTGAAAGGTTGAGTGATTCGAAAAATGGTGAGGATTTGGTAATGAAGAGTGAGGTTGATGATTCGTAGAAAGAAGAGGTTTTGTGGAGAGATTTTGGCAGAGGTTTTGGAGGCTGAAGAGCTTCCCGAATAAGGGAATATGGGGTCTTATTTATGGAAGAGGTGGAGGGTAAAATGGAAAGGAGAATGTGAGCTGGAAATCTCAGTTTTGCAGTGTGTATTGAGCAGGTTGTTTTGAAATTGACGGTGCGTGGAATGGCGTTGTACGTTACGTTTTCATTTAACGGTTCTTGTTATGTTGTGGAAGGTTTGGAAAAGAGGTGGGTTTTGTGAAACGCGTTTGCAGGTTGTGGTGGAATCGTGTGCGTGAAATCTCTTTTTATTGCTCAATCAAATCGTTGCGCAAGGCTTTTTGAATTGGTTTTTTGTGGGTCCTGTGAAAGCATATTGTACAGGTTGGATTTTTGTTTTATGGTAGTGTAACGGTTTTTATGATTTTATGGCTTTTGAATCATGTATAATTGTTGATGCTGCAGGTCGGTTTAAGTGTCTTCATCAGCTTGCATTGTGAAGGCATTGGGTGGGGACTGCTTATTGTGAAACGGTTGGTGTGAGGCTTGAAAATGGCTTGGTCTTGGTGGCTTGGTGTGAAATCATGCGTGTAATGGAAGCTCGTTGTGTGTATGTATCACGCTGCAAGTTGTATTACATAAAGTTGTGTGGTGTTGAAAACTCATGTAGCTAAAGTTGTATTGTGTAGCAGCTGAAACTTCGATGTACTCTTTTTCATAATTTTTTTTGTATATAATGGAAAAGTGTAATGGGCCTTCTTGTATGGATTCCAATTGTCTTGAGCCATTTTTTATTGTAGAACTTTTGACACGAAATGGACTTTATCCTTGAACCTCATGCTTGAAGTGACTTTTAATTCAAATAATTAACATTTTCATTCTTGAGCTTGTAATCCTATTTGAATATAACTTTGAACTTGCAATTTAAACCTCCCTATGATGAGATGCAATTGAATTGGTCCTTAAAGTTTATGAACTTGAGGAAGAATAAAAGTCTTGAATTTTCAATTGCCTCGTACTTCCAAATGGGCACTAGTTTATCATGAACTTAAATTAACCTTGAACTGAGAATGACCTGATGCGTTGAATCGGTAGCTATACATGAATTTTGCCATTTGCACTAATAATACTCAAGACTTTACTGTGAAACATGGACTGCACTTCATTGCACCAAACCCTAATTAAGCCTCAATCACACAATACTTGGATTACACACCCTGACCTGATCATGAAACACTGCTTTGCCTTACCAAACATGTTAGGTCAAAGCCATAAATGAACTTCAACACATACTGCACTCATTCCTGACTTGACGAACCCCAAATGAAACTTGATATGATAGAAGCAACATTTTTTTTGAATAATGGTTAGTGGATGGATGTACAGATGACAGTTATACACAGGTAGGACAAATTTGGGGTATGACAGATGCCCTTATCTAATTGGCTTTAACCTAGTAAGATGAACTGCTACGGCGTTCAATCTTTCGAGGTAGAAGACAATTAGATATGAAGAAGACTCCAAATTTGTCTGAAAATGCTTGGGAAGTTTGAATACTGAATAAATTGCAAAGGTCGTTATCACCAAAAGGATGACAACAGAAAATCTGACACCAAAAGGATGAAAATGAGGTTAAGGCCTGCTATTACCAAAAGGATAATAGGGCACACACACACACAGACCCTTTCACCAAAAGGATGAAAATAAGGTCAAAGCCTGCTATTACCAAAAGGATAATAGGGCACACACACAGACCCTTCCACCAAAAGGATGAAAATGAGGTCAAAGTCTGCTATTACCAAAAGGATAATAGGGCACACACATGCACTGACCCTTCCACCAAAAGGATGAAAATGAGGTCAAAGCCTACAATTACCAAAAGGATAATAGGGCACACACACAGACCCTTCCACCAAAAGGATGAAAATGAGGTCAAAGCCTGCTATTACCAAAAGGATAATAGGGCACTCACACAGACCCTTCCACCAAAAGGATGAAAATGATGTCAAAGCCTGCTATTACCAAAAGGATAATAGGGCACACACACACAGACCCTTCCACCAAAAGGATGAAAATGAGATCAAAGCTTGCTATTACCAAAAGGATAATAGGGCATACACACACACAGACGCTTTCACCAAAAGGAAGAAAATGAGGTCTAAGCCTGCTATTACCAAAAGGATAATAGGGCACACACACACACACACATACCCTTCCACCAAAAGGATGAAAATGAGGTCAAAGCCTGCTATTACCAAAAGGATAATAGGGTAAACACACACGGACCCTTCCACCAAAAGGATGAAAATGAGGTCAAAGCCTGCTATTACCAAAAGGATAATAGGGCACACACACACAGACCCTTCCACCAAAAGGATGAAAATGAGGTCAAAGCCTGCTATTACCAAAAGGATAATAGGGCACACACACAGTTATCTAACACCAAAAGGATGACAGACCTATCACTAGAAGGATGATAGTAAGCTCACGTACACATTGACCCTTCACCAAAAGGATGAAAGTGAGGTCACAACTTACTATTACCAAAAGGATAACTGCAAGCAAAACAATAACAAAGGTTGTCATTCACCAAAAGGATGATTCACAGAACAACGGTTCACGGATCGGCGACACCAAAAGGATGACGGATCAATACAAGCTACTACCACCAAAAGGATGATAGGAACTTCCCACTGGCGAGGACCAACACCAAAAGGATGCAGGTAAGGTTGATATGACATGAACGGCTACCACCAAAAGGATGATAGTAAGTTTCTGATTTTGAGGATTGACCAACACCAAAAAGATGCAGGTTGAATTGAGTTGACTGGGTTTGGCTATCACCAAAAGGATGATAGTAAGGCAATTGACAAAAGGTCAAGTTTGTCGGGGATATGATGAGTGAGGCTTTTTTAGAGACATTAACAAAAGGTTGAAGAGATCTAACTCAATGAGGAATGCCCACCGATTTTCTTGGAGATCACGACTTCATCAACAAGAGGTTGAAGTAATTCCATGAGGAACGCCCACTTACTCGGAGAAAATGCCCCTGACTGGGCTGAAGATCGTCTTGAGCTTGATCAACAAAAGGTTGACATAACTTCATGAGGAACGCTCACGGATTTGAAGAAGATGCCCCTGGCTGGGCTGAAGATGTCTTGAGCGTGATCAATAACTTTGTGAAGAACACCCACAGATTGATGAAGATGCCCCTTGCTGGGCTGAAGATCTTCTTGCAGTCTTGAGATTGATCCTGGATCTCGACTATGCATATATGAATGCTTGATTTTATAATGATGTGCAATGCAAATGCTGACGCGCGGAGATGAAAGTGCTGGGGAAGTATGATTTGGTTTTTGGGATGCACATGATGCATATGGTGCTTATGATGTCGAATGCGATACATATGATGCGTATGATGCATATGATTGTAGACAAGTGATATGTTTAGGGGTGCCAGCATGAGGGACTTTGAGTAGTTGCCAATGCGGATTGGACTTTGGGTGGGGGATTTGATTTCCTCGACACTCAGTTAGTCGAAGACGCCATGATCGAAGCAGACGAAGATACTCTTGATGCCTCAAGTTTGGTCACTTGATGATAAGTCGTTTCTAAGAAGACCATAACTCTTATACTTGAGGGTCAGGTTGGCTTGAAAAGATACAGAGAGGATATGGCTTCTGCGATGGGTCTTGCCCCAGTCTGAATATAGTAATGGTCTTCCCCTGATTAACCAATTCTGAGATGATTTGATCTTTGGAATCTAAGCTTTGATGAGATGACTTGCCCCTGATCGAGCTACTGAAGGATTTGCCCCAGATTGAGCTGTTGAGGTAGTCTTGTTTCGGGTTGGCACCACTGAAATTTCAAATTCCTCTTGGATTGCCCCTTGTTGAAATTTCTTGGATGTCTAGCACTGATTTGCACTTAAAATTTCTCATTCACAAATGGTAATCTTAATGCAATGCTCATGCAAGTTTTGAAAAAGAGTCGTTTATTGGAGTGTCGTGATAGTGAGAGACGAATGGACCATTAGCCCAAACGTGTGCTGATTTTGATGATGTGAAAGATATAGCAAGGAGAATGACACCAATGCTGAAGATTAGCAAATATGGGGAGTCAGTTTACGCAACCTTGCAATAGTATGCTTTTAGAATAAACCTCGCCTCAATTAGGTCTTTCAAGGGTTGTAACGTGGTCTGGTTTAAAGTTTATGAAACAAAGGATATAAGGCTCAAAACTTGGTTTGTACCCACCCCTTCTCCGTGATGATCTCCAGTCCTACGTTCAGTTAAATCTGCACATATTTGTATTCCAAAAGGGTTGACGGTTCAAGGTATGCTTGAAATGGCAGTCACCTTTATTTTGTTTTTGATGAATGTCAGTGACCTCTTGATTTGGACATGGTGGCCACTGAATCTTATTTTTTTTTGTTGAGGATCTGAGGGCCTCTTTTTCTTTTTGCTTTTAATCCCTATCTTTTGCATGGATTGATTTTGGTTTTTGAGTCCATCAGGGTAGCCTTGATTTTTTTTGCCTAAGTCTCCTTTTGAGGTGTTCGACTTAGCAGGCTTTTGATTTTTGATTTTTTTTAATATTTTTTTATTATTATTTTTTATTTTGTTGGAGGATGGTGACTGCCAAGTCATGGGTATTGATGAACAACCGACATATCTTTTGGATTTTGTCTTGTGATTTGAGTTTGTAATCAGGTTAACTGAACACTACCCTACCCCAGGTTAAGTGTAAGGGTTTATAGATCCGAAGGAAACTGCTACTTCTTGGCTCGAAGTGGTTTAACTAGGGATTAACTCCTTGTCTCTCCAGTTTTTAGGGAATTGAAACAATGCCTGTACATCATCGACGGGATTTTGTCTGAAAGCATATAGTTTACAATTATGGGTATTTCGTTGTCATCATCCTCTCTCCAATCATTGCTAAACGACAGTTGATAAATAGAGTGAAGTGGAAATAAATGTGTATGTGTTTTGCAGTAAATGGAAAAAATGAGTGAATACGACATAACTGATTCAAAACATGCATAGTCACTACATTAAGAAAACCACATACAAAAGGCAATGTTTAAAGTATACAATTCTTGAACAAACAAAGACAAAGTACAAGGATGCGAAATGATGGGATGGCATGACGAATTCCTTCTTCGAGGAACTGAACTTCCTGTCTTGACTTGATTGGTGCTTGAACTGGCTTGATCAGAGGTGGAGACTGTTCTGCTTGTCTTCGGCAACCCCTTCAATGACTGATGGCCTAGACTGACACATGGCAGCATGGTCTAGTTGAATATCATTCGTCTACTATTGGCTCGAGTAGCGTATCAATGTCGAGGAAACGACTTGATTTACTGGAGAAGGAAGGAAGGTGAAATGAGATTCTGAGGTTGGAATGCAATGCAAGGTGCATAACAGTGCAATACAATGACATGAGATGCAAGATGCAAGATCCGGGATCACAGATCACAGGTTCAGCAGATTCTGAGGTTGGCCGGAGGAACAGGTCAAGAACCACAACTAGGATCAAGAAAGCCCACGGGTAGGTTTCTAAAACGGTTAGGTGCCTAGAGTTATGGATATATTTCGACACATTATAACCAAGACGAAGAGACATTTGATTATAATATCCTCGAAATAATCTCGTCTAGGTGAGGTCTTCGTTTCTTCCCCACGAGAAAGACTCCTCAGAGGCGTCCACTACACAACCATCGACACACGGGTTCTATATAGGTTCTTAGAATCCTAGATAGAGGTCAAAAATATTACTGTCAGGAAGTAATATGTTCAAGGGATCTCATATGATTGAGGCATTCGCATTAACCCACAAGGAGTTAACACTACCAACCAACATGGATAAATGAGTTAATGGTCTTTGGGATCAACGACTCATGCTCGAAAACATTACCATCGCGACGATAACATCTCCAAGGGAGCCTACTCCAAGCGGGGTTTTCGCTTTGGCTCACGCGGAAGAGACCACGGAAGCCTCCACTACACAACCACCATCCTAATCCTAGGGTTTTTCTCAACTCGGGTGTAGATCCATCTCACAAAGTTCCCAATGTCAGAACAACCCAACAATGTCACAAAAGGTAACACATATAAGGAAATAGGAAAACAAGTAAGTAAGCAAACGAATAAACGAGAAGAAAACATGCAAACGAAACTAACGAGCTCGCGATTCGAATCAAGATAGGCTCGACTCTCTCTTGCATGGAGCAAATCTTCCCCAGCAGAGTCGCCAGCTGTCGCACCTCGAAAAAATCGCTTAATCGAAGACATGACCCTCGCGCGAAAGGCGCGGAACGGTTCGACAGAGTCGCCACCAAACTTTATTTATCCCAAAAGAGGGAAAGGAAAATATCAAGAAAACCTTTAAGGGGGATAAGAACATGGTCATCGCAACCACATTCTGGGTTCGGAAGTCGATTACGTGAGGGGAAGGTACGCGCACCCCCTAACGTCTGTTGTACTCAACGAAAACCTCTTGATTCGAATCGCGATACTCGTTAGCTAAGCTTGTTTGTCTTCTTCTCAATGATAAATACGAAACGGTAAGATGAAGGGATAGATGCTAAGGGGGAAATGGGTGGTTAAATTTTAGGGTGCTCGGCAAGATCATCGTAATCTTGTGCCTACGTATGCTCATTCAGACGAGAATGAGTAATCAGAGCAATCGCAGTTCGACTACGGGGTTTGACGGAAAAAGATGGAAGTGTGCTCGCCAAGATCATCGGAATCTTGTGCCTACGTATCTTTATTCGGACGAGAATAAAGAATCAGAGCAGTCGTAGTTCGTGGTACGCCCACGAAACAAAGGGAAGTTGGTTTGTTTTAAAGGTGTCAATTGCTCACACACGAGTAAGTGAACCCGCACCTAAATAACTGAAGAGAGATCAAAGACTTGAACCCCCATTTTTCACCTTGAAAAGAGTTGCGATAGTTGTTAGTCGTTTTTGAGTTTATTTATGAAAATCCGCTTGACGTTGGATCAAGGGTTTATTTGTATGCGAAGAGGTTAGTTTGAAAAAAGAGTTTGGTTAGAGGTTAATTTGAAAATGGCTCGACGACGAGTCGAGGGTTTGGTTGAAAAAAGGTTTGTTTGAAAATGGCTCGACGACGAATCGAGGGTTTGATTGAAAATGGGTGAGAATCGATCCTAGTCCCTAGGGGTGCTCCTAGTAACGAAACCACGATGGATGATGCGATAGGTTGATGTCGATGCTAACGAGCAATCGACTTACGAGGGTGTTTTGAAAATGGCTCGATGACGAATCGAGAATTAGTTTGAAAATGGGTTGTCTATGCTAGTCCCTAGGGGTGCTCCTAGTAAACAAACCACAATCAAAGAAACAACGAATGCGTACATCAGAATGAGGGAGGGGTACATTTAAAATACAGAGGATGACATGAAATAAATGGTCTCATTCTAAGGTAGCCCAAGAGGAAGCCGTGTGTGTGCGAGGTGTCCTAAACTAAGCCTTGAGCAAGAGTCGGATAAAAGCTCCAAGCAAAGGATAGTAACCAACAGTCTACCAATTGAGTTTTTTATTGTTTCGATAATTGTTAGTGTGTTTTGATTAAGATATGAACAAAGAAAACAAGAGAGTTAGATGAACAAGTGTGAATATGATATGAATAATATGAATATGAACAAGGTAATATGAACAAGAATATAAAGCAAGGTAATATTGACGGAAAGTAAAGTTAATTGTTAGTTGATTAGTTATTAGGAGCAAGTTATATGGGACATATAGCGCTAAACCATTGTAGCACGATCTATGCCAAAGATCACACTATAGGAGGATGCGCAATTTGACCTTTGTGCTAAAATATGATGGAGAAATGATATTGAGGATTATTCTCCAATGAAATCGTGCCACACGAAAAGAAAAGGTGAAGATCTCGTCTTAATCACAAACTTTCGCCGATTAATCGAAGGAAACCTATCACGATCTCAAAGTATAGAAAGAGATCTCGATGATCACTCACTACAGATTTGAAATAATGAAGGTTAATCGCTTCAACCATCAACATTCGTGAATAGAAAGACTTCATCGATCGAAAATAAAAAAAGAAGAAAAAGAGAAAATGCAAAATGAAATGGAAATGGAATCGAAATCGAAGTGGTCTCGTCTTAATCAAGATTTAATCGAGAAATCGATAATCTATGATATTTGACTTTCATTGACCAATAAAAAAGAAAAATGGCCTCATATTGATCAAGATTTAGTCGATTTGAATAAATCAACCAAACTATGACCTTTTGTTATATCATTGGCCCCAAACTAAAATTGAAAAGAAAATCGAAATGATAAATGACAAAATAAGTGATAAAAACTAAACCAAATAGTAACAAGTTCTTTTAGAAAGAAAAAACGTTAAAAAAATAAAAAATAGTAAAGTAAAACAAAATGAATAAAAAACAAAAAAAATAACAATAAGGGGGGAGGCGCCAGATTCTGCTGGTGTTAGGAGTGGAATCACTATGGGCTTGAGCCCATTCATCCACCCTCCATGAAATCATTAAAACAGCACAAGGAAAAAAAAACAAAGTGGGTGGATAATTAGAAACGTGAAAGGGCCGAGCCCATCATGCTAAACATAACGCTTCTCCCTTTTTTAAATGAAAAAGAAAAAAATTGCTTTAAAGCAAACGATGAGAAACCAGGGTAACCAGTAAATCATTTTGAAACAAAATGAAACCTATGTTCAGAAAAAAAACACAGTTTCTCAAATCATCAGATTCATCCTTCTTGAAACAAAAACAAAAAATCAAAGAAAACCAACACAATTACATGAGTATGATTCCGACCTTCCTTGTCGTCTTCCTTTCTCGGCTTCACTCAATCTCACTCACGATTTGCTTTCAGGTATGAGTTTTGTCTGGTTTATCTCAGTCTCTCTTCATCTCCTTTCTGTTTCTGAGATTTGGATTGATTCTGAGAATGGGTTGTTTGGTTTGGGGATGGGTTCTGAAGTTTACGGGTTGTTTGAAAATTAGAAGGGTGAGGTTGAAGAATCAGGGTCGGGTTGTTGAATCGAATGAGGTTCGGTGTTGTTGTTGTTTAATGGTGAAAGGTTGAGTGATTCGAAAAATGGCGAGGATTTGGTAATGAAGAGTGAGGTTGATGATTCGTAGAAAGAAGAGGTTTTGTGGAGAGATTTTGGTAGAGGTTTTGGAGGCTGAAGAGCTTCCCAAATAAAGGAATATGGGGTCTTATTTATATAAGAGGTGGAGGGTAAAATGGGAAGGAGAATGTGAGCTAGAAATCTCAGTTTTGCAGTGTGTATTGAGCAGGTTGTTTTGAAATTGATGGTGCGTGGAATGGCGTTGTGCGTTATGTTTTCATTTAACGGTTCTTGTTGTGTTATGGAAGGTTTGGAAAAGAGGTGGGTTTTGTGAAATGCATTTGCAGGTTGTGGTGGAATCGTGTGCGTGAAATCTCTTTTTATTGCTTAATCGAATCGTTGCGCAAGGCTTTTTTAATTGGTTTTTTGTGGGTCATGTGAAAGTATATTGTACAGGTTGGATTTTTGTTTTTTGGTAGTGTAACGGTTTTGTGATTTTATAGCTTTTGAATCATGTACAATTGTTGATGCTGCAGGTCGGTTTAAGTGTCTTCATCAGCTTGCATTGTGAAGACATTGGGTGGGGACTGCCTATTGTGAAATGGTTGGTGTGAGGATTGAAAATGGCTTGGTCTTGGTGGCTTGGTGTGAAATCATGCGTGTAATGGAAGCTCATTGTGTGTATGAATCACACTACAAGTTGTATTACATAAAGTTGTGTGGTGTTGAAAACTCATGTAGCTAAAGTTGTATTGTGTAGCAGCTGAAACTTCGATGTACTCTTTTTCTAAATTTTTTTGTATATAATGGAAAAGTGTAATGAGCCTTCTTGTATGGATTCCAATTGTCTTGAGCCATTTTTTATTGTAGAACTTTTGACACGAAATGGACTTTATCCTTGAACCTCATGCTTGAAGTGACTTTTAATTCAAATAATTAACATTTTCATTCTTGACCTTGTAATCCAATTTGAATATAACTTTGAACTTGCAATTTGAACCTCCCTATGATGAGATGCAATTGAATTGGTCCTTAAAGTCTATGAACTTGAGGAAGAATAAAAGTCTTGAATTTTCAATTGCCTCGTACTTCCAAATGGGCACTAGTTTATCATGAACTTAAATTAACCTTGAACTGAGAATGACCTGATGCGTTGAATCGGTAGCAACACATGAATTTTGCCATTCACACTAAGAATACTTAAGACTTTACTGTGAAACATGGACTGCACTTCATTGCACCAAACCCTAATTAAGCCTCAATCACACAATACTTGGATTACACACCCTGACCTGATCATGAAACACTGCTTTGCCTGACCAAACATGTTAGGTCAAAGCCATAAATGAACTTCAACACATACTGCACTCATTCCTGACTTGACGAACCCCAAATGAAACTTGATATGATAGAAGCAACATTTTTTTTGAATAATGGTTAGTGGATGGATGTACAGATGACAGTTATACATGGGTAGGACAAATTTGGGGTATGACACCTGGCTTAATGATTATAGTGAACCATCATTGGCTTTCGATTTGAAAGAAAGCTTGTGATTGCAATAATTCTCTTGTGTTTAAATACACAGTCAAATTAACTGAGAACTACCCATCCCCGGGTTAAAATTGCGGGTTTTTTCGTACAGAAAGAAACTCTAACTTCTAGTCTCGAAGGGGTTAACAAAGGATTAACTTCCTTATTTCTCTAGTGTTTGGGAGTTGAAACAATGCATGTACATCATCAGCCAAGTTTTAAAATTGAAAGCATACAGTCCAGCAATTTTAGGTATTTCGTTTTCATCATCCTCCCTCCAATCTTTGCATAAACAAAAGCTTGATAAAGAAAGTGAACAAGAGGTATATTTTGGTTTTGTGAAAAAGAAAGCATAAAGATGCACACAGTGTATATAAATGAATTGAATAAAAAATTGCAATGCTCATTTCATTGAAATTACCATGAAAGTACAAATAAAGTTCAAAAGCAAACATACAATACAATCAAGGAAAAATGCAAACAGAAAGAAACAAGGCCTAGTGACTAATTAGCAATAAGGATGGGCTGTCCCGTCTGAAACACTAGCTTTAGGAGATGATCCATCAGAACTGATTCAAACTTTACTTGGCATGCTCTGGCAAAGGATTGTCGACAACATTGGGATTATCATCAAGAAAAGTCAGAATCTTTGAGTTCACCAATTCTTGTACTCTAGCTTTCAATGCAAAGCAACCTTCCAAGTTATGGCCTGCCCCACCTCGATGGAACTCACAATGTAGATCAACCCTATAGTCGGCTGGAAGAGGATTTGGAGGAGGAGGTAGATCCCTCGTTGTAATCAAACCTTTCTTTACAAGGCAAGGATACGGCTCAGTGTAGGACATCGGGATAGGATCAAAGTTAACCCTATTACGATTCTGATTTTGTCTAACAGCCTGACGAAGAGCTTGAACTGGTTGAGCATTGACAACAGGAGCAACTGCAGCTACATATTGTTGTTGTCCATGATGAGGTTTCCCTTCAACTGAAACAACATGGGTATCGCCATCCTTTTTCTTTTGAAAATTCCCAGCATACTTTTTAGCACCACTAAAGGCTTCAGCATTGGCAATCTTTCCTTTCTTGATACCTTATTCTAGTCTTTCTCCAATAGTGACTAGGTCAGCAAAAACAAATGATACACTGCCTATCATCTTTTCCCAAAAAAGTGGTTGAAGAGTGTCTATGAACAATCCAGTCAATTCCTTTTCAGCCAAGGGTAGTTCTACTTGAGCAGCTAGCTCTCTCCAGCGCTGAGCGTACTCCTTAAAGGATTCTTTTTCTTTTTGAGACATGTTTTGCAATTGACGGCGATCAGGTGCCATGTCCAGATTGTACTTATATTGCTTTAAGAAAGCATCACCCAAGTCCTTCCAGCTTTGGATACGGTTTTTATCAAGTCCTATGTACCATTTCATTGAAGCTCCACTCAAGCTGTCTTGGAAACAGTGAATGAGCAGTTTGTCATTTTTTGCATGAGCAGCCATCTTGCGGTAGTACATCACCAAGTGGGTTCTAGGACAGGTGTGCCCCTTGTATTTCTCAAAATCAGGAGTTTTGAATTTTGCAGGTATAACCAAGTCTGAAACCAAGCACATGCCCATTGCAGCAGCATTAAAGACATCACTTCCTTCCACGGCTCTTATCCTTTTGTCCAGAGTTTGCCATTGCTCTCTGACTTCTTCAATGTATCCAAGTTCTCCCTGACTTTCAGATTATGGACCAGCAGCATGGTACACGAAAGGATTCTCAGGAATAGCTTGAGCAACACAATGCACAATAGGCTGAGGTTCAGTGAACAATGGAGCTGAAGATACTGGCGAGACAAACACAGGAGTAGTTACAAAGGGTGGCGAGTAATTCGGAGGTAACCCAAATTCTGGCCAAGTAGAAGCTGGTTGCTGAGTCAGTGGAGGGTCAACAGCAGCAGGTGAAGTTTCAACAATCACAGTCTTCTGAGGTGGTTCACCTCTAGCAATCAGAACTTGCAGCATTTCTGTGAGTCTGGTCATGCCGACCTTCAACTCATCAATTTCCATTCTGACTTCGTTGTTGTGTTGTTCTTGGTTTTCCATTCTCAATCTGACAGCAGCTCTAGTTCCGTAGTTGTGTTGAGGAAACAGCTTGACGGTGAACAGATAACTGAAGAAAAAGACAGTTGAAATGAGTTTCGGAGGCAACTAGGAAGAATGCATATGTATGCTCATGGATGCAAGAGTGCATGGATGCAACAACCACAAACAAGATCACTCAAAGCACACAGGTTCAAAGGTTCGAGTCACGAGCATGAAGTCAAGGGTAAGAACCAAACCCATAAAGGTATGTGCTAAGGGTATAGCACCTGCCGAACAAGGTTCTAAAGAAATTCCCAGAGTCTATAACCCATCTTTCGGATATTATCAATTTCCCAACTACTTGGTAGTCAATAATATTCTCAAGAGAGTCTCGTCTGAGTGTGGTATCACGTAACAACTGATTCATGTTTACACCTGAATAGCCACCGCACCACGTCCTAATAAGGCCAGGATGGGTTAAAGGATTCTAAAGTCCTCAGCTTCGGGTCCTCGGATCAAGAAGCATAACGGGTTTGCCATTTCTGGTCTGCCATTATTGCCTCTTAGGAGGAGTGCCTCAACTGAGTCCTCGGAAATGGTCACCAGAGTCGACAGCTCTCTAGATCAACACCCTGAAATGCGTAAGACACGCACGTCAGAATATCTCCCAAGAAAACCTCGTCTGGATGTGAATTTCGTGAACACCAAACGTACCAAGACGGCGCGTAGGTCCCACTACTTTCCACCCTAGTCCTAGGTGTGCACTCAAGCCTGTGTATTGGGGTTATCTCACCACACAGAAGAATTCCCAAACAGAACACACAAGTAACAAGCAAATCAGACAACAAGAAGTAAATAAATCAAAGTAGGCTAAACCCTTCAAGGGATGGACCAGCAAGAGGTCAATCTGTCCCCAGCAGAGTCGCCACTTTTCTGTAGCGGCAAAATCGTGAGTGTAAGCTATTGATTAACTTAACTCGAAAAGCAATAGTCGCCACCGCACTTTTGTTTTATCCAAAAAGGAAAGGAAAAAGAGCGAACAAAACCTACACAAGCTCTACAACAAGAACAAGTGAAGAGAGACTAGGTAAGCAGGGTTGGTTACGCAATGGGAAGGTGTTAGCACCCAAAACGTCTATAGTACTCTATAGGAGCCCTTTGAAATATCTAACGCTTTTGGTCTGAAAAGGTTTGCTTGAAAAGAGATTCAGGAGGTGAGAAGAGAAAGTGTTTTTTATGATTTTTGTGTTTGGAGAGACTTGTCGCCTCATGCCTACGTACCCACGATGTGCAATGTAGGATCAAAACCCCGTAGTTCGTGGTACAAAGAATGAAATTTGTTTGTTTGGTTGATTTTAAAATGTAAAGACAAGTCGTCATTTCCAAGCGAATAATTCCGCTTAAAGAAATGAATCATGTCTAAACTTATGAAAAGGTTAAAGGAAAAAGTGCGCGAGGGCACAAAAAGAGAGTAAGTGAGTTTGGTGTTTTTTAATGTCTTTTGAAAAAGATGTCAATATACTTATGTAGTTTAGCATTTGTTAAGAAATGAAAGGAAAAGAGTAAAATCACTTGACAAAGTCAAGGTTTGATTATGAAAGAGATGGTGCGAAATTGTCACGGCGGCGACAACTTGGATATTTCACACGGTTTCGATCAGAAATCCAAGTAGATTCCAAATATGTTGTCGATTTCAAGTGAAATTCAAACATGGATGTGAATCTAGATCACGGAAGTTTGTCAGAAACTGCCAAATTACCTTTAAAATTCAGGTGAAAATCGATTATATTTCTCCTCTTCTTCCTTCTGAATCACGAATTCTTTGGAGTTGTTGCGAAATATTGTTGTTGATGTGAGATGAAAATTTGTTGCGATTTGAGTTGATGATTGTTGTTGATGAACTTTTGAAGTTGTTCTTGAATTTGTGTTGAGTTTTTTTCTTGAAGGTTACGAAGTGAGGATGAATTTTATTGAAAAAATTTTACGGTGAAAATTCTGCAGAATTATTGAAGATTTTCTTTGAGAATTGATGAAGGTTTAGAATAAAGAAGATGATGAAGCTTGAGGTATTAATTTGGCAGTATGTTTTTGGCTTTTGAAGCTTGGAGAAATTGAAGAATGGAAGGCTGTATTTATAGAAGAATTGGTGAGAATTTGGTTCTGAAAGTTTTGATTGCCGTTTTCGATTATTTGTTGCGTTTTGAAACTCGGTTTACACGTGAGACTTGCTACGTTTACTCGTGATGCCGTTTCAATTTTTCTTGCTGCGTTTTGTTCATGCTGATGGTGTGTAACTTTTGAATTCAATTTTGATGTTGTTTTGCACATTATTTACTGCAGCTTCATTCTGAACTAGCTTGGTTTATTTGCATGGCTTGGAGTTTAGGAAGCATGGCGTGAAGGTTGTGGCTGTTGGCTTGGGGTAACGGCTTGCCGAAGATTGGTGACGGCTGAAGCTTGTGTGCGTGATGGCTTAAAGTGTGGACCGTGTGAATTTGCTGTAACCATGTACTAACATAAACTATGATATTATTTCACATCATTTCATTTTTTGTAATTTTTTCATCATATACATGACTTGGAAAAAAGAAATAAGTGGTAATTTTATGGATTAAGATCCGCAGGTTTGTGTGGGCTAGTTGATGATGGGCTGACATGAACTTTCATGAGCTTGTCTTCCTATTATACTTTTTTTTGCAATTTTTTGGTAATTGATTTGAATGTATCATGAGTTTGTAAGAAAAGTTGGGAAATGGGCTTTTGGAAATTTGGACAATGGATTTTTTTTAAAATGGATGAAATAATGGATAATGAGGAATTGAAAATGGTTTTGATAGTAAAATGGTATTAAAAAAAATATAATTGGAAAAAAATGGATTTAGAAATATGGGTCATGGAGGGTAATATGGATATTTGGATATCGACTAAGGGAATTGGATATGGATCTAATGAATTGGATTTGAATTAAAAATGGTTATTAAAAATGGATATTAGAAAATGAAATTTGGATATGAACTTGGATAATTGATGGATTATGGATAATAAAAATGGGTTAGAAATGGATTATAAATGGATAAAAAGTGGATAAGAAAAATGGTTTAGGGAATATGTATGAACTGATTTTTTATGAGGTGAATCGACTACCACCAACACGCACACAGCCATGAACCAACTTGCACTACTTCCCACAAATCTCTGACAAAATGAACATAGTCACTGCTGAACTAACTTGCAACTGAAACAAAGGCCATTTGAATCTGTCATCTTCTAAACCTCTGATCAAATGAATCTTGAACCACTTTCAATTTGATTGAATCAATCTCTAGGAAAATAAATCCACTGAGGAAACCCAATTTGAACTGGTGAACTCAGATGAACTTGATGGACATCACCACACACAACTTGACAATCACTGCTTGAGAAATAAACTACTAGCACAAATAACTCGCACTTGAAGCAATCTTTTAATAATTTGACCAAGATTAGGTCAAAGATCCATCTGAAATGGATCAAGAATGCACAATCACCTTTGACTTAAAATCACTTCATTGTCTTTGACAAACCTGCACAACATACAGAGAGAGAAACTGCAGCAAATTTTTGGTATTTTTGGTTAGAGGTTAGTAAACAGAAACAAGTAAGAATAATATACAGATGCTCAGGAGAAACACAGATTGTGATCTTGTTTGTGGTATGAGATGTACGAAATCTTAGGGGTAAAAAATTAGGGTTCAACATTAGTCAGGTGAGAAAATGTTGTTCAGAGAATGATAGTGATGTGTAAGAAATTAGGAAGATGGCGAGACATGTTTCAGAGCTAGGAGGGAAGTTTAATGTGTCTGATTATATATGGTTTTGTAAGATTTTGGATTTGCAGGGAATGAACAAAAGGCTTAAACAGATTATGGAGAGGTTTGACAGAATGATGGAGAAGGTGATAAGGGAGCATCAAGATGAAAGGAAGAAAAGTAAGGAAAAAGGTGAAGATAAACATGCTAGGGACCTACTTCATTTTTTGCTGGAAGTTCATGAAAATGACCAAAGTAAGATAAAGTTGAGCATGTACAATGTCAAGGCTTTCATTTTGGTAAGCATGTTTTCTAACTTGTGTATTGTTTATTTTTGTTTCATTTTTTAAGTAAGATATTTAATTATAATATCAACAAAATGGAAATAAAAAGATAAAATCATGTTTGGATATTATATATAATTTTACAGTATGGTATATTATGCAGGATATTTTCATGGCAGGAACAGACACATATGCTATAACAATAGAATGGTCTATGGTTGAGCTTCTTGCAAACTAATCAAAAGAAAGTTTGCATCTCAGTTATTAATATAACATGAAAACTAAATCAGATAAGCACTTGCATTTTATTGCAGATTAAATTGACATGAGTCACACAACCAGTATAATCCTTTCAACAAATAGATGAAAAAATCTCCATCTATTGCTGACAGTTCTTCACTATCAGGTCAGTGTTCCTTATTTTTGTACATTTTATCTTCATACATCATGGCCATTCTCATTATATATTTCTTCTCTCATGATGCATATGGTGATAATCTTTACAACATGATGCATGTGAATGGTGTCTTGCAGGTTCAACATCTTGGGGGTTTAAACATCAGTTGAATTTTGCGTGTTGTCTTTGATGTCACCTGATAGTTGTTGTCTCTTTTTTCTCTGAATTACATATCATACCGCTTTCCTGTGCATGCTGAATATTTTCGTCAGTTGCTTAAACCTGTTACATAGTTTAGCCATATTTATATTATACTCAAAGCTTAAGAAATGTTATCCATTTTCATAGTACTTTTGTCATAATAGTGTTGGATTGCTTTGAACCTGTGTACCCTCATTTGTAAATTTCTTACCATTGATCTTTAATAAAACTGAATAAATAGTACTTGAATTTTGACTGCATTGTGGTACCTCTAATGATTCAACATCATTGAAAATATCATCTTTTATTTGATACATAAAAACCAGTTTCTGCTTGAAGCTGATAGTTTAAATCTTTAGGTTGTTTATTTCTACGAAATGATGCATCTTTATGCTTCTAACAATCATAGCATTTTTACTTTATGCTTCAGCTCTAGATGGAACTCTTTATGCTGCTACAGTTTTACTTGGAATGTGCTATAGAGTTCAGTATTCTATAATGGTTGCAACAGTTTCTGAGCTATTTGGTTTGAAGAACTTTGGTGTAATTAGCAGCTGCAGGATGCCTATAAATCCCTTTCTTCTGCTCGACTTTAATGGCAAAAGTGTGGATCCGTAGCATTTTCTGGCGGCGGCGGTTGGAATGAGTTTTTTCTTGAGAGAAATGATGATTGTGTTGTGAGAGGTGATTGTTGGCATTCTCAATTGATTGGTTTAATATTGTTGATGATGCAGAGTGATGTAGTTGAGCGACGGTGTTGTTGTCACGGTGTGGAGTTATCGGTGGAGTGCGGCGATGATGAAAGAGTAGGGAGGTTATGCAGACGGTTGTCGCTCTAGGGAAGTCGCTAGTGGAAGATGTTGGTTTGAAGGTGTTTATGTTGTTTCATGGAGGAGATATTGAGGACGAGTGGAGGGTAGTCGGGTTTGCGATCGAAGTCACGGAGGAAGGAGCATCAGAGGTCGTAGTTGTTATGGTTATTTTGTGCTGACAATTTGAGGTTGGGGGATTTTGAAGCTGTAGCGAGTTGAGATGTATACTGTATTGTGAGGGAAGTATTTCAATGGTTGAATTTCAGTGATGGTGGTTGACGGAATGAACAGTAGAAGAAGAATCCTTCATAGATTACTCGACAGTTTTTATGGTGCTGATCTTGGTGAGTTATTTTGTAAAAAATTTTATATTTCTGTTCTCTTCCCTCCATTTAGGTTTTTCTCTCCCTCTTTAACTCTATTCGTGTCTTTGTTTAAAACAAATCAGAAACTTCTTCAATAAGTTTCTGGTATAATTTATGTGTCGTGTACAAGTTGTTGTCTGGTGTGCAGCATTGATTTTTGGTTGTGGTCTGGCGTGCGGATGGTAGCAGCTGGAGTGTTTATGTTTCAATTTTGAAAACTTGTGGTTTTTGCGGCAGGTTGCGTGGAGGTTGGTTCTGCGTGGCCTTGAAGGGTGCAGTAGTTGCTTACGTTGCGTAGTTGTTGTCCTTGATGCAGGTATGAAGAACTTTGGTTTGAAGAACTTTGGTTGTTTATATTAAATGTTGTACGCAAGCGTTTTTTTTTCTGTCTATCCCATACTTCAAATTAATGAGTTTGGACAAAATTCCCTACCAGGTACAAAGCTCACCAAATTTCTTAAGTTACTATTCAACAATCATACAGAGACTACTATAAGCATATTTAAGGCTTTCACATTCTACTACTGAAAAATACGAATTTTATGCGGTCCCTGATTTTTATTAATATGGGAAACAATAAAATTTTAGTTCTTTTTGTGACGGTAAAGAATGTCATCAAGAGTTTATTAGGTGTAGATCTATGAATTTAACAATATTTATGGTTTGTATATGTCATATTATGATGAATACCCATGCTGTAAATAATTAACTTGCCAAATTACTCATATAGAAAAGTATTGAAGAAATGTGCAATGATAACTTTTTCATGGCATATGTTGTGATAACTTTTCAAAGTAGGTGGCTATATATGACATTTTAATATTATATAGCATGTCTAATACCATAATAAAATAATGACATAAGAAATATTTTAAAATAATTAAGTGTGTTTCCTATGTTAACAAGTCAAACTAAAATCTTCATTCATTTGGTTACTTGATGCTACTTGGCTAACGTTTCGTTTCATTCGCACAAACTATGGCTGAGATTATATTTCAGCCACAGTGGTCATTATTATAAAATATAAGTTTGATCCAAATTTTTTTGCTCAATTTTTTAAAACTTTTTTACTATAAATGTTCACTAAATTAATATAATCTAAAATTAGATTTTGATGGTTATTAAAATAATTAATATCTTCAAAATTTGTGTAATACATATACATAGTGAAATAGAATATGCATATTAAACTATTGTTAAATATTTTTAAAATATAATAATTGATAAGTTGTTTAATTGAAAAATATGTGCATTAATTAAACATGTTTCTTTTGATAAAAAATATTAAATATACTTCAAATATTTATATACAACAATAACTTTATTATTGATTCAAATATTTTATATACGGAACAACTTTACTATTAATACAAATATTTTTAAAAATTATATTAAAACAAAAATAATATAACGGATCAACTTTAATATTGTCATAAACGGAAACAATTTTATTATTGATTCAATTTTTTTTGTTATACGAGAACAAATTTATTGTTCATTGAAATAATTTTATACATTCTATAAAAACAAATTAGTTCTTTATATATAGGAAAAATACATTGTTTATTATATGTTTTTATATCGGGAAAAATACAATTGTTAGAAACAGAAACAACTTTACTATTCATTCAAATATTTTTATAAATACTATCAAAACAAAAATAATAATATTATTTTAATATCTTCATAAACGGAAACAACTTCACTATAGACTCTAATATATTTCTAAATCATGTCAAAACAAAAATAATATTTATATACGAGAAAAATTTATTTTTCAATAAAATATTTTTATATACGATAACAAACAGTATTTGTCATAAACGAGATCAACTTTATTACTGATTCAAATATTGAATAACATAAATTTATTGATCATTGTATTATCTCTTATAACATAATTCTCTTATCTGTTACAAAAACTTAAACATTTCAATTATCAAAAACATCTTTCAATGTTTTTGAAATCGAATTATTATACTGTTAAATACATAATTTTATTTATATTTTTTTGGGACAATTTTGTGTCATTCATATTTATTAAAAAAATACTGAAAACATACTTTGTTTATTCAATTATTATTATATAGTTTCAAATATATAAATCATGTCAAAAAAAATTTAACATTTATATGCGGGGTCAAATTCGTTGTTGATTATAGACACTAAATTATTATATCTTTTAAAAAGATGAAAGTTTAAATATTTTAACAAACCGCCTAAATCTTTTGCAGAAGCGGTGAATAATGTGTGTGATATTCCAGTTAGTCAACTTCCAAAGTCATGTATCAAAGGGGATCGATTGTCTATTGTGATTCTAGAAGAATAATATTTGTTGGGAGTGGAAGCGTGCAAGCATAACCTCCATGGTAGGGTGATTTAGTCAAAGGTTTCTTCGCCGCTGACGGTGCAAAATCTCAAATCAAAACTCTTAAACCTATGGAAATTAATTGGCAAATGGGGCATCACATCCCTAGTTAAAGGGTATTTTGAATTTTCATTTTCTACACTTGAGGATGTTAGGCGAGTTAGGTATATCACGTCTTGGAATCTCAGTCCAGGCTTCCTTAAGTTGTTTCCATGGATTAAAGATTTCAATCCATCTCTGTTGAAGCAATCCTCCGCACAAGTGTGGATTCGTATCCATGGCTTTTCGTTGGAATATTGGTGTCCTAAAATTGTCTTTGCTATAGCAAGTAGTGTCAGAATTTCTGTGTACTGATTTTGCGTCTAATGAGTGTAGTTTTGAAAGACACTTTGGATACTTCGTTAGTGTATTAATGGATTTGGATCTGAATGTCGGTTTTAGATACAAAGTTCTAGTGGAAAGAGCGAGTTATGCATTCTTTGTGGATCTTGAGTATGAAAATTTTTCGGAGTTCTACAACAAGTGTAACTTGATAGGTCACTACCTTGACAAATGCAAACGGAGAGGTGAAGACAACGAAAATGGGAACTAGAAAAAGTGAGGGGATGAGGATGTTGGGGGGAGTTTACTAGGGAGCATTGATACATAGTGTAGGACTAGGCACCTTTGTGAGAGACACACCACTTATCCACCTAAAAACTTAAGGTGATAGGTGAGTGGGTTCTCCCAGTTATAAATGCTCAAGTCACCACATTCTTATCCAATGTGAGACTATTTCCCCACTTACTCACACTTGCTATATTATTCCAACACTTGCTATAACAAGTAGTGTCAGAATTCCTCTGTGTACTGATTTTGCGTCTAATGAGTGTAGTTTTGAAAGACACTTTGGACACTTCGTTAGGGTATTAATGGATTTGGATCTGAATGTCGGTCTTAGATACAAAGTTCTAGTGGAAAGAACGGGTTATGCATTCTTTGTGGATCTTGAGTATGAAAATTTTTCGGAGTTCTACAACAAGTGTAACTTGATAGGTCACTATCTTGACAAATGCAAACGGAGAGGTGAAGACAACGAAAATGGGAACTAGAAAAAGTGAAGGGATGAAGATACGTTGGAAGGAGACAATGGTAAGCAGAAGAAAGGTAAGAAATAGATTTATGTTCAGGTAGATCATGGGTCGAAGGAAACAAATAATGCAACCAAGGAAAAGGATCACACAATTGATTTTGAGGCATAACCTACGGTGGAGCCCTCTGCTATAGAAAATGGAGTGGGCAAAGGTAAAAGCATACTAGATGATATTGTGAATTCATTGGGTTTCAAAGGTCCTAATTTAAGCATGGATGAAGACAATGGCATGGATGATGCAGAAGATGTCATTGTTAACAAAGAAAAAACCTTTGGCTTTGGTCAGTGAGACAGGTGACTCTTTTAAAATTACAGATTTTATAGACAACACACAAAGGAATTCTGATGAAGAAGTCCTTGAAACCAATCCTGATCTTCAGTAGGATATGCGGTTCCTTAACTCTTCTTGGGATAATATGGTACATCAGGAGTTGGAAAATTAAGGGTGTGTTTGTTTCGGTGCTAGAAAAAAAGTTCTCGGGAATCTGAGGCTGGAAATAATTATTCCATTGTTTGGTAGATGAGAAAGAAAAAAAATGCCTTGGAATAAATAATTCCCATGAATAAAATTTACTCATGAAATTATGAATATTTATTCCCATGTCAAAGGGTGAGAATCATATATTCCCATGGGAATAAAAAATAACCAACTATAACTATCCACTTTCATATTATTTCAACACATTATTTTATATTTTTAAAATTTTAAAATTATAATTAAATATATTTCAAAATTATTCCTTGGAACCTTAATTATTTACCAAACAAATTGATGGGAATAAAACTCCTAGGATTAACATTCCTAGGAATGATATTCCTGTGAATATAATTTTAATCTCTCAAACAAACACACCCTAAGGAATTAGAGATAATGTGGAAAACTCTTTAGGGGTTGACTTTCAAGGATTCAAACAAATCAAGTCAAAGTCCAAGAGGAAAGCACAGAAAAAGACTGCATCAAGAAGTAATTACACAACAAGGTCAAGGCCTGGTAGTGCAAACAATTCCCCATGAATTTTTTATTTTGGAATGTGAGAGGATTATCCAAATCTCCTTCAAAATTGACTCTTTAAAGGTTAGTGACGAGCTCCAAACCTCAGTTTATTTTCATAATTGAATCTTGGATGGATAAGGACTTTTTTCCCCATTCCTGGCTCAGTAGAGTAAACATGAAAATTTTTGTTGTAAATATTAGGAAAAATCTTTTACCCAACCTCTGGTGTCTTTGTAATTTAAATCTTACACCCGAGGTTCTGCATATTGATGATCAACATATATCTTTTACTGTTTTGGTTAATGGTTCTTCAACTGGAATATCAGCTGTGTATGCTTCAACTAACTACATTACTAGAAGGAACTTGTGGAAGTATCTTTAGAGTACCATTCAAAATTATAAAATTCCATGGTGTTTCATAGATGATTTCGACACTATTCTTGGGTATCATGAGTATGATGGTTCTTTCAGTCCAGCTAGAGGTCCAATGGAAGACTTTGAAATTTGGACAGATCAAAACCATTTAATTCATATGTCTATTGTTGGTGCCATGTTTACTTGGTCTAATGGTAGAAGTGGGCATCATCATACTAGGAAAATGCTTGATAGGGTCATCTGTAATCAGGCTTAGATTGATGCTTGTGTACAAACTTCTTGCTCCACACTTATCAAATCTAGTTCTGATCAATATCCCATTCTACTCCACTTCAATTTTCAGGATTTTAATTTCAAGTCTCTATTCAGATTTTTGCAAATGTGTACCACTCATCAAGATTGCATCAAGGTGGTGGAGTCCACTTGGAAGACTAACATTGTAGGTTGTCCTATGTTTGTTTTGGCCTCTAAGTTAAATTTTTTGAAGGAGAATCTTAAAGTGTGGAATAAAGCTTGTTTTGACAACGTGCATGATATGGTGAAAATTGTAGAACAGGAGTTCGCTAACATTCAGGAGAGAATTGATTCATAAGGACATCAGGAATTCAGGATACCTTGGCTCAGGAAGAGAAATAGGTGCAATCTAGGTTAGACCAGGCTCTAAGTATAGAGGAATTATTTTGGAAGGATAAGGCAAGATTGAATTGGCACTTGATTGAGGACAAGAGTACAAAATATTTTCACAGGATAACCAAAATCAGAAATGCTTTCAACTACATCCACACTATGAAAGTTATTGATGTCTTCATCAACAATCATTACCAAATATCAGATCATGTGGCCTCACACTTTGAGAATTTATTTAACAATTCTACTGTTTTGCAGGAAAATGCCCTTGTGGAGGAAGTTATTCCCAGTTTGGTGTCAGAACACATCAATTCTTTGTTAACTTCATTGCCCTTTCTTGAAGAAATTCGTAGTGCGGTTTTTAACCTTAAGAGGGATAATGATGCTGGCCTCGATGGATTTGGTCCCATATTTTATCAGGCTTATTGGAGCATTATTAAAGAGGATATTATCAAGGCAACTCTACAGTTTTTCAAGGATGGCTGGTTAGCTCCAAATTACAATTCTAACATCTTGGTGTTGATTCAAAAATTCAAAGAAGCGGAAAGTATTGATCAGTACAAGCCAATTTTTCTGGCTAATTTCAAATTTAAGATAATTTCTAAGGTGTTAGCGGATAGGCTGGCCAAGGTGCTTCCACACTTAGTCTCTAAGGAGCAAAAGGGGTTCGTTCATGGTCGAAGCATCAAGGACTACATCTGTCTCACTTTAGAGGTGGCCAATGTGATTCATAAAATGTCTATTGGCAGTAATGTTATGCTCAAGGTAGACATAGCCAAGGCTTTTGATACCTTGCAGTGGGGTTTTCTTATACCAGTCCTTAAGCAGTTTGGGTTCAATGAAAAATTATGTTCTTGGATTAGGTTGATTTTGGATTCTGCCAAAGTTTTTGTCTTAATTAATGGGGACCTCAAAGGTTTTTTCAGTTGCGAGAGGGGGTCAGACCAGGCGATCCTTTGTCTCCTCTTATTTTCTGCTTGGCCGAGGATGTTCTTAGCAGAGGCCTAACATAATTGGTAACAAATAATAGGTTGAAGAGTATCAAAGCTAGTAGGAATGTGCAGATTTCGTCTCATACTCTGTACGCTGACGACATAATGCTTTTTACTAAGGGATGTCTCAATTCGTTGGATCCCTTTTTGATTTGTTTGATAGATACACAATTTGCTCTGGTCAAGTTTGTAACCCTACAAAATCCATTATTTTTGCAAGTTCCATGAGTGCATTCATGCACGGTTTTTTGGCTAGCAGAATTGGTTTCAAAATGGGGTTTCTTCCCTATCTTTATCTTGGGGTCCCTATTTTCAAGGGTAGGCCTAAAGTTACCTATTTTCAGCCGGTGGCAGATAAAATTATGAACAAGTTGGCTGCTTGGAAGGCAAGTTTGTTGTCCATCGTTGGTAGATTTCAATTGGTCAATTCGGTAATACACAACATGCTTCTATATTCTCAGAATTTACTCCTAGCCTGTGAGTTTAATTAAACAAATTAAATCATTGTGTTGTAATTTCATTTGGAGCGGGGATATTCTTAAGAGGAAGATGGCAATTTTGGCATGGAAGTTTTGTTGTCAGGTTCTTAAGGAAGGAGGGCTCGACATCAAATATCTTAGGGCTACTAATGAAGCCAATAACCTAGTGCAATGTTGGAATATCATGTATGAGATAGATTCTTGGGCTGTTATCATTAAAGCTAGATTTTTCATGAAGGGGTAGGTGCGTAAGTCTTATGTTTTTTCCTCCATTTGGATGAGCTGTAAAGAGTTTTTTTTTCATATCTAATGGAGCATACCATGTGGACAATTGGCAAGGGGTACAAAATTAATTTGTGGTGTGCTAATTGGTGCGGTTATACTCTTCTGTCACTTCTCAATGTTCCAGCTGATAAGCTGTCTATTATTGAAGGCCAATATCAATTGTATTTTGCATGGTAATTCTTTCATCTTGCCTAATGCCTTAATAAGGCTTTGTCCTACGCTTCCTCAGCTTATCTCTAGCATTCATGTCAATTGTCTAAATGAGGATAAACTTATATGGATGTGGTATGAAAATGTTGAAATTAGTGTCAAGGATGCTTACAATCTTTGTTAGGAGCGTGATCCGAGTAGTGTTTGGGGCAACATTGTTTTGCGTCCTGTTATCCCTCCCTCCCAAACTATCTTATTCTGGAGATTAACCAAAAATAGATTATCAACAGATGACATGCTAATTAAGTGTGATGTAAAGAACCCCTATATGTGTAATTTTTGCTTCCAAAAAGAGGAAACAATCTCTCACATTTTCTTCAGTTGTAATTGCTATATGCAGGTCTGGATTTGGCTAAGCAACATGCTTAACCTAACTTTGAGAATTTCTAATATAGAGGATTATTTGACTACTGTGAAAACCACTGCTTCTGCTCAATGCAAGGTTGGTATCCTTGAATCCACTGTTGCGGCGATCAACGGTAATTGGAGAGTGCATAATCAAGCTAGGTTCCATAACAAGCGTATTCCTTGGACAACCACTTGCTATTTCATTTATTCTCTATCATTGCTTGCAGGAAATTTAGCTACAGGATCTTCTACTTTGGCTATTATTGATTTTGAAATCCTTAAGAAGTTCTCTATTTCAATAAATTATCTTAAGCCTCAGGTGTGCATTGAAATCATTTGGTGTCCACTAACTAGAGAGTGGACAAAGGTGAATGTAGACAACGCTTCTGGTGGTGTCCCGGTTAAGGAAGCCTGTGGGGGAATTTTCAAAAATCACCTTGAAGATCATGCTGGGAGCTTTGCAAGTAATGTAGGCAATGAGAATGCTCTTTTTGCAGAGCTTATCGAAGCTATTTTGGCTATTGAGCATGCTTATGCTCATGATTGGTCTAATCTTTGTTTAGAATTAGACTCAAAATTAGTTATAAACCATCTGCAGTGTCTTGGGACAACTGTATGCATTTTCAAGGAAATTTTAATTTTTTGGCTACTCATATTTACATGGAAGAGAATCATTGCGTTAATAAGCTGACTAACTTAGGATTAGATATCACTAATTTTACTTGGTGGAATAATGTACATCTGTTCGTTAAACAAGGTGTTCTTAGAAACATGTTAGGAATGCCTAACTTTAGGCTCAGATAGGTTTGAGATTTTGGCTTTATGCCCTCTCATTTTGTACCTACTCCCTTTTCTTTTATATTTAAAAAAAAATCGGGTTAGCAATAACATTAAATTTTATTTTTAGTGGTGTTGAAAAAATTTTAAGTTAATAAAACTAAATAAATAACAAATACACTTTTGATCTCTGTAAGTTAGCGAGTTTTTTTATTTTAGTCCCTGTAATTTAGTTTTTTTTTTTCTGAGTCTCAATATCTCACTTTTTACGTTCGTTTTAGTCTCTAAAGACAAAATCTGCAAAAAAATTTGAAGGAAAATCTGCATGAAACCTACAGATTTTTTTACGGATTTTGCATTTAAAGACTAAATCACACGCAAAAAGTGAGATATAGAGACTCAGATAAAAAAATACAGAAATCAAATTCAAAAACTCGCTAACCTATAAGGACCAATAGACTATTTAAGCCTAAAGATAAATATACGTGTTCTAATGAGATTGATAATAGCATGTAATCTTTTGTAATTTGAATTAGTATTTTTATTAGATGAAAAATTAAAAGCGAGTAATTTTAGTTCTTTTGAAGATTTTGAAAATGAAAAAATAAATAAAGCGGAGATTAAGAAAGATCTTGATAGTTACATGACATTATGTCATGAAAGATCCTTCCGTTAAAAAAACTTAGACATTTAAAAGATTCTTTAAAAAATGGTCAATAATAAAATTTTGAGAGTCCATTTGATAAGAGAAGTGTAAAGAGAAATTATCATAAGTGTTTCATATTACGTTCAACTTATTATTAGATATTTAGTCATAGTCTGTGTTAGGTTTTGTAATGGGTCAAATCCATAACCATTAAAAAAAAATACAATTCCTTATTGAACTTATTAATAAATAATTATTTGCTTTCTAAAAAGCAATTCAGCCCAATCCCAAGATTAGTTAGTAATTATTCTAGGTTGGTGAACTAACCACAAGATCGACTCAATTCATATAGCCCAAATTTCTTCAAGGTGTTCGTACATCCATTTGAAGTCCATAAAAAAATATTACAAGAGTTTGCTAAGACATACTCCCACCATTCTTATTTATAAATAAATTTTAACATTTTATATTCGTTAAATTATTAATACATCTAACTTATATATGGTCCAAATACATCATTTATTGAATTAACTTAAGAAATTAAAATTTACTTATAAAAGAGAATGGAATGAGCAGTTTAAAGAAGTCAGGATAAATAAATCAATTTTAAGATGATTAATAGAAAATAAAAGTAGATAAAGATGAAGAATAAAAAGATAAGAGATCAGAAGAGTGAAATTTCACATGCGTAATATCGATTTATCTTTTGTTTTGATGCTTTGTCTGTAGTAAATTTATCGCGTATTAAGTTTCCTCATTAAACCCTTCACTCACAAGGTTAAATGGTTTTTCCATGCATAAAATGAAGGTTTGACTTAAGTCAACCTTAAATTAATCAAGTCAAAGTGATTCATAAATCAAGGAAAAGCGTTATGTTTACATGATTGATTCAAAGAAGATTATGAATTGATTCAAATGAGAGTTTTTTAAAATGCATATATGATCTATGTTTTGTGTGTGATCCGATTCATACAAGTCCATGAATCGATTCATGACTTGAAATTTATCGTAGTGTTTCAATTTTGTTTGTGTAATCTGATTCACACATTGAATTGAATCAATTTATCGATCCTAAATTCTTGATGGGCTTTCATTATGTTTTTATTAGAAAATTTTATCTCATACCCCACACTTATCCATATACCTCTACACTTTTGTAAATATTCCAAAAATACCCTTGTTAATTTTTCTTTATTTTTTTTTTAACTTTTTACTGTGCAGTAAAAAAGTCAAAAAATACTATTGGAAATTACACGACACTAACCAGATAACTTTAGGTAAAGAAATCCAGAGTGTTTTTTTGTCAAACCAGAAAACAGAAAAGAATGAAATCCAGTTGTTGTATTTATCAAACCGGATAACTTATATGTTAGTTATCTGGTTCACAGTATTCTTCCGGATTACTTCGACTTGGGTTTTCCGGTTTGTGTTATTTGATGTTTCGGATAACTTTCTAGGAAGAGTTCCGGTTTGTTTTTTTAATAACCGGATTTCATGGTACAAAGAGTTTCGGTTTTGTTTTTTTAATAACCGGATTTCATGGTACAAAGAGTTCCTGAACGCAAATTTTAATTTTAATTTTATTTTTATTAATTTTTGTCACACTTATGTTTTGCAGGTATGGATATTCCTGTGATGATATGCGATAAAAATCATATATGTGTAGATACGACTGAGATATTCTCGACTACAGTAAAATTTGAGACACGAGAAGAGGCAACTAGGTGGATTAGGGAGGTTGAAATCAGGAATAAACTTACTGTTATAATAACTCGTTCGAACACCAAAACTGGCAAGAGAGAAAGAAGTGACAAAATTATATTTGGTTGTGATAGATGTAACATCCTTCTAAACCCCGCAGAATAAATATAAATAAATCAGAGTAATCATGCATCTCACAAAAGGGTGTCACGTAAAATTTTCAAATTATCATACAACACCTGTCATGCTCATTAACACTTAAATAATTTAATGCTTTTCAAAAACTTCATTTAGCATGTAGCAGCAGATTCAAATTAAACATAATTGTCATAAAGAAAGTTTCATGCTCATCACTAGCTCCCATGGAACTAGCAAGCATTGCCTCTTGACACAAATGATGCGTATGCAATCAACAACCATATGCCATTAAGACCGTTCTCTAATCTTAATCATGCATATCTCTAATAATTTATCACACTTGAATTATCACACAATTACACACAAAAACACATTTTTATAATCAAGACATTTACTTCAAACATCATTCTTACTTCAGTCATTAAATAAATATCCAATATTCCATAAATATTCAATATTCAATAATTATTAAATTATTTAATAATATCCAGTCATTAATAAATTCCAAACAAAAATCATAAAATATATCCAAATTAAAAATGTAGAAAAAATATCACTTCTTCCAGGATTGGTGTATATAAAAAAAATGCAACACTGTCTGTCAAATATGTAGTCTACAAAACATATAACCAACACGGTAAACCAAAAAAACTTATATCAAATTTCATTTTCATAATATAATCCAGGGCTCCATGTTTACTACATTATTATTGATCGAATCCTGGTAGGTTGGAATGAGATGTCAATTCCATTACAGAAGTCTTGATTATGGTATTTTAAATAACTACATGTATTTCTTTTGTATTCCCCGTAAAGAATTGTGTAGCTAGCTACTGTGTGACTATAAGGTCAAAGGTAAAATCTCTCACATGCCATTTAATATATAAAGAATAGAATAAAGTGAAGTTGGGCATGTCATTATTAATATTGAGAATTTATCATTATCACTTAATGTGGGGATGAGTAATGACATGGTAGTTGGTGTTTGTTTAATACTAATTTTAAACGGTACATAAATGATAGATGGTTCCAAGTTAGTGATTTTATGAGACAGGTCCTCTTTTCTAGAAAAGATTACTATAATCAGAAATTGCAACCATATGCCATTATTGAGTCCACAGATATCCAAAGTGAGTTAATTAATTTATATCCTACTACTTCTACTAATTAGCAATATTATAATAATAGAAGGATTACAAGGATACTACTTCCTATCCTATAATTCTACTCCTTGCCACTAACACCAATATATATATATATATATATATATATATATATATATATATATATATGTCCTGCACCCTTAACAGGAGGGTCACTAAAATATTAATTGGCATCTAATTTTCTGTGCGCCAATACAAAGTCTTCACAGTAAATTGCCAAATTATAGATAACTAATAACCACAAACAATTATATTGCTACAGGAACCGCAAGGTGATTTATGGAAGCCTTTGTCCACTTACTTAAATGGATGGTGCGCTACAATTTTAAAGAAAAATATATTTCATTGCCAATAACCTACCCACTACAGTAATGAAACAGAGGTACATCCATCTTCAATTTCCTCTTTATTTTTACGTTACAGTATAATGAACAAATATAATTATTCTAATTTCCAACTCCAAATATCAAATGAATCTCTAAAAATACCATCAAAATCAGTTTTAAACACACCGAAAATTAATAATTTTCAGAAATCAATATTAACCTAATAATTTCATTCTCATAGAACATTTTTTGGGATTTTACTCTAATCCTATTTCTACCCATTAATCATCATCAATAGACCCAATAATTGAGTAAAAATCCACCCTTACCTTATTTTTCTTGAGTTTTTGAGCTTCCTCTTAGGTTTCTCTTCTTCTCCACTCTTCCTCTTCTCTTCTACTTTTTCTTCTCTTCTCTTCCAATTTTTCTTACTAACTTTTGTTTCTCTAAAACCCTAACTTGTCTTACACAAAATGGGCTTAACCCAACCCATCACACTTAATATTAACACACCACCTTAAGCCCAACCGAAGTCTAGCAATTATCTAAAATTCTACCAAATAAAATAAATTAAATAATTTACTTAATTCAAATAATCTAATTAAATCAAATAATTAGATAAATCCAACAATTCAATTATTTTCAAATAATTCAATAAATCACACATTTCAATTAAATCAATTAAATCAATTAATTCACTTAAATTAAACAAACCAATTAATTTATATAAACTCAATAAATGATATAAATCAAACAATTCATATAAATTCAATAAATCAAATAATTCATTTAATTCAAATAATTTAAATAAATTAAATAAATCACATAAATCAATTAATTCATAAAATCACCCAATTAATTAATATAAATAATTAATTACTAAAATTGAGGTGTTACAATAGAGGTGGAAAATACAAGGAAGGAGATAGTGAAACACAAAGTGATATCAAGAAATGTGGTTGTCCATTCAAAATTAGGTCAACTTCGTCAAATATGGTTTTGGTTGGAATATTGACGTAAAATGTGGACTTCACAGCCATGGGTTGCCAGATAGATTTGAAGGTCATGCGTTTGTAAGTCGACTTAATGCTGATGAACAACAACATATTGTTGATTTGACAAAACATCATGTTCCACCAAAACACATATTATTGTCATTGCAAGAATGAGATCTGGAGAATGTGACTCGAATCACCCAAATATATAAACATAAGAGTAAGATTCAAAAAGACATCAGGGGTCCTAGAACGGAAATGCAACATTTGTTTAAGATGATAGATGATTGTGATTATGTTTATTGGAGTAGGAAAAAATATGAGTCTGAAGTTGTGAGAGATATCTTCTGGGTCCATCCAGAATCAGTGAAGTTGTTGAATATGTTTCCTAATGTGTTGATTATGGGCAGTACGTACAAAACAAATAAGTACAGACAACCTTTATTTGAAGTAGTTGGTATGACATCAACTGAGTTAACCTTTGATGTTGCATTTTCCTATATGGAATCTGAGCAAACAGAGAATTTATGTTGGGTATTGGATAAGTTGATACAATTGTTCACTAAGCAAGGGTTGTGGCCACAAGTGATTTTAACAGATAGAGATCTTACTTTGATGAAAGTAATTGAAACAGTATTTCCAAGGACAATTACTTTGCTTTGTCGATTTCACTTCAACAAAAATGTGAAAGCGAAGTGCAAGGAGTGTGTTGTGAATGATATGCGAGAGCCGATAGAGAAACTATGGTATGAACTTGTAAGGGTTAATGATGAGATAGAGTACCATCAACAGTTGCAACAACTTGAGCATGCTTGTATGGATTTTAGACAATTTATTGATTATGTGAAAGACACATGGATGACGGCTCAGAAACATAGATTTATTGAAGCTTGGATTAATAAAGTGTTATATTTGGGCAACACCACGAGTAATAGGTAAGGTGTTTGATTTTAGCCATAGTTTGTTTATCTTAATATTAATGTTGGAGTTGAGTTTGCACATTGGAAACTAAATCAGATGTTGGAGAACAATTTAGGTGATATGTGCAAATGTTATGGGGCTATGAATGGCAACATCAAGGTGCAATTGGGCAATATTAGAGCTTCATTTCAGAAGAGTTTTATGAAGTCGAGCATGCCCACACTAGTCCATTTTATGGGAATTTGCGTGGATTGGTATCTAGAGCTGATTTGAGACACATTACTGAAAAGTGGAATAGGGTTGACATGGTGGGTACAAACACCAAAATGTGCGGGTGTACTCATAGAAAAATGTACGGGTTAACTTGTGCTTGTGAGTTAGGAAGATACACATTGAATGGTGAACCAATACCAATTAATGCTATTCATATTAATAGGAGGAAGCTCAACATGGAAGGTGAATAAGAGGTAGATACAGAGGATGGAGCAGAGGTGGACATGACCAATGCAATTGATGCACTGTGGACAAAGTTTAGGTCATTAGATATTGCGGGAAAAAGAGCATTAAAAAGCAGGGTGTGTGAAATTGCTTACCCCACTACAACAAAGATGGTACCACCGCTTGAAAAAATAAAAACCAAAGGAGGAGTGAAGACAAAAGGGAAGAAACTTGTGGGATATGATATTTATCGTGATCCTTTATATAAATGGATGACATCGTCTATATGAGAATTTATTTGGAAGTCGCTTATCAAAAGTGAGAGAATCCTTGATGATATCGTCTTTAGGTACTCGACTATTAGATAAATGAATGACATTACCAAATATGGGTTATATGATAAAAAAATTGGTATAACGTCATTCTAGTCTCAATGGGTTATCTTAGTTTGACTTTCTTTCCTATGACGACTTCACATTCACTTAATGTGTCCATTTACTGCATTGGTTTTGTAAACTAAAATCATTGGGTTCAGGTAAACATTCATGTTTGTTATGTTAATTACTTATCTTTCGTTTATGTCTTACTTACTAATTTTCTTAACAGGTAAACATGAATGAAGGATTTCCCTTGCCACCAGTCACATTGGACTGGAAAAAGTATCGCACATCAGATACAACTTCTTGGATGACAGGATTTGTTGGACGGTTACAACATTGGCAACACCTTACGACTGTGGTGTCGAAATATGTTAGATTATGATTGTAATGTGATTTTTATATTTTGGTTTTCTTACATTTGATTCATATTATATTTAATTCATGGTATTTTTGGGATTATACAATATAAATCTAAAGAATATTATATAAGTTTGAATAATATTGCATAACTCTGAAGAATACTACATATGTCTGAAGAATACTACATAAGTCTGAATAATACTACATAAATCTGAATAGTAAGGTATCGGTCCACCCTGAGGTACTGTTTAACCCTGAGCTAAATGTAGTGCTCGAAAGACCTCAACAAAATCATCATCATCCTCTTCCGCCTCATGACGATGTAGATAGCGACGAAACTCATGTGAAATATGTAACAACCTAGGATCTGATGGTCCTTCATCATAGACAGGAACCAGGGCATGTCTAACCTCCCCTAGAGGTGGTGGTATCAAACGAGGATGTGACACCCTGTAGTACCAATCCAAGTAACCGGGCACCACATCATATAAAGTATTTACAAACTCGGCCGGATGGATCACTTCCATCAAGCTTGCATGATATGTAACCCACTTAATATCCACATCAAGCGTGTCAACATCAGGAGTCGGAGATGGTATGTACTGTCTATATCCAAACTGGCGCAAACATCTGTCAGATAAATATATAACAACTGTACCATACTATTTCAGGCCACCCCTATACAAACATATATCATTAAATGGCCGATGTTGTTTGTGATCCTCAAAAGGTCGCCAAATGACATCAGTAGGTGCCAATCCATCCAATACGGGCTTTAGCACATCAACCTTTTCTATGCCTTGCTTGTAGATCCACTTCATCGCCCTAGGAAGTAGATTACCGACACCAACAATCTTAGAAAATCCTCTCTTGCCAACAGTTGGAAAATACTCTTGAATCTAACATTGTTACACAACATGAATATTATCAATTAAAAGTATTATAAATAAGCTAACATATGTCTAAATAAAATTAAAATAAATCATTTGTACTTATAGCAGAGAGGCGTATCCCTCAAGCTGCCTACAACTGTAAAAGGAAGTATCTCCAAGATATCTGTAAAGTGTGATAAGTGCAGTTGCCCCCCAACAATATCTACCATATCTAGACAAGTCCCAAAATAGTGGTAAATACTTTGTCTCTACAAGTATAAAGGTTTTATCATCAAAAATGGTGTAGCCTACTAACAACAACATGTAGGCTTTAGCTGCACAGTCAAATCTGTCGCAACTCGCTGATGGATAAATAGCTGCTTCAACCAATCCAAGCTATAATAAGAACCTTTGTAACCACGAACCTCTTCAGCTGCATCCTCTAATGAAACACCCCGAAGATTAATAGCCTGATTAATAGCATCCGAATCAGTGAACCCTTCTGTAGGGTTACAGAACTCCCCCTACAAGGTAAATGAAATAAACAAGAAACATTGTCCAAAGTAATGGTCATCTTGCCAAATTGCATATGAAATGACGATGTTTATGGATGCCATCTCTCCACAAATGTAGATACTAAGTTCTGATCTATCCTCGATAAACTGGTTCTTTATAGAAAGGATGGACCAGAATCAAATAACCATCGCTCAATCACTCATGGGAGACTCTGTGGAACCCATCCAATCAATTTGTTGCCTTGTGCATCAACCTTCAACTCTTTCTTCGGAACTCTCTCTTGAAAATAATTCATAATGTATGTTATAATATATAAATAATTAACATTAAATTTGATTCAACATAGAATGTCATAGATAAAATTACTTTGTCGTCCCACAAATGGCGAGAAACATGGTTCTGATACCTCACTAAAAGAGATGTATCAGACGGTCCTCCGGGAAATGATGGATGTAGTGGAAAAGGCACAAGTGCAGCTATCTGATATTCCTCTCGATTCGACGGCTGTTGAGTTTGTCGTCCTTCACCATATCATCGATAAATGCGTCTGTCATCAAATGCGAACCACTAAAACAAACAAAAAAAGTTAAAATCCATCAAACCGAAAAACCACCAGCCAAGTTCTCCGGTGAAGAAAATATAAGAACCGGATAACATAAGGTCAAGTTATCCGGTGAGGAACAACAACGAATCGGATAACACGATGGAAAGTTATCCGATGAGGAACAAATAAGAACCGGATAACTATATCACAAGTTATCCGTTGTGTAAACATCACAAATACAAAACCGAAAAACTCACTATCTAGTTCTCTGGTGTTGAAAGTTGTGAACCGGAAATCTTTGTGTTGGGTTCTCTGGAAGTCAAACTGGAATGAACTTTTTTCACGCTCTAGCTGGAATGAAATGAGGAAAAAGTGAAAATTTTGAAATTTTGGGTATTTATACATGGGGTATTTTGGTCCAATTTTTTAAATTGTAGAGGTATGGAATTAAATGGGGAGGGGGTATGAGGTAAAATTTTCTTTTTATTATTTGATTATTGTTAGGCGTGAATATGGGAGTAGGAAAACAATATTGAAGTGAATAGACCTAAATAAAAATCAACCGCTTTTCAAAAGTTATCAGAGTGTTTTCAAAAAATTGTGAGCGGAAGGTTTGATGTGAAAATATGAAAATTATACTATTTGAAATTTCGATCACGTTAACACTAAATCGTTTCACAAACACCGAAGAGGAATATGATGAAACACTAGGTATTTAATTGATTCGATTGTATAATCCACGATGTGTGTTTATACAATGATTCAATATAGTGAATTCTAGCCTCAATTATTTCTCAGAATATTAATCACCAATTAAGCTCAATAAGGTGCCAAATTCTAACAAAACCTACGCTTACGTAATTGTAGCACCCCAAAATTTGCCCTACCTTTTTCTGGCTTATGTTTCTTTTGCATTTGCATATTCATAATCATATCATTGCATTGGTTTTCTGAGACATGGGATCGAGGGGTTTTCTTGCTACCGGTATTTCTCTTATTCAGAGGTGCGTCAGGTTCTGAGGTGTTCTAAGTCATCTTCTTCGAGATTTATCAGCATACCAGGGAGAATTGGAGTTTTTGTTTACAGTTGAGCTGGTGGATAGTTATCGGTTGAGATTCTTCAGTGGATCGTGTGAGTGGCCAGATTGTTCAGTGGTAGCTGTGATTATTTTGTCAGAGGCATGTGGAAAGTTGGTGATTGGTTTTGAACTCAGTTGGTTATCCATTTTCTATCCATAATCCATATCCAAACTCATTGTTTTTAATCCATCAACCATTTTCATTTTTTTTATCCACTTACCTTTCCTTTTATTCATAAACCATTTCTAATTTCTTTCTTTTATTGTCCAAATATTAACCAATTACCCAAAATCCGTTTTGTCTAATTCATTTGTCCATATCCATTCATTAACCAAATTTCCATTACCAATATCCATATTCTTTTAATCAAAATCTATTTTCTAACCATTAAACTCATTTTCTATTTTCACTTTTCATTATTCAATTATCCATTTTTTTTTTATATATCCATTTTTAATCCACATCTATTCTTCTTATCCAATTTAAACCAAAAATCCATATCCATTTTTATTCATATTCATTTCTCTTTAAAACCATATTCAAATATCCAAAACCATCTTTTAACCCATTCCAAATTCCAATAACCATTTTTCATATCCTTTTTCCAAGATTACATTTCAAACCAAACCTCAAATTCATTTTATAATCCAAACCAAGTCCTAATCCAATTAACCTTCTCTCATAAACTAATGTCCAAATTCATTTTATGACAGTTTTGTTTTATTGTTGAACCCTTGTTATAGACTCAATGGCCCGCTCATGGTTCTCTACGGATGAATTATTAATGGTGAAAAAGAAGAACATAGCAGGTACAACATTAATAAAGTGGAAAATACATAACAGTCCATTACATGTGCAAAATATGACAAAGCCATTTTCAAAAACTCAGGTGCAAAGACTCATGACGAATTCACAACTTTTTCTAACAGAAATTCATAGCTAAAAATCTCTAACAGAATTTGTTGCCAATACCTATTCTACCCTCCAATCTTCCCTCTATAAGTTCTGCGGATTCTTCACGTTTTGGGTACCCTGACCTCACTCTTCCACTTCAAAAAAAAACCAGCAAAAGAAATCTCCACAGAATTGAGGAATTTCTCATCATTCTCTGCACAATTCTAACCTTTAATTCATTCATCATGAGCTTCACCGCAAAACCAGAATAACTCCTCAAAACAAATCTTGTGCAGCTCCAAGAAGCTTCATCTTCGCAGCAACCCTCTGTGAATTTTGAATCCACCAAGATTTTCATCTCTGCAACAACGCAAAATCACAACGTCGATACCAAAGCAAAGCATATCGCAGAAATCAGGAAAAGAAGAAGAAAGACTCAGAAGCAAAATCAACAATAACTGAAGTTACGTAGAAAGAAGAAGTGATGTACCTGAAGGACAATCTCTGGTTTTCTTTTGCTGCCGTCGAAGACGCCATCGGAGCGACTCCGATTCGTAAGCATTTTTCTTTCATCGCTCTTGTAAGAATTGAATAGTGTTTTGTTTGTTTAGATTCGGTTTCCTCTGTTCTTCGTACGAATCCGTGAGTGTAGTTGTGGTTTGAACGTGAAATAAAGTGAAACGGTTGTTTGAACGACGTTAAGGATGTTGTAACGGTGCGATCGCGATGCAAAGGAGATGGAGAAGTTTCTGGTACAAGATTCTGGAAAGGAGAAGAAGACGAGGCGTTGATGGAGAGACATGGTGGAAATCGCGGACGGGAGGAAAAGAGATTTGTGTCGCCAGTGATTTAGAGAAGAAGGTGAGAGCTGAGGATTAGGGCACGATTTAGAGAAGTAAGTTAGGGGTGAGGTTTGATGGTGGCCGGAGGCGAGGTTTATGGCATTGATTTGTAAAGGAGGCGGAGAACGGAGAAGTTGAAGGAGATCCCGGCATGGTGCTGAGACGGCGCGTTGGAGGATTCAGTTATGGTGTTGTAGTGTGAGATATCGCGTGATGATGACGGAGAAGGAGATGTTGTCACGGTGAGGTTGAATGGTAAGGGAGAGTACGAGAACGAAGGAGAGGACGAAGATGGAGGTGACGTGACGAGGTTCAGAAGGTAACGATGTGGAGAACAGGGGAGAACGGCGCTGCTGTTTGATGCTGAGGGTTTTTTTTTAGGTTTTAATCTTTGTAGTGTGGACTGGGCTCAAAGGCCCACCTGTTTTCTTATTCGTACCGCAGATAACTCGTGCACCCCCTGGATTGAAGAAGATCATTGGGCCTGCTGAATTACAAGCCCACACACTTTTTTTTCTACTGCACACCCGTTTTTCTGCCTACACGACCCCTGGCTGCTAAAGGAAACATTGGGCCATTAACATAAAGCCCAGCGCCTGAATTTTCTTTTCCACCCCCTATAGCACTGACTACACCCCTCTTTTCATTTTATTTAGCTTTTCTTTCCATTTAATTCTAACCTTTTTAATTAACAATTAATTTTGACTTGGTAATTAGATTGGTTATTTTTTTTTTAATTAGAACTTAATTTTGATTTAGATTTTAGATTTCAATCATAATTTGAATATTAGTTTTAATTTCGAATTTAGAACTTTATTTTGTTTTTTAGTTTTAATACTAAGTAGTTTAAATCTTAGAAACTAACTTGAATCAATTTTAGGTTTAATTTTTAATTAACTCTTTTTACTTAGAATCTTGTGATTTTAATTAGCATTTTAATTTTTGTGAATATTCCTGATTAATTGATAATTCTGATTCTTGATTAATTCTTGATTTTCTATCTGTACTTGATTTTCTTTTGACTTGCCTCTGGTGTGATTTTCTCTTTGTGATTGAGCTGTCTGGTGTTTACTTGTTGATTTACTCTGTATTCACATGCTCCCTTAAGGCTCCTAGTCCGACTTAATTTCTGATTAAGCTCGGAGTAGGATAGACATTAGGCTCTCAATCCAAGCATGATAACATTAGGTAGAATTCCCTTCTAATCCTTGACCTTAGGGCCATTTTGCATGATAACTTATAGGATTCAGTTTCCCCTTTAGACTTTCCGTGGGTCCCGACTCTTTTCTCTCGCACCCGTGCGATCGAGGCTGATCCCGTTTTCCCTTGTTTCGTGGTCGTCCCCGCGAACTACGACTGCCCTGATTCTTTATTCTCGTCCGAGTAAAGATACGTAGGCACAAGATTGCGTAGATCTTGGCGGGCTACCTTCTCCTTTTTTCACAAATTTCCTCCCATTGTTTCGTGGTCGTTCCCACGAACTACGACTGCCCTGATTCTTTATTCTCGTCCGAGTAAAGATACGTAGGCACAAGATTGCGTAGATCTTGGCGGGCTACCTTCTCCATTTTTCACCAATTTCCTCCCCTTGTTTCGTGGTCGTTCCCACGAACTACGACTGCCCTGATTCTTTATTCTCGTCCGAGTAAAGATACCTAGGCACAAGATTGCGTAGATCTTGGCGGGCTACCTTCTCCTTTTTTCACAAACTTCCTCCCCTTGTTTCGTGGTCGTTCCCACGAACTACGGACGCTCTGACTTCCTCTCTCTCGTCCGATTGAGGATACGTAGGCACGAGGATCCCTATCCTTGGCAAGCACTCTTCTCTCGCACCCTTGCGATCAAGACCCTTCTCTCACACCCTTGCGATTGAGACCCTTCCGAGCACTTTTCTTTCACAACCCTTCTTTATCACCTCTTTGTCTCTTTTCAACCCATAGGTCGAACTACGACTGCTCTGATTTCCTCTCTCTCGTCCGATTGAGGATACGTAGGCACAAGACAGCGATTGTCTTGGCGAGCAACCTCCCCCCTTAGTTCGCGTCCGAACTACGTTGACTCTGACTTTCCCATTGCACGAGGGAATACGTAGGCATAGGACTCCAAGGACGTCCTATCGAGTCACTTCTTTTCTTTTCTTCTTCGTTTCTCCGTTCTTTCCGTTCTCGTTTCTTCGCCGGTCCAATAGCAGTGGAGTTCCAGACGATGACACCCTTTGATGCAGACAGCAAGCATGGATCCCATCGAGTACGATGGACGTGTTGGGTGCTAACACCTTCCCTTCGCGTAACCGACTCCCGTACCCGTTCTCTTGGTCGCGAGACCATGTCCTTTCCCTTCTTCCAGGTTTACGCAGTGTTTCCTTTCCCTCTCTTGGGATAAATACACTTTGCTGGCGACTCTATGTTCTTTTGCGCCACTCTCGCGTTTGTACCGTTGGATGCACCAATCTTTCGGGAGCGACAGCTGGCGACTCTGCTGGGGATTCTGGTTGACCTATGCTGGTCCATCCCCTTTAGCGAGTCGGTCCTAGCGCTTGTCTGTTTGTTTTCGTTGAGTGTTTGTTTTGTGGTGCTTTGCTTTGCTGTATATTACTGTATTTACTATGTTATCTGCTTTACTATTTTTACAGCTTTTATCGCATTGCATTTTCATTATATTACTGTCATTCTGGATATTACTGTACTGTGCTGGCTGGTTTTCTGTTTGGCGGGTTGGGATGTTCTGAGAGATGAGCCCACTACCAAGGCTCGAGCATACACCTAGGTTTTAGCGTGGGCAGGCGTGACGCTCCCGTGGTGGTGGCCACGTGTGGGTGTTCACGATCCCTACAATCAGACGAGGTTCTATCAGGAGCTTTCTGCTACTGTATGTTGATACAGGCCAGTAGTTATTCTCTTGAGGAACTGTCGACTCTGATGACCATTCCCGAGGACTCAGTTGCGGCACTCCTCCCGGGATGTGACAGTGGCAGACCACATTCTGTGGCAAACCTATTGCGCATTCTCGATCCGAGGACCCAATGCTGGGAACTCGCCATAGGATCCTTCTTTTTGAAAGTGAATCAGCAGACGACCTCTTTGATTGGCGTTAGCATTGTATCCTTCGGGCTGAATGTGCTATTGCTTCTCAAACCTCTGAAGCTGAGGATCTTTCGTTTTGGAGAATCAGTTGAGGCCTCCTCGATTGATGATGATGCCAAACCAGAAATGGTAAACGTATCATCATTTCTCGACCTGAGAGCCCGGGATACTGAGGATCTTAGCACCCACATGTGAGAGGGGCGGGTTGTTTACAGGTTTGTAGGTAACCTTGACTTCCATCCTACCTGGTATTATGGTTCTCTTATCAGTGCAAACTTATCAGTCGGGTATTCTGATTATGCCGATATGCTGGTATTCTGGTATTCTGATCATCCAGTATTCTGGTATTCTGGTTTTCTTCAGAACAGACTTGTGAACTTATTCAATCAGCAGCACATCAGTTATTCAGAATATGTGGAAGCTTTGATCCCATGTCTGCTGCATTCATATTGCATTGCATTTGCATCTTGCATTTTTTTTTTGCATATCTGTCTCTGGCCGGATCAGAGAGCTCATCCATCCTTTGTCTGAATCGCAGTTTATTTCTAGACTTTCTCATCGGACTTGAATCAGCTTTTGGGGAGATCATCATGAATTCAGGGGACCAGAATCAGTTTGTAACTAGGGCCGATGTTGAATTGATGAAGAGTCAGTTGGACCAACTTGTGGAAGCTATGACAGCCATGAATAGGGGAGAGGCCAATGTTCAGAGGACTTCAGTTACTGGGAATATCATTCCACCTCCAGTGAACATTGTTGCTCAAGCTCAGCCTGTGCAAATCCCTGCTGGGAATCAAGCTATACATGAGCGTGCCATCGTCCGAGATGGACATTCTTCTTCTCTTAATGCCACAGACTATCAAAGCTTTGTCTTCTCTGTACCAGATTTCCAAGGGGTAGTTCCAAAGATTAAACCTAAGGATCCAAGGGCCGTTGCGTTTGATGAAAGATGTCGTGTGTTGGAAGAGAAGCTTGATGCCTTAATGAAGCGTGATACCCTTGATTTGGATGCTGCGAGCATGTGTTTGTTGCCCGACCTTGTGTTACCTCCAAAGTTTGAGATGCTGAATTTTGAGAAATATAAAGGGAATAGCTGTCCGAAGCTACATTTGGTGATGTTTAGCCGAAGAATGACCTCACATGTCTATAATGATAAGCTCATGATTCACTGTTTCCAGGACAGTCTGAGTGGGGCATCTTTGAGTTGGTATATGCAGTTGGGAAGTGGTAGCATCCGATCATGGTCAGATCTAGCCAATGCCTTTGTAAAGCAGTACAGTTATAATCTTGACATGGCACCTAGCCGCCTGCAGTTGCAAGTTCTATCTAAAGCGGATAACGAATCATTCAGAGAGTATGCTCAGAGATGGAGAGAGTTAGCTGCTCGCGTTCAACCACCACTTTTAGAAAGCGAATTGCTTGATATGTTCAAGGATACTTTGCAAAGACCATACTTCGAAAAGTTGATTACTGTATCAAAATTCTCTGACCTGGTAATACTTGGAGAACGCGTTGAGATCGGTATTAAGTGTGGAAAGATTCAAGATACCTCGAATTTCCCGGCTAGTGAAAGTGAATCAGTTGTCAGTTCTCAAGAAGAATGGGAGGAAGAAAGTAATTCCGTCTGGGAACATCCACCACCTCGTCCTCAATATTCAGATGCATCAACTGTTCAGAGTCAGCAATCTTCTGGATCTCAGAACCAACGGTCATATCGCCGTCAGTCGCGTCAGCACGCCCGACAAAGACCTAGGAAGCTAGAGAGGCACTTCACTCAATTACCAATGTCATATCGTCGGATGCTGCCAGATTTGATAAGAGGTGGATTGATAGTACCGAAGGAATTGAAGCCAGTGCCTTTTCCTTATCCACCAGATTTTGATGTCAACGCCCGTTGTGACTATCATGCTGGGGCACAGGGGCATTCAACTGAAGACTGTAAGGTGCTTAGGAGCAAGATTCAGACACTGCTTGACTCCAACATGTTCTCATTCACGCCTCAGGGTATTCAGATCCACAAGTCTCCTTCATTCAGTTATGCGGGTTCATCAGTTCAGGTTATGGAAGAAGACACCGAGAGCAGTGGTGCAAGTTTTTATCAGACTAACTTCGATGAGCAATTTTGAAGATGGCTAGTTCAGTAGCAAGGCAAGCTTGGAAAGCCCAGTTCCCCGAAGCTGGCAATCTTTTAGATCATGTCATTTCTTTGCATTTGTAGTTTCTTTTCTGTTAAAGTGCAAACTCATTTGTAAAACTCGTCTGTTTTCAGTTGATAATGATAATGAAATGAATATGCATGTTTTGATTAAATCCATCTGTGTTCACTCATATTTTCTTTATTGATATCTAACCCTTGTTTAAGCAGGATCTGAGGAAGGATAATGAAATTCAAAGACGCAGAACTTCTGATGGTATGCTTTTGGGACAAAACCTTGCTGATGATGTACAGACATTGTTTCAAATCCCTAAACACCGGAGATATAAGGAAGATAATCCCTTGTCAACCCCTTTGAGCCTAGAAGTAGGAGTTTCTTCCTGAAAATGAAAAAACCCTCAATCTTAACCTGGGGCAGGGTAGGTGTCAGCTAATTTGATCGAGCGTTCTAATTTCATAAGGAGCGTTCAATTCGAGGATCGAATCACAATGGTTATCCCTCACCAACCGGAGAGTGAGGCAGTCACATCCCTTTCAAACGAGTCAGACAAGCTGGTGTCACATGATTTGTTCAAAAAAAAAAAGAGAAAAAGAATCAAAAGAAAAAAGAAAGCCCGCTAAGTCGAAACTTGAAGACAAGTGACTTAGGCAAAAGTTAGGGCATCCCGTTGGACTTCAAAATCGAAAAAAAAAAAAAAGTTCAAAAGAGTTAGTCCAGGCAAAATCAGGGAAAAGCAAAAGAATAAAAAGCGAAAAAATGGACAAAGAAAAACCCTCAAATAAAGAACAAGTCGTGTGTTTACAGACACCAAAGGCAAAAGAGGTGGCTGTCACTCCGAAAACCGTGTGGGTTCTTTCTATCCTCCTACCATTCATTAACCTTGTTGAAAGGTGAGCGCTTATGTCGAGTTAGCTGAACGTAGGACTGGAGAACATCAAGGATAATGGGTGGGTTAAAACAAAACTTTGAGCCTTATATCCTTTCTTTTTCAAACCGTGAACCAGGCCACGTTACAGCCTTCAAAAGACCTAATTGAAGCAAGGTTGTTTCGAAAGTATACTTCGGTAAAGATCGCGTCGAAGCTGACTCCTAAAAGGATCTTCTTACCATTCATGTTGGTATCAGTGACACTTTGATTAGTGATTCATTCACTATATGTCACAACTTTTTTACAGTGAACAGACTTGGATTTCAAAACTGTCATATGCATTGCATCAAAATTATCTTTTCAAAATGGATTTGTTTTACTTGCGAGTAAGTGCTTGATCAGAGAAGTTTCTGCAATGAAAAGATTGATCAAGATAAGATGCAAAGTGCCCGAGTACTCCGTTGAGCAGGGGCAAGCCATCAAATAGTCATATCAAAGGGGCAATTCATTCCAAGATTCAGCCAATCTGGGGCAATCAGGTCGAGATTCAACAAATCTCTCGAAGGTCAGTCAGTCAGAGGTACTCCTTCACAGATCAGCCAGTCAAGGGCAAAATCACTTCAAGGCTGGGGCAGGTCACCCTAAAAGCAAAAGGGTTTTTCTCAAGAGAACGGTTAATCAAGATCATGGGGCAAGATATGTCAGATCTTCATGATACATCCTAAAGACAGGTTCCTTTATGGGCTATGTTGTATCAGGGCATCTTTTGGTCATATCACATCTGCAGGGTTCATGTTGATGGTTGACACATGACGTCCCCAGTAGAGTTTCTCTCCCCAACAGAGTAAGGGTAGAAAGTAAGTCTCCAGCAGAGGAGTAAGCTCAATGTTGTCCCCTAGCAGAGTTGATGTCGTCAAACATCGTTCCCCAAGCAGATTACTGGGTGGTGGCTGGTACTCCCCAGCAGGTTAAGGGCGTTTCCTCGACTACAGGCTAAGTTCAATGATATTCTCCAGCAGGTTCGCTGTTATTGACTTCATTTCCTAAGCAGGTGATAGTCATCTTAATGGCTTGATCAACAGTGGTTGACATCCCCACCAGATTCAGAGTCCAATGGTTATTGGCACCTCTTCCGTAACGGATATTTAGGGTCCATCTTCAAGGTTTATTCATAATCCCCAACGGAGTGGGAATTCTCTTCGGGTTTCATCTTCAGCGGTGGTTATATCAGGAAGGCCGGTCAGTACGACTTCCTCGGCAGGGTTCGTAACCTCGGAGATAGTTCAGTTCGCCATCCCCAGCGGAGTTGGCCTCGTCTCTTCAGCATTTATTTTGCTGGAGGGGTCCTTTTGCATATAGTAAGCATTTTGCATTTCATCCTCCCAAATGCGTAGCATTCCATTTCATATGGAGCATTACGACAAAATTCAAACATATGCATGTGAAGCATAAGCCAGACTTGGTATCTTGTACAGAAGCCCGAATCATTTTTCAGTCAAGGCAGTGACATATCTCCAGAGAGAATGTTGAGCCATTCCCCAGCAGGCAATTTCTTTCCGTCAAACCCCTTTGACGATGTGTTCCGAGCTCAGGTTTCGTACCTTCGGATATGTTCAGTTTCTTCCCGTCGACCCTTTGACGATGTGTTTCGAGTTGAGGTTTCGTACCTTCGGATATTTTCATCTTCTTTCTGTCATCCCTATGACAATGTGTTTCTTTGGGGTCCATCTACTTTCCGTCAAACCCCTTTGACGATGTGTTCTCTTCGGTGGAATTTTCTTTCTGTCATCCCTATGACAAGGTGTTTCTTCGGATGTGGGTTTCATCTTCTTTCTGTCATCCTTATGACAATGCGTTCTCTTCGGTTAGGTTTTCTTCCCGTCAACCCTTTGACGAGGTGTTTCTTGGGTTTCATCTTTTTCCTGTCATCCATATGACAATGCGTTATCTTCGGTTAGGTTTTCTTCCCGTCAACCCTTTGACGAGGTGTTTCTTGGGTTTCATCTTTTTCCTGTCATCCCTATGACAATACGTTCTCTTCGGTTAGGTTTTCTTTCCGTCAACCCTATGACAAGGTGATTCTTGGGTTTCATCTTCTTCCTGTCATCCTTATGACAATGTGTTATCTTTGTCAATTCCTCGACGATGTTGAGCTGTCTTCCCCACAGATTTGTCTGTTTGAATTTCTCTCATCCCCAGTGAAGTTATTATCTTGGAGAAATTTCTTCGCCAGTTCCCTTTATCAGCAGGGATGGCATTTATTTTGCTAGTTCTCTTTATCAGCAGAGATAGCATTATGTTGAAGAATTTCTTCGCCAGTTCCCTTTATCAGCAGGGATGGCATATTTCGAGATTCCTTTGTCAGTTCTCTTTGTCAGCAAAGATGACATAACCTGGGAGAGTTTGTTTCACTTTATCCCCGGCATACCTAACACTCGTCCGTGTTTATTTCAAGACATTTCAATACGTCGTCTGTATTGGTTTCCAACACTCGTACGTGTTGTGATGGTGCAGTATTTATTGCTTGTTCCCCAATGGAGTCGTCCCTCCTTTGAGGTGTGCAAATTTCTGGGTTCTTTTTGTATTCAATCACCTTCTACCTTGAATGTCTGAAAGCCGTTGCTATCATCCTTTCAGGTCCAAGTCTATTGAATAGGGGCAGCTGTAGCACCCCAAAATTTGCCCTACCTTTTTCTGGCTTATGTTTCTTTTGCATTTGCATATTCATAATCATATCATTGCATTGGTTTTCTGAGACATGGGATCGAGGGGTTTTCTTGCTACCGGTATTTCTCTTATTCAGAGGTGCGTCAGGTTCTGAGGTGTTCTAAGTCATCTTCTTCGAGATTTATCAGCATACCAGGGAGAATTGGAGTTTTTGTTTACAGTTGAGCTGGTGGATAGTTATCGGTTGAGATTCTTCAGTGGATCGTGTGAGTGGCCAGATTGTTCAGTGGTAGCTGTGATTATTTTGTCAGAGGCTTGTGGAAAGTTGGTGATTGGTTTTGAACTCAGTTGGTTATCCATTTTCTATCCATAATCCATATCCAAACTCATTGTTTTTAATCCATCAACCATTTTCATTTTTTTTATCCACTTACCTTTCCTTTTATTCATAAACCATTTCTAATTTCTTTCTTTTATTGTCCAAATATTAACCAATTACCCAAAATCCGTTTTGTCTAATTCATTTGTCCATATCCATTCATTAACCAAATTTCCATTACCAATATCCATATCCTTTTAATCAAAATCTATTTTCTAACCATTAAACTCATTTTCTATTTTCACTTTTCATTATTCAATTATCCATTTTTTTTATATATCCATTTTTAATCCACATCTATTCTTCTTATCCAATTTAAACCAAAAATCCATATCCATTTTTATTCATATTCATTTCTCTTTAAAACCATATTCAAATATCCAAAACCATCTTTTAACCCATTCCAAATTCCAATAACCATTTTTCATATCCTTTTTCCAAGATTACATTTCAAACCAAACCTCAAATTCATTTTATAATCCAAACCAAGTCCTAATCCAATTAACCTTCTCTCATAAACTAATGTCCAAATTCATTTTATGACAGTTTTGTTTTATTGTTGAACCCTTGTTATAGACTCAATGGCCCGCTCATGGTTCTCTACGGATGAATTATTAATGGTGAAAAAGAAGAACATAGCAGGTACAACATTAATAAAGTGGAAAATACATAACAGTCCATTACATGTGCAAAAGATGACAAAACCATTTTCAAAAACTCAGGTGCAAAGACTCATGACGAATTCACAACTTTTTCTAACAGAAATTCATAGCTAAAAATCTCTAACAGAATTTGTTGCCAATACCTATTCTACCCTCCAATCTTCCCTCTATAAGTTCTGCTGATTCTTCACGTTTTGGGTACCCTGACCTCACTCTTCCACTTCAAAAAAAAAACCAGCAAAAGAAATCTCCACAGAATTGAGGAATTTCTCATCATTCTCTGCACAATTCTAACCTTCAATTCATTCATCATGAGCTTCACCGCAAAACCAGAATAACTCCTCAAAACAAATCTTGTGCAGCTCCAAGAAGCTTCATCTTCGCAGCAACCTTATGTGAATTTTGAATCCACCAAGATTTTCATCTCTGCAACAACGCAAAATCACAACGTCGATACCAAAGCAAAGCATATCGCAGAAATCAGGAAAAGAAGAAGAAAGACTCAGAAGCAAAATCAACAATAACTGAAGTTACGTAGAAAGAAGAAGTGATGTACCTGAAGGACAATCTCTGGTTTTCTTTTGCTGCCGTCGAAGACGCCATCGGAGCGACTCCGATTTGTAAGCATTTTTCTTTCATCGCTCTTGTAAGAATTGAATAGTGTTTTGTTTGTTTAGATTCGGTTTCCTCTGTTCTTCGTACGAATCCGTGAGTGTAGTTGTGGTTTGAACGTGAAATAAAGTGAAACGGTTGTTTGAACGACGTTAAGGATGTTGTAACGGTGCGATCGCGATGCAAAGGAGATGGAGAAGTTTCTGGTACAAGATTCTGGAAAGGAGAAGAAGACGAGGCGTTGATGGAGAGACATGGTGGAAATCGCGGACGGGAGGAAAAAAGATTTGTGTCACCGGAGATTTAGAGAAGAAGGTGAGAGCTGAGGATTAGGGCACGATTTAGAGAAGTAAGTTGGGGGTGAGGTTTGATGGTGGCCGGAGGCGAGGTTTATGGCATTGATTTGTAAAGGAGGTGGAGAACGGAGAAGTTGAAGGAGATCCCGACGTGGTGCTGAGACGGCATGTTGGAGGATTCAGTTATGGTGTTGTAGTGTGAGATATCGCGTGATGATGACGGAGAAGGAGATGTTGTCACGGCGAGGTTGAATGGTAAGGGAGAGTACGAGAACGAAGGAGAGGACGAAGATGGAGGTGACGTGACGAGGTTCAAAAGGTAACGATGTGGAGAACAGGGGAGAACGGCACTGCTGTTTGATGCTGAGGGTTTTTTTTTAGGTTTTAATCTTTGTAGTGTGGACTGGGCTCAAAGGCCCACCTGTTTTCTTATTCGTACCGCAGATAACTCGTGCACCCCCTGGATTGAAGAAGATCATTGGGCCTACTGAATTACAAGCCCACACACCTTTTTTTCTACTGCACACCCGTTTTTCTGCCTACACGACCCCTGGCTGCTAAAGGAAACATTGGGCCATTAACATAAAGCCCAGCGCCTGAATTTTCTTTTCCACCCCCTATAGCACTGACTACACCCCTCTTTTCATTTTATTTAGCTTTTCTTTCCATTTAATTCTAACCTTTTTAATTAACAATTAATTTTGACTTGGTAATTAGATTGGTTATTTTTTTTTTAATTAGAACTTAATTTTGATTTAGATTTTAGATTTCAATCATAATTTGAATATTAGTTTTAATTTCGAATTTAGAACTTTATTTTGTTTTTTAGTTTTAATACTAAGTAGTTTAAATCTTAGAAACTAACTTGAATCAATTTTAGGTTTAATTTTTAATTAACTCTTTTTACTTAGAATCTTGTGATTTTAATTAGCATTTTAATTTTTGTGAATATTCCTGATTAATTGATAATTCTGATTCTTGATTAATTCTTGATTTTCTATCTGTACTTGATTTTCTTTTGACTTGCCTCTGGTGTGATTTTCTCTTTGTGATTGAGCTGTCTGGTGTTTACTTGTTGATTTACTTTGTATTCACATGCTCCCTTAAGGCTCCTAGTCCGACTTAATTTCTGATTAAGCTCGGAGTAGGATAGACATTAGGCTCTCAATCCAAGCATGATAACATTACGTAGAATTCCCTTCTAATCCTTGACCTTAGGGCCATTTTGCATGATAACTTATAGGATTCAGTTTCCCCTTTAGACTTTCCGTGGGTCCCGACTCTTTTCTCTCGCACCCGTGCGATCGAGGCTGATCCCGTTTTCCCTTGTTTCGTGGTCGTCCCCACGAACTACGACTGCCCTGATTCTTTATTCTCGTCCGAGTAAAGATACGTAGGCACAAGATTGCGTAGATCTTGGCGGGCTACCTTCTCCTTTTTTCACAAATTTCCTCCCCTTGTTTCGTGGTCGTTCCCACGAACTACGACTGCCTTGATTCTTTATTCTCGTCCGAGTAAAGATACGTAGGCACAAGATTGCGTAGATCTTGGCGGGCTACCTTCTCCATTTTTCACCAATTTCCTCCCCTTGTTTCATGGTCGTTCCCACGAACTACGACTGCCCTGATTCTTTATTCTCGTCCGAGTAAAGATACGTAGGCACAAGATTGCGTAGATCTTGGCGGGCTACCTTCTCCATTTTTCACAAACTTCCTCCCCTTGTTTCGTGGTCGTTCCCACGAACTACGGACGCTATGACTTCCTCTCTCTCGTCCGATTGAGGATACGTAGGCACGAGGATCCCTATCCTTGGCGAGCACTCTTCTCTCGCACCCTTGCGATCAAGACCCTTCTCTCGCACCCTTGCGATTGAGACCCTTCCGAGCACTTTTCTTTCACAACCCTTCTTTATCACCTCTTTGTCTCTTTTCGACCCGTAGGTCGAACTACGACTGCTCTGATTTCCTCTCTCTCGTCCGATTGAGGATACGTAGGCACAAGACAACGATTGTCTTGGCGAGCAACCTCCCCCCTTAGTTCGCGTCCGAACTACGTTGACTCTGACTTTCCCATTGCACGAGGGAATACGTAGGCATAGGACTCCGAGGACGTCCTATCGAGTCACTTCTTTTCTTTTCTTCTTCGTTTCTCCGTTCTTTCCGTTCTCGTTTCTTCACCGGTCCAATAGCAGTGGAGTTCCAGACGATGACACCCTTTGATGCAGACAGCAAGCGTGGATCCCATCGAGTACGATGGACGTGTTGGGTGCTAACACCTTCCCTTCGCGTAACCGACTCCCGTACCCGTTCTCTTGGTCGCGAGACCATGTCCTTTCCCTTCTTCCAGGTTTACGCAGTGTTTCCTTTCCCTCTCTTGGGATAAATACACTTTGCTGGCGACTCTGTGTTCTTTTGCGCCACTCTCGCGTTTGTACCGTTGGATGCACCAATCTTTCGGGAGCGACAATAATGAATCGCTATCAATTGAATCAACAATAAACTATGTTGGAATTGAAATACCTAAATATGCAAATACTATGAAATTAAATGCGAGAGAGAGAGAGAGAGAGAGAGAGAGAGAGAGAGATGGCACCAAAATTTATAGTACTTTAGAGTTCGTCCTCTTGTTGCCTATGTGCACTCTTCAAAGGGTTCCCATTGGAACCCACGTTGTTCCTTTTTATTTGGAAAATATTTGCAAGAGTTCATACAATCATCAACCCACAATACAATTGAGAAAATTAAAATCTCATATATATATATATCTTGACTTATATATAGCATAATGCCAAACTCTTCTACATAATATTTACTCGATTAACGCTTCTTTGAATATTCCAATATCACTAATATCCTCAAAGCCTTCATGTGTAGCAATCAAACCCTTTATCCTACCAATTCCTTGAAAGAAGAATTACCTAAAGATTTGGGAATAACTATGTCTTATCCGTAGCCTTCAACACACTCACTACTAAGGTAGTTCTGGAAAGAATAACCTACTTCTTTTCAATGGAATTTGTCATCACCATTGATAATCAACTCAATCTTTCAAACATCCTAAAAATCTCAACCAAATATTCAAGAACGACTAGCTTCAAGAATGTGCCTCCTTCAATTAATTAAAAATCTCTTGTTATCAAGATCTGAATCAAATTAAAGTTGAAGATGCAAGAATTGTGTTGCAAGAACTTTAAACTTTCAAAATAGCGGAAATTGATTTTTCACTGAATCACAATGTTGATTATGATACTCAATATGATTTGTTACATGAGAAATGATGACAAAAAGGTTTTATATGTGCTTGAGATTAAGCATTGAAAATGGTTGAAAAAGTCAGTTAGATTCGAATAAAGAGCATTTCATGATTTGAACAAATGAACAAGTGAAGTGGAATAAAAGAAAAACAGAGTTTTGACCCATTTTTTTTCAGTTGATTCGAATCAAGAGGAAAGCGAGATTCAAATCAAACACCCCTCGATTCGAATCATGTGTTAAATTTGTTTTGAATCAAACTGGGTGAGCTAACTGAAGAAATGTGGAAAATTTGCATAATTTGAGTCACGTGTATAGTGTGATTCGAATCTATTGAGGCAGAGGTGACCCAGAGTTTAATGATTCAAATCATGTGTAAAATGTGATTCGAATCAGATTGTTTTGAAAATTTCAGGTTTCCAACTGTCCAAAATGTTTCGAATTAGGATTTGTGCTTGATTCGAATCAAACACCCAAAATCCCATTTTTTTCAAAATTTTAATGACACCTTGAGATTTTTCTTTCCAACTAACTTGAATCAATATCATATGACTCTTATTCCACTGAATCATGCAATTGATTAAAAGCATCACAGTCAAGTTCAAACCTAACCAATGGTTTATGCACGCTAAAAACGAATCTTTTCAAAAGATGATTCATAGACGTGCAATCATGAAGGAGACTAAATAATCGAAAGTAAGTCAAAGATAAAATCGATAAGACAAGCAACAAAATAACTGTATTGAAGTGCTCCATATGAATGTATTAGGGACATGCAACTTCAATTAAAACCTTCTAATGAACCAATTCATAAAGTAAATTTTTATGGTATGTTTTCGTTCTGTTTGTATGATTCGATTCATAATATCTTTTGAATTTATTCACATGATCCAAACATTTCAATAGATTAAAAATTATGCTATTTCTCAATTAAAGGTAATTAGCATATTGCTTCTCTTTAATTCAATATCGTCGGTGTGTGTGTTGTTACGATCAAAACTGCGAATTGTGTAAAATTGTTTTCAAATAAATTTTCACTATAAAAACTTCCACACATTTATCTAATTTTAGAAAATATAAGAAGATATATTTTGTCTAATCAACCCCTCTTCTATATTTTTAACACTATATTCAACCAACAAATAATACACTTGATTTTATCATGATTCATTCCAAAACTACGAGGCCTATGTTCAGTCCCCATGAATAGACCTTTGAGACTTCCACTATCACTAAACTTTTACATGAGGATCAACCTATAACCTTATTATACCAAACTTTTATCTCAAGTTCAACTTGCAACCTTTATACCAATTTATCATAGTCCAAGAGAACAATCTTCTATTTTCTTACAATTACAAATCAATAGGGATTTACATAAGACAACTATACTTAAACGTTTGCTCTATTAGCACTAAAATAATATTTACGCCAATGTGAAAGTTCTATTAGTGAGAGAATAAGTAAAAAAGAGTTTATTTTGAAATTTATTGTGTGTTTTCAAATGAATACAAGTCCTCCTTTTATGGTAAAACATTTAGCCAAGAAAGGAAGGTTTTTCGGGCTGAATATGCATCATAATCAATTAGGTTGCGACCATAATTGATTATGACATATCAAAATAGGAAGTTTTTTGCTGGATCTGAACCATGATTTTTTTACAAGGCTTCTTCAATTTGTTATTGAGTGATTTTCCCCCATAATAGATTACATAAGTGTCATAATCGATCAGAAGGTGAATTTCATTGGATAATCGATTAAGTAAGTAGTATAATAGTTTATACTTTGGTTTTCAAAAGTTTTCCCAAACGGAGATGTTTTAAAAGAAATTTGAGAAATCAGATGAAGTTTGAAAATGTTATGGACTAGCCAAAAGACCCAATTAACCAAGGCACAATCCATCTCAAGCCCACTCTACTCGATCCAATATATAAAAATGATTCACATGCTATGAGTATGTGCACAATCTCTGATATCCAATTTCACTATATTTATCTTGAATCTTTAACTGACTTAGGCGTTGGAGTTTTAACCATGCAGGTCCACCCCACGCCACCGTAAAGGAGATTAGAGCCACAAATCAAGATCAACAGTTATCCAAGTACCTGCATTTATGATTCCTTCGTGAAGCTTGAACATCCATTTCTCATTCCCAAATAGAACATGGGTGTCATCTATGGGAATTGACTTCTGATTCCCGCGTTTTCCACGAATATTGTGTTCACTTCTCAAACGCCATCGAAAAAACTCAGAAGTTCCAGATCTGGATTCTTGCGATTCAGATCCAAATATATGATTTACTAGTTCGTAACCTCCTTAGGCTACCAGACCAAGAGCAAATAGACTTTTGATTCCTACATTCTCACCGAATTTGGAATCGTTGTTCAGTTCATTATTCACAACTTTCTCAGATCTCATAATCAAGAAATATTCAAAAACAAAATTATAGATTTGTCGTAGCCTATTCGACTAGTAATCTTTTCAACCACGATTCTCCAAAGTTTGAATCTTTGATTTTCTCAAAAATTTGGAAGGTTAACAAAATGAAGCATCAGAGAGTAAGGTTTAGAGGAGCATCGTGGTGCGAAAGCTATGTCCATGAAGATGACCCCGAGAACTCGTAGTCTGCCCTTAGTATAATGTTACATATATTTTCGATCCTAACCAGGATACTTATTATGGCTACCTAAAAGATACTGCAAGCTCATAGTTAACGTCGAGCACAAATCAAGTTTGGGGCACCTTCTAAAGGAACAAGAGGACCTCCGACCAGTAAAGGGGCCGAAATCAGGTCAAATCCAATGTTTCTCTTATTGCTTGGCCCATTCCTATCAATAAAAGCCAAATTGGGAGCACCAAATACAAAACAGAGGTATCCAGGCACAAAAGCAACGTTCTTGGGCAATATCACTCGTGGCTTGGATAATCTGACAAATAATCCCCCTTTAATAGTTTGACAAAATGGAAAGATACATCGACCATAGGTTCCATATGAAATCACCACAGATCTTAAAAACCCTTTCGGACCGCTGCTTGGCCTCACCATTCCGAAGGGAAGACTCAAATTAGAGAGTTCTCATCCCAAGGAGCTGCACCTATCCTGGCGAGCGAAATAGCCTCACTGAAGCATTGGACATAGAAATTCGAAGAGCCAAACACTTCTAATGACATTCTCAAGGAAAAGGGACAAAAACATTTTATGGAAAAGTAAATGAAAGCAATGGAATGAGTGATGAAGTGTTTCTTCGATGAAACCGCATTAAATGTGCATGTTACCCAATACTTTTTCAAAAACCTGATCCCAAGCGAATAAGTTCTATTCCACACTGGACAATGACATGGAGGACAATTAATGACATGTAAGGCTTCCCTCAGCTCTTTCACTATTCGACAAAGCCTAGGGTGAAACTGTTCAGGACTAGACAAAAGGCCTAATTGACCAAGGCCCAATCCATCTCAAGCCGACTCTGTCATACCCTAAATTTTGACCAGACATTTTTATTTTTTTCATTTCATCTGTCTATATTTTCATACTGTGTCGTCTGCATACAATATCATATATTTTCTTCATGAAATTTTTTGAATTATCAGCCGGATTTAACGTATAAAATTTTCATGTATTTTTGGTCAAATTAAAAGTCAATTGTGCAAAAAAGTCGGTATCCGGTAGTTTTTAAAATCGAACTTTCAGACATCATTTTTTATTTATTTTTTGCGTACTTTAACCCAGTGTGCTTATTTTAATTTTTTGACTTTCCGGTCATCATGTTTCTGACCCGTCTGAGCCTTTTTACCGGGTAAAATTTCACAATTTGATCGCGCAGTGTATTTTTTCAATACTTAATATTTTGTACTGATCATTTTGGTGTATCCATTTTTATTTTTCGGACGCGTCAATATCAGACGGTTTTATCGTTTTTAACCGGTTATGTTTCATTTTAATTGATAATTTTGTTTTTTACATGGTTTGTTTTATTAGTAGTGCATATGATAAGAATCCTAATTAACCATTATCTCATGTTTTCATTTCATCATCATTTTTTGTTATAATAGAATATTCTAACTAACCATATTTTTTATTCCACCATCCTTTTAATTTATTAGAATAGTTTATCTAATCATCTTATCTCATATTTTTATTTATATTTTTTTCTTCTCACGTTTATATATATATATATATATATATATATATATATATATATATATATATATATATATATTTGTTTATTTGTTTATTTTTAGAAAAAATAATGTAAATTCATATATTTTTATATAATTTTGTTTTTTTTATGAATTTTTATTTTTTATATATTTTGTTTTAAATAACTTTTATTTTTAATACCATTTGTTTTTTTGCCAAATTCATCTTTGTTTTATATATATATTTTATTTTGTAACAAACTTTGAATTTTTGAATAAAAAACCATTATTAATTTTGAATTTTGAATCTTGTGCACCAAGTAATGAAGACTTGGAATTCAAACTTGGAATTTTTGATTATTCTATCTTTTTCTAACTTGATCACCAAGTTTCTTTTTCCTATAAATACCACATCAAATTCACTTTCAAAATCACACCAAAACAAGCATAGCCTTTGTTTTCTCTCTTCTTTCCTCTCTTCAAATTTTGAGCTTCATAAGGAGTGCAAGGGTGGAATTTCAACTCCAAGCAACTTCCACTCCAATCAATCATTGTTTGGAAGGTAAGGATTCTCACTTTGAAACTTCATGAAATATGCATCAATTACATCCATTTAAATTCATGATATGCTTGTTATAATTACATATTTGAATTCCTCATGAAATTCCCTTCAAAATGGTATATTGGAACATGTGATTTGGTTAAAAAATGAGAGAGTTGTGTTTGGAAGAAGTTGTTGATCATGTAAAAATTCTGCCAATGTCGCTGAAATAGATAGCGCTGTTGTGTAACAAGTGCTGTTAAAATCTGTTGTTTTTGTTCCTCTACGCTGTGATACACACCGGTGCTGCCCAGGAGCGCTGGTAAAAGTCTGTCGCTTATTTTCCTGCGCCACAATTTACAGCTACCTTGCCAGGAGCGCTGTTAAAACTCTTTGCTTTATATATTATTTATTTTAGTATCTTATTTATTTATTTAACTTTCTTATTTATTTTTAACCAAATATTTATTTTAACTTCTTCTTTTTAATAATATTTTCTTTTATCTTAGTTATTTTAATTTCTTATTTATTTTCCTTTAAATCATTTATTTTTTCTTTTTATTTTCCTAAAAATCCTTTTAATCACTTTATTAAACTTTCTTTTGGTTACTTAAACTTCTGTCATTTAAAATATGATTATACTTTAGTTAAATCTTTCATTTATTATCTTTAATGAAAAAAAAACCTTAAAAATATTTATTACCTTTTAAAGTATTAATTCCAAGGATTTTCTTCATTTCAAACACACTTTGTTTATTCTCTAAATATTGTACTTCTTTTGTGAATTTTAGCTTGATATAATCTTTGTACACAATGGGCATCCCTTAAGGTGTAAGCCCGAACCCTTTTGAGTATAAATAATTTTTGGGCCACTATTAGAGTGTAAGTCCCTCCACTTTTTTTTTTATTCAATCATGTTTAAATATATTTGGGCCTCCACTTGAGTATAAGTCCCTTTACTTTTGTTTCACCACACGATGCTTTCCCCTGTATGTTTATTTATCAACACGATGTTCTTCCGTGTATGTTTTATTTCACATGACGTTCTTCCATGTATAATTGACTCTGATTTTATGGACCTCTCCTTGAGCTGTAAGCCCCAATTTACTTTCAAAATACTTTCTCTTTTGATTTTGAGATATACTGTTGCTTTCAATTTTTCTTTGTTGAACAACTAACTAAACAGCATGGAAGCTCTACAACCGAGTAAGTGTTTATATGCTCTCTTTACCCGCTTTTGTATACATAATTGTATTGTGGGAAGCTGCGCATGGTTAGTCTTCTTTCATACCTTTTAAAAATACTTGTCATATATCAACTGTATATATACTAGTATAGTTATTTAGTGTTTTCCCCGACAACTACGTCTAGCACTAGGTAAAGCCCTGTTGACCACTCTTAAAATACAGACAAAACTAGATCCCCCGTATGATTCCAGATACAGTCTTCCCTCCTCTTGGGGTTAAACAATATGGAGACGTGAAAGGCAGCATTCTTGGTGAACCCTTTCTCAGACTGTCACCCTTAGAAATTGTCAAAGAAACTCTAACTCCCCAGAGATGATCTTTTCTCCGTGAATGACATCTCTTGAGTTTCTTCCAAATTCTCAAACTTTTCTGGCTTGATCTATTCTCGGTGAATGGTATGTCTTGAACTTCTCGGGGTTTGGGGACCCACAGGCTTCTTAAAAGCACCCTGCCTCTCTTGGGCGTTGTACAAGGACCCTTCGGCTTCTTAGAAGTTTTCACCGTCTCCTCTTAGGCTTCGTATAATGATTCTTCCTCAGCGAAGATAGCCTCCTCTTGGGCTTCGTACAAATTGTCCCTTCGGCTTCTTCAAAGTTTCTCCTGCCTTATCTTGGGCTTTGTACAAATTGTCCCGACGACCTCTTAAAGGTATAGGAACAGAAACTAGTCTTCTTAATAGAGCAGTCTTTCAAAGGAGTCTAGATCTTCATCCCGTAAACGTGCATTCTCTTGGGCATCACACACAGATAAACCTCTTCATACCAGTAGACTTGGACAGTCCCACCTCCTTTTGGATCTCCAGAAACCCTCATGTTTTCCTAAAAAACACAGGAAAAACCCATTCCTCTTTATTAACATCTGATGCTTTCCCGGATATTCCTTTTATTTTCATCCGACGCTTTCCTCTATATTCCTTCTATTTTCATGCGATGTTTTTTCCCGGATATTCATATCTCAATCTTTAATCTCTTCACTCTTTTCAATCAATTCCCACAAACACCCTTTTAGCTTCAATCTTGGGCTTTGAACAAGATACAAATCACCCTTTAGCTTCATATCTTGGGCTTTGAACAAGATACAAATCACCTTTAGCTTCATATCTTGGGCTTTAAACAAGATACCCAAATATCTATTTTCCTCCCATAGAATATGAGGAACTACGATTGCTCTGATTTCCCTGTTTTCTTTAACGGGAATACGTAGGCATAAGATTGTGAAATCTTAGCGAGCACACTAAACAAAAAAACCTTAGGTCCAATACCTTACCAAAAACATAAAAAAACCCGAAAACAACAAAAATATCTTTTCAACATCTCTCAACCTTTTCTCAAAGGAGAAACTTTCCCATTTACAACAAATAAACACCAGTAAGTAGAAAGCAGTAAGGAAAATTGCTAACAACCCATGGATAACCATGTATAGGATGGGTAGTTGACAACTCCCCATTGTATAACCTGACCCCGAACTCCCCAATCTCTTAGCACTTGTTAAAGAAAACATTTTCGTGCAAGGTTAGTTTGAGATAGCTTCCCTTTCCTTTCCAGCTTCACAGGATTAATAAGAAATCAGAAAGTAGCACCCAATCCCATCCGCAGGCAGATGTGGGCGGTCACGAAAACCGCGCTACAGAAAAATGGCGACTCTGCTGGGGACGCAAACTAGGATTAGAATTCCTAAGAGGTCTAGGTCGTTAGCAATCATACTATATATATATATATATATATATATATATATATATATATATATATATATATATATATATATATATATATATATATATATTACTATTTACTATTTTTCCTACTTGATATCCGTGTTTATTTTTTCTGCTAATGGGACTGCGGGTGATGCCGCATGTGGAAAGATTGAGTATACACCTAAGATAGGTGATGGAAATGCGGGTAATCTTGCGGGGAGTGAATCCCAGTTAAGAGTCCCCGATCGACCATCAAACTCAGTGGAGACTCCCTTTGCAGATACATTGCCTATACGACTTCGGTTGTTGAAAGTAGTGTGGTCGACTGGGTTATCTGAGAAGCTGAGGTTTTTAGTAGACTGAAACCATTTTGTAGTGCGGAAGCTATCGGAAATAGTTGTCATTCGATACTACCCTTATTTGAGATTACTCTAAGATACATCACCTAGCACGGCTCCCGGCCCGCTGATGTTATCTCGAAGGGAATCAATGATTTTGAGAGATAGGTACAAAAATCACCAGTATAAACCTTTGGGGATGGGTAGAGCCTTGACTTCATGACACCAAACCTTTGACCCCATATTTTTTCTATGTTTTTGTGTGCTGCATCCATGCATTGCATCCCTTGCATAAGTCTTATATACGTCCAGGTCATTGTCAATTCATTCCAACCTTCTGTCTTTCAGTCATCTGTAAGTTGTCAAACTGATTCCTCATCACCGATACAGAACTGAAACTTCAATCAACTTCAGCTCAGTTACTTCCCAAAGGCAGGATAACTCATCCTTGTGTTCGATTAGTCACTGACCTTGTTTTTGTCTATTTTGCATTTTCCTTGTTTGTATCATAGTTGGTTTCAACTTGTTTATTTTTAAATGTCAGTTTTATTGAAATGAGCATGTACAGTATTTTGATTCAAATCATCTGTTCATTCACATCTTTATGCTTTCTCTTTCAAAAAACAAAAACTTTCAAAAAATACACCTTTTTTTCAAATTTTGGACTATGCAAATATTTGTGGGAGGATGATGAAAACATAATACCCATAATTGCTGTCGGTACGCTTTTGAATAAAAAACTTTGCTGACGATGTAAGGCATTTTTTTTTCAATTCCCAAACACTGGAGATATAAGGAAGATAATCCCTCGTTAACCCTTTTGAGCCTTAAAGTAAGAGTTTCTTTCTTTATAAAAAAACCCGCAATTTTAACCCGGGGCAGGGTAGTTCTCAATTTAATTTGGGTTGTACATTCAAGTTCAAAAGTTTACATACAACCAGCAGATGTTGAAAAACGTCTTTCAAATCAAAAACCAGTGATGGTCCATCGTAATCATCAAATCTTGCAGTCACTTTCTTTCTAGGAAGAAATGAAAAAAAAAAAAAAAGCCCGCTAAGTAAAAAAACTTAGGCAAAAACTAGGGCAACCCGCTGACTATAAATTAAAAAAAAAAGGTCAGGCAAAAGTTAGGGATAATACAGAGAAGAGGTCCTTAAATCCTCGATCTTCAAAAAATCCACAAAGACGAAAAACAACTAAATGTTGTAAAGAAGCAGTAGCCATTGTCTCAAGACTTCTGGACCATCGTCATCACTATCATTTGTACAATTCTGAAACCCTTTTGAACCTGAATGCACAATTTAAGTTTAGCTGAGCATAGGTGTTAGTTTCTTGGATTGGCTGGAATTTTGGTAAAACAAAGGTTGTTCAATGTTGATGTCAAGGTGGTGATGTTGCAACATTGAGTCCTAACACTGGGCTGTGTTAAGTAGTGAAGCTGTTCAATGTTTGATGTCATATGGGTGATGTCACAACATTGAGTCTTAACACTGGTTTGTGTTAAGTGTTTAAGTTGGATGTCTGATGTTACATGTGATGTTGTGACATCAGGTCTGCAGAAGGTTAATAACATCAGGTTTAGTGATGTTGTTAGGGTTTGCGTTTTAGATGGAATTGTGGAGAGCTGTTAGTCTCATTGGTTGCGGATATCTTGGGATAGATATTTTCTGTTACAAACATATTTGATGCAGATTTGTAGGAGGTTTAAAGGCTGAAGATTTAAGAAGATTTTGGAGAGAAAATCTGTTTTAAAAAGATTCAGTTTTAAATAACAAATTAGGTCAGATATTGTAGCAGGTCCAAGTCCAATTCAACCAACTATATAAATCGCATCAGTACTGAAGGAAAAGTAACGAAGAAAGAGAGCTAAAGACTGAGTGTCGTTGTGTCTTCGTGTTTGTAAACCATATAAGTGTGAATTGGTATTGTTGTTTTAAGTTGTTCTTGATCAAAGCTGTGAAGCAGAATCAAGTTGAGTTATTCAAAGTGTGTGATCTTTGAATTATATCACGGAAGTGTTTTAGGGATTGAGTAGTGTTCTCATATCTAAGTGGGCTCTTAGGTAGAAGGTTCATTAAGTAGTAATTAAGTTTAGGAGATGTCAACTGGGTTGTTGAGTCTGTAAATTAATACTACTGATAGTGAAATTCATCCCTGGCTTGGTAGCCCCCAGACGTAGGTAGTTAGACCGAACTGGGTGAACAATTCTGTGTGTTTCTGTTGTTGTTTACATTGTCCATTGTAGAGTGTGTTGTTGTGACATCACACAGAACATCACACATTTGGTACCAGAATTTCAATTGGTATCAGAGCAGGCATCCTGTCTGTCTCTGGGTGAGATCTAGGGAAGTTACTTTCTGGTGTAAAAATGGACAAAGAAGTTGGAGGATTTGTCAACAGACCCCCTATTTTGGATGGCTCGAATTACGATTATTGGAAGCCAAGGATGATCACTTTTTTGAAATCCTTGGATAGCAGGGCTTGGAAGGCTATCGTTAAAGAATGGAAAACACCTATTGTGTTTGAGAAAGATGATGCTGGGAAAGATAAAGAGGGCACCTCAAAGCCGAAGCCTGAAGAAGAATGGACCAAGGAAGAAGATGAGCTTGCCCTTGGTAATTCCAAAGCTTTAAATGCAATTTTTAATGGAGTGGATAAGAACATATTCAGGTTGATCAATACCTGTGAAGTTGCTAAAGAAGCTTGGGATATTTTGAAGGCTACACATGAAGGAACATCTAGAGTTAAGATGTCAAGACTTCAGCTTCTAACATCCAAGTTTGAAAGTCTGAAGATGAAGGAAGATGAGACTATCCATGACTTCCACATGAGTATTCTTGAGCTGTCCAATGCATCCAGTGCTCTTGGAGAAAAGATGTCAGAAGAAAAGCTTGTAAGGAAAATCCTTAGGTCCCTTCCTAGGAGGTACAAGATGAAGGTGACTGTAATTGAAGAAGCTCAAGACATCAGCAAGATGAGGGTTGATGAGCTCATTGGATCTCTTCAAACTTTTGAGCTTGGTTTGAATGAGGAAGAACCAGAAAAGAAGCCCAAGAGTATAGCTTTGGTCTCCACTCCTGCAGAAGCTAAGAAAGTCAAAGATGATGATTCTCAGGAAGATCTGTCTCAAGCCATTGCTATGTTGGGAAGGCAGTTCAATAAAGTGGTCAAGAGGATGAACAATAACTACAAGCCTAATGCCAAGAACATCCCTTCTCACATCAGCAAGTCAAAAGAGAAAGATGAAGAGAAGACTGCCCAGGATAAAGGTGTTCAGTTCTTTGAATGTGAAGGGTATGGACATGTCAAGAAAGAATGTCCCACATTCTTGAAGAAGCAGAAGAAGGACATGTCAGTTTCCTGGTCTGACTCTGATAGTGAAAGTGAGGGTGAGTCAATAAAGCATGTTAGAGCTTTGACAGGAACTGTTGTTTCTGATGATGATAGTGATGGAGAAATAACTTATGAGGAGTTAGCATCCACCTATCAAGAGCTGTGTCTAAAGAGTGTGGAAATTTGTCAAGAAAGGGAAAAACAGAAGAAACAGATTGTTCAGCTTGAGACTGCTAAAGCTGATCTGGAAAATGAGGTGTTGTTGATTAAATCTCAACTTGATCAGATGACAAAATCTGTTAGGATGATGAACAGTGGTACAGCTACTCTTGATAAAATTCTTCAGTCAGAGAAAGCTGTTGGAGATAAATCAGGTATAGGATATGTGGTTGAGAAAAAGGTATCTGCTGAAGCAAGCACTTCAGGAACTAAGACGGAGATGTCTCAACCATTGTCTCAACATCAAACTAAGAGACAGGATCCTACACCTAAGAAGGTTGTTCAGCCACAAAATGTTGAGAAGAAAAATAGTACTCATCAAAGGAAGGTGCAGCCTCAAGGAGCTAGTCAGTATATGCCTCCTCAATATCACAAGAGCATGAAGGCTGTTAGGTCCAATCAGAACAGGTTTCATCAGATGTCTCAACATCAGGGTAACTGGTATGGATATGGATATGGATACAACAATGCTATGCCTCATTACTATGGAAGAAGGAAACCTCATCACCATAGGAGACAGCCTGGAAGACATCATCCTCAGTTCAGGAGATAGTCTACCTATGGTAAAAGACAACAGCACCATAGAAGACAGGTCAACTATGGAAGAAGGAGACAACATTATGGGTGGGAGCCACAACAATATCATCATCATAATAGTAGAAGATATAACCAATTCAGAGATGACAGAGTTAGATGCTTCTATTGTGGAAGGTTTGGACATATGCAGTACTCTTGTTTTAAACTGCATGGTTATCCACAATTTGCTCCTCAAAGAAAACTAAAGGAGGTCAGGCCCAAAGTTGTTAAACAATGGGTTCCTAAGGAGAAGGTGAAATGTCTTTTATCCCACACTTCAGATAGACAGTTTGATAAGGATACATGGTACTTTGACAGTGGATGTTCAAAGCACATGACTGGATCCAAAGCTAAATTGGAAGATACTGTTGCTTGCTCTTCAAATGATGTAATCTTTGGAAATGGAGATACAAGAGTGGTTACAGGAGTTGGAAGAGTAAAATGTGGTGGTGGACCTGAAATTGACAATGTTCTTCTTGTCAATGGTCTGAATGCTAATTTGATAAGCATAAGCCAACTGTGTGATGACGGGTATAAAGTTAGCTACACCAAAGATGGGTGTATGGTAACTGATGAGCATAATCAGGTTGTTTTGAAGGGTGCTAGATCCAAGGATAATTGTTATCAATGGATACCAAAAGAGGTCAGCACATATGGTGATGTTATGGTTGATGTTGTAACATCAGATGGTAACATCAAGCATGAAAGGATACTAAAAGGGCAATCAGAATTAATGAATTCTGATGTAAATCCTTTTGAAAGTTTGTATAGAGGGAGAAACTCATTGATCAGGCTTCAGACTTTAGGCTATTAGCACCTATCACTCGCTTCATCAAACACCATAACCCTAGACTGTTCGTATCCTTCTCCATCAATAGAAACAATCCTTCCCTAATCCTCAGTTGCTACACAAGTACGATGTCTAAACAAGTGTCATCTCCATCAAAGAAGGCTGCGTCCAAAAGGTCCACTCATGCAAATCCTAGGGTTTCGTCAAAAGAGGTATCCGTGGATGAAGCTATGGACATTACTCCTATTTCTATGATTCCAGCCTCAGGAAATAAAAGACCTGAGAAATATCGACCTGTGAGGGCTACAAAAGGTAATATCTCTAATCAATCAACTAGCAAGAAATTTGATGATAGCGAGAGTAGGGCATTTGTGACTAGTGTGCTGTTTGGAGACAAACCTAAGTCTACCACCCCTCTTCCATAAATTGTTGAGGAAAGGGTAGATGTTGACAAAAGCTTAGGTTAGATTGTTGATAAGATCTTTGAGAAGGGACTTCCTATTAAGGGCATATCTAGACCCCTAAGACAAACGACTACTGATCATTCTGCAAGAGAAATGAATGACATGCAATCCACTGATACAAATCTTCACAGATTAGCTGTCTCAGTCATCGAAGATGCTGAGAAGGAAGATGAACTTGATGCTGAAGTAGGTGTTAAAGAAGAAGACGTGCATGAGGAAGCTGATGTTGAAGCAAATGTCAGAACATCGCCTGATAGGGATGTTGAAACTACTTCTGTTGGTAAAGATAATGCTGATGTGATCAATGTAGATGATCTATCAGATGATGAGGTGATAGCAAGAGCTGTCCCAAGTATTGCAAAGAGATTAAAATCTAGGAAGGGAAAGAAGGTTGAACCCTCTCCTAAGAAGTCATCTGATGAAAAGAGGAAGAACATTGCTGTTGGGCCAGCAAAAGCCTGGAGTAAAGTGGAAGTAAATCCTAGAAAGAGGAAGGCTGTGGAGCATTCAGAGTCTGACTATGATGTCGAAGATGATGTTCAGGACATCAGGCCTGTCAGGAAAACTATTCTAAAGAGAATATCTGATAAGGTTCCTGAAGTTCCAATTGATAACATTTCTTTCCATTATGCCAGTAGTGCATCTATGTGGAAGTTTGTTTGTCAGAGAAGATTAGCCCTGGAAAGGGAACTAGGTAAAGAAGCTTTGGAAATAGAGGAAATTATGGAATTAATTAATACTGCTGGACTGGAGAATACTGAGACAAAACTTCCTAAATGTTACGAAGGGCTTGTCAAAGAGTTTATTGTAAACATCCCTGTCAACATTACTGATAAGAGAAGCACAAACTTCATGAAAGTCTTTGTTAGAGGGAAGTGTATTAATTTTTCTCCTAGTATCATCAACAAATATCCAAGTAGAGATGATGGAGAGTGTAGTGATCTTGAGTCTACTGATAATGATATCTACAAGGAGATTACTGCTGGACAAGTGAAGGTTTGGCCATTGAAAGGGAAGCTGAAGGCTAGCAAACTCAGCATCAAGTATGCCATTCTACATAGGATTGGTGCATCTAACTGGGTGCCAACCAACCATAAAACAACAATTGCTGTTGGTCTTGGTAAGTTTATCTATGCTGTTGGAAAGAAGATGAAATTTGACTTTGGAAGCTACATTTTTAACTAGGTGGTAAAACATGCTGAAACCAATGCTGTCAAGTTGCCTATAGCATTCCCCTCTTTGGTTTGTGGAATCATTTTGGAACAACAACCTGAGACTTTAACAAGCTCAGATATAGCTTGCAAAAGGGAGTCAGTCTTGTCATTACATCGTAAGCTGTTTACTGGACATCATGTTCCAGATATTGTTGTGACATCAGAGGCTGGTGGTAACAGGAAGAGCACAAAGGCTGAACTGCTTGAAGAATTGAAGACCATGTGCAAAGACCTTGATGCAGTCATCAGTTCCAGTCTGGTCAGAAAAGAAAAACTTGAAAGCTGATCCAGCAGTTAGAACAAGACAATGGTAATGATGTTCCTATTGAAAGTGCCAATGAAGAAAATGATGAATCTGATAAGGACAATGCTGATTGCTCAGAAGAAGATGATGAGGATGTTGATCATGGAGATTGATCAAGTGAAGACTAGTTTATTTGCTTTTGTTTCTAAGTAGTTTTAGTTTTATTTCTGCTGTGTTTGATTCTGCACTGTTATGCTTGGTTTGTAATTTGAATATTGTGCAAGTATCTGCACCTGTTTTGTTCTATGATTTATTATGTCTTTTTGCTGTCTGTGAGACTGGCAATGAGAGCTAGGGTAGTACTAACTGTAGTTAGAGTTGCTTGATGGGGTTTGTCTAATTGTGTCTAAAAAGGGGGAGAAATAGCCAAGAGAGCCAAGAGTATCAAAGAGTACATATGTCAAATGCTGCTAAAGTGATGTGATGCAGAAGTGCAGAAATTAAGGGGGAGTAATTGCTGATCTGCTGAACAGCTGTTATGCTGGTTCTTGTTTTGAGGGGGAGCACCATTGTTGATTGTTGAAAATTGTAGCTGTTGAAGATGGTGCTGCAGCAGAGTTTTGTGTGAAGTGAAGTCTTTATGTATTGAAGATGCTGCTGCTTGAAGTTGCAAAAAATATTCAAGTTTATTCCGCTGCTGAAGCCTCTGAAGGTGCAGAGATTGTTTTAGCCAAAATTAGCCAAAGGGGGAGATTGTTAGTTTCTTGGATTGGCTGGAATTTTGGTAAAACAAAGGTTGTTCAATGTTGATGTCAAGGTGGTGATGTTGTAACATTGAGTCCTAACACTGGGCTGTGTTAAGTAGTGAAGCTGTTCAATGTTTGATGTCATATGGGTGATGTCACAACATTGAGTCTTAACACTGGTTTGTGTTAAGTGTTTAAGTTGGATGTCTGATGTTACATGCGATGTTGTGACATCAGGTCTGCAGAAGGTTAATAACATCAGGTTTAGTGATGTTGTTAGGGTTTGCGTTTTAGCTGGAATTGTGGAGAGCTGTTAGTCTCATTGGTTGCGGATATCTTGGGATAGATATTTTCTGTTACAAACAGATTTGATGCAGATTTGTAGGAGGTTTAAAGGCTGAAGATTTAAGAAGATTTTGGAGAGAAAATCTGTTTTAAAAAGATTCAGTTTTAAATAACAAATCAGGTCAGATATTGTAGCAGGTCCAAGTCCAATTCAACCAGCTATATAAAGCGCATCAGTACTGAAGGAAAAGTAACGAAGAAAGAGAGCTAAAGACTGAGTGTCGTTGTGTCTTCGTGTTTGTAAACCATTCAAGTGTGAATTGGTATTGTTGTTTTGAGTTGTTCTTGATCAAAGTTGTGAAGCATAATCAAGTTGAGTTATTCAAAGTGTGTGATCTTTGAATTATATCACGGAAGTGTTTTAGGGATTGAGTAGTGTTCTCATATCTAAGTGGTCTCTTAGGTAGAAGGCTCATTAAGTAGTGATTAAGTTTAGGAGATGTCAACTGGGTTGTTGAGTATGTAAATTAATACTACTGATAGTGAAATTCATCCCTGGCTTGGTAGCCCCCAGACGTAGGTAGTTAGACAGAACTGGGTGAACAATTCTGCGTGTTTCTGTTGTTGTTTACATTGTCCATTGCAGAGTGTGTTGTTGTGACATCACACGGAACATCACACATCTGGTACTAGAATTTCAATAGGATTGGAGAACATCACGAAGGGGGTGGGCACCAAATAAACTTTGAGCCTTTATCTTTCTTTCATAAACCGTGAACCAGACCACGTTATAACCCTCAAAATACCTAATTGAAGTAAGGTTATTTTGAGAGCATACTACAACAAGGTTGCGTAAATTGACTCCAAAATCATTTTTTGCAAATCATTTGTTTTGGTATCATACCTCTGTTTTACTTTTCATTCAAAATGTTTTAAACCACCGTGTTTTTAACCAGTAATCCATATTACTGTATTTTTTCTAAAAAACAATGATTTTGTTTTCAAAATTCTTACATGAACTTTACATTAAATTTGCCATGTTTAAATAAACATTTTTTATTGCAAATTAGCTTTCCTCTCAAGGAATTTTTAAAACAGTTTAGAAACTTGGTCAGTGATCCTATCAGGGGCAAGTTCTTTCCAGAGCTTGTTAAGAATCAGTTCAAGGTTTGTTCAGTGCAAGTCCTTCTCAGAATTGGTTTATTCAGAAAAACTTTCAAGACTCATTACTGGGGCAAGCCGTCCTAGTATACAACATACAGTCATTATCATTCAAGCTGAAGCAATAATCAGTTCATCTACAACAGTCCGTAAGTCTGGGGCAATTTATTTGGAAAAATCCCCAAGCAGGCTATACAGCCTTCCTCCAAGGATTATAAACTTGATAAAGTTTATTAGTATGGCGAATAGATGTTTAAAAAACAACATTTTCAGTCCCTGGGCAATGGCAGTGATCTATGTGTTGAGGAATCTGTCTTGTCTGTCACTCCCCAAAAGAGTATAAACTTGTTGATTTCCACTCCTCAAAGAGTCTAAACTTTTTGTCAGCATTTTCATTTACATTACATACATTTAGTCATACATCATAACATTTTCATATACTATGCATCCAAGAGTGTTTTAATCCTCATTTGCATTCATTCGTGGTCGTGTTATTATCAACATCTTACCTTTCTACAAAGTCCAACTTATCTGGCACCTATACTTTTATGTCTTATCTGATGTTCTTCCAGATATAACTTTGTTTCTATCCGATGTTCTTCCGGATATGTCTATCTGTTCTGATGCTTTTCCAGAACTTTTCTCTGTGTCTACCCGATGTTCTTCCGGATATATCATTTGGTTTTGATGTTTTTTCCAAAACCCGTTCTGATGTTTTTCCAGAACTCTCTTTGTCTATCTGATGTTCTTCCAGAAACTTCTTTAATGTCTATCTGATGCTCTCCCAGATATGACTTTTCCTCATCTGATGTTTTTCCAGATGTAACTTTTGTTCGGATGACTTATCTGATGCTTTTCCGAATATGTTCATCGTTCAGCCAGTCTTCTAAAAAATTTCTTTGTACATTTAGCGTTTTTCTAAATGTTTCGGATTTACACTCAAAGTTATTTTTAATACATTCAACGCTTTTCTAGATGTCATTAATATATCTTCAAGTTTGGTCAACAACTCGGTCCATTGCTTTTCTGGATGCCTTCGAGTTTGTTTCTCATTCATCCAATGTTTTTCTGGATGTGCCTGATTTATTTTTCCGACTTTGTTCAATGCTCTTCTGAATGTCTCTTACGGTTGTTACTGTTCTTTTCCAGAGTTTTTTAATACATGTCTGAAAATCTCTGATGACTGTAACCTTTTTCCCAGTAAAGTTACCTTCGCTTTCTGGATGTTCCCGTGTAGTCCACGATAAAATTAAATTGCTTTCTCAGAAGTCTCTGACATATTTTCAGATCTAGTCTCATTCCACATCTAATGTTTTCCTAGATGTTTCTGATATATTTTCCAGAGTATGACACTTCTTTCGCATCTGATGTTTTTCCGGATGTCTGTATCTTTGTTCCAGGGTTTATCCCTCTCTTTCTAAATATTGCTGGATACCTTTGTCGCATCGGCAAATTTCCACAATATCTTATATCCCAAGAAAATTCTGTTGGTCTGTCTCCTGTGGCATCATTCCCCATAGTGTTCAAGAGTCTTCCATTCATCACATATCATTTCATCTGTATTCACGGTCAAAATTTTAGGTACTCTGATATTAAATCCCCTTATACCTCGAATGTCTAAAACTCTTTGCTATTCATACCTTCAGGTCTAAGAAGATTAAATAGGGGCATCTGTCATACCCTAAATATTGACCAGGCATTTTTATTTTTTTCATTTCATCTGTCTATATTTTCATACTGTGTCGTCTGCATACAATATCATATATTTTCTTCATGAATATTTTTTGAATTATCAGCCGGATTTAACGTATAAAATTTTCATGTATTTTTGGTCAAATTAAAAGTTAATTGTGCAAAAAAGTCGGTATCCGAGCAGTTTTTAAAATCGAACTTTCAGACATCATTTTTTATTTATTTTTCGCGTACTTTAACCCAATGTGCTTATTTTAATTTTTTGACTTTCCGGTCATCATGTTTCTGACCCGTCTGAGCCTTTTTACCGGGTAAAATTTCACAATTTGATCGCGCAGTGTATTTTTTCAATACTTAATATTTTGTACTGATCATTTTGGTGTGTCCATTTTTATTTTTCGGACGCGTCAATATCGGACGGTTTTATCGTTTTTAACCGGTTTTGTTTCATTTTAATTGATAATTTTGTTTTTTACACAGTCTGTTTTATTAGTAGTGCATATGATAAGAATCCTAATTAACCATTATCTCATGTTTTCATTTCATCATCATTTTTTGTTATAATAGAATATTCTAACTAACCATATTTTTTATTCCACCATCATTTTAATTTATTAGAATAGTTTATCTAATCATCTTATCTCATATTTTTATTTATATTTTTTTCTTCTCACGTTTATATATATATATATATATATATATATATATATATATATATATATATATATATATATATATATATATATATATTTGTTTATTTGTTTATTTTAGAAAAAAATAATGTAAATTCATATATTTTTATACAATTTTGTTTTTTTATGAATTTTTGTTTTTTATATATTTTGTTTTAAATAACTTTTATTTTTAATACCATTTGTTTTTTTGCCAAATTCATCTTTGTTTTATATATATTTTATTTTGTAACAAACTTTGAATTTTTGAATAAAAAACCATTATTAATTTTGAATTTTGAATCTTGTGCACCAAGTAATGAAGACTTGAAATTCAAACTTGGAATTTTTGATTATTCTATCTTTTTCTAACTTGATCACCAAGTTTCTTTTTCCTATAAATACCACATCAAATTCACTTTCAAAATCACACCAAAACAAGCATAGCCTTTGTTTTCTCTCTTCTTTCCTCTCTTCAAATTTTGAGCTTCATAAGGAGTGCAAGGGTGGAATTTCAACTCCAAGCAACTTCCACTCCAATCAATCATTGTTTGGAAGGTAAGGATTCTCACTTTGAAACTTCATGAAATATGCATCATTTACATCCATTTAAATTCATGATATGCTTGTTATAATTACATATTTGAATTCCTCATTAAATTCCCTTCAAAATGGTATAATGGAACATGTGATTTGGTTAAAAAATGAGAGAGTTGTGTTTGGAAGAAGTTGTTGATCATGTAAAAATTCTGCCAATGTCGCTGAAATAGACAACGCTGTTGTACAACAAGCGCTGTTAAAACCTGTTGTTTTTGTTCCTCTACGCTGTGATACACACCGGTGCTGCCCAGGAGCGCTGGTAAAAGTCTGTCGCTTATTTTCTTGGGTCACAATTTACAGCTACATTGCCAGGAGCGCTGTTAAAACTCTTTACTTTATATATTATTTATTTTAGTATATTATTTATTTATTTATTTATTTTATTTTCTTATTTATTTTTAACCAAATATTTATTTTAACTTCTTTTTAATAATATTTTCTTTTATCTTAGTTATTTTAATTTCTTATTTATTTTCCTTTAAATCATTTATTTTATCTTTTTATTTTCCTAAAAATCCTTTTAATCACTTTATTAAACATTCTTTTGGTTACTTAAACTTTTGTCATTTAAAATATGATTATACTTTAGTTAAATCTTTCATTTATTATCTTTAATAAAAAAAAACCTTAAACATATTTATTACCTTTTAATTTAGTAATTCCAAGGATTTTCTTCATTTCAAACACACTTTGTTTATTCTCTAAATATTGTTCTTCTTTTGTGAATTTTAGCTTGATATAATTTTTGTACACAATGGGCATCCCTTAAGGTGTAAGCCCCAACCCTTTTGAGTATAAATAATTTTTGGGCCACTATTAGAGTGTAAGTCCCTCCACTTTTTTTTATTCAATCATGTTTAAATATATTTGGGCCTCCAGTTGAGTATAAGTCCCTTTACTTTTGTTTCACCACACGATGCTTTCCCATGTATGTTTATTTATCAACACGATGTTCTTCCGTGTATGTTTTATTTCACATGACGTTATTCCATGTATAATTGACTCTGATTTATGGGTCTCTCCTTGAGCTGTAAGCCAAAATTTACTTTCAAAATACTTTCTCTTTTGATTTTGAGATATACTGTTGTTTTCAATTTTTCTTTGTTGAACAACTAACCAAACAGCATGGAAGCTCTACAACCGAGTAAGTGTTTATATGCTTTCTTTACCTACTTTCATATACATAATTGTATTGTGGGAAGCTGCGCATGGTTAGTCTTCTTCCATACCTTTTAAAAATACTTGTCATATATCAACTGTATATATACTAGTATAGTTATTTAGAGTTTTCCCCTGCAACTACGTCTAGCACTAGGTAAAGCCCTGTTGACCACTCTTAAAATACAAACAAAACTAGATCTCCCGTAGGATTCCAGATACAGTCTTCCCTCCTCTTGGGGTTAAACAATATGGAGACGTGAAAGGCAGCATTCCCGGTGAACCCTTTCTCAGACTGTCACCCTTAGAAATTGTCAAAGAAACTCTAACTCCCCAGAGATGATCTTTTCTCCGTGAATGGTATCTCTTGAGTTTCTTCCAAATTCTCGAACTTTTCTGGCTTGATCTATTCTCGGTGAATGGCATGTCTTGAACTTCTCGGGGTTTGGGGACCCACGGGCTTCTTAAAAGCACCCTCGCCTCCTCTTGGACGTTGTACAAGGACCCTTCGGCTTCTTAGAAGTTTTCACAGCCTCCTCTTAGGCTTCGTATAATGATTCTTCCTCAGCGAAGATAGCCTCCTCTTGGGCTTCGTACAAATTGTCCCTTCGGCTTCTTAAAAGTTTCTCCTGCCTTCTCTTGGGCTTTGTACAAATTGTCCCGACGACCTTTTAAAGGTATAGGAGCAAAAACTAGTCATCTTAATAGAGCAGTCATTCAAAGGAGTCTAGATCTTCATCCCGTAAACGTGCATTCTCTTGGGCATCACACAAAGATAAACCTCTTCATACCAGTAGACTTGGACAGTCCCACCTCCTTTTGGATCTCCAGAAACCCTCATGTTTTCCTAAAAAACACAGGAAAAACCCTTTCCTCTTTTTTAACATCCGATGCTTTCCCGGATATTCCTTTTATTTTAATCTGACGCTTTCCCTGATATTCCTTCTATTTTCATCCGATGTTTTTTCCCGGATATTCATATCTCAATCTTTAATCTCTCCACTCTTTTCAATTAATTCCCACAAACACCCTTTTAGCTTCAATCTTGGGCTTTGAACAAGATACAAATCACCCTTTAGCTTCATATTTTGGGCTTTGAACAAGATACAAATCACCTTTAGCTTCATATCTTGGGCTTTGAACAAGATACCCAAATATCTCTTTTCCTCCCATAGAATAGGAGGAACTACGATTGCTCTGATTTCCCTGTTTTCTTTAACGAGAATACGTAGGCATAAGATTGTGAAATCTCAGCGAGCATTCTAAACAAAAAAACCTTAGGTCCAGTACCTTACCAAAAACATCAAAAAACCCGAAAACAACAAAAATATCTTTTCAACATCTCTCAACCTTTTCTCAAAGGAGAAACTTTCCCATTTACAACAAATAAACACCACTAAGTAGAAAGCAGTAAGGAAAATTGCTAATAACCCATGGATAACCATGTATAGGATGGGTAATTGACAATTCCCCATTGTATAACCTGACCCCGAACTCCCCAATCTCTTAGCACTTGTTAAAGAAAACATTTGCGTGCAAGGTTAGTTTGAGATAACTTCCCTTTCCTTTCCAGCTTCACAGGATAAATAAGAAATCAGAAAGTAGCACCCAATCCCACCCGCAGGCGGATGTGGGCGGTCACGAAAACCGCGCTACAGACTCTACTCGATCCAATATATAAAATAGTTCACATGCTATGAGAAGGTACACGATTTGTGATCTCCAATTTTACTATATTCATCTTGGATCTTGAACTAGCTTGGGCATTGAAAGGCTAAACATACATGCCCACTCTGTAGCACTATAAAAGAGATAGGAGTCAGCGTTCAAGATCAACTATTATCCAAACTCTCTTCATTTATGGTTTCTTCGTGAAGGTAGAACATAAATTCCTGGTTCCCAAACGAAACAGAAAATGAATTTTATTGTGTGTGATATGATTTTACTACTTTGAGAGTGACACACTTAATTATATATATTTTATTTTATAAAAATAAATAAGCAATGAATCACAAGATCACATGCGAGCTTTTAGCAGTTGTCGTCGTTTCTTGATGATGATCTTTGGCATGTGACACCTTTGCACAATCCCCATAAACTTCTTATGTTTTGATTTGTTTCAAAATTTCTTCTTTGTTTGATGATGTTTATGATTTTTATATGGTCTCTTTGTTGTCATCAAAACCTTTAATACACTTGTTCAACACATGGAATCACAATCTCTCCCTTTTTTATGATGACAATGCATCTCTTATTGAGATGGCTAAAATAAAGGTTAAGAAGAAAAGAAAGTTTGGATTTTTAACTGTTAGTGACAAACAAAAATCATATACTTCTCCCCTATTGACATAATTAAAAAGCATGGAAACATGACATACATATCCAACACATATAACACATATAGAAGAAGAATAGGCACATAAGATAGTTTGTTCAATGCACGACTGATTTAAAATTTCTAATCTTGTTCTTATAAGTAAAATTATTTAGAAAGAGCTTCAATAAAAATATATGTCAGTTAATTAAATAAAAACACAAACTCAATTACACAATCTCTTTTTTTAACATGATCTATAATAAAGGGATGTCTAATCTCAATGTGTTTTGCCCGAGAGTAAAGTGTCACAATCTCGAGGTTTATGGTGCCAGAGTTGTCGTACCTAATCGGAACAATTACGAGATTAATAACATACTCAATTAAATGGTTTTCATCTAGAATATATGTGCATAACAACTACCTAAATCAATTTATTTTTCTTCGATGTTGAACAGCGAAACTTGTTTGTTTCTTACTATGTCAATAGAAAAACTAATTTCCAAGAAAGTGACATGTATCATTAGTACTTTTTGATCCAATTTTCAACTAGAAAAATTGGAATCAGAGTACCTAACTAAAACACAAACAGTCCATTTAGAGTACCTGGACCGATGAAAATTTCATTTTCTAGCCTGATACTCAATACACCACTTCCCAACACAATGTTGGCTTGAATTTTGAAGGAGAAGTCCACTCTTGGTACTATTGTGTATGTGAAATGGAAGAATTGGTGCATGCGTGTTGTCAAGGAATTGACAAAGCTTGTAAGTTATAACTTTCCACATCTTCACATATCAAAAGCTTTTATATTTGTCCATTATATGGGTGGGTATTAAGGGTGGAATATGTCATGTCAAGTAACAAGGGCCTACGACCTAGCCTACACAAATACATGCTAGACCATTTTTTTTTTAAAACCTAGATTTTTTAAAGCCTATTTAATTAAAAAGGTTAAGTCACATGTCATATAACAAAATCCTTTTAAGCCTATTAGGCTGTCATATTTAAATAATATGAATAAATTTATTATTATTATTATTATTATTATTATAATATTGTATTTTGTACTTTAAATTAAAATACAAAAATAAGCTTATTTATCTTGAACAACTTGTAAAAATAATCTGAAAAAACCTAATGAACAATGTCATAAGTTGTTTTCACAAGTTCTCAAAAACAAATAGTCTCACAAACTTATGATACTAGGTAAGCTCGATTAAGTTAATGCAACAAAATATTTATTCTTATTGTTCTTTTAATTTGTCAGTCTATTTAAACACTAGTTGAATTCCTTATTTAAATATATTAAAATGAAATATACTTTTAAATAGACTAAGAGCTCAATGAGACCTTCAAAAAGGCCAAACTTAGATCTAAAAAATAAGCCTTTGATAAACTATAGGCTAAACTTGAGCTTTGAATATTTTGTAGGCCATACTTAGGCTTATCAAAGCCCTACTCGGCTCAGCCTATTCCCTGACACGATTCAATATGTTTCAAGAATTAAAAACAAGAGACTCGCTAATTTAAAATGTTTTTTTTATAAAGAAAGCTCAAAATGATAAAAATAAATTCTATTTATTTGATATATACAATAAAATGCATGACAAAAAAACAATCGGTTGGAAATAGTTAAATTCATTGTGTGTTTTTCTAATAAAAATGACCATTTAAACATTTAAGTTTATGTATGTTTAGATTCACTCATATAGGGAGTTGAACTAGTATTTATTTCTCCTTGTAAACATAACATGTAATTATATAATTGGTATAAATATCTTGATTGTTGAGTGCTTTACTCACTCAAGCACATTAAAAAAAAATTATTCTAATTTTTCACATGGCATCAGAGCCCCTGATCTAAGGGACTCAAATTCTTGAGAAAATTTGACTTAGCATTTTCTGTTGTCAGTAACCTCAAGTATTATTTGGGCATTACATGTTGTCATGTTCTTTAAGTTAATCACTATCTATAATTTTTCAACAGTCGTCCGTAAAGTTCTGTAAACTTTCCTGAAGTTGTTCGTACAGTTTCTTGCCGCTGTCAATACAACTTTGTATTGTTTTTCAACAATCATATCTACAATACCAGTCGTTGTCCCTACATTTTTTGGGTTGATTTATTTATTGAATCTTGTTTTATTTAGTATCTTATACATAAATATTTGGCGGTTGCTTCTGTTTCCTTCATGAATAATAATATGGAAAAATCATCAAGTAAATGCAATGTGGCATATTCTAGTAAGCTTTCATTCTCATTTGGATTTCAAATCTCAAAAATACCTTTTATCTTATTTTGGATATTATATATAAGATCCATAGACCACATGACACCCTCTTTGAAATAATTATCCATATATTCCCCTTGTCTTAGTAATAAAAAATTTCAGCCATAGATGGTTCTCTAATAATTCTAGTTGGCGTTAGAGATATCCAAATAAATCATTTTATATACTTAAAAAGGGTTAACCATATTCCAAAACTAGTCATAAACCTTGTCTCCATACAAAACCCTACAAACAATTTATCTTGTAATGTGACTTTTCATAATGGTTATTGTATATTTCAGGATAAGAAATCGAGAAAGATGATTTGACGTGCTAGACAAATGAATGACCTTTACTATATTTATAAACCAGGTTAGTGTACAAAGGTCTATTTGTCCTACTCATTTATGTTAGAGTCATTACTCTCTAAAAAGGAAAAAATATTTTTCATTGCCGATTAGGTCATCCTTCTTTTGATGTCATTAAAGTTTTGTTTTCGTATTTATTCAATAAGGTAGATATTAAAAGTCTTCATTGTGATGTGTGATAGTTTGATAAACACAAGCGTTTAACTTTTCCATTAAACAAAAAAAGTCTTTCCCCTTTTTATATTATTCATTCAGATGTTTGGGGTCCCTCTACCAATCCAAATGTAACTGGTGCTAGGTTTGTGACTTTTATAGATGATTGTACTCAAGGTACTTAGGTGTTTTTACTCCAAAACAAGTCTGACGTCAATACTATTTTCCCAAAGTTTTTATACATGATCAAAAATCAATTTGGAGTAAACATCAAAAGGCTTAGGTTCGATAATAGAAAAGAGTACTTCAATCATGTTATTGTTTCTTTATGTCAAAAAGAGGGAATTTTTTATGAGTTTTCTTGTGTTAAAACTCCACAACAAGATGGAATTGCAGAAAGAAAAAAATGGACATATATTAGACCAAAACCGAGCACTGTTATTTCATCAAAATTCCCAAATATTTAAGGGAGAGGCCATTCTCATTAACATGTATCTTATTAATGGATTACCCTATAGAGTATTAGAGTTCAAGAGTCACATGGATGTTATTTCTTCCTTTTATCCAAATTTGTTAGCAAGTAGTAATCCTAACCTTCAAATGTTTGAGTGTGTCTCATTTGTTCATGTGCATAGTCAAGATAGAAAAAAGCGCGATCCTAGAGCCGCAAAATGGGTTTTTGTCAGGTATTCCTCTACTCAAAAAGAATATAATTGTTTCCATCCTCCATCTAAATTTTTTTGTGTCACATGATGTTATTTTTCATGAGGAGGAATCATACTTCACTCAACCTTATCTTCAGGGGGAGAATTTTAGGGAAGATAAGCTTAAAAGTCTCGATCTTTCTAGTATTGAGTCAAATACACTCAATGTGTCTGGTATTAAGTCAAATACATTGAATATTTTTGGTCTTAAGTCAAATACACCTAATCTTTCCAGTTTGGAGTCAAATACACTAAATATTTTTGGTCCCGAGCCAAATACACCTAAAATTTCCCGTTTTGAGTCAAATAGACCCAATCTTTATGGTCTTGTGTTAAACACACTTATATCATACCCATCTGAGATTGAAGAACTAAGTGTTGAGTCAAATCAATATAATATACTAGTGGTTGAACTTGGACCTAGAGTGGATGTAAGATATGGAAAGAATCTGGTTTACATGAGAAAGTCAAAGGCCATTCCTGAATCGAAAAAAGCTCAAGAGCCTGACTCGACTCTTTCAAATGAGGTAGCTAATTCTTCTAAATTACAAGATAAACGGATATCCCAGACAATAGATGATAACCTATAACTTCCAATTACTATTAGAAAATGAACCAGAAAATGAACTAAACAACCTTTATGTCCTCTTTCAAACTACCTTTCTTTAAAAAAAATCTCACCTACCCATATAGTTTTCTTTACAAACCTAAATTCTACTTACACATTATTTCGTTCGAGAACCAGAAATGAGAAGGTGTATGATGGTGATGGAGGATCGTGGTTTCTGATGCAGTGAACTGAGGGACCTACAAGGTTAGCACTCCAACGCTTAAGTCAGTATATGAAGAAGATGAGTGAAATGAAATTATTTTTGAAACTTGTTATCTGATTTAGGCACCCTCTTTATATATATATATATATATATATATATATATATATATATATATAAAATAGAGAGGGAATAACTAACTCGTTATTAGTTATCATTGAATTACAGTCAAGATCTTAGCTCATCATTAGAATGATAATCTTCGCATATTGGGAAGTTTCTAGAAGGACTAGGATCCTGATCTAATTGCTTAGCCCAAATCAGTATGGTCGGTGTGACCCATCCGGGGTCGATATGACCAACTGAAAAACAGTTTCCCCATAAGCCTTTGTCGTCGTGTAAGAAAGCAGGGGTTTGATATTACAATCCTAGATATCTTCTGACCCCTGATTATTTTAAAGGCACACGACTGAGATTCGTTTCACTTCTTTTAACTAACTATACATTTAATGAACCATACTTCAAAATGTCTTTTCATAGATATCATTATAGTTTTTTGGAAGTCGAAACTCTTTGAGTGTTGCGTGTGAGTGATTAGACATATTTGGTGAATTTTATTTATTTATTTTAGATCTTAGTATTCTTGTAGGAGAATAAGTATCTCCTTCCCTTTTCTGGGTCTTCTTTTCCCAGTTTAGTGGTTCAATTATTTTAGCTCTTATGCCTTTCATTTCATGTAATTACAAAGTTAGTGCATTATGAATAAGAAATCACAGAAAAGTGTTCGCAAGTATAAAAAGGATATTCCATCTTCTTGGATGTATCCTTTTTAATTTTCCACTGCTTATGTTTTCACCAAACTAGGTGGTCTTGACGGTGCTTTTGTGGAGGTTGGTGCACCTTTTGACCAGGGGGCCACGAGTCCTTCTGATGAAGATAAAATGTGCGCAAATATGGAGCTTGCACCATTTACTTTTGTGAACGTGACTTTTCTATCACGGATCTTTGTCTTCCTCTTACTTCCTTTAAGATAGAGGTTCTAAAGCATCTATCCATGGCTCCTTCACAACTTCACCCTTCGTGCTGTTCGTGCGGGTATATATGATGTTTTACTAGTATTGGTGTGAATATGTGAAGGGAATACCTTGTATGTTCCTTTTTCTCCACCTTTTCAAATTTCTTTATGACTCGGCATCCCCGGCTAGGGGTAGAAGGTTATTCTTCCTCAAGTCGATCCTTCATGGTTTCGCACCTCTACCAGATCTCTCGCCCTTTAAGGACTGATTCTTTTTTATAAACCTTGTCAGTCCTGAAGCTCATGCCTCAATTTTTTGACATTGGTAAGGGAGTTGACGGAAGGTGTGACGACTTGTTACCCAAGTACTGAACTGAGGGTCATTTTCTACTAGGGAATCACTTTTTCGTATATAATGAAAAAGATCACTCTAAAGAGGCTCGGTATCAGAAATGTCTATTGGTGAACTTTATTGATAATCTGGGAATGTTGGGTGAGAATATGGAGTAAGAAAACAGTCTATAGTAGGGGGGGGGGGGGGGGTGAATTGACCCAGAAAAGACTTTGATTGATTTTCCAGAAATATAATATTAGAGGTTTTTGAAAATTTGCGCATAGAAGGTTTTAAAATGAAAATATGAAGGTTATACTTTTATTGGAACTTGATCAATTGAACACTAAATCAATTCACAGATCCAAAGATGGTTTTATGATAATACACAAAAGGTAGTCAATTGATTCAATTGTATACTTCACGTGGTGTGTTTATAAAACAATTCAATTTCAATGAATTCTAACCTCAAGAGTTTCTTAGAATTTAATCACCACAAAAGCTCGATTAGACACCAATTCTAACAAAATATAACCTTACATAATAAATCTTTACCAATTGAATAAACGAAAAAACTATGCTAAGAATTGAAAACTTAAGCATGCAATATCTTACAAAAATTAAATGCGCGCACGAGAGATAAAGAGATAGATAGATAGATAGATTAATATATATATATATATATATATATATATATATATATATATATATATATATATATATATATATATAGAGAGAGAGAGAGAGAGAGAGAGAGAGAGAGAAAGAGAGAGTACACCGAGATTTATAGTGCTTTGGTAGTTGTCCTCGCTTAGCTTATTGCACTTTTCAATGGTTTCCTATTAGAACATGCTTTGTTCCTTTCTATTTTGACAAATATTGCAAGACTTCATATTATCACTAATCCTCAATAATGCTAAGAAAAATAAATATCCTATATGTATCTTGACTTGTATACAACATAATATTCTAAACTATTTTGTGTAATATTGACTTGATTCACGCTTCTTGAATCTTCCAGTTTCACCAATCTGCTCCAAGCCTTCGTGTATAGCAATCACCCTTTAATCCTACTGATTCCTTGAGCAATGAACTATCTGAACATTTGAGAAGAAGTCTACATTTTCTGTAGCATTCCACATAGTCACTACCATGGTAATATGGATAAAAGAATCTCTTTCTTTTCACTGGAATTTTTCAGCACCAATGACAACAATCTCAATCTTGCAAGCTACGTGAATATCTCGACCAAATCTTCAAGAATAATTAGTTTCAGGAAAGAGTCTCCCTCAATAAATTACAAATCTCTCATGATCAAAATTTGGGATCAAACCAGAGGTTGAAGATGCAAGAATTTTGACGCAAGAGTTTTTAAACTTTCAAAAAGAGAGGATGTTTATTTCACAAATCACAATGCAAAAACATTGTAAATTTGTGTACAATTGTGTTTGTAAAATGATGATAAATTATTTTATATGTGCTTGAGATTAAGCACAAAAATGAATGGAAAAACTTAGTTAGATTCGAATCAATAACATTTCATGATTTGAGCCAAATGAGCAAGTGAAGTGGAACAAGAAAGCAAAAGGATTTAAACCAATTTCTCAGCTGATTCGAATCGAGAACAAAGTCTGACTCGATTCAAAAATCTCGTGATTTGAATCAAGTGTAAACATATATTAAATCAATTTAAATAGAGCCAAAAGAGAAATGTGGAAAAATTGTCTGATTCGAATCAGGTGTAAAGTCTGACTTAAATCAAATTAAGCAGAGGTGACCCATATCAATTTGATTCGAATCAAATGTAAAGTCAGATTCGAATCACATAGCTTCCTGCTTCGAATCAAGTTAAAAAGTTTGTTTTGAATCATATTGCTTGAAAATTTTTGGTTTACCTCTGCCCAATTTGATTTGAGTCAGGATATGTACATGATTCGAATCATGCACACAAAATCTCAAATTTTCATAATTTTCAAAATACTTTGAGATTTTTATTTCCACCTAACTTGAATCAATAACACACATGATTCTTATTCCACTGACTCATGCAATTGACTAAAAGCATCATGATCAAGCTCAAATGTAACTATTGTTTTATACATGCTACAAATTAACTGATTCAAAACGATTCAGAGATGATGTGCAATTATGAAGGAAACTCAATAAACAAAAAGTAAACAAAAACAAAAGTGATAAGACAAGTAACAAAACTACCGTATTGGGGTTCTCCCCTTGAATGTATTAGGGACATGCAACTTCAGTCCCCCCTTAGGGATATGCAGCTTCATGATATACACAGGGAGCCACCCCAGTGACGGAAGCTGATAAGAAGTGTTTAAAGTGCCTTATTGACGCCCATTTCTGATGAAATCCCGCTCTCTGGGTGAGAGAAAACCATTTTAGGTAAGCTTTGAAATTTTGAGTTTTATGGTATTTTTAGTCTGCATGCCTCTAATGTATACATTTTACTCGTTATTGTGCAGAGTGCATGGGTAATGAAGAACATTTCAAACTTCTAAGGCTAGGGGTTTAGCCGGTTAGGAATAACATTGTTGTGGAAAAGCAGTTGGCCTCATTGAATGCCCCAGATAACTTTACTCATCCTTTCTTAATGGGATATGACTCTCGCTCTATTGGAGGTCGTCAACTCCCTCCTTTGGTTTATGATTGCACTTACCTGGATGGACTTTCCGGGCCCGTTCTAGAAGAAGAAATGGGAGAATTGGCCAGGTATACTAGGTGTGTTTCGGTTACTCTGGCTTTTGGCATGGCCGATCATTAGGAGAATTTCTAGTCCGACTAACACCATGCTGAAAAAAAACATATGATAGCCAACCTCTGCGACCCGAAGGTCCAACGAGATATGTACCTGCATGAAGAAAATGAAGCTTCTGCCTCTCAGTATGAGGTGAAGAACTTTTTGCTTCCCTTAAAGTTCGTTGGTGCACCTTCCGACCAAGTACCTCAGTTGGTGAGGACTGTAAAGATGAAAGTTCGAGCTCTTCATGTTCTTCGAAGTAGTGTGGGGAGTTATCACTAGGAAATAGAGCTCTTACACTCTCATAATGTTGTGCTAAATCAACATTTGTTTAACTGTAAGAGTTCCACCCTTGAGGAGGTTTCATAGTTATTTGAATTTTTTTTGGATCAAGTAGAGTATTTTCACCATTCAGTAACACTTTCCAAGAAGCAAATATGACTAGATCAAACTGTCATAGATGGGAATATCGTTTGTTTGCAAAAGTACATATCGCGGGGTCCTTCTCCCTTTTTTACAGTACTTATGTGGTAGTACTTTGTAATGGAAAAGTATATATAAAATAATTATTTATGGAATGAAATGCCTACATTACCTGTTTAAGGTGTTTTTCTACTATCCTGAGTATATGGCTCTGGATTTTATGTTTTGGAAATTTACGAGGTCTTCCCTTGAAGTTAATTGGAGGTCACCATATTACAGCATTTGGCACGATCCCGAGTACATAGCTCTGAGTCTTTATGAAATTGTGAGATCTTCCCTCGAAGTTAATTGGACTTCGCTGTGACAATAAAAAGGAAAACGAATTTATTGCATTTTTGGTACTTGCTTCAAGGTATTCGTCATGGTTCTGAATGCACAACTCCGAATATTTATGAAATTGCGAGTTCTCCTCCGAAGTTTATTAGATGTCACCGGGGTCGCTCCCAGCCAAGGGACGGTTCCCCTCCCCGTGCCTAGTTAAAACCCAATCAGAGGTAGATGAGTGGCCAACCCACCATGGCATCTGGAGTGGTTAGTTGCCAAATAAAGGCGGGGAATCAATTGCCTTAGCTGGACGTGCAAAGCGTCTTCGACAACACCCTTAACTTTATACGGGAGATTGATTGTTTTAGCCGAATGTGCAAAGAATCTCTAAAACACCCTGGCTTTATTTGGGGGGTTAATTACTTCAGCCGAACGTGCAAAGTGTCTCCGACAGTACCTCTGACTTTATGTGGGAAATTGATTGCTTTAGTCGGACGTGCAAAACGACTCTACCCACACCTCTAGATTTATGTAAGGGATTCATTACTTTATACGAATGTGCAAAGCATATCTGACAGCACCCCTAACTTTATGTGCATCTCACATCGATTTCCTTGGTCGTACCCCAGATTCTCTGTTGCTATGTATAATCATAAAGAAACGAATGTCTTAGAAAACATCACTTTACATTGCTATTGATAGTGATATATATAGTAAATGATTTAAGCATAACATTTAATATGATTGAAAAATAGGAAACATAACTAAACGAGATGATCAATACTTATTTATTAGCTTCTTATGGATTATTCAGCCACTTTTGGAGGATGAATTCCCATTCTAGTGAGCTGCCTGATGAGAGAAGTGACATTGAGCTCCATGGATATGCCTTCTCCTAGATATTTTGTAGATCCCTGTATATTACCTTCCATCCCTCCAGGTTGGCATTAATTGTGGTCGGTTCTCCCTGCAGGTTGTGGTATTTTAACTTAAGATGGATCGGCGAGGCGATGACGTCTAGCATGGACATAGAGAGTTGTCCCAAGATACAATTGTAAACACTGCTTCAAGGAACAACAAGAAATTGAGAATTTTCCGCTTATATGTCCTTTCCACTGCCAACATAAACTATTAATTTCACACATCCTTAGGGACAAGTTGTGGTTGTGTTAAATGCTTGGAGGTCCGATCCTTCCCACAATAGTAAGTTTCTTTAGCTCAGGCCCATTTTCTCTAATAATTCATAGTACATGATATCACAGGAACTGTTGTCGTCGATGAGTATCTGAGATACATTAGACTTTCCAACTGTAGCAATGATAATGAGGGGGAAGTTTTTGTTGGGATGGCCACCAATTTTTTTAGTCCTGAAATCCCAACATAGGATGACTGGGGACTTTATCTGGTGTGTTTCTCTCCTTGCGGTTGATAACCACCATCTTTGCAATTTTTCACTTCACGGTACCTTTGGACGGGAGGTTCACTCACAAGGCTCCTATGGTTATGGCAACAATGTATGGGCGTTTGCCTTTGCTTGCTTCCTTGCTTTCTTCACTTGCCATTGCAATCTTTAAGGGAGAATTTCCTTTAGGCGACTCTTCTCTATCTCGCCTGCATACTTTTACGTATTCGACTAGCCCCCATCTCTATCATCTTTTTTATGGAATATTTTAATTGAATACAATCATCAATATTATGGTCGGGGCTTCTATGGAAGCGATAATATTTTAATTTATCTTTCCAAGATGACTCTCTGACTAGGTATGAGGTAAAATTCCTACTTTCTGAAATTCAGTATTTATACAGTCTTGGTAAATCTTCTCATGGGAGACCGTTAAAGGAGTGTACTTGCTTTACTTTCCTAGAATTCCCCGGTCAGGATCATCCTGACGTCAGTGGGATTCCTTTCCAACCGGGCGATTGAAATGAGAATCGCCAGAGACAGGGTTATCAAAACATGTAGAAAGTTTTTCTTCCAAGATCATGAAAGGCTCGACCATAGTTAACATTTCTTGCACAAATTTTACCTTCCTCTTTCTTAAATTTTTCCAAAAAGGATAGTCCCTCCGAAGACCTTTCTCAAAGATCCAACACTAAAGACCTTCTTCAGCTCATTCCACCTCGATAGAGACTTATGTAAATCGATTTATATATGACTGCAAACTTTCTCTCTTCTCTTGCGTGATCCCTCCTAGGGAAACTTTAGTTATAGGTCGCCAGTTCCGGGCGGTGAACTGAACATAAAAACCTTTTTTGAAACTCTGTCCAAGAATCAATACATTTGTCAGACTGACCATTTAACCATAGCCGAGCTGGTCCGACTAGGGTTAATACAAACAACTTACACTTGGACGCATCGTAAGCACTGAAATAACTCAGATTGTCATGTACAAGCTGCATATACTCGTCGGGATCTCCTTTCCCATCATAATCACTTAATTTAGGTAGTTTCTTCATAAACTTCGGAATCTTGCTATCCAGCATTCTTATTGATAAGAGGTGCTTTGGTTGCACTTTTTTTGAATAATTTTCTGCTTGCGACCGGGAAGATGCATGGCTGCTTCGGTTCCCCATTCCTTAGGGATGAGAGGAGGAGTAAGATACTTCCTACTTCTACGACAGTCCTTTGATTGAAGAGCCTCATCTCTTTTTGTCTCGGATGGTTCCGGGGTAGCAGCACGAGTCTTCCTCGAAGCAATTTCTTGAATTGTATTTTTGTGGGAGGGAATGTTGTGAAGGCTTTATTCTAGGAGCTTAATCCTTAAATCAAAGGCGTGATAATTCTGTTGTCGAATGATGTTAAACACACTATTCAACAGTTCATTAGCATCTTGTATACCGAGCTTCACCTATAAAGTTTGGAAGCCAGGAAAGTCTTCAGGTTGTGTAATCGTAAGTGGAACAAGAGTCTACATCAGATTTGCTTGAGAAAATTTGGCTAATTGTGAATCTCGAACTAGATCTAGATGCAGCTTAATGATCATTTCAGGATCTATGGTGTTTGAAGAGGTGGTTTATTCCTCATTGCTAGAGCAACTGCGACATCTTGTCATGCCACGGTGGATCTGGTAGCTTTAGATTTATCTATCACTGATGAAAGTAAGAACTGATAATTTGGAGATTTGAGGATAAGAAATTGAGGTAATGTTAAATCGAATCAAAACACAATAGGTTTAAAGACTTGCTCCGAAAATATGAAGAAGTCATGTATTACGAAAATTAGGAGAAGAATATGAATTCATGGAAATCGTAGGAATTGACATTAGTTTCCCACAGACGGTGGCATTGTTTCATTTGGGGAACTAGAAATGATAAGGCATATGACTGTGATGGCAAATAGTGGCTTCCAAGGCGGTGGAGTGGGGGGAGGGGGGACCTGCAAGGTTAGCACTTAAACGCTCAAATAAATATATGAATAAGAAAAGTGAAATGAAATTGTGTTTGAAACTTGTTACCCCGATTTTGGAGCCCTCTTTATATATACTTGTTCTGGACTGGCCCAGGGTCTGCCCCTCAATCGAGCAGGCCCAACCCACACATCTCGGGATGGCCCAATAAGGGCCTCTTAGCACGACCTATGTCAGGCATATGCCCTTCTCAACATTGTCGGGCACACGCACGGTATAGAGCGTCGGGTAGGGCGCTAAGCCTCCCCGGCCTCGCTCCTCCCCCGAGGAGTCTTCTCCTTCTGCACATAAGATCCTCCCCGCGAGGACACGTCTCTCCCCGACACGCAAGACTCCTCCCCGCGAGGACACGTTCTCATGTAACCACCCACTCCCGATGGAATCGGTCTACCCTAATTTCGGAGATCTAGGAATGGTTACCCTAGGGCGAAGACCACGTGCTGGTCTTCACTACGCCATGTAAGCCCTGGCAGTTACTTAGATTGGGCCTGGCAATCCAGCCCAGTGCTAGTGACCGTTAGCCCCGCGCTGGGGGTTCTCTATAAATACCCTCTCACTTGAGAGGGTCAGGTTACACAATCTTTTACACTCTAACCTTGTACTTGCTTTTACTTGACCTTTGCCTTACTTGAGTGTCGAAGTACCTTGCAGGTACCCCCCCCCCCCCCCCCCCCCCCCCCCGCCGTCTTTCAACCTCGCCGGAGCTGAAGTCCACAAGACGTTGCTGGCCACCAAATACTGTCTGATCCAGGTATGATCAGTGGCGCCGTCTGTGGGAAACCTTGCTTCCCCCGTTTTTCCTCCGATAAACCAAAGCAATCCTCTTGTTCATCACCAGCATGGCCAACAACCCGTCTGCTACCAAAGCTCTGGACACCGTCCTTGCGCAACTCGAGAACAGAAACCACCATAAGGACGCTACCCCCGCCCTTAACGTCGATGAAGGCGACGTAAAAGACGGGCAGACCGCCTCCCTGGACTCCCAAGACACGGCTTACGACACCGCCCGCCAGGACAACCAGCAAGCCATCTTCCAGCTAGTTGCTCCTCCGCCCAATGCAGATTCGAGCACCGTGTCCCTATTTGCCTTGATCAATCAGACCAAGCAGCTGATCGCACACCAGAACACCAGAATTGAAGCACTAGAGTGAGGGCGGACACGACGATCTTCCCCGCGAAGACATCGTCGTCCACCCTCACCTCGCCGTTCTCCTTCCCCGCGAAGGACTCCTTCCAAGGAATCTCGAACCCCCTCACCGGTGCGCGAGGGCCGTCGGCCACGCCTTGAACGCCCCCAGCCGACAATCTCCCAGAAGCACCATCGTTCCCCGCCTAGGAAGGAACCCAGGCCCTCAACTACCAAGAAGTCCAAAACCACCGAGGAACCGTTCGAGGAATTCCCCTCCACGACATCATCGATCCCCTTCGAGGTCCCCGGCCGGAAGCGACGACAACGACCAGAGGACCCCTTTGTCATGGGAGATCATGAACGCCCCAATTCCTGCGGGCATGGAGAAACCCCCGCCACTGGGGACCTACGACGGTCTGGCCGACCCCGACGATCATGTCAAAAGTTTCAAAGCCATGCTCGACTTCAGAAACGTCATAGGAGCCATTAAGTGCAGGCTTTTCCCCACCACCTTGCAGAAGGGCGCCATGACTTGGTACAAGGGTCTGGCATCCAGGTCGATCACATCCTGGAAGCAGCTTAGACAACGCTTCACCAAACACTTTACTGCATCTCGTCGACACCTGAAGACGGAGGCTGCCCTAGAAAGCATCTTCCAGGGGAAGAACAAATCTCTCCGGAACTACATTGAGAGATTCAACAGAGAAGCTGTCGAGGTTCATACGACCGACGACATGAAGAAGTACTTAATCATCCATGGACTACGTTTTGGATCCAATTTTTCCAAGTCCGTGGGCCTCCGCAGACCCCGCCGTCTGGAGGACCTCCTCCAACGAGCTCAGTCGTACATCGAGCTCGAGGAGTTAGAGGCGGCGCAGATCGCCCTTGAGTCGAGATGCAAGGAAGGCCCCCGCGGCCACAAAGATGAAGACTCCCCCCCCCCCCGACGAGGAGGGGAAAGAAAGAAAGAAAATCGCCCCCGTGATCCTCGTGAACCGCGCGGACCAGCTGGCCGGTTCACGGAATACACCCCGCTCAATGCTCCCCGCGCGCGAATCCTCTCTGAGTGCCAGAACTCGGAATTTCTGAAAGGAAGCATCCGTTTTCTGAAGCCGACTACTCCCATATCAAACACTGACAAGTCAAAGTACTGCAGGTTCAACCAGAGCCACGAGCATGTCACAGAAGACTGCATCCATCTCAAGGATGCAATTGAAATCCTCATCAAGGAAGGACACTTGAAGAAATACGCCCAGAAGAATGATACTCCTCGTCCCAGCTCCCGGGAAGCCCAGAACTTCGGGGAGACGACACCTCCTCTCGACGAGAGTCAGCTTCAGGTCGCCCTCAGTGTCACTCGACCCGAAGATTTCTTTGTCCCCGTAATCATTGAAGGCCAAGAAGCAATTCGCAACATGTGTGCAACCTTCCCCCACGAGGGCCCTGTCGCTGCCCGTAGTACCTGGGAAGGCTTCCCCAAGGCAATGGTCATCTCAGGGGGTGGTTACGAGAAGTTGTCCCTCGGGTCGATCAAGAGGAAATTTGATGAACTGGAATCAGCAACGTCAGCGAAGACAACCACTCTCGAGAAGGTGCGAGGGAACTCAAACCCTATCACCTTCTACCTCGAGGAGCTCCCCGACGGAGCGCCCAACGCCACTATCCCCCTTCTGGTCAGGGCTCAGATGGCGAATTTTGACGTTCGAAGGATCCTTGTCGACCAGGGCAGCTCGGTCGACATCATGTACGCTCACCTTTTCGGGACTCTCCAACTCGACGAGAGACATCTGACCCCATACGTCGGCTCAGACCTGCAGGGATTCAACGGAACCACCACCAGATCATGGGGCTACTGTCATACCCCAAATTTGTCCTACCTGTATATAATTTTCATTTATACATCCATCCAATATCCATCTATCCATTTTAAGCTCTTATTCTAAATTCTCATTACAAAAAATCCATATTCTTTTTTTTTTTCATCCATTAAATCCATTTAAAGAATTTATTCAATAACCTTTATCCACTTCATTTATCCAATTTTCCAATTTTCACTTCCATTTTTCCTTGTCCATTTTCTATCCCTTTTTAATTTCCATAATATCCATTCATTAACCAACTTCCCATTCACAATATCCATTTTCCATCTCATTTATTCATTTCATTTTAATTCATTTTTAAATAACAATCCATTTTGTTTAATTTTCAATTTCCAAATTATTTCCAATAACCATTTCTTTTAAACCATATTCTCAAATCCATTTTCTCTTTGTTTTTGTTTTAACCAATTCCTAAATTCTTTTCTTTCTCACATCTATAAAGATTCACATTTATAAAAATCATCATTAACCATTCAAAATATTTCAAAAAAAAAGAATAAAAGAGGGCCATTTTACAAATTACAAGCCCATTACATTAAACTTTTGATTTAAAACAAAAATAAATTAAAAAAAAAAAGGAAAAAAGCCAAGAAACATGCTGCTACAACAACGACACTCCAAAAACAAACTCCCCTGCTACCAAAGCCAAGACCCCACATTTCCATTCAGGATCACAACATGTTCCAAAACCTGTCATGACAGCAGTCTGCAAATGAAAAAAATACTGCATTAGACACTACAAGTCAAAACCATCATGCACAAAGCAAAACCGTCAGCTACATCACAGAAAAACACAAGCCACGCGAAAACCATTTCAATACTCCAAAACTGCAACATAAAAAACCAATGACAAAATCCTGCACTTTGAACATGACCACACAACAGAACAACAAAACAAAAATTCTGCAACCTTCTGCTGTGAAAACAACAACGTAACGGGAGCAACGTTCAAAAAAAATTCAAAAAGAGTGGAAGAAACAAGTTATGTTTTAAGTAGAGAAGAATAAATTGAATGGGGAGAGAAAAAAAACCTTCAATCATCTTTCTCAATCAAACCAACAACTCGCCACCGAACCTCCCTTCATCTCCAATCTTCACCCAACCATTCTCACAAACCAACTTTCATCAACCTCTCACAACTTTCTTTGTCCGTTGCCATTTCTTTTTCATTCTGAACCTAATTTCCAAACCCTTCAGTCCACCATTAAGACTTACCTTCCATCTCTAGCCATAACCTTATATACCATGCCATAGTTTCAAGAAAGACCATGAAAGTTTTGCTACTATACACCACCTGCTACACACTAACCGCAAACATCCACCGTGAAACAATCACCAAGCAACTCTCGCCATTACTATTCATCATCTTTACCTCTCACATGCCGGTGTAGTGGAACCAAACAACGCACCATCCATGAATGTGTAAAACCGATGACAATAACAGTTCGGAGTTCCTTCACGAAAACACCGCCATACCGCGCATAACGACAACATCACCCACCAACTGAAACCTCACCTTCTTCAAACCACTGCAGACCCTCGACCGCTACAACAGAGTTTAGCATTTTCCAAACTCATATCCATAAATTCTCAAACCAGATTGAAAAGAAATTGAAGAAGAAGAGAAGCAAAGAAGAAAAGAGGAAGAGTCATTACCTGTGAAGTTGTCGTTGACGCCAAGTTCGAAGAGCCACCATATCAGAATTCTTCTTTGGTATGTATTCTTCTAAATCTTGCTAAATTTGTTACCTATGAACCGATTTTACACCGCATCCCTTCTCCAATTGCTCGGTTATGACGATTATTTAGAGCAATTTATGATTAAGGCTAAAGACTCCTAGGGTCTCGGTTTGAACTCTCCGTTTAGGATCTATGGAAATAATTGTTGAATTTGATATAGGGGAGAGGAATCAGTGAGGGTTTGTGCGGTCATTCATGGCGGACTCGTCGTTCTTCGTTGATTGTTGTAGACATGTGAATACCAAAACCGCGAAATTTGAGTGGGGACTGAACGTGTGTGCACTAGCTTCTTTTTTCTTTCCATAAATGAGCCGTTTGGAGAGGAATTTCAGGGTTCATCATGAAACCCTTCCCTTTAAAGGTGATTGAGACGGGTTTGGGCCTAGGTGCCCGACCCAAATCTTCTTTAGACTGTTGGATGGCTTTCATTTTTTTCCTCAGTCCAATTCAACTTCAAGCCTTACCATGTTTATGACTGATGTTCGTTTTTATTTTTAAGATTATATTAGATTTTTTTTAAATTTAGAAAACATAATTATTAATTAAAAAAAAAAGAAGAGATTTAGTTCAATTTTTAACGGTTAAATAATTCTAGAATTAGTTTCATTTTTTTATAGATATTTTTAGAATTAGTTTAATTTTTTGGATTAGTTTTAATTCTACCCTTTTTATTGATAATCTAAATACACTAAGTTGTCACCCTTTTTTCAATGAAACTTTCGAAAGGAGGAGATTCTTGGAATCTAACATTCTTTGGGTCTTCGAATGGATGGCTCTCGAGGCACGCCCCTTGGGTTGTCATTCATTCAATCTTTCGACCTTTTCAACTAAACCATTTCCAAACCGGTCCTCGATTCGCCATCGAGCCCAATCGTAAGTCGAGCTCCTTTTGCCTCGCCATTAAACGCACACTTGCACATCTCGAGGTTTCGTTACTAGGAGCACCCCTAGGGACTAGTATCGATCCTCACTTCTTTTCGTAATCAATCCAATTCAACCTATTTCAAATGCTTTCTTAATCAACTAACGAAAGGAGGAGATTTTTGGAGTCTAGCATTCCTTGGATCTTCGAATGAATGGCTCTTGAGGCACTCCCTTGGGTTGTTGTTCATTCAACCTTTCGTCTTAAAACACTTAATCATTATCAAATGATTTCATAATCAATAGAATGAAAAAGGTGTCATTGGGATCTAGCATCTCAGTAATGCCCCGATTAATTGGTTGCGAGGCTGACGTCTCGTTTATCGAATAATCGTCATTCTCCCTCAAAATACTTAATTAATCAAACCGCATCCTCTCGCCCCCGTGCCATTGAAACCCTAAAACCTACACAAATCAAACTTTTTTTCTCAACTAAATCTTTAACACAATCATTATCAAATAAAATTTCATAATTAATAGAATGAAAAAGGTGTCGTTGAGATCTAGCATCTCAGTAATGCCCCGATTAATTAGTTGCGAGGCCGACGTCTCGTTTATCGAATAATCGTCATTCTTCCCGCAAAATACTTAACAAACCAAACACTTCCCACGCAACCGAAACCCTAATACACTTAATCCATAACTCAAACACCTTTCCTAAAGAACATTGTTTAAGTCATTCTTTTGCGCATATGAACTCGTGCTTCAGCCTCCCCTAGCGAGCAGACAAGCCAATGTTTAGCAGTCAGAATGCAACCTAAACTCTCGTTCGCCTAAAACACGTCCAAATCAAACATTTTTCTCAATCAAATCTCTAACACACTTAATCCAAATCAAACAACTTTTCACAAAAATAACATTGTTTAGTCCATTCTTCCGCGCATATAAACTCGTGCTTCAGCCTCCCATGACGAGCAGACAAGCCAACGTTTAGCAGTTAGAATGCGAATTAAACTCTTGTTCGCCTAAAAAACACAAACCAAACAACCGTAGTCCCACGAACTACGAATGCCCTAACTTTCCCATTGCACGAGGGAATACGTAGGCCCAAGGGTTCTCAATCCTTGCCGAGCACACTAATAAAAAACCACCCATTTCCCCCTTAAAAAGTAATATCTCCCTTAGAAGAAAACAAACAAACCAAGCTAACATATTTCCCAAATCGAATCAAGAGGTTCCCGTTGAGTACAACGGACGTAGAGGGTGCTAATACCATTCCTTTGCGTAATCGACTCCCGAACCCGAATTTGGTTGCGATGACCATTTTCTTATCCCTTTCAAAGGTTTTCTCGATATTTTCCTATTCCTTCCTTGGAATGAATAAAGTTTGGTGGCGACTCTGTTTCGAACAATTTTGTTTTTTCCGCGTCCATCACGAGGATCGTATTTTTCGAGGTACGACAGCTACGTTGAGGTGATGGTCACATTCGGGGCCGAAGACACTGCCCGACAGGTGAAGACCCATTTCTTGGTGGTCGAATGTCCATCCCTTTACAACTGCATCCTCAGGAGGACCACCCTGGCCGAGCTTACGGTGGTACCATCAATGGTCCACCTCAAAATGAAGTACTACACAGCCAGGGGACGAGTAGTGACGATGCACGGGGACATAGACGCGGACATGAGATGCTTCGACACCGCCATCAAAGGCATGAGTTCCATCGGCACCAAACCCAAGACCGTAGCAAAGCCACCCCCGGACACCGAACAGGTACCTCTCCCGCACGTCAACGCGGTCGAACTCGACAGCAGGTTCCCGGGCGAACCCGATGAAGACGGGGCAGAAGACCTTGAGCTCCAGGCGGAAAACAACGGGCGGCCTCTCCACCCAATGCGCCCCATCCCAGACGGAGACTTTGAGCTCGTGGTCCTCGGGGACGATCCAGACCGTAACATGAAGATTGGCACCGGGATCCCCGACCTGGCGAAGGATCAGCTGAAGGCATGTCTAAGGAATAACGATGATCTATTCGCATGGAGCGCCTCTGAGATGCCTGGCCTTGACCCCGAGGTGGCTTGCCATTAGCCTGCAGTAGATCCGGCCGCTAGGGCCATAACTCAACGTAGGCGTAAGCAGTCTCCCGAAAAAGCGGAGGCTACTGAAAAAGCTGTAAAAGACCTCCTAGAGGTGAATTTTATTTCGGAGGCCAGGTACACGACCTGGCTGTCCAACGTTGTACTCGTAAAAAAGAATAATGGAAAATGGAGGATGTGTGTTGATTATACTGATCTTAACCGGGCTTGCCCAAAAGACTGCTATCCTTTGCCTAACATCGACCAGCTGGTCGACAATTCTGCAGGTTACAAACTATTATCCTTCATGGACGCATACTCGGGATACAACCAAATTCCCATGGACAAGGTCGACAAACAGCACACGGCTTTTATGACCGAGTCGGGCAATTACTACTACAACGTGATGCCCTTCGGTCTGAAGAACGCCGGTGCGACCTACCAACGGATGATGAATAGGGTTTTTTGGGCTGAAATCGGCGACATGCTCGAGGTCTACATGGACGACATGATCGTCAAATATGCGGAAGAGGTCGACCATGCCGCACACCTCAAGAAGGTGTTCGACACGGCGAGAAGGTGCCACATGAGGTTCAATCCCGACAAATGCACCTTCAGCGTTCGGGCAGGCAAGTTCCTCGGTTACTACCTCACAGAGCGAGGAATCGAAGCCAACCCCGATAAGTGTAGATCTTTTTCTGAGATCCCTACTCCGGACTCAAAGAAGTCAATACAATCATTGAACGGGATGCTCACCGGCCTCTCCCGCTTCGTTACCAAGTCTGCGCAGTACGCACTCCCATTTTTCAAACTTCTTCGACAAAAAGCAGAGTTTGAATGGAGCGAAGAATGCGAGCAGGCGCTCTTCCACCTAAAACAAGTCTTATCGCAACCCCCGGTCCTCTCACGGCCGGAGAACGGGGAGACACTTTTCTTGTATCTCGCAATCACGAGTAAAGCAGTCAGCGCCGTCCTCATTCGGGAAACCCTGGATGGATAGAAATTAATTTATTTCACGAGCAAAGCCCTCCAAGGCCCCGAGCTCAGGTATCAGCAGATAGAGAACGTCGCCCTGGCCCTCGTCACCGTGGCCAGGAGGCTACGCCACTACTTCCTCGCCCACAATGTCATCGTCAGGACCGAACAGCCTATAAGGCAACTCCTTGGACGACCGGATATGGTGGGGAGGATGCTCAGGTGGTCGCTCGAACTCGCCGAGTTTGACATCTAATACGAGGGAAGGAAAGCCCTGAAGGCCCAGGTATTGGCCGACTTTGTGGCAGAGATGACCGTCCCGGAACCTTCGACCAACGGATCCAAAAAATGAACGATCTATGTCGACGGAGCTTCCAGCCCGAAGGGAAGCTGGGCAGGCATCATCCTCAAAAACGAGGAAGGCATCCTAATCGACGTATCCCTCAAACTATCCTTCCCGACATCGAACAACCAAGCGGAGTATGAGGCTTTCCTCGCCGGACTTCGGCTGGCCGAGGACCTCGGCGCCAAAGAGGTCAAAATCTTCACCGACTCCCAGCTCATGGCCTCGCAAGTCCGAGGAGAGTACCAGGCCAAGAAAGACAACGTCATCGAATACTTGACCTTGGTGAAAGAAAAGATGAAAAAGTTCATCTCCGCGGAAGTAACTCACATCCCCCACGAGCACAATACCCGAGCAGATGTCTTGTCCAAATTGGCAAGCACAAAGAAGAAAGGCGGGAACAAATCCGTCATACAAGAAGTGCTTTCCCGCCCAAGCATCGACAAACCTGCTCCGGTGGCGGACATAAACACCATTGGTAACAGCAATTACTGGATGACACCTGTATACGAGTACCTCACGACGGGAAAACTGCCCGAAGACCCCAAAGAAGCAGGAATGGTCAAGCGGCGAGCGTGCTCGTACGCCATAGTCGAGGATAAGCTATACCGGCGAGGGTTTTCTATTCCCCTCCTCAGATGTGCCGAGGAGACCAAGGTCCCCAGCATACTCCAGGAGATCCATGAGGGAATCAATGCACAGCACCTAGGTGGACGATCGTTAGCCCGTAAAGCACTTCGGGCAGGGTATTACTGTCCCACCATGCAACATGACACCAAGGAACACGTCAAGAAGTGCAATAGATGCCAACGACACTGGGACATGCACCTTGCTCCTCCTAACGAGCTCAAAACACTGTCCTACCCATGGCCGTTCGCGTGGTGGGGGATGGATATCCTCGGACCTTTCGTCCAGGGATTGTATCAAAATAAATACCTCATCGTCGGGGTGGACTACTTCACGAAGTGGATTGAGGCGGAAGCATTGGCCAAAATCACGGCCTTCAACATACTACATTTCTACAAGCGGAACATCCTCGCCCGGTTCGGTGTACCCCAAGCTATCGTCACCGACAACAGAACACAGTTCACCGACCGGAACTTCCAAGACTTCGTCACCAAGCTAGGCACGAAGCAGCACTTCAAGTCGGTCGAGCACCCTCAAAAGAATGGGCAGGCTGAAGTAGCGAACAGAGTAATCCTTCGAGGATTGAAATGTTGACTAGACGATGCCAAACAACAGTGGGTCGAGGAGCTACACAGCGTCCTCTGGGCCTACCGGACAACCCCGCATTCCACGATCGGGGAGACCCCTTTTCCTCTAACCTACGGAATGGAAGTGGTGATCCCCGCGGAGATCAGGGAACCCTCGAGGAGGACGGAAGTCCCCCTCGACGGAGACGCGAACGACGAAGCCATGCGGGAAGAACTCGACTTCGTCGAGGAGACTCGTTCGGGTGCTTTTCTCCGAGAAGCTTCACTTAAACAGAAAATAACTTTGCGTTATAATGACAAAGTCATCAAACGTGATTTTTCAGTAGGCACCCTCGTCCTACGAAGGAACCAGAAAGACTCACGAGAAGGCAAACTCGCCGCGAACTGGGAGGGTCCGCACCGCGTCTGCGCAAAAACGGGGACAGGTGCCTGCTTTCTATAAAATCTGCACGGGGAAGAACTTACTCGACCATGGAACGCCGAAAAGCTAAAAAAATATTACAGGTAAGCACTGCCCGTGACACACTAGCATCACGGTCACGGGGACGCACTAAGGTATAAGCGCGACACCCCTATACGAAGCACAATGGTCAAGGGCTGCGTTGTGTGTGCGCAAGCACTTTGATCCGACGAGGACACCTCGATCGAGCTCCTGCGTTGTCGTACCAATTAAGCAGAACACCCAGCTCGCGATGGGAAGTTCACACCACGAAGCTAAGACCTCGACCGAGTTCTTAGCCTCGTTGAAGGTCAGAATACGTCTCCGACCACCCGACCAGCTCTCCACGCGGCCAGGGACTATCAAAGTCGAGCAAATCCCCCAAAGTATATTTACTTAGACAAAAATAAACAAAGTACAGCAAATTCAATAACATCACACACAATTAAAACCATACAAATAACACACTAGCAGATAAACAAAAATGCATTAAAGCGGGCAGAAGCCCAGTGTACAGGTATTACAAAGGTATAAAAATCCCCTGGCACACAGGCCGGGCACAAATCATTACAAAGAAAAAGTGGCACGCAGGCCAAACAGAACGAGAAAGGAAAAACCTACTCGGTGACGGTCCCCTCGGGCTGTTCGTGTTCGACAACCTCGTCCTCCTGCATCGACTGCACAATCTGACCGTCGACCACCTCGTAGTCGGGGTCAGTCCCTTCTGTTATGAGGCCGGGGTTGAGAACCTGAAGCTGCTGTACGGCGTTTCTGAAACCTATGTCAGCCGCCACGAGGTTATCTTGCTCGGCTTTCCTTAGCTTCGCTATCAGCGCTGCCCGCGAAGTCAGCAACCTGTCTTCTTCGGTTTCCTCATCAGCCAGGCGAACAACCTCCTCCAACTCGGCATTCCTCGCCAAGAGACGATCCCTTTCCTCTTCAAGCTCGACGTCCCTCGTCAAGAGACGTTTCCGCTCCTCCTCAGCATTCTTCAACCTTTCCTCCAACTTCCCTTGAAGCTCGACCTGGGCCTGGTTCTGGCTTTTGCAGTCAGCCAGCTCCTTGCCCACCTTCTCCATTTCGGATGAGATGGACCTGAAACTCTCTCGCAACTTGTTCAGCTCGTCTTCGGAGCACGCCTCGTCGTTCAGAACCAAGGCGGCCACACAAACCCACATCACCGCGGACACATCCTCCACCAGCGCCTTTCTCCGAGAAACCTTGTCGACGCCCAAGATGGCCTGAGCTTCGGGGGCACCCACGCATAGGGAATTATTTCCCATGAAGAAGTTTAGCCTCAAGTGACAAGGCGGGAGCACAAATTTCACAGAAGGGGGGATCTTGTTCTCAGTAAGGTTGATGTCCACTGTGCTTACAACCCGCTGCCTCTTCGGGGAGCTCTGAGGGCTGGGAGAATCACTATCCTGGTGAGAGCCAGAGGAACCCCCGGTTGTCGGGGTGGGAACGGTTCCTGCACTCGGAGCTGCTCGATGCAGCTTTTGCCTCCTTTCTTCGCAATGCGATTAGCCTTCAACTTTTTGAAACGCTCCTCAGCAGTCGGCATCTTACCTGCAAAAAGAAAGTAAGTGTCTGTAAATCAGAAACCAAGACATGAAGGAAAAAGTAAGTCGAGGAGGATGTCACTACCCAGCAGCTCGAGGGCTTCCTCATCGAAGAACGTCTCGAGGAGGGCCCTCGTATTGATTAAACGCCGCTTCGTTAACAACTGACCGTTATCACCTTGGACAGGTTCCCCATCATCGTCACGACCTTGGCTTTATTAAACCCGTTGACGAAAGCGACTATCCTCTCATAAGCCAGGCGACCCCCCTCGTCCAAACGGCCAGGACTGACTTTGTAGCTGTCCGTCCCCTTTTTGAAGTGTTATTCCGTCCAGAACAAGGGGAATCTTGGCTCGAGGACCTCCTCCGTCTGCCCGTCCACTTCGCGGGAAACTCGACAATACACCGAATTCACAGCTTCAAGCGTGACCGGCCTCACGATATAATACCAGTACTTAAAGTCACGAACAGAATCCAAGTAAGTGTGGAAGAGACTGCTCGTTTATTTTAAAGACACCCAGTCGTGAATGCCATCGGAGGCCTGTCCCTGGAAGTGGAAGATGCGAAAGAAGAGAGGCACGGTTGCCCCAATTCGGAGATATTTACAGACGAGCTCGAAAGCTCGAATAAAAGCGAGGGAGTTGGGGTGGAGCTGCGAAGGCGCCAGGCGCAACCAAACAAATACCGCTTGTTGAAAATCTGTAAAGGGCAGACGCCACCCCGCCTTGTCGAACATGAACTCGTAAAGAGGGAACCTCATCCCTCGGTACGTCGAGCATATGCGATGGTGTGCTTGAGGTCGGAACACCTTCCACGACTTCGAGGAACCCACCAGCTGGTGCTCGACTGTGCAAAAAATGGTGTCCTCGTCCTCGTCAACAAAATGGGAAGCCATGTTCAATAGCTCATCGCTGACCCACTCCGCGAGGGGACGTTCCTCGACCCTAGTGATTGGCGCCATTGGAGAGTCGGGTTAGTCGTTGACGTCCAACGATCCCACGGCCACAGAAATGGACGGAGCTTCCATATACCTGAAAAGCAGAAGGAAACGGTGAATTCGATGATCCATATCAAATTCACCCCTCCACCGCTGTTCAAGTGAAAGGGCGAAGAGGGAACGTCGAGATCTCGAGATGGTCGCACTCGTCCGCGTCCCTGAGACAACTGATGAGCGTCCCCGAGACCATCCTCAGGTCACCGGTGCACCGCTTGGGGAGGGTTCCTTTGCACAAAAGGGGTATTGGCGAGGAACCTGAGAGTTTCATCTTGTGTCCTCGGGATATTCTTCGTGTCCCCGAGATACTCATCCCTTCTCCCCGCGATATGCAACAAGAAACTATGAAATCCCGCCGTTTTCGCCGGAGATTTCATGATTTCAATGAGAACTTCATCAGTTCACCACGAAACCCCCCTAAAAAGGCAAATTAAAGGAGAAAAAAGAGAGAAACTTACTTGAAATACACTTCCGGTAGGGTTTCGGCATGACAGTTGGCGGCGGCGTACGGTGGCGAAATAGAGAAGGAAGAAAAGAGTGAGTCTGAGCGAAGGGGGAGCAAAAGTGAAAATGAGACGAGATGACCCCTATTTATAAGGGGCTCACGGAACTCGAGGATTTCCTAGGCAATCGATTACGCTACCCTAGCGTAGCCGCCCTAGGGAATGATGAGGTGTGACACGTGGCACACACTTTCCCACGTGCGTCTTTTCATTCCCCTACACGTGTCCTTCCATTCGCCTCGCTTCAGACTTCTCATATCCCCGAGACGTCACTCATCCGCGCCCGGTCTAGCCCGAGCAGATCGATTTATTTCTCCCCGTTTGACCAACTGCTCCTCGTCTAGAATCTCTTCCCCGACTAGAGAAGTCCTCGACATAGCTGGCCCTTAAGTCATTACTCCGACACCTCAGAGCAATGACTTGGGGGGCTCCTGTTCTGGACTGGGCCGGGGTCTGCCCCTCAATCGAGCAGGCCCAACCCACACGTCCCGGGATGGCCCAACAAGGGCCTCTTAGCACGACCTATGTCGGGCATACGCCTTTCTCAACATTGTCGGGCACACGCACGGTATAGAGCGCCGGGCAGGGCGCTAAGCCTCCCCGACCTTGCTCCTCCCCGACACTCAGGTTCTCCTCCCCCGAGGAGTCTCCTCCTCTTGCACATAAGTTCCTCCCCGCGAGGACACGTCTCTCCTCGACACGTAAGACTCCTCTCCGCGAGGACACGTTCTTATGTAACCACCCACTCCCGATGGAATCGGTCTGCCCTAATTCCGGAGATCTAGGAACGGTTACCCCAAGGAGAAGACCACGTGCTGGTCTTCACTACACCACGTAAGCCCTGACAGTTACTTGGATTGGGCCTGGAAATCCAGCCCAGTGCTAGTGACCATTGGCCCCGCGCTGGGGGCTCTCTATAAATACCCTCTCACTTGAGAGGGTCAGGTTACACACTCTTTTACACTCTAACCTTGTACTTGATTTTACTTGACCTTTGCCTTACTTGAGCGTCGGAGTACCTTGCAGGTACACCCCCGCCGTCTTTCAACCTCGCCGGAGTTTAAGTCCACAAGACGTTGCTGGCGACCAAATACTGTCTGATCCAGGTACGATCAATACTAGATAGGAATAACTAACTTGATATTAGTTAGGAGTGATTTGCAGGGAGTCGTTGGATGCTTTATAGGCGAGACCTTAGATGATCATTAGAATGATAATCTTCGTATATTGGAAAAATTCTAAAAGGAGTGGGATCCTTATATGATTGCTTAGCGGGGATCAGTATGGTCAACGTGACCCATTCGAGGTCGATATGACCAGTCTAAAACACATACCAACTAATGTTTCTAAGGCATTGTTTGATGAAAAATGGAAGCAAATCATGAATATTGAGATGGACACATTAAAGAAGAATGGAACTTGGGAGTTAATGTCTTTACTAGAAGGAAAGAGGTTGGTTGGATGAAAATGGGTGTACAGAGTAAAATGTAAGGCCGATGGATCAATTGAAAAATATAAAGCCAGGTTGGTCACCAATGGGTTTACACAAACCTATGGAATTGACTATTTAGAGACATTTGTATTGGTTGCAAAGATGAATACAATTAGAGTAATTTTGTTACTTGCTACCAATTATGATTGGTATTTACAACAATTTGATGTGAAAAATGTCTTCTTGCATGGGGAACTTGAGGAGGAGATTTATATGCAGGTACCACCGGGGTATGAAAAAAGTACCAGACAATACAATCTGTAGGTTGAAATAGGCATTATATGTCCTAAAACATTCACCTCGAGCATGGTTTAGAAGATTCACTAATGTTATGATATCTTTGAGGTACAAGCAAAGTCAAGGGGATCATATCCTATTCATCAAACACTTGCCACAAGGAGGAGTAACATCTTTGTTAGTATATGTGGATGACATTATAATGACTGGATATGATTGGAAGGAGTAACAAATCTTGAGTCAATATTTGGTTAAGGAGTTTGAAATAAAAACTCTTGGAAAGCTGAAGTACTTTTTGGGAAGCAAGGTGGTAAATTCCCAAGAAGGAATTTTTATATCTCAACAATAATACATTACAAATTTACTCAAGGAATTAGGATAACAACTTGTAAACATGTGAGTGTTCATATGGATCTATATCTTAAATTGGGAAATACAGAAGAAGAAGTTGCATTAGATAAAGAAATGTATCAATGTCTAGTTAAGAGATTAATTTACTTGTCTCACACTATACAAAATTTTGCACATGTTGTAAGTATAGTTAGTCAATTCATGCACTGTCCGAAAGAGATCCATTTACAAGCAGTTTATAAAATCCTGCAGTATCTCAAAGGAACTCCAAGAAGAGAAATTTTGTCCAAAAGAAATTGAAATACAACCTTTGAGGCCTACACTAATGCAGACTATGCAGGGACAATAGTTGATAGAAGATCCATTACAAGGTATTGCACATTCTTGGAGGAATCTTGTGACTTGGAGAAGTAAGAAACAAATTCTAATAACACGTTATAATAAGTCTTTTGTGAACTTTCTCTCCAAATTATTTTAGAAGATTTGAAAATCAAATGGAAAGGACATAATAAGTCAACTATCAGTATATCACATGATCCAGTTCAACATAATCGAACTAAACATATTGAGGTTGATAAACACTTCATTAAAGAAAAACTTGATAGTAGGCTGTAGGCATGGCAAAAAAGATGAACCCGGTCGCCCATACGTCGAATCTGAAAAGAAAAAAACCAATTTAACTAGGTGGGGGGAGAGGGCGGGAAAAACCCAATTTTTATGTACGGAGGTGGGGGCGAGGGCGGGGATGCTAATACCCACCCACCCCACCCTGCCCACATCTATTAAATTTACTTGATTACTCTTATTTTTAATACATTTATTACCCATTTATCTTTCTTAATTTTAAAATAGCAAGTTTATTAAAATTAATATTCCTTTTTTAAATACTGATTACATAAAAATGATCAAGTATTATGATTATTATTATTAAATGACTAAGTATTTAGTTTAGTTATTGATTTTTATTGTTATGTTTACAATACATTTTATTTAAAAAAAATTACAATTTTTGCAAGTGGGTACGGGGCACAACCATTCCTTAGGGGCGAAATGGGTGGCAATTGTTACTCCATTCGTAGGTGGGAGTGGGGTATATGGAGGCGGGGGCGGGGCTAGTAAAACTTAAACTCGCTCTCACCCCATCGCCATGTCTAGTAGGCTGATTTGCATCCCATGTTTTCTCGCAAGGCCAATTTACAGATATTCTCATTAAAGGATTAAAAACTCAAATTTTGAACAAATTGTATTCAAGCTGAAAATGGAGAATACTTATTCACCAGTTTAAGTGAGAGTATTAAAAATAATTAAATTTATTATATATTTTCCCATTAAAAAATTTACGTTAATATATGATTAAATTCATGCATTTATGAAATTAAAATAATATTTATTTTTCCTCGTAAATATAGCGTATATAAATATCTTAGCTGTTGACAGGGACGGCGGATGTAGGTATAGTAAATTGGGGGCAAATGCCCCCACTAATTTGGTAGTAACTATTAAATATACTTATATTTTTCTTTAGAAATAATTAAGTAATTAAGATATTGCCACCACTAAATTAATAGATAAATTAATGGATTAGTCAATAATATATCAAGCTTGAGTCATAATGAAACTTTTGTATGTGTTTAATATTTTTAGCACCTCGAAACTCAATAATATTATTTTATCATATATATTTTATCTTAATTTTTAAAGTAATATTTAGAACACTATAAAATTTATCTGTGTTTAATATGAATCTTGAAAAAAATGATTCGAAGATGAAAACTCACTATTTTAAAATAATAGATGAACTTTATAATAAAAATGAAAAATAAATATAATATTTTTTTATCAAAATTTGCTAAAAAAAATTAAAAATCTATCAATAGTCAGAATTCATATTAAATGTCTCTTACAATTTTGCCTCCTCATATTAAATTTTCTGAATAGCTGTTGAGTGCTTTATTCACTCAAGCAAGCTTAGAAAATTTCTTATTCTTATTCTTTACACTATCAATCCTATACAAATAAAAAACAAAATATATGATTTAAAATCTGAGAGGCCTATTCACAAAGCTTGCAATAAAATTTCTCATTGCAAACATTTTCCTCCCTCCTATCTAGATGTGACAAAATGATTGAAATAAACCAATAACCAATATACTGAATCTGCATTTGAGTTTGGATATATGCTACCATCCTTCATTTATGGATGGAACCAAAATAGGCCAAACCCTGAAATTAATCCAAATTCACATAGTTATCTATAGAGTCATATAATTAATTTGCACAATATTAAATAATTCTATTGCATTGTCACATAACATATGACAGATATGTAACACTTACACCTCTAAACAAAAGTTTATATGGTGTCTAACACGTGTCAATATCCGATACTAACATATATGATTAAGATCAATTTATTATTATTTTTAAAATTATTATTAATGTCAACAAGTCAGTGTCGAAATGAAATCTTCATGTATATGTCACACTTCATAGTAATATAAACATACCTATTAGGCGCATGTAGCGCATATAACTGAATCAGTCACTGATTTAAGAGTGCTGTTGTGAATTTTATTTGGGTCTGTGGAGAAAATGAGATAAAATTTTTAGATATATAAATTTTAAAATTCAGAATTTATATAATTAAGAATGGTATAAGTTTTGATAGTTATATATGTTTTACTTACTAATGGGAAACCTTTGTACAAAGAAGCAAGCACCAATAACAACATAGCAGAGTAGGAGAATAACACCTTTCATGTAGTGAGAAGTACCATCCTACAAATATGATACATGTTATGGTCAATACTATATAACATTTCTTGAAGAGATTGATGACAAAATAAAAAAACTAAAATTTGGTGTTTTGTTTAATTGAATGTGAAATATACATACCTGTAAAGTGAATGATGTGACTATGATTGACACAGCAAGAGAACCTGTCTCAAGGAGGTTGAAGTTTAGGTCCATTTTCACACCCATTCCCCAAGCAACAGTAACACACAGAGGAACCTGGATTTTAATATTACACAAGTTTTCATTATTATTCAAATAAGGACGACTATACGAATATGTTTTAAATTGTGGTCCGCAACAACAATATAAAGGACTTTGAGGTCTCTGCAACGGTTTTGCAGCAACAATTTCAACCACATCGGTTGTATTTCTCATAATATAAAGATTTGCAGCATAACTGTAAGTGCAATTTAAAATCAAGATATCCATATAGGTGAGAGTATATTAATTTACCACAAACATGGCAATTTGAGTTGCAGAGCCCAATGCAACACCTAAAGAAATGTCCTGCAATCATGAAATTATATCAGCTTCACTTGAATAATGTTTTTTTTTTCTTTCAATTCATCAACTTTATAGCGTGACAAATACACGAATTTAATCATATGTTAGATGAAAGGATCAAGTATGAAATTGATTAACACTATATAAATTCTAACCAGCTTGTTCTTGAAGGCGAAAATGATTGCTCCTGCGTGTTCAGCTGCATTGCCAACTATTGGTAGCAAGATTATGCTGAGGAAGCTGACGGATAAGCCCCATGAATCTGATGCATCCTGTTAAGAATTAAATTTGTGTTATTTATCAGTTTCAATAATACAAAAACTTTACTATTTTTTGTAAGCTTGAAAATGCTTATTTCTAACTTATTTGGACTTTTTGACATAAACACATTTTATAGTGTTCCAGAGAACTTATTGGACATATTGTAAGTTCTATCAAACAGCCTTACAAATGCTTATATTAACAGATAAACTCAAATAAATCAATTTAAACATGCCCGTGTCTTATATATAACTGCTTATGTGATAAATACTCATCCAATAAGTGCTTAATTGAGTTGCTTATTCAAAAGAATTCCAAATTAGATCTAAACAATTTAGTTGAGTTACCTCAATTGTATCCACCACATATTCAGACAATATAGCAATGAACACAGTCATTCCAGCCAACCAAGCAAATCCACTCCAAAATCCAATCACAGCCTCTTCTTCCACTTCATTGCTGTCACCTTCACCTTCCTGTTCAACAACGTGCATAACAAATTATAATCGCAACAATCATTTAACAATTCAACATTTTCATATACAGCTCAATTAAGAAAACATACATCTTCCGCTTCAAATAATTGCCGATGTGTCCATAGTTGAAAGATCAAGTAAGCAAAATACGCAACCAACATCACAATGCTAGCAGCTCTTGACAAGTAGAGCGAAGGCTCTACTGTGAGTTTCGGTGATGCAGCGCTATATGTGAATAGCATTGGAAGCATAAGGCATAACAATGCCAATAGCAGCATCAATGAGTTCACATCTGCTTGTCTCTGCGAAATTCAACACTTAACATTAGCATTATTCCACTAGAGAGAAATGAAAGAACTGAATTTTTTAAAGCGATGAAATCCTAAAATGGATTTTTAGGATCTTACTCTGTCATATTTTTGCTCCACTCTAAGATTTGCAATGCCGCCACAAATTAGAGAAGTTCCAAGAACAAGAAGAAGGTTTGAAAGAATGGAACCCAAAAGAGAAAACTTGACAACAGCAATTTTGTTGGTGCTAAGAGCAAATATTGCAATTATGAGTTCAGTAGCATTCCCACATGTTGCATTAAGAAGTCCTCCAACTGTGTAACATTGGACAGTATATAAACTCTAACTAGTTTCAACAAACACACCATAATCAATTAAATTCCAAATTGAACACTAATTAATTAGTACTAATGAACAGTTTTATATACTATAAACCACCACACCTCTAAGAGTAGGCGTGTCGAGGTGCCTGACGCGCGTCAGTGTCCGACACTTATATGACACCCGTACAATATGTGTCAGAATCAGAAAAGTCTTACAAGTGTTGGAAAAGTCAAACAAATATCCCCTCAAACAATTCAGACACGTGTTTCAAAATAAAGTTATTTTTTTCTTTACTTCAACACACCTTATATATTTAAAAAAAAAAACTCTTACACGTCTAAAAAGGTTAACATGTATTACAATATGTTATCAATGCAGAATTAAAGACATCAATTTGGATTACAATATTTTTAACTTTTTCAATAACAAATGGATAAATAAATGTTAGATACTAGTATCATATATATGTAGTTGTGTCTATGTCCTATGTTTTTGAGATACTAGTGTCCTATGTTGTATTTGTGTTGAAAACTGTGTCAGAGTTTGTGCTTTTATATACCTGTAGGACCGGTGTAGAAAGCAATTTGTCTGCAATATTTGAAGTAACATTCACCAAAACATAGAAATTTAAACAAGGATCAGCAATCAATACAGAAACAAAATAATGAATTAAGAAATTTTTTTTTATAATTTGTATGCAAAGAATGATTCAAATATAAATCGATTTGATTCCTTACTCCGTAAGAAAGCTCACACGTTCAGCAAGAGGAGTAAGCCCTAGTAAGCTCAATATGAAAATCCATGACTGTAACAACAATTGAAAAAATCTAGTTATAATCATCGACATCTCTGAAAAAAAAATGTGTTCTTATGTCAGAAACTTCTGATTAAATTTAATTTATAATTATTTTTTCAAATTATTGTCATCATCGACGTGTCGGTGTTATGTCACCTCTGTCCATGTTTCATACATCATCATTACACAAGGAGGAAAAAATCAATAGACAAAAAAAAAGTTTACAAATTAAGAGAAATGAATGAATGAACTAACTTCTCCAAAGCGAAGGTAATGCGCTACGATTGCAGCAGGAATTGCGCAAAAGAGAATGGAAAGCTTTGTGCCAAGAATAACCTCTTGGATGTTAGCCAAGATTTTCCGAAGTGAACCCCATCGAATATGGGAGACGAGAGTAAATGTGGATTTCTTTCGCAAGGAAGCTGAAGAAATGTTATGCGCTCTTCGGCTACGGCCATGTCCGTGTCTTGATTCCTTGGTCAAGATCTTTGGATTACCATTCTCCAAAAGCCATGATCGTTGTTCTTCTTGGCTAGAAGCCATTTTCGTTGCAAAAAGAGGACAATCACCGATGCTTTTCTATAATATTATAAATTATACATATACTTTGTTTTTTTGTATCATTTATGAGACATAATTATCCACTACTTCTTTTGGTTATATTTATCAATGGTAAATATACGTTTCTCGTATTTTATTATGGGGTCAACTTCGTTACCCATCAATAAAAAGTGGGTAATTTTACCCATCTGACTTGACTCAAGGATATTGGTGTAAGCTTAGGTTACTTGACATATCATTAAGAAGATTGTATTTTTTATTATTACAATATAATTTTTTATAATTACAAATTCATCCATTATGTTTCCATTGCATTAATGAATACATTTTGTTCGTTGGGCTCCATAAAAAATTGAAACTTAAAAATTACCATTAGAATTTTGGTATACAAAATAGATGCTTTTATACGTGATTTTTAATTTCTTAATAATAAAACTTTATATTATTTTAACGTATAATTTAATTACATACCGTTTTTTTATATTGAAAAAAAATTATATAACTTTTCAAAAATATTTATTTATTTTCGTTACACTCTATTCTATTATAAATATCACATTATCAAAAAATTATTTTAAAATAATTTTAACTTTTAACTTTTTTTAATGTAATTTTTATTGTGTAAGTTTGTGCTCCACATCTAAGTCGTTATTTTATATTTTATTTATGATAATGAAAATATATCAATATTTAATATGACTAATTAAATATAAAAATATTTATCTTTTTAAAATATTAAATGTGGGATAAAAGGATTTTTTTTTTTAATTTTCATAATTGTCTTCTAAAATAATAAATGATATGATGCAATTTGTTTTAAAATAATTAGTCTGATACAATTGATTTATATACCTTTTTTTTTTTCATCAAAACAAACTTAACTAATATCATTAATCATAAAATGTTCAATACAAGGAGGAGCAACATTTAAAGAAATACGTCCAGGCCAAGAATTGGCCACCCTAGCAAAAGAGTGGGCGACCATATTCGCTTGACATCTAATGAGCTTTACCTTAAAGCTGAGATTGACACTTAACAAGGCGTTTATAGAATTAATAATAAAATAAAACTCAGAACCTCCATCATGATTGGAGTGAATGGCTTGAACAACAGTTTGGGAATCATACTAAAAAATCACATTTTCCAAATTCGATTCAATGGCTTCGTGGATTGCTTCCTTAAGGGCCAAAGCTTCCGCTTCATTCACATATATAATTCTGGGATCCCAAGCCAAAACTGCAGAAATGAAATTACCAACATGATCACGCACACACCAACCCCTATTAGAAGTTCCTGTTTGATTATTGAATGTCGCATCCACATTAGATTTCAACCACCCTACCCTAGGTCGGCTCCAAGAAGAAGGAATCTGATGGTTAATATTTGGAACATGCACTTTTTGGGCCGAAAAACCACTTCTGCCACTTGTGGAAAGCTAACCACCCAAGTTTGGGAGCTTCCTCAAATTCATTGTTCCAAATCCGGTTATTCCTATTTCTCAAGATCTCATCTAACATGACCGCGACTATACCAATATCCTTCCTATCCTCTTTACTACAAATGTCGAAAATAAGTGTTTTAGCATCATGAAAAGAATATAGTCGAGCATCAATAATAATGGACAAACCTGCTGCCCTCCAACATTGAATAATCTCACTACAACCAAAGAAAATATGCCAAGCATCCTCTTGATTACTCTCGCTGAATTGACAAGAAGATGGACAAGGTACATGATTATGACAGAGTCTAGCACGAGTCGGTAAACAATCTTTACAAATTCTCCATAATAGGTGATTAACCCTTGGTGGACCTCTAATGTTCCAGAGATTATTCTAATCCTCGTTCTCATTCTCATGTCTCCCCCGTAAGCTTCTCCACAACCTCTAACCCGAACGCACACTATAAGATCCATTTTGTTCTTCCTTCCAGATCATTATATCCTTCTTGACCTCCTCCAACAGGGGCACCTGTAAGATTTCTTCGACATCTGCATAATTAAACAATTCTCGAATAACCCTAAAATTATATTGTTTCACATTAGGCAACATAAGATCTCTGACAGTAATATCATACACACCTTAGTTCTGGGGACCACTCAGACATCCTTCCTTCTTACCCCTGATCCAAGGCTCTTGCATAACCTTGATGTGGCTACCATCCCCAATGCACCACCTGCAACCTAAAGATAAGACATCTTTCGCCTTCCAAATTCTCCTCCAAACAAAACTAGGATTATAACCAAGATTTACTTCAAAGTAAGATGTTTTAGGAAAGTACCTTGCTTTGAAAATTCTGGAGACCAGAGCCTAAGGCTTAGATAACAGATTCCATCCTTGTTTAACAACCATGAACATATTAAAAGCTTTAAAATATTTAAACCCCAATCCCCCTTCCTTCTTGGAGCAAGCTAGCTTATCCCACGCCATCCAATGGATTCCCCGATTACTACCTCCTCCTCACCAATAGGCATTAAGCATCTTCTCGATATTGTTACAAACTGCATCTGGGAGAATAAAAAGGCTCATAACATAAGATGGTATAACTTGGAGCACATATTTTATCATAACTTCCTTTTCTGCTCTAGATAATGCTCGACCTCTCCAGGAGTTGATTTTATTCCAAATACGATCTTTGATAAAAGAGAAAGTTGCCTTCTTACTTCTTCCAATCATAGAGGGTAAACCTAAATACTTTCTGATACTCAGTACATGACGAACTCCTATGATACCAACTAGATCCTCCTTGGCTGAATTACTGATGTTGCGACTAAAAAACACTTCAGATGATGGTGAAAATTCTAGTCGGTGTTCTTCCCGTGAAGGAAATAGTCAATTGAGAAGGACTCTTTTTAGTGGAAAGTGTATGAATAATGATCTGGGAAGGTGATGGTGGACCTCCAAGAGTTCGATTGATGAAATTTTTGAATTTGTTTGTTTATTAGCCCATTTTACATGATGTGGATAGTCTGATATTGAAAATTCTAGTTCATGTTCTTCTAGTGAAGGAAATAGTCAGTCGAGAAGAACCTTTTCTAGTGGAAGACTTGTGAGTTGTGATCTGGGAAGGTGATGGTGGATCTCCGAGATTCCAATTGATGAAACTTTAAATTTTTTTTGTTTGTCATTCCATTTTAAACGAAGTGTACGGTTTGATATTGAAATTCTAGTCGGTGTTTTTCCAATGAAGGAAATACTCAGTTGGGAAGGACCCTTTATAGTGGAAGGCCTCTAAATTGTGATCTAGGAAGGTGGTTGTGGACCTCTAGGAGTTCGATTGAAGAAATTTTTGAATTTGTTTGTTTCGTAGTCTATTTTACACGATGTGGATTGTCCGATATTGAAAATTCTAATTGGTGTTCTTGCAATGAAGGAAAAAGTTAGTCGAGAACGATCCTTTCTAGTGGAAGACCTCTAAATTGTGGATCTGGGAAGGTGGTAGTGGACCTCCGGGAGTCCGAGTAGTGAAATTTTTGAAATTTTTTGTTTCTTATTCCATTTTACATGATGTGGACGGTCTGATATTGAAAATTCTAGTCAGTGTTCTTCTAATGAAGGAAATAGTCAGTCGATAAAGACCATTTCGAGTGGAAGCCAAGTGAGTTGTGATCTAGGAAGGGGATGGCGGGTCTCTGAGAGTCCAATTGATGAAATTTTTGAATTGGTTTGTTTCCTAGTCCATTTTACACGTTGTGGAAGGTGTGATATTGAAAATTTTAGTCGGTGTTCTTCTAGTGAAGGAAATAGTCAGTCGAAAAGAACCATTTCTTTTGTTTAGACACCTTTGTATATATATCATTTGCCATTTATGTATATTATTTTCTTTGGACATGTATATATATCGTTGCTGATAGGCTCTTATGTGTATTCAGTATCAATTACACTATGCATAATATATTTTCTAGTTCTATATTATATGTGGGTTTTACAGTTTGATTATTTTGGTTTGCTTTTACATCGTTGGATTAAATATTTGGATCTCACCTGTATTTGACATATGGCTGGCCAAGAATACCATGGTGAAAGCATGTAGTATAAATTAAATTTATTAAATTTATTTTAATATTAAAAAAATATTATGTAATTAATTATTTTGAGAGAAGGTTTAAAAAAGCTGATAAAAAGAACATAAATATCAACAAAATAAAAAAGCTCAAGCTTGTTTCAATTCAATGTCATCCATAATTGTTATTTCTAGTGCATACTATAAATATTTATATTTTATATTATTAATGTTTCCTTTTTTATCTTTATTTAATATATATATATATATATAATTATAATTAATTATTTTTTAAAAAAGTAAATTAGCAATAACAATTATATTCTGCTTTTAATTATTTTTTAGAGTTCGTTTATGAATGCAGAAAAATAGTAGAAACAAAAAAAAACATTGCTTCTTCTTAGGTTTAATTGTAAAATTATTTGTTGATCTTAAAAATATGTTATTCAATACAGAATATGATTATATGTTATATAACACTAAATGTTTGAATTCCATAAATCAAGTATGTAAAATAATAAAATAAGAATTAAATAAGTATTTTTTAAAAGAATTTATAAATACAAATATTTTAAATTAAAATAAAATAAATATATTTAAGAATGATATATAATTAGTAAAGTGGTGTAGTTAACTAGTAAGAAATATTCACACGTTAAAATTTAGTTAAATTTTTTAGAATATGAAAGGTAAAATATAATGTGCTATGCTTAAATATATCAATTTAAAATATTTGTTGGTGCTAATGAATATCAAAAGATTTTAATTGAAAGTAACTACCTAAAAACTAAATTATACTGTACTAATTGTTAGGCAAACAGAAAAAAATATAGCAACATGTGTTATTATAAAGATGTATGTTTTTCCCTTTATTCTGCAATCATTTAAAAGCAGTTAAATCATTCCTTTTTCACCAGGAAAATTTGAATTGGAAACGAAAACTACAATTAATATATACAATTAATGTATTTGGGAGTAAACTACAATTAACTGAAATATGTATTTAATAATATTATTGACATAAAATTAATCTATTTATATATATATATTAAATCCAATGCATCAAACAATTTTGCAACACCTAACACTAACTTCTTCAAAAATAATCCACATCCTCCTATTTGATTAGGTGTACGTCTTCTATTAAACTATCAATCAAAACACAACTATCAGCCAACACACATTATTTGACTCTTTCCCTACAAAAACTCTCTTTTTACCTTTCCTAATTCTCCAATACCCCGTTACAAATGACAAAAATAACCGTTATTCATGTTTCTAATATCTCACGAAGGTTCGAGTTTCTCCTTCCTACAATTTCCGACAAATCAATTTGGTTTAAGATTGCAACATTCGTTATAGGCACGATTCTTGCATAATTCAATTTTGGATATCTCTGATTCCGGTTTGATTTCTCTTTTCTTAAATCTCAAATAGTTGTTTATAATTTTCAATAAATCAATTTTGAATTATATTTGATTATGTGTGAAACCTTATCAAAATTGTATTTTATATATATATATATATATATATATATATATATATATATATATATATATATATAGTTCATATCCTATGAGAATGTTATTTTTATGTAAGAACATAAGAATGAATCTGAATCATTAGATTTTAAAATAAATGGTGGAGATTATGTATGGTTTTTGTTTTTCTCACTCCTCCATTATTAAAATAAATGATAGAGGAGAGAGAAAAAAAATTGACATATAATCTCCACCATTTATTTTAAAATCTAATGGTTCATATTCAATCTCATGTTCTCACATAAAAATAACATTCTCATATGATATGTTCCATATATATATATATATAATGTTACTTTTCATTTTTATGCAATGATTCAAAGACCGAACAATGAGATGCAAACTTCTTAATCTTTTAAGATCTATATCAAAACGGTGTAACCATCTGGATTGTCGGTATTCTTAAAGAATGGATATTAATAGTTCTTTCAAATGTTATGATTTTCCGATTCTACAATAACTATGCGGAATTGTGATGACTAATGCAATGTTTTTATCTTCCGTCCTCCCTGGTTACTTATATATTTAACTTGTAGCACTATGCAAATTTATGATATACAATTACAAAAAGATTAGGGATGTCCGAGCTTACTAATTAACCTCATTATTATAGAAAATTGAAAAATTCATACGAATAATAAATATATTATTATATTTCTAAACATTAAAAAAATTAATATATATACTATTTTATTCCAAATATTAATTTCACATAATAAAATGCTAAACAAATAAAGTATTTTCTTTTATATAAAATTTAATAAACACGTGTATAAAATTTAATAATCCACATCATCCTATTTGATTAGGTGTACGTCTTCTATTAAACTACCAATCAAAACACAACTATCAGCCAACACACATTATTTGACTCTTTCCCTACAAAAACTCTCTTTTTACCTTTCCTAATTCTCCAATACCCCGTTACAAATGACAAAAATAATCGTTATTCATGTTTCTAATATCTCACGAAGGTTCGAGTTTCTCCTTCCTACAATTTCCGACAAATCAATTTGGTTTAAGATTGCAACATTCGTTATAGGCACGATTCTTGCATAATTCAATTTTGGATATCTCTGATTCTGGTTTGATTTCTCTTTTCTTAAATCTCAAATAGTTGTTTATAATTTTCAATAAATCAATTTTGAATTATATTTGATTATGTGTGAAACCTTATCAAAATTGTATTATATATATATATATATATATATATATATATATATATATATATAATGTTACTTTTCATTTTTATGCAATGATTCAAAGACCGAACAATGAGATGCAAACTTCTTAATCTTTTAAGATCTATATCAAAACGGTGTAACCATCTGGATTGTCGGTATTCTTAAAGAATGGATATTAATAGTTCTTTCAAATGTTATAATTTTCCGATTCTACAATAACTATGCGGAATTGTGATGACTAATGCAATGTTTTTATCTTCCGTCCTCCCTGGTTACTTATATATTTAACTTGTAGCACTAAGCAAATTTATGATATACAATTACAAAAAGATTAGGGATGTCCGAGCTTACTAATTAACCTCATTATTATAGAAAATTGAAAAATTCATACGAATAATAAATATATTATTATATTTCTAAACATTTAAAAAATTAATATATATACTATTTTATTCCAAATATTAATTTCACATAATAAAATGCTAAACAAATAAAGTATTTTCTTTTATATAAAATTTAATAAACACGTGTATTATTATTATTATAAACCTTTATATCATTAAAAAATATAACACATTAAATAATGAAAATAAATATAATAAACTATATTTTAGATCATGGAAAAAAACCTATGATTGGATGGACATGAGTTACACATTTTGTTGAAAATAATAATAAAATTTTATATTGATTTAAGATTCATTATAACTCATAACTCATCCAACTTAAAACTGATTGATATGATCTTTTACTTACATATTAAATAATTGAATAATTCAATTTTATTATAATTAAAAATTAATTAGATTCTAATTACGTTATAATTTAAAAATAATATTCATTTATTATTATGAAAATCACATTTACAAGTTTAACATTTAATTTTATGATAATTTACCATTAATTGGATACCAATTGCATTATAATTTATAACTAATAATCAATATACATGGTTTACTTATGTATTATTATTATTATTATTATTATTATTATAAATACTCATATCAATTTTTTTTAAAGGGGTCATGCTAACCAGTGCCCCTAGGGCACTGGTTAAGAATTATAAATTAGAAAAATATTAGATGTTTAGTTCATTAAATACACATAAGATTCTTAAAAAAAAAGCAAATTATTTATGTTTTCAATGCATTGAATATACATATTTTTAGAAAAAACATGTATTTATAGTTTATTAAAAGATGTTCAACTTACCTTTTAAATCTCTTAACCAGTGCCTAAGGGGGCACTCGTTAGCATTTCCTTTTTTAAATATAACACATGAAACAATCAATATAAAAAGATTAATGTATACATCATTTTATTCATCTTTATAATTAATTATATTATAAATAATAAATATAAATATTAAATTACCGATTAAATTATATACAATAAAATGTAATATTTTTAATTATTAGGAGAATTAGTTTTACACCTTTAAAAACCAGAGACATAAAAAATTTGTATAATGTATTAATCATTTATATATATTAATCATCATCGCAAATATCTTAAGTATTAATAAGATTAAATATTTTTCATTTATATTGATATAAATAAAAACAAATATTTCAATAAAAAAATTCATATAAATATTTATTAAAATTTATCCATCGCAATATAACATATAATATAACTATATGCTCATTGTTAACCATTAATTAAAATATTAAAATAAAATTCATTTAAATCATAAAAAATAAATTTATTCTCTTTAAAAAATATTTATTTGTGATACTAATAAAAGAAATCGAATCTTGATAAAATATTTACAATAAACTGTATTTAAAGTTGTTCAAAATTAAATTTAATAATGAAAATAATAAATATTTAAATTTTATATTATTACTGAAAATTGAAAAATACATATGAATAATAAATTTGCTTTTTTTATTTTACTTGAATATTAAAAAATATAAATCATATAATATTTTATCCCAAATATTAATAACACATAATAAAATTAAAAAATATAATTTTATTCTATATAAAAAAATTTATTTGTCACAAATAATAGAACAAGATGAACTACTTTTAAGACAAAACTTTATAAATCATTGTAAAAAGTTTTTTAAAATTATTAATGTCATAAAAATTAATGTCATGATTAAAAAAAACCAAATGTTAATATAATATTTATAATAAAGTATGTTTAAAGTTGTCCCTGATTAAATTCTATAATGATTATAATAAATATTTAGAATTTGTATTATTAACATTATTACTGAAAAATTAAAACACTAACTGGATTCTATTAATTTTTACTTTTTACTATCCATCTATAATTTTATTACTGAACAATACAATCACATCAAATTTAAAGCTATTTTTTTATAAAGAAAGTAAAAAAAGTATCGATTTCATTTGTGAACAAAATTGAAATATTTATATCATTTAAATAAAATATAATAGACTATATTGTGGATCAGAAAAAAAAAAAAAAGCGATGAATAGATGAACTTGACTTACACATTAAGGTGAATATAATAATAAAATTTTATTATGATTTAAGGTTCATTATAACTCATAATTCATACAGTTTCTAAGTGGGGGAGAGTTGTAACGCCCCAGTTTTAGTTAGTTTTATTTAATCGAGTTGATTTAATTATTTTTATTATTATATTATTTTATTCTTGACTTTTATTTGATAATGTATTATTTTTCGTCGTGAATATGTTTTATCGCATTTTGAGAACGTTTGCGAGATATTTGAGTGTAGGGGTAATTTGGTCATTTCACTTTATTTTTCTTAAGTTAGTAAAATAGAAAGAGAGAAAATAGAGAGAAAGAAAAAGAGAAGAAGGAAAAGGGAAAGAAAAGAGAAAGAAAGAAGAAAAGAGAGAAAAACTTGGAAAGGAAGAAAATCGATCAACCGACTATTGAAAACACGATTAAATCGGTAAGGGTGCAAAACTCGATTATCTTATACTTGTGTATGATTATGTATGTATGTATTTGGTTGTTTTTGGATTGAAATTGGATGTAGAACAAAAACCATAATATGTTGAAATTGTTAGAATTCGATTAAATTGTGTCGGAAATCATGTTTTCAGGTTCCTTATGGTTGATACATGTTAGATATATGTTGTTGTGCAATCTATTGGTAATTTTCTGGTGTTTAGGTGAAAATTGGAGTGGGTTTTGGAGGAATTTCGTAGAAAAAATTCTGCAGAAAAATTCTGGGTTTCCTCTGCCGTTACGCGTATCAGACATGTCCATACGCGTATTGGGTTAGGCAATACGCGTATGGAAGGTTCATTTGAGGGCAATACGCGTAATGAAAACCATTTTTCTCGGCCATCTGCTGAAACGCGTAATGGTACGCGTATGAGGCTGGGCAATACGCGTATGGCTCAGGGCAATACGCGTATGGCCAGCAAGGGTGCAAAATGTTGTCTTTTCGCGATTCCATTTCGTTTTACTTCCGTAACTTGTGTTCCGATTATCCGTTTTGAACATACTTGGTATCGTTGGAAAGCTATTGAGATGTTCTTTCTTATTAAAATGGTTTTGAGATTATTGGCTGATTTAATTATGTCGAGAATTTGGAATAGTGTGGTTTTGTCGACTTTTACCGTTGTAATTGTGTGAAATTGATGTGTATCATGCAATGTGCTTTTGATATGGATATCGTATGACTTGTGTGGTGTGATATGATGTGAATACATGTGATGACATGTTGTGATGATGGTTTGTGGCCTAAGGGCAAGTAAATGCATTGTGTTGTGTTTGATTATATATGCATGATTATGGATGTGTATATGTGTGCATTTGAATGTCATGAGTCATTGTATGCCAAGCATCATGATATGCATTCTTGTGAGGTCGTGTGCCCTAGTGGGTGTGAATGACGAAACGGTTCCAGAGGGAATCCGCTATAACATCGTGTGCCTTATACAAAGAGGTGTGAGCGATGATTATAGACGACCGTGTGCCTTATACAAAGAGGTGTGAGCGATCGGGTCATGTGCCTTATACAAAGAGGTGTGAATGATCCATAAATGTCGTGTGCCTTATACAAAGAGGTTTGAGCGACGGGGAACATCGTTTGCCCGACGGGGAGTTACACTAAGTAACAAACGATGATTCCAATAGTTCCTGAGTGAACTAGTGTTGAGATTGACGGATGGATGGTACCGTATTGCATTGCATTGCATAGAGTCGTTGTGTCGGTCTCTGTGCATTTGTATAAATCATGAATGGATTGATTTTGTGTGGAATTGTGAATGAAATTGTTGAGTTGAGATATATATGTTGTTGGTAAATGCATTGAGCATGATTGATATGCCTTGGTGATGGATATATGAGATATGCATTGTGTTGTTTTGGTATTTGAATTCTGGTGAAAGTTGTGGTGAGAATATTTTACATGTGTATTTTTTTGTTATTATATAATTGTATGCAATTATATTATGATTGTGTTTCTCACCCTTCTGCTGTTTTGAATGCTCTATGTGGCATTGCAGATTAGATGCTGGAGGTTTTTTTGTGAAGCTTAGGTCTTCATTCTTTTGTCGGTCGGCTCTGATATGTAGCACCAGGTAGTCGGGGAGATCGTTGTGGTTTATGTGTATATGTATATATATCTTTTGGATTGTACGTGTATGAATCTGTGTATGACAGACAGACTTTTATGTTATATATATATATATATATATATATGAGATTCAGTTGCAGATTTTCCGCTTTTATTCTGTATCTGAATTGTGGGTAGTAGGAACCGAATTCCTCTGTTATGTGCTACCTGATTGTTGCATATCTTTATGAGCAGGTTTATTGTGTTTTGTCTCAATTGATGTGACGCCTCCGTCTATGCCATGAATGTTTTCATTATACTCTGATTAATTTTTTTTATTGCCTTATCTATTTGGGGGTATAGATTAGGGGTGTTACATTAAGTGGTATCAGAGCTAGTCCGTGTCAGTTTGTGTCAGTCCTTGTTGGTCGTTGTGTTTGGGTGAGCTGTTTGTTTAACCATAGTTGTTGTTATTGGAAATGAATAGAATATGGCTGGTAGGAATGATGCTGCTTTGGCTGCTGCTATGCAAGCTATGGCTCGGGCTGTGCAGGGTGCACCTAATGCTGGTGAGAATGATGAGTTCAGGAAGAACAAACCGCCTATCTTCAAAGGGAGACATGATCCTAATGGTGCACAGATTTGGCTTAAGGAGATTGAAAGAATCTTTCGAGTGATGGACTGTGCTGAGGAAAATAAGATGAGATTGGGTACTCACATGTTGTAGGAGGAGGCTGATGATTGGTGGGTTAGTACGCGTCATGTGTTAGAAGCTGGAGATGAAGAGGTCACTTGGACTTTGTTTAGCAGGGAGTTTTTGAGGAAGTATTTTCCTGAAGACGTAAGAGGAAAGAAGGAAATAGAGTTCTTGGAGTTGAAACAAGGTAATATGTCTGTTATTGATTACACTGCTAAGTTTGTGGAACTTGTACAGTTTTATCCACATTATGCCGAAGCGACTGCAGAGTTTTCCAAGTGTGTGAAGTTTGAGAACAGATTGCCTCCTGAGATCAAGCAGGCAATCAGTTATCAAAGGATCAGAAGGTTTTCAGATTTGGTGGATTGTTGTAGGATTTATGAAGAAGATAGCAAAGCTCGTTCTACTCACTATAAGAGTGTGAACGAAAGGAAAGGGAAGCAACCGTTTCGTGGTGGTCCTTATGTGACACCAGCTGATAAGGGTAAGCAAAGGGGTAATTTTGAGAAAAGGCCAAGTGGGGGAGGTATGTCTAATACTCCGAGATGTTTTAGGTGTGGTGACTTAGGACATCGCCAGTTTGAATGTAGGAAGGATATGAGAAAGTGTTCCAATTGTGGAGGTTTAGGACATATTGCAGCTGATTGTAAGAGGAATGTGGTGAAGTGTTTCAACTGTGGTGAACCTGGTCATATTATTACTAAGTGTCCGAAACCAAAGCAAGCTCAGGCTGGAGGGAAAGTATTTGCATTGGCTGGGACTCAGACTACAAGTGCAGACCGTCTGATCAGAGGTACTTGTTTTATTAATAGTACGCCTTTAGTTGCTATTATTGATACTGGAGCGACTCATTCGTTTATTTCGTCTGAGTGCGCGAAGCGTTTGAATCTTTTGTTATCTTTGATGGGTGGAGAGATGGTTATTGATACTCCAGCAATGGGGTCGGTAACTACTTCTTTGGTTTGTTTAAGTTGTCCTTTGACCATTTATGGTAAAGATTTTGAGATGGATTTGGTGTGTTTGCTGTTGGAGGGTTTAGATGTGGTTCTGGGAATGAATTGGTTGCAGTTCAATCGGGTTCATATTGATTGTTATCATAAGTTGGTAAGATTTCCTTCTCTTGAGGAAGACGAGGAATCGAGTTTCTTATCTACCAAAGCGTTGAAGAAACTTTTGGTGGATGAAGCTCAGTTGTTTGGGTTGTTTGCATCATTGACAGTGGATAGTCAAGTTGTACTTGATGTGTTTCCAGTTGTGTGTGAATTTCCAGAGGTGTTTTCGGAGGATATTTCAGACTTGCTGCCAGAGAAGAGGTGGAGTTTTCTATAGATCTAGTTCCTGGTACTAGACCTGTATCTATGGCACCTTATCGTATGTCGGCATCTGAGTTGGTTGAGTTAAAGAAGCAGTTGAATGAATTGTTAGAGAAGAGGTTTGTGAGGCTTAGTGTGTCGCCTTGGGGTGCTCCAGTTTTATTGGTGAAAAAGAAAGATGGAAGTATGCGATTGTGTATTGATTATCGCCAGCTGAATAAGGTGACGATTAAGAATAAGTATACTCTTCCGAGAATTGATGATTTGATGGACCACTTGGTAGGTGCTTGTGTGTTTAGTAAGATTGATTTGAGGTCAGGTTATCATCAGATTAGAGTGAAAGAGGAAGATATTCAGAAGACGGATTTTAGGACACGATACGGTCATTAAGAATATTTTGTGATGCCGTTCAGGGTTTCTAATGCGCCGGGTGTGTTTATGGAGTATATGAATTGTATTTTCCATGAGCATTTGGATCGATTTGTTGTTGTGTTTATTGATGACATCTTGATTTATTCTAAGTCCCGGGAGGAACATGCGGAACATTTGCGTGCTATGTTGCAAATTTTGAAGGAAAGGAGACTTTTTGCCAAGTTGTCCAAGTGTGAGTTCTGGTTGTCAGAAGTGAGTTTTCTTGGGCATGTGATTTCAGGTAATGGTATTGCTGTGGATCCATCTAAAGTAGATGCAGTTCTACAATGGGAGGCTCCTAGATCTGTTACTGAAATTAGAAGCTTTTTGGGTTTAGCTGGTTATTATCGAAGATTCATTGAAGGTTTTTCTAAGTTAGCACTTCCATTGACCCAGTTGACTTGTAAAAGTAAAGCGTTCATTTGGGATATTCAGTGTGAGGAAAGTTTTAGCGAGCTAAAGAGAAGATTGACTACAGCTCCGATTTTGATCTTACAGAATCCCAGTGAACCGTTTGTGGTGTATTGTGATGCGTCTTTGATTGGTTTAGGTGGAGTGTTGATGCAAGAAGGTAAGGTTGTGGCTTATGCTTCGAGGCAATTGAGGATTCATGAGAAGAATTACCCTACTCATGATTTGGAATTAGCGGCTGTGGTTTTTCCATTGAAAATTTGGAGGCATTATCTCTATGGTGCAAGATTCGAAGTCTTTAGTGATCATAAAAGTTTGAAATACTTGTTTGATCAGAAAGAGTTGAATATGAGGCAACGGAGATGGTTGGAATTTTTGAAGGACTACGACTTTGGCTTGAATTACCATCCTGGTAAAGCTAATGTGGTAGCCGATGCGTTAAGCCGAAAATCTTTGCATATGTCCGCTTTGATGGTGTTGCGGTGAAAATTGGATAACAAATTATTAATTAATTAGCATCATTTTCTTTTACAACCGACTTTGATTTATCCAAAGGAAAGGTTCAAGATCGTTAGAAAAAAACCTAAAGGGGGGGAGATCTAAGGTTCGGGGGTTGGTTACGCCTAGGGAAGGTATTAGCACCCTAAACGTCTGTAGTACTCTACGGGAACCTCTTGTTAATGTTTATGTTAAGTTATGTTCGCTTGCTAAGATAAATCTGTACTAAGACTAAGGACCTAGGTATGTACACTAAGTTTGCTCACCAAGACGTCGCATCTTGTGCCTACGTATCTGACTAAAGAATCAGAGCAACCGTAGTTCACCGGATGGGGTAAAAGGGGAAAGAGATTAATGGCTATCTCTTGAAAAGATTGTGAAAGTTTAAAAGTTGGTGAATGAGAGGAGATTAATGGCTATTTCTTATGTAGGTTAAATGAGGGTTTAAAGGTTATAAGGGATTAATGGCTATCTCTTAGGAAGGCTAGTTTTAAAAGGGTAATGAATGGTTACCTATGGCTATGGGTCAAAGAAGGGTAATGAGCTTTCTATGATCTTGAAATCAATAGAAAAACTTTTCCTTTGGAAGGAAGGGGGGAAATAACATCTTATAAATAAGAGTTATAGAAGAGTTGAAATATATGTAATATATAGGAGTTCAATAAAACAGTAACAAATAATCATGAAATGTACTAAAAAAGAACATAGCAAACAGTGAGTGAGTAATCAGAAGTGAACATAAATGTGGACATAGCAAGTGGTAAGCAAGTGATCATAAATTGTAGCATGAATATGAACATAGCAAATGGTGAGGATTTAACCATAAGTGTAAACACATCAGACTGTGAGTGCAAGTGGTCATGCAGTGAACATATATGAGAACACAGAGAGCAATGGGCAAGTGATCAATGAAGTGAACTAAGAAAGTGAACATAAATGGCAAAGAAGCATTTACACTTAGAAGCACAGCATTTGAAATCATGTTGTTCATTTAACATATAGCAGAGCAAATAAATTACATGGCAAGGCTCATGATAAAGTCAGAAACAAAACTTCACAAACCAAATACATTCATAGCAGGATCAATTCACAAACAGTAGTTACACAAGCATGGTGAGCATAGCATGGAAAGCAAACAGAAACAGAAGAATTTACTCATGTGATTTCAAACAGAAAGCAAACAACATTTCCATAGCACAACATATTTAACAACAATAACATTTTTAGAAACAGTGAGCATATGATCATGTCAAGCATAGCAGCAAATGTATTCTAACAGTTTGAGAAGCAAAACATTGGAAACATATAGCATAACAAACAAAAGCAAAGAAAAGCACAACCAGAATTCTCATGATAAAGCCAAAAAACAATGTTCAACCAAACTTCACAAATTAAATAGCATGCTCCCAAAATAACTCGTTTAACAATAGTAGCACCTTAATATGTCAAGCATAGCAGAAAGACATTCTCACAGTTTGAAAAATAAAGCATTGGAATCATACAACATATCAAACAGAAGCCAGACAAACCAAGACAAGATATAGTCAGGAAGCAATGTTGAAACCAACTTCATAAATCAACATATTTTAATGGAAAGCCTATAACATTCAAGAACACATTTGCTTCACAAAAGAAATAAGACAGCAGAAGAATTATATTGTTGAAATTATTAAAACAACACATAAAAAAGAAATGGACAGAAAATGCTTAAAACCACAAAATAAAAAAATAAAAAGCCACATTAAAGAGTGGCTGACGCCACCAATTCCCTTAAAGGGAGGGTGGCTTGCGCCATATCAAGAAAGGTGGTGGGCGCCATGCATAAAGCATGGCCGGCGCCACATGATGCTTTCCATTTCCTTATTATATTATTTTGTGTGTGAGTGGGTGTACTATATTATTAAAATGTGGTGAGTGACCATTATTAAATTAATAAAACCATGTGTGGCGGGAGCCACCAAAACAAATGTGGCGAGCGCCACCAAGTTATCCTTCATTTTATTTTCATTTCATTTTACGAACACGAACAAACTAGACGAACCAAACATGATTAAATCAACACAAAAATGAAAACCAGCATGATGATTATGTAGCGAGCGATTTTGGACGCGGTTCTTAAGCGCTGGTCGCTCTCTGCGGTTGAGCTTAAAACTACAGGTCGATTCATTTTTTATCCTATTGTGAGCTGATGAAGGAAGGGAAATAGATGTCTCCAATTAACCCTGCTTTGCATACTGAGTTTAAACAGCGGTCTGTTAGGTTACGAATGCTATCAATGTGGGGGGGCCTTTCTTGTGCCATTTAACAGAATGACAGGTTTCTGGCGGGGAACAAGGATTGGGATGTTAGGACTGATGCTTTTGAATTACTGCTTTTGATATGGGATTTTGGGTTTTTGTTTAGTGTGCTCGCTAAGATTTTTCTTTCAATCTTATGCCTACGTATTCCCGTTTATCCAAAACAGGGAAATCAGAGCGTTCGTAGTTCCTCCTATTCTATGGGAGGAAATGATTGTTTTTGGTGTCTTCCTCAAAGCCCAAGACGTGAAGCGAAAGGTAGTTTGTATCTTGTTCAAAGCCCAAGATGTGACGCTAAAGGGTTTTTTTTAGAGAGAATTTGTCATCTAAAGAGAGAGTTGTATGTCACAACTGTTTATAAAGGAGAATTACTTTAACCGGGATATGCGGATCCTAGCAATGCCATAATTTCCTTTATAGGGGGTTTTAACCTGAAGGGGAAGACTTTAACTCAGTGTAGAGCAATGCTATCTTTCCTTAGGAATTTCTCATGCTAAAAGAGGGACAGTGACATGGATGTAGATGATCCAGAGGCTTGCCGCTTACAGCGATTAGATGAAGGGAGTTGTTTGATGTTTGTTTACTGTGAACGAGGCACAGTTTTGATGCTAAAAGGTTAATTGGATTAACCAGTGATTTTCTTATACAAAGCCTAAGAGGAGGCTAATATGTGTCTCGTACAAAGCCCGAGAGAGAGGCGAAAAGGTTTTAACCCGACAATGGAGTCTTTTGGTATCTCGTATAAAGCCCGAGATGGAGGCGATTTGACTCAACAAGGGAGTTTTTTGTATATCGTATAAAGCCCGAGATGGAGGCGAAATGGGTGATTGACTCAACGAGGGAGTCTCTTATGTGTCTCGTACAAAGCCCGAGAGAGAGGCTAAACATCACTGGAGAAGAATCATTATACAAAGCCTAAGAGGAGGCTGTGGCGACTGTTCAGTTAAGTGATAGGTCCAGTATACTGATTTTGAAAGAGAAAATCAGTTCTTATATGAGCAACACTGTACTCAGGGATTTGATTCAAGGATCTGGGTTATTCCTGTTCTTTAAGGAAGCGGGAAATCCAAAGGATATTGAGACTATCTGAGTCTGCGGGTTTCCTTCCTATTTAACGAAGGGGTCACTTGAGAATGTCTTTGAGACTCAAGGAAATTAGACTGTCCAAGTCTAGAGTTTCATCTTTTGTACTATGCTTTGAGAAACAGTAGTAGACTCTACGAAAGGACTGTTCTATGCAGATGATTAAGTTCTGTTCCTATACCTCTTGGAGGTCGTCGGGACAATTTGTACGAAGCCCAAGAGGAGGCTAGAAGCTTTTAAGAAGCCGACGAGTCCTTGTACTAAGCCCAAGAGGAGGCTATCTTTCCCGGAGGAAGAGATCATTATACGAAGTCTAAGAGGAGGCTGTGAATACTTCTAAGAAGCCGTAGGGTCCTTGTACTAAGCCCAAAAGGAGGCGGGGTTGCTTTTAGGAAGCCTGTGGGTCCTTGTACGATGCCCAAGAGGAGGCCGATGCTTTTAAGAAGCCCGTGGGTCCCCAAACCCCGAGAAATTCAAGGCAATGCTATTCACCGAGAATAGATCAAAGTCAGGAAAATTCGAGAATTTGGAAGAAACTCAAAGACGCCATTCACGGAGAATACATTCATCTCTGGGAGTAGAGTTTCTTGACAATTCCTAATGAGGACAGCCGAAGAGAAGACTGTATCTGGTGATCCTATTGGGGATCTAGTTGTCTATTTCTATGAATAAACGAAACGGCGTCACCTAGTTCTAGACGTAGTTGCCGGGGAAACTCGAAATGTCTATACTATTATTACACAGTTGATATGAGTTTATGAAAGAAGACTTACAGTGAAACAACCCCACAATACAGTTATATGTATATGAAAGCGGTAAATGAAAGCGTATAAACACTTACTCGGTTGTAGAGCTTCCATGCTGTTTGGTTAGTTGTTCAACAAAGAAAGATTGAAAACAACAGTATATTCAAAATCAAAGGAGAAAGTGCTTTGAAAAAGAAAGATTTGGGGCTTACAGCTCAAGGAGAGGCCCAGGGTTTTATTAGTGAGCGCACTGTTGAATTTGTATAGAGGGACTTATACAAGTGACTGAGGCCCAAAAAGGTTTTTTGTACAAAGGGATGGGTCTTACACTCTCTCAAGAGGCCCAAAAAGTTTTAAAGAAAAAAGAGTGGGGCTTATAACACGAGGGTAGGCCCAGTTGACTTTTCGTTTAAAAAGTGGCGATCGCGCTGAGGTTTTCTTTTAACGCAGATGGACTTATACAATAAGTGAGGCCCAAAAAAGATTTTGGTTAAAAGGGGATTGGGTCTTACACTCTAATAGAGGCCCAAAATGTTTTTGAATGGGTCTTATAGCTCAAGGAGAGGCCCAATTGATTCTTTGAATACGCGACGATCGCGCCGTTTATTTTTGACGGTATCGGGACTTATACAATACACTGAGGCCCAAAATGTTTTGGTCAAGAAAGGATTGGGTCTTACACTCTATTAGAGGCCTAAAAAGTTTTGAAAATGATTTATGAGGGTTGAATTAATCCAAAAACCCTAATTTGTTTTCAAAAATGTATTTAATTGGATAAAAATTCAATTAAAATGATCAAAATTGTTTAACATGTGAAAAACAAATTGTGATTTTGGATTAATGCTTCAAAAATTAAGTATTGACCTACAAAATAATTAGAAAGCATTAAAAGTTGCAAAATCAATGTAGAAAAAATATTTAATATGTCAAAAACAATTAAAATATTAATTCTTTGCAAAAATATCAATTATATGAAATAAATAATATTTTTGGGATTTTTTGATAAAATAAAATATTTTAACATTTTTGTGAATTATTAAAAAAATAATCAACTCAAAATCATTAAAACTCAGAGAGAAATTAATTTTTGAATCAATTAAATAAAATCACAAAATTCAAATATTTGAATTATTCAAAAATGGCGCCAAGAACACACCAAGAACACGCGCGTGTTCTGGGTTTGGCTGATTTGCATTTTCTCCTCAATCTCACTGAATACTTGATTATATCATGCAATCCACATATCATTATGCTCGTCTCAACCTCACGATCATGTCTATAACACTTAATTTCATTTAAATTAAACATATAACAAGAAATCATGAAAAATTCTCAAGAACCCTAATTTTTGCATGAGGGCTAGGATTTTTGATACACGATTCAAACAATGCAATTAATTGAGGGAAAACATTCCATGCATGATTATGAACATATGGCCAAATTATTGTGCGAGGAAATATGCATAGATTGAGAGATGACCAAGTATATGCTTACCTCTAAGCCATGACAGCAAGTGCAATGTGATTTTTGATTTGGAGGTGTTACAGATGGGTGGTGATGATCTGAACAGCTTCCCTACACCCTATGGAGTGTGTTTGAATGGTTGGACTTGATTGAAATTGGCTGGATCAATTTGTGGTACCTCAGCTGCAACTTGATTGAAAATTTGAGCAACCAACTGGTGATTTTGTGAAATTGGTGTTTCAGAAGTGATCTAAGTGTTTGATCAGCTCATATGTGATGTATGTGAGGTGTGTGAGTGATTGGTTTGATTGGAATTGCTCTCAAACTCAAAACCCGATAGTGACTTGCCTTAGAAGGAAAAATTGGAGTGAAAGAAGAGATTTTGAGGAAAGCATCTATTTGATGGGTTTGGTGTACTCAAACTGATCACAATTGAGCTCTATTTATAGTAGAATAAGTTTGTTTTGCAAGGAATAGTGAATGGCAGCTGGTAAGTAGGTTTGGCCAATGTTGGCAAATGAAAATCCAAGTCTCCTCTAGCCATTGACTGGAGGTTAGGGCACAGAGCTTTGGTTCCCTTGGTCTTGGATAAGTCTTGACTGATTTCAGATGAGAATGACTCAGTCCATGCCACCTTGATGCTTCCATTGAATGCTTCAATCCAAATTTGGAGTCTTGTCCCTATTTTGGCCATTCTAGGTTCAACATGCTATTTCTTGTTCCATGGACTTTGGAGGTTTGGCTCAGTGATTGCCCCCTTTAGATTCAATCCTCTGAGGTGTCCAAGTGGATAGGAGCATTTGAATTTGGCTGATTTTGGCAAATCGAGCCAAAATGCAAAATCTGCCTTGCCTTTGACAGATTTCAGCAAGGCAACTTGACAATGTCATATCTCATAGGGTAAGTTGAATTTGGCAATGTTCTTGGCCATTTTGGAAAGCCCTTACATGATACAACAACTGTTTGAACAAGTTTGGTTTTGATCTCTTTTGATTCCAAGTGAAAAATCCCTCTACATTTGGTAAAAAGTGAAGCAAAATCTGACTTAGTGAAATTTTCACTAAGTGTTGGAACAAAGTGTGATTTCTTGATTTTGATCACTCCATAACTCAAAATCCTTAATGAATTGGACTTAGGTCTAGTTGAAGTTTTTGTAGAGGGTAATGAGGGCTACAAATCCATCTTTGGATGAGAAAAAATGTCCATGTGGTTTAGGAGTTATGATCCTCCAAAGTTAGTGTATTAGTGGTACTTTTTCCATAACTTAGAAAAATTTCTAAGTTTTATGGTTACCCCTTTTTACAAGTTATCCCACTTTCTTTGATTTTTCTTGACGAATGATGATTCAAATCATACATTAACATCATTTTAGGGTTAAAAATCCATTTTGGTGAAAATTCTCAAAAAGTCAAAGTTGACTTTTGTGCACAGTTGACTTTTTATCAGATGAATTCCAAACTGTGCAATTCTTCAGGAAATCATGTCCTTGACCTAAATCAAACTTGATGGACATGTTCCATGGGTGTCATAGGGTATATTGGGGAATATCCTAGGGTTTGGGAGCATGTCCTGGTCAAAAGTCAAAGTTACAGTTGACTTTCCTCGCGAAACCCTAATTGTGGTGCAGATGAAAATGAGACTTGTTGCTCAAGCTTCTTGGATTAATCCATTGTTCCAAATGGATCAATATAGTTCATTAGAGACCCTCAAATCATGTCTTGAGGTCTTGGCTCTTAATTTGTCCCAAAAGTCAACTTAGGGGTGAATTAGTTCAAGAAACCCTAATTCCTGATTTTTTATGTATGCATCCCCTGAGGTCAAATTGACTTGATGCTTGGGTCCATGAGGTTCCATGGAGTACATTAGGTTATATTTTGGATCTTTGGCTTATGCCCAGATGAAACTTCCCATCTAGAGGCCCTGGTCGACCAAAACCCTAATTTGGTGATACTGGCGATCTCGAGACTTGATCCACCTAGAAGGGAGCAGCCTTGTGCTTAATCCTTGAAGTGGGAGTCCTTTTTGATCCATTGTGGATGTTTGAGAGGTTAGACAAGTTGAAGATCATGTCATTCCTTGATTGATCCTTTGTCTAAGGCTCTGAGAGGGCTTAAAACCCTAATTTTGATTGTAGTGTATGCTCAACAACCCTTGAGGCATTTGGTGAGGCATGATGGTTCATCCATATTGTGATGATGATTTGCACAATGATGGGAAATCTTAGTGGTCAAAATTTGGGGTATGACAGATTACTCACAGCAATACAATAATCAAGCAGAAATATGATAGCATGATATTCAGACATGAAGCAAAATGGCCATGAAAATTAGACAGTGATGGAAAAAAAGATAACAGCATGGTATATGATCATCAACATAATGCATAAGAAAAGAAAAAAAAAAGGTTAGGTGATACCTAGTGGAGCAAGTCCACTGTTTCCTCGCCTTGTGATGAACTTCTCGAGCTTGCACCAGAAAGTTGGAACCACTCTTCCTCTCTCTTGCTCGTGCACCAGAAACTCTTAAAACTTTGTGAGAAGTGTTGTTGTAATATTGATGTTGTGTTTGAGAGCTGTAGACGAGCCCTTTATATAGACTGCTTGATGGGCCGGGTTACGTTTCAAAACTTGGTGGGCAAAGTAACGGGTAGGGTTTGTAACGTTAGAATTCAAAGTGGTTCACTCAATACGCTCCTCATGCTGCACAAATCTTCAGAGGGGCAGTGCAAATTTCACCAACTCGTGCATTATTTCAAACGCTCCTTATTTGATGTCATACATGTAGGTGTTGAAAGAAGTAATGATGGGGATATCACCAAAGCATCGTTTCAGGCAAGAGCAGGTGGCAACAGAGTGAATAGTGAAAATGGCAATGTCATCAGAAATGCCTTTGCTGAAGCAAGTAAGATGAAACTCAAAATAGGCAATGCTCTTTGGAGAATTCAAAACATGATTCGCGCCAAAGATTAAATGGAAATGGATTTCAAATGAATAGCTTTCAAAAGTGTTGAATTCCTTATTTTCCAATCTGGTGCTTTCCTATTGGCTGATGCTTGGGTTGAAAAGTCAACATATTCATTCTTGATTCCTTTTGGCCACTTGGTAATGAAAATAATTATGATAATATGTAACACCTTCCTTTCCCTCTTTTTGGTCACGATGGATTATGGAACATGGGCTTAGGAAAATTAAATGGTCTTGCATAAACAAAGGTGATTAAAAAAATAAATGATAATGGATTTGGAAATGATTAGGATTAAATGAGGTTTAAGGAAATTAAATTGAACAAACCGAACAAAAGTTGATAAAATGAAAAGGTTGATGAAATAGGTTTAGAAAATGAGTAGAAATGAGGGTAGATAAAATGAGTAGAAATTTGGTCATGGTGGGTTTAGGGTTATGGAGACATCTCTTGCTTGATTTAATGCTCCATCCAAAAGACCTTGATCAATTACTCCTTGAATTCCCTCGAGGCAAACCTGATAAAAAAACAACAAAAGCAAGAACCTGATAAAACGGGTTAGCTATGGGCATGATTGACCTAATATGATATGCAAAAAAATCAATAGATCTAAGGGAAAAATTTGGGGTACAACAGTTGCCCCTATTTAAATATCTTCATCGAATGGCACGAGGAACGATGTTCCTCGGGACATCTGGGTGAAAGGTATTTAAATATAACAAACCGAAAATTTTGCCCTTAGATACAAAGACGTACAATGCTGCTAATATGATGATATGATGCCATGCAAGATGCAGACAAAACCGGACACCAAAGAAGGGCAGCCAAACACAGGACCACTGGGGAAATGAAAGAAACACTCTTTATTGGGCATGGAACCAGAAAGAAAACATGATCTCCATTGGGGATCAATTTGAAGTAACAGGATAGACATCAACAAAAGATTTTATGGGTTCTTCTTATGCTGAAGAGTTCAAACGGGATCTTCAAGAAAAAGCCAGAAAAGACAGAGAAAGGCACATCCGAAAAAACATCAGATGGCAAAAGAAACCAGACATCCAATAATGTCTTTGAATGAAAGGTACAAATCATAATATCTAATAACGGCTTTTAGATAAAGTGAACAAAGACTCGATCTGAAAAAACATCAGAAGGAGAGACACATCCGGATAGGCATCGGATGGTAGAGAAACCGGACATCCAATAACTGCTTTGAATGAAAGGTACAAATCACAATATCTAATAACGGCTTAGATAAAGTGAACAAAGACTCGATCTGAAAAAAACATCAGAAGGAGAGACACATTCGGATAGGCATCAGATGGTAGAGAAACCGGACACCCAATAACGGCTTTGAATGAAAGGTATAGATCACAATATCTAATAATGGCTTTAGATAAAGTGAACAAACAAGACTATATGGTCATTGAATAAAAGGACACCAGACATTCAATAATGGTTTTGAATGAAAGATGCAATCACAACATCTAATCAAGGTTTTAGATGAAAATGAACAAAGACTCGATCTGAAAATTATCAGAAAGAGACAACCAAGAATGGTACTGGAATGGAAGAATGTAAAAATCCAGGAATAACACTGGAATGGAATGGACAGGTAATGTTTTGGTAGGCGCCAAGTAAGTTGGACTTTGACCACAAGGTAAGACGTGGATAACGACACGACCTCGGGAGAAATGCAAATGAGGATGAAACGCTCATGATATGCACATGTATATGAATTATGCAGATGATATATGATCAAATGTGAATGCGGATGCTGACGACACCGCTCGACTCTTTTGTGGGAGAAGACAAGACTGGAAGACTGATTCCTCAACACAGAGATCCTTGCCATTCTGTCCGGGGACCAGAGATGCTACTGCTGAGCACAACATCTGCCACATTGGTAAACTGTATCAAGTGATGGTCCTTGTAGGAAGGATGGAAAGTTGCTTGGGGATTCTTCAAATTAACTGCCCCAGATTAGCTGACTGTTGTAGACGAACTGATCATTGATTCAGTTTGTGTGAGTCTAGAAAGGACCGTTTCATGGTGCTCTTAGAAAGCTTGCCCCAGTCTGAGTCTTGAAAGATGATTGTTCTACTGTACACTGGGAAAGCTTGCCCCAGCCTGCGTCTGGCAAAATCTTCTGTATAAACCAATTCTAAGAAGTCGCCATTAAACCACAAATCTTGAACTGATTTTTCGCAGGAGATGGAAGGAACTTGCCCCTGATTGGATCACCGACCAAGTTTCTCAAATGTTTGAAAATTCCTTAAGAAGAAAGCTAGTTTGCAAACAAAAGTATTTGTACAAACATGGTAAATGCAAAGTTCATGCAACTTTTGAAATCAAAATCATTTTGAAACAGGTGCAAAGTATATGAGTTATTGCCCCTGATTGTTTTTTTTTTTGGTGAGGACCTCAGTCAACTCGTTTTATCTTTGAGGATTTTGGGTAATCTCTTGAATGATTTTTGTTATCCCTAACTTTCACCTGAACTGTGTCATTCGAGCTTACAGCCAGCGGGATGCCCCAATTTTTGCCCTAGTTTCCTTCATAGGTTTTGACTTAGCTGGCTTTTATTTTGATTCTTGTTTCACTCTCTCTTTTTTTAGTGACTGCCTGGCTTAAGGATTACAGTGAACCATCATTGGCGTTTGACTTGAAAGACATCTTCGGCACTCGCTTGTTGTGTGCGAAGGAAAATTTATGAACTTTGTTGAAAGGCATCTTGAATGAAACTCTTGTATTTGAATGCACAATCAAGTTAACTGAGAACTACCCTGCCCCAGGTTAAGATTGTGGGTTTTTATTTGTAAAGAAAAGAAACTCCTACTTCAAGGCTCAAAGGGGTTAAAGAGGGGTTAACTTCCTTATTTCTCCAGTGTTTGGGGAATTGAAATAATGCCTTACATCGTCAGCAAAGTTTTGATTTGAAGGCATACCAACAGTAATTATGGGTATAACGTTTTCATCATCCTCCCTCCAATCTTTGCATAATCAAAAGGAAAGTGGAAAAGAGATAAAGTATTTTGCAAAAGAAAGCATAAAGATATAATAAATAGCAAACACAAATGAATTGAATCAAAAAGTTGCAATGCTCATTTCATTAATTTGAAGGTACAAACATAGTTGAAAGCAAACAGCTATTACAAAATAAAGAAAATGCAATCAACAAGAAACAAAGGCCTAGTGACTAATCAATACAAGGATGAGCTGTCCTGTCTAAAACACTGGCTTTTAGGAGGATAGCATGCTGAAGTCGACTGAAGCTTCACTTGGCGTGTCTTGGCAGAGGGTTGTTCTGAACATTGGGATTGTCCTTAAAGGAGATGATTTTGTTCCTCATCAGCTCTTGTACCCTAGCCTTCAATGCAAAGCAACTTTCCAAGTTATGGCCTGCACCACCTTGATGGTATTCACAATGAAGATCAGTCCTATAGCCGGCTGGAAGAGGATTTGGAGGAGGAGGTAGAGGCCTTGTGGTAATCAAACCTTGTTCAACCAAACTAGGATAAAGTTCAGTGTAAGTCATGGGAATAGGATCAAATTGACCCCTATTATGATACTGGCTCTGTCCTGCAGCCGGACGTTGGGGAGCTTGAGTTGGTCATGGAGCAGCAACCACTGGAGTAACCGTAGCAACAGTAGGATGAACAATATACTGAGGTTGAGGACGAGGCCTTCTCACTTCAACCATTATAGCATTAGTCTGATCTTCCTTCTTTTTCTGAAAGTTCCCGTAGGATTTCTTCACAGCATTGGAAGATTCAATAGCCTTTGATACTTTTCCTTTCTTAAGACCTTCCTCGAGTCTTTGGCCGATAGTAACCAAGTCAGTGAAATTGAAGGAAACACTTCCAACCATCTTCTTCCAATAGAATGGGGACAAGGTATCCATGAACATTTCGGTTAATTCCTTTTCAACCAAGGGAGGTTCAACTTGGGAAGTCAACTCTCTCCAGCGCTGAGCATACTCCTTGAAGGACTCTTTATCATTCTGAGACATGTTTTGCAGTTGACGGCGATCAGGAGCCATGTCAAGGTTATACTTATACTGCTTCATGAAGGCATTTGTGAGGTCTTCGAAGCTGTGGATAGAGTTTTGCTCGAGACCCATGTACCACTTGAGTGATGCCCCACTTAAGCTATCCTGAAAACAATGGATAAGCAACTTCTGATTTTTGGCATGAGCAGTGATCCTGCAAAGATACATGACCAAATGAGCTCTTGGGCAAGAATGACCCTTGTACTTCACAAAATCTGGAGTTGTGAACTTAGGAGGTATAACAAGGTCAGACACTAAGCACATGTTGTCTGCATCCACATTAAAGAAGTCATTACCCTCAACAGCTTTGAGTCTCTTCTCCATGCTCTGAAACTGCTCTCGGACAACTTCAGGTTCAACAAAGTTTTCATAGTCTTCACCTTGAGCACTGGCAGCATTGTACTCATAGTGGGGATCTTCAAAGGGAGCTCGAGTTATCTGAACTATAGGTTGAGGCTCGGTAAAAACAGGAGCTTGAAACACTGGCCTAGCAGCTTGACCAATCATAGCATTAGATGCAAGAGGTGGAGAATAGTTGTGTGGTAAACCAAACTCTGGCCAAGTTGAAGGCGGCACTTGAATCGGTGGAGGATCAGCGCTTGAAACTTCTTGGATGACTGTCCTTTGGGGAGGCTCTCCTCTAGCAAGCAAAACTTGAAGCATCTCAGTGAGCTTAGTCATACTTGATTTGAGGTCATCGATCTCCATTCGGACCTCAACATTGTGTACCTCTTGCTCCGACATCTTTCGTCTGTAGTTAGCTCTAGTCCGGTATCGGTGTTGAGGAATCAACTTGACGACCCAAAGACAACTCTGGAAGATAGAGACAACTGGAGATGAGTAACCGGACAGACAAACGTATGCAATGAATCATGCAAAGATGCAAATGATATGCAATGTGATGCAAACAGGATGCAAAAACACATGCAACAGGATCAAGGGTTCAAGATCACAACATGGAGTTTGGGTAGAGAACCAACCACAGGGTGTGTACTAGGGTTTATCAACTGTAGAACAAGGTTCTAAGAGGTTCCCAGAGTCTACGTAAATCCTTCGGATATTATCGGCCCATGTAACTACTTACACGGGTTAATAATATTCTCAAGATAAACTCGTCTGAGTGTAGTATCGCGTGACAACTACTCAGGACTGGCTCCCTCATAGTCACCGCACTACATCCTAAAAGGCAAGTGGGGGTAAAGGTAACTACGGTCCTCAGAATCCCTGGCACTCAATTGAAAAAGTAATATCAATGTGACTGCTCACATCAGACATCAACGATCCCAAAGGGCCTCATCTGAGTGTGGTCATCATATGCCATAAATTGTTGGTACTACTGCCAACAACCGACTATTGATTACACCACGATCCTATAATATGTGCTCTCAAGTTCGGGTTAGGACTTATATCAGCACTCAATAGTAACCACCCTGCACACAGAAAAACTCAAGCACAACAGGTATATATACAGATATAAATGTACAAATGTACAAGCAAACAAACATGTAAATAACACAAATACAAACAAGATAGGCTTAACCCTCTTAGGGAGCATCCCCAGTGAAGTCGCCATTTCTGTTGCGGTGAAAATCGGATAACAAATTATTAATTAATTTGCATCATTTTCTTTTACAACCGACTTTGATTTATCCAAAGGAAAGGTTCAAGATCGTTAGAAAAAAACCTAAAGGGGGGAGATCTAAGGTTCGGGGGTTGGTTACGCCTAGGGAAGGTATTAGCACCCTAAACGTCCGTAGTACTCTACGGGAACCTCTTGTTAATGTTTATGTTAAGTTATGTTCACTTGCTAAGATAAATCTGTACTAAGACTAAGAACCTAGGTATGTACACTAAGTTTGCTCGCCAAGACGTCGCATCTTGTGCCTACATATCTGACTAAAGAATCAGAGCAACCGTAGTTCACCGGATGGGGTAAAAGGGGAAAGAGATTAATGGCTATCTCTTGAAAAGATTGTGAAAGTTTAAAAGTTGGTGAATGAGAGGAGATTAATGGCTATCTCTTATGTAGGTTAAAGGAGGGTTTAAAGGTTATAAGGGATTAATGGCTATCTCTTAGGAAGGCTAGTTTTAAAAGGGTAATGAATGGTTACCTATGACTATGGGTCAAAGAAGGGTAATGAGCTTTCTATGATCTTGAAATCAATAGAAAAACTTTTCCTTTGGAAGGAAGGGGGAAATAACATCTTATAAATAAGAGTTATAGAAGAGTTGAAATATATGTAATATATAGGAGTTCAATAAAACAGTAAGCAAATAATCATGGAATGTACTAAAAAAGAACATAGCAAACAGTGAGTGAGTAATCAAAAGTGAACATAAATATGGACATAGAAAGTGGTAAGCAAGTGATCATAAATTGTAGCATGAATATGAACATAGAAAATGGTGAGGATAACCATAAGTGTAAACACATCAGACAGTGAGTGCAAGTGGTCATGCAGTGAACATATATGAGAACACAACGAGCAATGGGCAAGTGATCAATGAAGTGAACTAAGAAAGTGAACATAAATGGCAGAGAAGCATTTACACTTAGAAGCACAGCATTTGAAATCATGTTGTTCATTTAACATCTAGCAGAGCAAATAAATTACATGGCAAGGCTCATGATAAAGTCAGAAACAAAACTTCACAAACCAAATACATTCATAGCAGGATCAATTCACAAACAGTAGTTACACAAGCATGGTGAGCATAGCATGGAAAGCAAACAGAAACAGAAGAATTTACTCATGTGATTTCAAACAGAAAGCAAACAACATTTCCATAGCACAGCATATTTAACAACAGTAACATTTTTAGAAACAGTGAGCATATGATCATGTCAAGCATAGCAGCAAATGTATTCTAACAGTTTGAGAAGCAAAGCATTGGAAACATATAGTATAATAAACAGAAGCAAAGAAAAGCACAACCAACATTCTCATGATAAAGCCAAAAAACAATGTTCAACCAAACTTCACAAATTAAATAGCATGCTCCCAAAATAACTCGTTTAACAATAGTAGCACCTTAATATGTTAAGCATAGCAGAAAGACATTCTCACAGTTTGAAAAATAAAGCATTGGAATCATACAACATATCAAACAGAAGCCAGACAAACCAAGACAAGATATAGTCAGGAAGCAATGTTGAAACCAACTTTATAAATCAACATATTTTAACGGAAAGCCTATAACATTCAAGAACACATTTGCTTCACAAAAGAAATAAGACAGCAGAAGAATCATATTGTTGAAATTATTAAAACAACACATAAAAAAGAAATGGACAGAAAATGCTTAAAACCACAAAATAAAAAAAGAAAAAGCCACATTAAAGAGTGGCTGGCGCCACCTATTCCCTTAAAGGGAGGGTGGCTTGCGCCACATCAAGAAAGGTGGTGGGCGCCATGCATAAAGCATGGCCGGCGCCACATGGTGCTTTCCATTTCCTTATTATATTATTTTGTGTGTGAGTGGGTGTACTATATTATTAAAATGTGGTGAGTGACCATTATTAAATTAATAAAACCATGTGTGGCGGGAGCCACCAAAACAAATGTGGCGAGCGCCACCAAGTTATCCTTCATTTTATTTTCATTTCATTTTACGAACACGAACAAACTAGACGAACCGAACATGATTAAATCAACACAAAAATGAAAACCAGCAGGATGATTACTCGCAGCAATATAATAATCAAGCAGAAATATGATAGCATGATATTCAGACATGAAGCAAAATGGCCATGAAAATTAGACAGTGATGGAAAAAAAGATAACAACATGGTATATGATCATCAACATAATGCATAAGAAAAGAAAATAAAGGTTAGGTGATACCTAGTGGAGCAAGTCCACTGTTTCCTCGCCTTGTGATGAACTTCTCGAGCTTGCACCAGAAAGTTGGAACCACTCTTCCTCTCTCTTGCTCGTGCACCAGAAAATCTTAAAACTTTGTGAGAAGTGTTGTTGTAATATTTATGTTGTGTTTAAGAGCTGTAGACGAGCCCTTTATATAGGCTGCTTGATGGGCCGGGTTACGTTTCAAAACTTGGTGGGCAAAGTAACGGGTAGGGTTTGTAACGTTAGAATTCAAAGTGGTTCACTCAATACGCTCCTCATGCTGCACAAATCTTCAGAGGGGCAGTGCAAATTTCACCAACTCGTGCATTATTTTAAGCGCTCCTTATTTGATGTCATACATGTAGGTGTTGAAAGAAGTAATGATGGGGATAGCACCAAAGCATCGCTTCAGGCAAGAGCAGGTGGCAACAGAGTGAATAGTGAAAATGGCAATGTCATCAGAAATGCCTTTGCTGAAGCAAGTAAGATGAAACTCAAAATAGGCAATGCTCTTTGGAGAATTCAAAACATGATTCGCGCCAAAGATTAAATGGAAATGGATTTCAAATGAATAGCTTTCAAAAGTGCTGAATTCCTTCTTTTCCAATCTGGTGCTTTCCTATTGGCTGATGCTTGGGTTGAAAAGTCAACATATTCATTCTTGATTCCTTTTGGCCACTTGGTAATGAAAATAATTCTGATAATATGTAACACCTTCCTTTCCCTCTTTTTGGTCACGATGGATTATGGAACATGGGCTTAGGAAAATTAAATGGTCTTGTATAAACAAAGGTGATTAAAAAAATAAATGATAATGGATTTGGAAATGATTAGGATTAAATGAGGTTTAAGGAAATTAAATTGAACAAACCGAACAAAAGTTGATAAAATGAAAAGGTTGATGAAATAGGTTTAGAAAATGAGTAGAAATGAGGGTAGATAAAATGAGTAGAAATTTGGTCATGGTGGGTTTAGGGTTATGGAGACATCTCTTGCTTGATTTAATGCTCCATCCAAAAGACCTTGATCAATTACTCCTTGAATTCCCTCGAGGCAAACCTGATAAAAAAACAAAAAAAGCAAGAACCTGATAAAACGGGTTAGCTATGCGGCATGATTGACCTAATATGATATGCAAAAAAATCAATAGATCTAAGGGAAAAATTTGGGGTACAACAGATGGTTAAAGAGTGGGAACTTTTGGATGCATTTAGAGATTTGAGTTTGGTGTGTGAATTGACATCTGACAGCGCGAGGCTTGGTATGTTAAAGGTTACTAATGATTTTCGGTTAACAGTTAGCGAGAAACAGAAGTTGGATGTGAAATTTGTTGATTTGATGACGGTTGGAAATCAAAGTGTGAATGGTGACTTTAAAGTGGATGATAAGGGTGTTTTGAGATTTCGTGGTAGGATTTGTATTCCTGATGATTCAGACTTGAAAAAGATGATTTTAGAGGAAGGACACCGGAGTAATCTGAGTATACATCCGAGAGCTAATAAGATGTATCATGATTTGAAGAAGATATTTTGGTGGCCTGGATTGAAGAGGGATGTGGCTCAGTTTGTTTATGCGTGTTTGACGTGTCAGATGTCTAAAGTAGAACATCAGAAGCCTAATGGATTGTTCCAACCGTTGGATATTCCCGAGTGGAAATGGGACAACATTTCTATGGATTTTGTGACAGGGTTGCCGAATACACAGAGGGGACATAATGCCATTTGGGTGATTGTGGATAGGCTGACTAAATCGGCGCATTTCATTCCGACTGACATCAGTTTTTCTTTGGAAAGGTTGGCTGAGATTTATATCAGTGTGATTGTGAAGCTACATGGTGTTCCGTTGAGTATTGTTTCAGATTGAGATCCGAGGTTTATTTCCAGATTTTGGGAAAGTTTGCAAAAGGCGTTAGGTTCCAAGTTCAGATTGAGTTCTGCTTATCATCCGCAGACGGATGGTCAGACCGAGAGAACTATTTAGTCGTTGGAAGATTTGTTGCGGGCTTGTGTTCTTGAGCAAGGTGGTGCTTGGGATAGTTATCTTGTGTTGGTGGAATTCACGTATAACAACAGTTTCCATTCGAGTATTGGAATGGCACCTTTTGAAGCGTTGTACGGGAGAAGATGTCGAACACCTTTGTGTTGGCATGAATCTGGTGAGAGTTCGGTGGTTGGACCGGAGTTGGTTCAACAGACTACGGAAAAGGTGAAACTTATTCGTGAGAAAATGAAGGCTTCTCATAGTAGGCAAACGAGTTATCATGATCGAAGGAGGAAAGATCTTGAGTTTCAAGAGGGCGATCATGTATTTTTAAGAGTTACACCGGTGACGGGTGTTGGTCGTGCATTGAAGTCGAAGAGCTTACTTCTCGATTTATTGGTCCTTACCAGATATCCGCGAGAGTGGGTGCTTTGGCTTATCGGGTGGCATTGCCGCCGAGTCTTTCGAACTTGCACGATGTGTTCCATGTTTCACAGCTTCAAAAGTATGTTTCGGATCCGTCGCATGTGATTCCGATGGATGAGGTTAAGGTAAGGGAGAACCTTACGGTGGAGGCATTACCAGTGAGAATTTTGGATCGCGAGTTGAAGCGGTTAAGAGGCAAGGATATTGCGCTTGTGAAAGTAGCGTGGGGAGGCGCTGCTGAGGGCAATTTGACTTGGGAGTTGGAGAGTCAGATGCGGGAGTCATATCCGGAGTTGTTCGTCTCAGGTAATATTTTCGAGGACGAAAATTTCTAAGTGGGGGAGAGTTGTAACGCCCCAGTTATTGTTAGTTTTATTTAATCGAGTCGATTTAATTATTTTTATTATTATTTTATTTTATTCTTGACTTTTATTTGATAATGTATTATTTTTCGTCGTGAATATGTTTTATCGCATTTTGGGAACGTTTGCGAGATATTTGAGTGTAGGGGTAATTTGGTCATTTCACTTTATTTTTCTTAAGTTAGTAAAATAGAAAGAGAGAAAAATAGAGAGAAAGAAAAAGAGAAGAAGGAAAAGGGAAAGAAAAGAGAAACAAAGAAGAAAAGAGAGAAAAACTTGGAAAGGAAGAAAATCGATCAACCGACTATTGGAAACACGATTAAATCGGGTAAGGGTGCGAAACTCGATTATCTTATACTTGTGTATGATTATGTATGTATGTATTTGGTTGTTTTTGGATTGAAATTAGATGTAGAACAAAAACCATAATATGTTGAAATTGTTAGAATTCGATTAAATTGTGTCAGAAATCATGTTTTCAGGTTCCTTATGGTTGATACATGTTAGATATATGTTGTTGTGCAATCTATTGGTAATTTTCTGGTGTTTAGGTGAAAATTGGAGTGGGTTTTGGAGGAATTTCGCAGAAAAAATTCTGCAGAAAAATTCTGGGTTTCCTCTGCCGTTACGCGTATCAGACATGTCCATACGCGTATTGGGTTGGGCAATACGCGTATGGAAGGTGCATTTGAGGGCAATACGCGTAATGAAAACCATTTTTCTCGGCCATCTGCTGAAACGCGTAATGGTACGCGTATGAGGCTGGGCAATACGCGTATGGCTCAGGGCAATACGCGTATGGCCAGCAAGGGTGCAAAATGTTGTCTTTTCGCGATTCCATTTCGTTTTACTTCCGTAACTTGTGTTCCGATTATCCGTTTTGAACATACTTGGTATCGTTGGAAAGCCATTGAGATGTTCTTTCTTATTAAAATGATTTTGAGATTGTTGGCCGATTTAATTATGTCAGGAATTTGGAATAGTGTGGTTTTGTCGACTTTTACCGTTGTAATTATGTGAAATTGATGTGTATCATGCAATGTGCTTTTGATATGGATATCGTATGACTTGTGCGGTGTGATATGATGTGAATACATGTGATGACATGTTGTGATGATGGTTTGTGGCCTAAGGGCAAGTAAATGCATTGTGTTGTGTTTGATTATATATGCATGATTATGGATGTGTATATGTATGCATTTGAATGTCATGAGTCATTGTATATTAAACATCATGATATGCATTCTTGTGAGGTCGTGTGTCCTAGTGGGTGTGAGCGATGAAACGGTTCCAGAGGGAATCCACTATAACATCGTGTGCCTTATACAAAGAGGTGTGAGCGATGATTATAGACGATTGTGTGCCTTATACAAAGAGGTGTGAGCGATCGGGTCGTGTGCCTTATACAAAGAGGTGTGAGCGATCCATAAATGTCGTGTGCCTTATACAAAGAGGTGTGAGCGACGGGGAACATCGTTTTCCCGACGGGGAGTTACACTAAGTAACAAGCGATGATTCCAATAGTTCCTGAGTGAACTAGTGTTGAGATTGATGGATGGATGGTACCGCATTGCATTGCATAGAGTCGTTGTATCGGTCTCAGTGCATTTGCATAAATCATGAATGGATTGATTTTGTGTGGAATTGTGAATGGAATTGATGAGTTGAGATACATATATATATATGTTGTTGGTAAATGCATTGAGCATGATTGATATGCCTTGGTGATGGATATATGAGATATGCATTGTGTTGTTTTGGTATTTGAATTCTGGTGAAAGTTGTGGTGAGAATATTTTACATGTGTATTTTTGTGTTATTATATAATTGTATGCAATTATATTATGATTGTGTTTCTCACCCTTCTGCTATTTTGAATGCTCTATGTGGCATTGCAGATTAGATGCTGGAGGTCTTTTTGTGAAGCTTAGGTCTTCATTCTTTTGTCGGTCGGCTCTGATATGTAGCACCGGGTAGTCGGAGAGATCATTGTGGTTTATGTGTATATGTATATATATCTTTTGGATTGTACATGTATGAATCTGTGTATGACTGACAGACTTTTATGTTATATATATATATACATATATATATATATGAGATTCAGTTACAGATTTTCCGCTTTTATTCTGTATCTGAATTGTGGGTAGTGGGAACTGAGTTCCTCTGTTATGTGCTACCTGATTGTTGCATATCTTTATGAGCAGGTTTATTGTGTTTTGTCTCAATTGATGTGACGCCTCCATCTATGCCATGAATGTTTTCATTATACTCTGATTATTTTTTTTATCGCCTTATCTATTTGGGGGTATAGATTGGAGGTGTTACAGAGAGAGCTTGTAGTTAAGAAGAATTCAATAGGAACTTTATATGGGTGGTATAAGATGTCACTTGAATTATTTTCATAATGGAGGAGGACTATGTTTTAGTAGAATCTCAAACCAGTACTAGTCTATAGTTTTTCAACTTCTATGTTTCCTGCATAATTGTAGGCTCTATTGTATTTTGGTCTATATTTATGGCCTAATTAATGATATCTTTGATTACTAAAAAAAAACAATGTGTGAACTTTTTTAATACCACACGATAACAATAATCATATTCACTGTATTTTCATATTACCATAAAATTAGCATTGGAAAATTTAATCTTAGATCTTAACACAGAGTTAGAGTTGTTCGATTGTGAATGTTTATAATCTGCGAAATGAAGAACAAACATTCCTAGGAATGATTTTGTTAAATGAGAAGGTCTTAACTCTTTATCCAAAATTTTGTATTTGTTGTTAACCAAATATTCTTTTATATTCTAAATATTTAACATTATTTTTTTTAATAAAATTATTGATTTCAATATTTTATTGCTATATTTTTTTTCTTTAGGGAACTCCTTTACCTGAAACGATAAACAGATATCTTATTCCACAATTTAGAGAATTGATAGAAGAGGGAAATTTCTATACCATAAAAAATATAAAATTAGTTTTGAAAAATGAAACATAGAAACCAGTCAAAGGCCTTAAAAAAGGCATGGTTTTTGCGAACGACTGCCGTAACAAATATTCAAGACTCATACTCCACAATTCCACGCCATTATTTTGAATTCGTTACCATAGAAATAATTTCAGAAAGAGTTGGAGACAACAATGTTCTCTCTGCTAGTGTGATACACAAGTTACCCTACAACAATATACATTATATTATATAACTATATTCATGTTTTTTTTCCAGACATAGTTGGAGTACTTCATGCTATTAGACATGAAGAACATGTTTACGTAGAAGGAAAACCTACAAAAATTCTCAGACTTGAGTTGATGCTACAAGAGTAAGATTTCAACTACTCATATTTGTTTATTCATATATTCATATATAAATTAAATATATTAAATTAAAACTAATCTAAACATTATAAACATAATTTATTCATAGGAATAAAATTGTTAAGGTCACGTTGTGAAAAAATATAGCTATTGAATTTAAAAATTTGATGGCAAGTCAACCAGAAAGAACCAACATTGTTGAAATCACCTCTACAACAGTGAATATGTTTAGAGATAACTATATATTTAAATGTTATAGATATTTTATTCACTCAAAGGATTACCATTTTCACAAATAAATATAAATTTTTATTCCATAGATGAATACTCGATCAACTCAACTCCAACTACCCAGATTTACACCAATCTAGAAAATCTAGAATTCCAATGCCTAAAAAGGTAACGTACCCATCAAATATACCTTATCTGTTAAATGCTAACATTTATTATTATTATTTTAGATAACAAAAATTTAAAGTTACTATTTCACTATTGTCATACCCCAAATTTTGACCACTAAGATTTCCCATCATTGTGCAAATCATCATCACAATATGGATGTACCTTCATGTCTCACCAGTCTCCTCAAGGATTGTTGAGCATTCACTACAATTAAGAATTAGGGTTTTAAGCCCTCTTAGAGCTTTAGACAAAGTATCAATCAAGAAATGACATGATCTTCAACTTCTCTAGCCTCTCAAACATCAATAAAGGGTCAAGAGGACTCCCACATCAAGAATCAAGCACAAAGTTGCAGCATTCCAAGTGGATTAGGCCTCAAGATAGCCAGTGTCACCAAATTAGGGTTTTGGGTCGACCAAGGTCTCCAGATTGAAATTTTCACCTGGGCATGAGCCAATGCTTCAAATTATAACTCAAGATACTCCAAGGGACCTCATGGACCCAATCATCAAGTCAATTTGGCCTCAGGGGATGCATTTATCAAAAATCAGGAATTAGGGTTTCTTGACCTAATTCACCCCTAACTTGACCCTTGGGACAAAAACATGAGCCAAGACCTCAAGACATGATTTGATGGTCTCTAAAAAACCACATTGATCCATTTGCAACAATGGATTGATCCAAGAAGCTTGATCTACAAGTTCCAATTTCATCAGAACCACAATTAGGGTTTCGAGGGAAAAGTCAACTGTACCTTTGACTTTTGACCAAGACATGCTCCCAAGCCTTGGGACATGGTTTAATACACCCTATAACACCTATGGAACACATCCATTAGGTTTGATTTAGGTCAAGGACTTGATTTCACCGAGGATCGCACAGTTTGGAATTCATCTGATAAAAAGTCAACTGTGCACAAAGTCAAGTTTGACTTTTTGGGATTTTTCATAATTATGGTTATTTAACCCTAAAACAATGATAATATGTGATTTGAATCATCATTCATCAAGAAAAATCAAAGAAAGTGGGATAACTTGTAAAAGGGGTAACCATAAAAACTTAGAATTTTTTCTAAGTTATGGAACAAAGTGGCTAGGGTACCAACTTCCAAGGATCATAACTTGAGATCCAAGCAACCATTTTGAATGATCCAAAGATGGATTTATTGCTCTCATGGCATACTTTAAAAGTGTCAACTACACCTCATTCCAATTCCTCACAAATTTCAAGTTATGATTGGATCAAAATCACTAAAAACATGAAAATGCATCTTGTTCCAACACTTAGAAAAATTCTGCCAAAGGCAGAATTCAAGTGAAACACAAAAACTTGGGGCACTTTTTCACACAGTTGCAAGATGAATCAATTCAAGGTTTAAACACCAAAGTTTTTGTGCATATTACTAGCAATCCAAAGGGTCCATTAGCATGAAAAAACTCCATGGAAATCAAGAGACATATCAGCTCAAAGTCAAGCTGCTGCAACTGTTTTGGAAAAACTAGTTTACATGTTTTCTTGCTTTCCACGATTTTTGATTCAAAGCCAAGGATCACTATGCCAAATTCATCCAATCTGATCACAATGCATCTGATTCAACCAACAAACTTGGACTGAAATGCCAAGAGCTTATCCTTGAGAATTGATGAGTTTTTGGCATATATGCCTTAAATTCAAAGGGAATTAATGTGGAATAGTTCACTTTCAAGATTCTCACTATCCTCAGTCAAGTTCTCTGATTAAACAACAATTAAAATGACTGAGGAATGTGGAATCAGTCAATACATAGTTGATCTATTTGGGGCAGCTGTTAGACCTAGTGCAAGAGGCATTTATGCCAAGCCAAATCCATTTGAATGTGATCTGATCTTGCAGTCATTTACTATTCCTCCAAGACAAGAATTGATCCACTATAAATAGAGGTCCTAATTGATTATTCAAACTACACCAAATCAGCTTACAACATTGCTTTCTCTCATTTCCTTCTTGAACTCCAAATTTCATTGTTCTTGAGGAAGCACTATTGGTTTTTGAGTTGGAGGCCAATGCAGCTCAAACCAATGATTCACACACATCACATATAACATATAGAAGGTGTCTGAACACTCACCTCCCATCTGTAACATCAAAATCACCAAATGGACATCCAATTGCACAAAACTCGTGACTTGCCGCAGAAGGAATCAAGTTGATCAATCTAGAGGTTTTCCAATCAACCTAAGCATTCAAACATATCCATTGAGGTACAAGGAAGCTATCCAAATCATTGGAACTCATCTGTAACACCACCAAATCAAAATTCGATTCTCACTTGCAGAGGTAAAACTTGAACTCTCAAACTCAATGAATCATACATCATAAACATGTTTTCTTGTTACCATTGTGTTTCTGGATGTTTGTAGATCATTTCCCCTCAATCAATTGTTATTTACAATTCGTGTATAGGATTTCATTGAGTTTATGCCAATTTTAGGGTTCTTTAGGTTTTATCAGACTATGTTTTGATTCACTTGATTTAAATAAAATTGGGTATTGCCATTGTGTTCCTCATCTGAAAACGCATGATTTTCATATTTGGATCGTGTGAAATGGTTGAGAGATGAATGAGATACAGGCCTTCACGTATCTGAGCTTGAGGTTGAAGATGGCCATGGCGCCATGCTTCAGAAATTGAACTTGTTTTACTATATAATTTTCCTTTGCCATATTTGAAATGAATTGGCATTGCGCCCCAGTGGTTGATCAACTGGTTTGTGTGTACTAGCGAGTGGAAGATCTGAGGTTCGAATCCCCCTCGCCCCAGACCTCTTTTTTATCACTTTTTCCACTTTTTAATATTTTTCATATTATTTTTATTAATGATTTGAAAAATTAATTTCTCATTCAATTTTAATCATTTTTGGTTGATTCTTTTTCTGAAAAATCACAAAAATAGTAAAATACTTTATTCTACAAAAAAAATCAAATTTATATTATTTATTTAATATAGTTGGTATTTTTGTGAATAAATTCATTTTAATTGTTTTAAACATTTTAAAAATGAATGTTCATCTTGAAAATCAAGACCAAATGAGTTTTAAATCATCTTGTGATTAAAACCACATTTTTCAAACCTTAACCAAAAATCAAAAGTGGTTTATTTAAACTTATTTGGTACTTTTATCATTTTTTATTAATTTTCTTTGAAAAATTACGTTTAAAAAATGAAAATTAGGGTTTCTTTGATTTTTAATCATACTCAAAATATTTCAAACTTTTTGGGCCTCTTGATAGAGTCTAAGTCCCACCTCTTTGTACATAAATAATTTTTGGGTCTCAGTGTATTGTATAAGTCCCGATACCATTTCAGAAATTCCGACGTAATCGTCGTTTTCAAACTTTTCAATTGGGCCTCTCCTCGAGCTATAAGTCCCATTTCTTTTCTTTAAATACTCTTTGGGCCTCTTGATAGAGTGTAAGACCCAACCCCTTTGTAAATAATACCTTTTTGGGCCTCACACATTGTATAAGTCCCTCTGTATATTTTCAAACGTTCGGCACGATCGTCGCCTTTTTAACAAAATTAACTAGGCTTCTCCTTGAGTTATAAGACCCATCTTTATTCATTTTCAAACTCTTTGGGCCTCTAATAGAGTGTAAGACCCAATCCCCTTTTGACCAAAACTTTTTGGGCCTCAGTCATTGTATAAGTCTCGATACGATATTCAAAACAACAGTACAATCACTGTTCAAACCTTGGGCCTCTCCTTGAGTATAAGCCCCAATAATTTTTCACAAACAACCCCCTTTTGATTTAGGTTCAAATATACGGTTGTTATCAAAACTTTCTTTAATTTCTCTGAACAACTAACAATATAGCATGGAAGCTCGCTCACCTGTAAGTTTTAACAGCTTTCATTTACTCGCTTTAATATATATAACTATATTGTGGGAAGCATCGCATGGTTAGTCTTCTTTCATTCTTTTAAATACATGTCAGATATATATAACTGTATTGTGGGAAGTTACGCATGGTTAGTCTTCTTTCATACCTTTTAAATACTCGTCATATATCAACTGTATATATACTAGTATAGTTATTTAGAGTTTTCCCCGGCAACTAGGTCTAGAACTAGGTAAAGCCATGTTGGTCACTGTTAAATACAAACAAAACTAGATCCCCATAGGATTTCCAGATACAATCTTCTCTTCTCTTGGGGTTAAACAATATGGAACAAAGAGAAAGGCAGTATTCTCGGTGAACCTTTTCTCAGACTTTCACCCTTAGAAATTGTCAAAAAAATTCTACTCCCCGGAGTTGATCTATTCTCTGTGAATAGCATCTCTTGAGTTTCTTCCAAACCCTCGAACTTTCTTAGAATGATCTCTTCTCTGTGAATTGCATTTCTTGAACTTCTCTTGGTTTGGGGACCCACAGGTTTCCCAAAAGTATCCCCGCCTCCTCTTGGGCGTTGTACAAGGACCCTTCGGCTTCTTAGAAGTTCTCATGCCTTCTCTTGGTCTTAATACAAGGACCCTGACGACCTCTTAAAGGTATAAGACAGAACTTAGTCATCCTTTGCTAGAGTAGTCTTTCCAGTGTCAGACCTCAAGCCACTTTAGGGTTGATTCTCATCCCTTAATGCCTTTGCCTCCTCTTGGAGGCATCATACAAAAGATAAAACTCTTCCACACCAGCAGGCTTGGACAGTCTAATCCCCTTGAGTCTCAAAGACATTCTCAAGTTCCTTACAACCATAGGAGGAAACCCCGAGCATTCTGGATCGACCTCAAGCAGAAACCCAGTCTCTCTCATGAGAGTTCCCCGACCAGGGTCAACACTATCCCAAATCAGAACCTCAAGGTATCTGACACCTCAACTCTTCTGTAATCCTCAGCAAGAGTTGATTCCCCACTTGGACCTGCCTGAGGATCTCAATTATGCCCGGAAAAAGATAGCCTCCTCTTAGGCTTTGTATAAGGACCTTTCCTCAGCGGAAAACTAGCCTCCTCTTAGGCTTCGTATAATGATCCTTTCTTAGCGAAGTCAGCCTCCTCTTGGACTTTGTACAAATGATCCTCCCCAGTGGAGCTAACCTTTTCAGACTCTCTTGTTGAGTCCATCACTTTTCAAGATTTTCTTGATAAGTCAACCTCCTTTCAGCCTCAATCTCGGGCTTCGTACGAGACATCAAATCACTCTCTTGTTGAGTATAAAAGACTCTTTTATTGAGTCAATTAACTTTCAGACTCTCTTGTTAAGTCAACCACCTTTTCAGACTCTCTTGTTGAGCCAATCACCTTTTCAAACTCTCTTGTTGAGTCAATCACCTTTCAGTACTCTCTTATTAAGTCAACCCTTTTAGCCTCCATCTTGGGCTTTGTACAAGACAAATAAAAACACTCTCTTGTTGAGTCAGAACCCTTTTGGCCTCAATCTTAGGCTTTGTATAAGACATAAATTTCCCTTTCTTAAACTGGGGACATATATCTTCCCTAGCCGAGTCATTTCCTCCCAGCCTTCATTTAGGCTTTGAGGAATAATTTTCCTAAGTAGAGTCAAAACTCTTCTTAGCCCCCATCTTGGGCGTTGTACAAGACAGATAATACTCTCCAGCAGAGTTAAATCCTTTTAGCCTCAATCTTGGGCTTTGTACAAGACACATAAAAAATATCCTCACCAGAGTCAGTTGAATTTCCCGTTTCAGCCTCAATCTTGGGCTTTGTACAAGACACATATAGACCTCCCCGATGGGGTCAAACCCTTTTTTAGCCTCCTCTTAGGCTTTCTATAATGATATCCCCAAAGAGTTCATCTCTTTTTGCCTCAATCTTTCTCTTTGTACAAGACACCAATATATACACTCTCTTGTTGAGTCAGTCTTATCCAGCCTCCTCTTAGGCTTTGGATAAGGATTCCCCCAGTGAAGTCAATCAACCTCTTAGCATCAACTTTGTGCTTTGATAAAGGCACACAAAAATCAACAATCTCTTTTTAGAGATGACAAATTCTCTCTCAGTTATAAATTTTTTAGCTTCAATCTTGGGCTTTGAACAAGACACAAATACCCTTTTTAGCTTTAATCTCGGGCTTTGAACAAGACACCAAAACCTCATTTTCCTCCCTTAGAATAGGGAATACGTAGGCATAAGATTGCGAAATCTTAGCGAGCATACTAATCAAAAACTCTAGGTCCAGTACCTTCACATCAATCAAAACTTAGGTCTAGTGCCTTACCAAAAACATAAACAAAACTCATTCTCTCTGTCACACTTTCCCAAAAAACTTTCCTAACCCATTACCAGATAAACACTATCAATTACAAAGTGTTCGCTGTTGATCTTGGCAAACAATCTCTGGTTTACCAGAATGGTGAAGTCTGGGTTACTTGCAGGATTAACCAAACAAATCCTAGGACGTCGGGCGAAAACTTAAATCAACGTGATAATTTTAAGTCAAGGGTGATATCTTGGTGTTTGGTTTTATGTATTAAGTCTTTTAGAATGAAAGATTTCAACTAACTCTAGATAAAAGTCTGAGATAAAAGAAAATGACTTTGAAAAGAACTTTAAAGTAAAATGGCGAAGGAAACATAAAGATGCTGGTAATGTAAAGAAATTGGTAAAAAGACTTTGATTGATAAAGAAATTGAAAGATGGTGTTTACACGTACATTTTTCCGGATAACTCTTTTCTCTCACACGGGTACTTTGAGTAATTGCAGGAAGTTTTGTACAAGTTTTTCACACTGAATTCTAATAATAACTATCCTATTTATAGAAAAACAAAATAACTGCTATTAACGACTAAATCCTAAAATTTCGACATCTGGCCTTCTGCATGTCTCCCTTTCCCCAGGTGCTTCCACGCGTCTTCTGCCAAACGTTATAATTCTCTTGAATTTGAATCTTTAAGTTATGTCGAACCAACGCGTCCTTTCAGACTTGTCGAATTGTAGAACTATCACAACGTTCTTCATACTTGTCAAAACCTTTTCCATTTGCAGAAATCTTTACTTGACGAAATGTCGAAACGTTGCCCCGTCGAAATGTCGAAGAATGTTGAAGAATATCTCCCAAGTAGATATACTCTTTCAGTTGTGCTTCTTTTGGCATGTACCTCCACTTGTCGAAAACAACTCTTTATGTGTTGAACTCACGGCGTCGAAAATACGCATATACAAATTGCCCCCCAGCAAAGGTATTTTGACTACCCTGGAGAAATAATCCTTTGGTGTTCAACCAATATTTTGACGCCATGTCATCCTAATTTTAAATTACACAATTTCAAGTCCCAACATATTTCATCATTTTACTTTTCTCAAAACGTCAACTCCAGCCCACGTTCTAGCTTCTAGCCCATTATTACTTAACCTAACATCATGGCTATTTCTTTTTAACTTCCACTTTTCGTCATCACCGTCAAGATAATTCCACGTGCCCTCCATGATCACCACTAAACCCAAAGGGTTCTCTTTTTTAAATCATCTCCTCTTATAAATACATGAACCCTTATTTCTCTTTCTTTTTTACGCTTTTGAACTTTTCTTCTTCACAACCGCTCCAAATCTTCATCTTCTTTCTCTAAAAACCTTTCTGATTCAACAATGGCTTTTCAAAAACCATCAAGCAGCAAACTTTCCAAGAGTGAGCAACCTTCCATCATCCCTCCTGCGCATAGGTTGGATGAACCAACACTGATTGGGGATCAACAATACATTCCTGAGCCTCCAAACGCGAGGGAAAAAGATTGCATTTTTAAATCCCAGGTACTCATCCCTGTTATTATTTATGGTAATCATTATGCCATGTTAGGACCACTCCCTAACCCAGAAATTAAACCTGAGCGTTTACAAGAGTTTTTTCCCACTTATTCTCACACAAAACCCATAGGTGCTAGGGTGAAACCCCCAACTCTTGAGAAACCAGTAGAACAAACTGAACCTCAAGGTTCAAATGAAAAAGATGAGGAAGTAATAAATTTAACCTATCTAAATCATACTAGGATTTTTAGAACTTGCCCTTGGTCGAAAGACCTTTCAGATTACCTGTCTTGGTTGAACAGAGTTGAAAATGTTAAAGAAAATTTTTGGAAAGAAATAGGAATTTTTGACTTGATACAATTATCACGAGTAGGACCCAATGTTTGCCCTAACATGCTGCTAGCCTCCCTTTATTTTTGGGATAGTATGTATAACACCCTCCACCTCCCTTGTGGGATGGTCACCCCTACGCTGTTCGACATAGCTGCCATAGTTGGCCTTAGTCCAGTTGGCATTGACTTCGACCCCACTCACCTGAACGAGGACTCCATAGATTTTGACACTAGTTTCGACCTATACTCCCTTTTTATGTCTCACTACCATGGCGAAGATGACAAAGAAGTTTCTGACAAAGAGCACATAGCTTTTCTAACCTTGTGGCTGACCAAATTTGTCTTTTGCTCCCGCTCACTTCAAGTGGCTAAGAGGTTCATCACTATGGCGAACCAACTCCATGCTGGGATCAAATTATGCTTGAGTGAGGTAATCCTGGCGAACTTGTATGAGTCTTTGAGCGAAAGCGTGCGTTCTTTGAAAACTTTGAAGGACAAAGGGAAGCTTAATTTGGCAGGCCCCTTTTGGCTCTTGCAACTATGGTTGAATGCCACCTTCGAAGCCTTTATTCCTGCGAAGCATGACATAAATGAAGAGGAAGTCGAAAACAGGAGTGTCGAATGGCCTAGGTTGGTGCAACTGACACCAACTGATGAAGCAATTAGCCTTCGACGGGCCTTCATTAGCTATGTAATGATGTTTGCTGAGAGACATCATTTTACTTCGACTATGGCTCCGTTTGCTGACAGAACAATTGGACCTGAATGGTTTACACGAAAATTCCCCTTGCAAACCAAAAAAGATGAAAACATCTTCCTAAATGTCTGGGAATCCTTTTTGACCCCTAGGCTCCTGTTCTCCCACCGCAATACTACGAAACCCCAGATTGCCTTAATAGTTTATCAACCTAACTTGGTTGCCAGGAAATTTGGCCTAATTCAAATCATGCCTCGACCTCTTTTCCCTAAAAAAGGGGCCATCATTTTCTACAACTCCTTCCACGACGAAGCCACCAGCAGGGAATTGTCGAACAGGCTGACTGACGAATCTTTGGATATTCGACCGGTGGTTTTTCAACCATCATTCCTTTGCACTCCTGAGTTCGACACATGGTGGAGGGAATACTATGCTACCAAATTTTTCTACGTAAAAGCTTTCAACACTCATCTGACGAATGCTTTTGCTCTTGTGCAGGAACGGACTAAAAAAGGTACGCAAAGACACATCCAAGAAATACAAAAATTTCAAAAATATTTTGAAACCGTTTACAGACCTGATGATCTTAGTCGAACCATACGCGAAGCAGCGGTTACTTTAAAAGAAAAATTCACGGAGAAGTTGGAGAAGTTGGAGAAGTTGAAACTGCCTTCACACATTCGACCAGAAGTGCGTTATGACTTGGCTTTCAGCTATTATCCTCCTAAGTTTCCACCTTTACCATCTGCTGAATTTGGTGTGGCTTTAAGTCCTCCATTTCCAGATTGGTTCACATATGGGAACCATATGAAAGTTCTTCGTGAAAGTTATAAAAAAACCTGCTGAACGCGTGGTTGCGACTAAGTATCATCTGGATAACTACCCAGGGCACCTTCATATTGGAATAGAACACGTTCGCGTGGAAGATCCCATTCTTGAAGGTGTTAACAACAAAACGAATTTTGTCATTTTATTATCACGTATTTCTCACTGTCTAACTTTCCCCTTTTTTTTTTTAGCTGTGAAAGCGCCTGCAAAGAAAGCTTCCGTCGAAACTCCACAAAGTGCCGCCCAGAAACCTTCGACTAAGGTATAAATCTCTTCCTCTTTTGATCTATTCTTTTGTTTCTTTAAGACACTCACTATTTTTGATTTATATGATCAGGTAAGTCAAAAAACCTCTATAATCCAAAAAAGAAAGAAAATACCAGAGATAATCCCTGTCGAAGAGTCCAGTGACGAGTCTCCATCTCCAAATCCCCCTCCTCAAACGAAGAAAAGACTGCAGAAAATTGCCTCACAAAAATCCATTGTCAAATCATCTAAAAGGGAATCTTCTAGCAGTCCTGCTACAAAACATCAGCCGAAGGACACGGGGAGTGGACAGTCCAGCTCCAAAACTGAGACCTCTAAGGTAAACTTCAATTTCGACCCCTCTCGTTTATTTTATTTCATTTCTAACTTAGAAATTTTTCTTTTGATAGAAGCAAAAGGTTGTCGAAAAACAGCCTGAGACAATCCAGGAGGAGGTAGCTCAAGAGGAGGACACTCCCAACAAAGAACTTGAGAGACAAACGGTCGAAGCATTTGACACTACTGTGGGAGCTGATTCTGATAACAACTTTCCTTCTCATCCTGGATTACACGCTGAGCAACAAGGAGATGATGATGTTGAAGTAAACGCTGCTGTCAAAGGAGATCCTGAAGAGAAGACCCCTGAAGCAGAAGATCTGTCGAAGCAACAGGAAGCTAGGCGAACTTCAGAGCATAGCAACCAGCCTACTCCTGACCAAACTAAAAGGAGTTCCCAAACAACTGGTTCGACTAGTCTTTCTCATGAAGAGCTTGAAAATCTCAAGGTGCAGAAACCCCTGGACTACCTGAAAGCCATACTTAACACCAGATTCAACTTTAAAGACTCTTCCTACAGCAGTTCGGCTACTTCTGGAGCCACTTCTGAAGTACAGTTTCTACCCAATATCATGACTCAGATCAAGGCGAAGATCCTTGATGTTGACTTGTTCCAAGTTCTAGAGGAAAATGCCACTGCTCCAATGGAGTTGAAGAAACTGTTGAAGCAAGTTAACGTCTTGGATGCTTCTGTCGAAGTCTGCAATTTTGTGATAGAGCTGACAACTGTGATTGACTTATCCAGCGCAGATCTTCACCGTCGAAGGGACTTGTGTCAACAAATCTCTAAAAAAATGGACCAATAAGCTGCTGAATGGAACTCTGTTTCTGCTTCGACAAATAAGGTTTCGAAGCTACAAGAGCTTTCTGAAGCCTCTGTCAAGAAGATTGCTACTTGCCATAACCACATTCAAACATGGAAGAAACAAATAGCAGTTCTCCAAGAGAAAATTTCCAAAGAGGAGGAACTCATAGCTTCTATCCAGCAGCCTAGGCAAAGCGAGATTGATGAAGAGTTGAAGGTTGGCATTCAACACGCAGAGACAGCTCAAAAGATCAACCAAGAGATTGAAGTTGCCCATATTCACAGGAACCTCTGTGATCGTCGACTTCAATTTCAGAAAGACAAATTTACAGCTTTGAAGGCAAAATTTGCAAACCTTCAGTTTTAGTCGAATTTGCCTGACAATTTTCAGCCCTTTGAGGCTTTATTTGTAATGATTTAATGCCATATGTTTGGCAGCACAATATTTCCTTTCAATTTCAATTTTATTCGACTGTTATCTTTATTTCCTGCAATATTGGTTTATACTTTTTCAAATACTTGCCATTTATTTTTAATATCCTTTCGTCTTTCCCTATCTCTTCGACCTCATATGCGCCATTAGAAAATATTTTCAAAACTTTGAAAGGTCCTTCCCATTTAGGAGTCCATTTTCCCATAACTCTGTCTTTTCGATCCATAGGAAGAATTACCTTCCACACAAAATCACCAATTGAAAAAGTCTTAAATTTTACTTTTTTATTATAAAACTTTTCGACTCTCTCTTTTTGTCTCTTTATGAGATCTAAGGCACGTAGCCTTTCTTCGTCTAAATCAACCAATTCATCCATCATCATACTCCAGTATGTCTCTGATGGGATCTCATGATGCCTTTGAACCCTAACTGATTGCAAATACAATTCGACTGGCAAAACTGCATCATGCCCATAAGTTAATTTAAATGGAGTCGAATTGGTTGCTTCTTTAGGAGATGTTCGACAAGCCCATAAAATTTGATCTAAGGTATTATGCCAATTTTTTGGCTTTCCACCTACATGCTTTTTGATCAAATTTATCACTACCTTGTTAGCTGCTTCGACTTGTCCATTAGCCTGAGCATAATAAGGTGTCGAAGTAAGGAGCTTAAAACCTGTTTCCTGTGCAAACTTCTGCATCTTTCGACCAGTAAACACAGATCCTTGATCTGTTGTTATTGTTTCTGGTATCCCAAATCTGTAGATTATGTGCTTTTGGATAAAATCCATAACTGCTTCTTGATCTACATTCACCAATGGTATGGCTTCAATCCACTTAGTAAAATAATCTACTCCAACTAAAATGTACCTTTGCCCTTTTGAAGAAGCTGGTCGAATTTCACCAATTAAATCTAAAGCCCAACCTCTGAATGGCCAAGGTTTTACAATCGAATGTAACTCACTTGCAGGAACATGTGGTATGTCTGCATGTACTTGGCACTCTTGACACCCTTTTGCAAATTCGACACAATCCTTCAGAATTGTTGGCCAATACATTCCTTGTCGAAACAATAACCACTTCATTTTGTGGCCTGCTTGGTGTGCGCCACACGCTCCACTATGCACATTCGACAACGCTATGTATGCTTCATTTTCGCCTAAGCATTTCAACAAGACTCCTTCTGCAGTCTTCTTGAACAATTCATTGCCAAAAAGTACATAACTCAAAGCTCTATATCTTACCTTTCGTTCGACTTTTTGATTTGGATCTTGCAAATATTCTTTGATGGGTTTTCTCCAGTCTTCGACTCCTGCATCATCTACGTTGCAAATCTCATAATTCTCTTCGTCACCATATCCCAATTTTATTGTCTCTAAATCTGATGGGGACAAACCTACATATATGATTCTTCCTCTGACTTCAATGGCTTTTTCTAACTTCTCCTTCGACACTTTGTATCCTGATGCCAGTTGAGCAAGATCATACGCCTCTTGATTCTCCATCCTGGGAATGTGCCTAAAAGCCACATTGTCGAACTTCTTGAGAAGTCTATTTGCTATCACGAAGTACATTATTAGATTCTCTTTCACACATTTGTACTCCTTAGTCAACTGCTTTATTACCAACTCAGAGTCACCCATTATTTCGACTCTTGTTGCCCCCAATTCCAACAAGATTTCAAGTCCAGCAATCAAAGCTTCATATTCGACTTCATTGTTCGAACATAGCCCTTCGACTTTGTACTTGAACTTTGTTGGAATTTTTTCAGGAGAAATAATCACCATCCCAACACCAATTCCATTCTTATGCCTGGAACCGTCGAAATACAGTTTCCATGGTGCTAATTCGACGTACTCTATAGTTTCGACTATAGAGTGGTCGGCTATAAAATCAGCCACCACTTGTCCTTTCATAGCCTTTAAAGGCAAATATTTTAAGGAGTATTCTGTTAGAGCCAAAGCCCACTTTCCAATTCGACTATGCAAAATAGACTTAGACAACATATGTTTTATTACGTCGAAATGAGAAGATATATATACATCAACAGGCTTTATATAATGCTTCAATTTCATACAAGAGAAATATACACATAAACATAGTTTTTCTATGACACTATATCTAGTTTCAGCATCATTTAAGACTCTGCTGAGATAATAGATGGCCCTTTCGACGCCATTCTCATCCTCTTGACACAACATACTTCCTAATGTCTTGTCTGATGCAGAGATATACAATCTCATGCTTCTTTTCCTACAAGGGGACATCAAGATTGAAGCACTAGCCAAGTACTCTTTAATCTTGTCGAAAGCCACTTGCTGCTCTTGCCCCCATGTGAATTCTTCTTTCTTTAGTCGAAGTAGAGGAGAAAAGGCTTGTGTTTTTCCACTGAGGTTGGAGATGAATCTTCTTAGAAAATTGATCTTCCCTAGTAGAGACTGCAATCCCTTTTTCGTTGATGGCGCTTTCGCTTCCATTATAGCTTTGGCTTTGTTTTCATTTATTTCGATCCCTTTCTTGTGGACCACAAAACCTAAAAAATCACCCGCCTGCACACCAAAAGCACATTTAAGGGGATTCATCTTTAGACCAAACTTTCTCATCCTCTCAAAGGATTGTCGAAGATGGTCTATATGATCTTTTCCTGAAACAGACTTGATTACAATATCATCAATGTAAATCTGCATAAACGTCTCAATAAAATCATGGAAAATTGAATTCATAGCCCTTTGGTAAGTGGCTCCAGCATTCTTTAAACCAAAAGGCATCACTACCCATTCATAAGTTCCAATTGCTCCAGGACAACGAAAAGCTGTCTTAGAAACATCTTCTTCAGCAATAAAAATTTGGTTATAGCCAGAGTATCCATCTAACATACTTAGATACTCATGACCTGCTGCAGAATCTATAAGCATTTCTGCTACTGGCATAGGATATTCGTCCTTTGGGGTAGCAGAATTTAAATCTCTAAAATCAATGCATACCCTAAGTTTGCCATTTTTCTTAATAACTGGAACTATATTTGCAATCCAATCAACATACCTGGTAGTGCGGATGAAGTTGCATTTTAGAAGTCTTTCGACCTCTTCTTTTATCTTCGACAGAACTTCTGGTGCAAAGCGCCTTGGAGTTTGCTTGACTGGCTTCTTCCCTTCTATGATTGGCAGCTTCAATTCGACCAAACTTCTGTCCAAACCAGGCATTTCGTCATAACCCCATGCAAAGTAATCTTTGAACTCCTTCAACAACTGGATTATTTCGACTCTGAACTGAGGATCCATCCTTGCACTTATGTAAGTTGGTCTTTTTTCTGTCCCCAGTCCCAAGTTGATTTCTTCTAAAGGATCCTGCGCCACCATCTTCAAATTGTTCAACACTGGATCTTTTTCGAACCCCAAAGGTTCGTCGTCATAAATGGCGTCAAGTTTCTGGTGTTGCCATTCGTCTATTTGGTTGTTATCATCATTTTCCTCAACGTCTTTTTGAAGACATTGTTCATTTGAATCTTCATGATTGGCTTTGACAGCCATGTATTTTACTTCGGCCTCCAGAGCCGCTTTGAATTTGTTTTCGGCTATGTAAGCCGTAATTTTGTCGAGCACTGCTTGTTCACTCATCATCATTGTCGAACTCACTCCCCCATCCTGTTGGTGCTATGTTGGTAGTCCCCCACATGTAGTTGGAGTCACCAATGACTTCCTTATCCCACTGAAAACCATGTGTAGGATGGAGATACATGGAACAGTATGCGTTGTCCGTTGCCTTCAAGTCGAATTTCGCCGGACTGCAAGGAGGTATGTGGGCTAAGTTTTTGTCGAAACTTCGATCACTTACATTGTTTACTTCGGACATGAAGTAACTTTGGTCTGCTTCTATGTTCTCGACAATTCCATCTGGCCTCCAAATAACTATTCTCTGATGCATCGACGAAGGCACAGCACCTATACCATGGATCCACTCTCTTCCCAACAGCAAGTTGTAGTTTTCCCTAGAAGCAATAACTATAAACATTGTTGGCCTTGTTATAGTGCCAACTGTCAGATCCACTTGAATAACTCCCATGGTTGTTCCTACCTTTCCTTCGTAATTCGACAAAACCATGTTGTGGGGCTTTGCATCCGAGTCATCTTTGCCAATCTTTTTCAGCATGAAGTGGGGCATTAAATTCACAGCAGCACCACCATCCACTAGGATCTTGTTCACACCAACACTCTCAATTTTTCCTTTGATAAACAAAGGCTTCAAGTGCGCCTTCATGGAATCGTCTGGTCTTTCGAAGAAAGCATTTTGCTCTTCGACACAACCATTATTCACTACGTAGTAACACACGGGCTTGTGCACCATCGTTTCCTCTTCCATCCCATCCTCTTCGTCTTCGAGATCCATGATCCTATCATAGTCTCTGGGAAGAACCGAGACCACGTTACAGACAACGTCGAAGGATGCCTCCGAATCTTACTTGAAATCATCTGTCATTTCGTCATCCTCCAACTTCTTCTCTTTGGACACACTTTGCGCTGCTACGCTGTTTGGTTTGATTTGCTGGAGAGGCTTCTTCTCGTTTGCCATTTGAGCGTTGCTGCTACATTCTGCTTCGTCCTTGTTTCCAGCCACTTTTCTCATTATACCTTTTTCAGCAGCTTCTTTCTCAACCCTCTTTTGCCTTTGGAACCTCCTCCACTGGGATCTCGACATGGGATTCTTGCCTTTATAATTCTCTGAAGGATATGGCCTAGGTTTATATTTCTCCAACTCCTTCTTGTTTTCCATTGAAGTGCCTCTCTGCACTTTGAAATTCTTCCACTTCTTCTGGCCTTGGGCATCTCTGATGGGTTGAACCCATTTGTCATCTATCACTTTGTTTGATGGCTTGTAAGTGCCATAGTGTCTGTCTCCGCGCCTCCATTGGTGGTGCTCACTCCTTCTTGGATCATATCTTATTGCTCCCCCATTTGCCTTCCTTCTTGCTTGATCTATTGCCTCCAAGCTGGTGGCAGCCTTTCTGTCGAAAATGGAACTGCAACGAGGGCATAGCATCACGTCACTCTTCCTTCTCTGGCACCTTTTGATGAATTCGACCAAACTCTCATCTTCTTTGGGGTACGCCAGCTTTTGGTACTCCTCTCGACGTTGATCTTCATCTACTGCTGCCTGAGTTTTCTGAGACACTTCTACCATATTTACTCCCACATTTTGTTTGTCAGCAATGGTTAGTTTGTTCATCTTTTCAATGAGCTTTTCCTCTTCGACTCTGTCCTTCTTTTTTGTCAGGTCGAACTTCCCTTCTGGGCAGCAACACCAGGATATGTTCCTAGGAGCATGCTTGCAGCAACACTTGTTTGACTCTTCTTTAGGATCCTCCTTTATTCTTCGTAGGATCCCATAAGTCCCAGGTTTCCCACGGCCATACACAACTTTTTCTTTCATCCCTGTGACCTCCTTGTCGAAAGGTCCCATGATGTTGATGCAGTAATTTGCAACATCAGCTTCCTTCGTGTTATCAAGATCAAGGCCTTCAGTAGCCTTGTTTTCAGCAACGAAGTCCTCAGTAACTTCCTCCTTGGCGATAGGGGAATCACCATCGTCATCAAAATCACTTCCCCAACCAGTTGGTTGGATTTCGTTGATGTCGGTGTGATAGGTTGCAGGAATAGTGTACTTCACCAGGTAGTCGAATTTTCCACTTGGCTGTCCCAAGCAATCCCAGATTTCTCCTAGTCGAACCACCACATCTTCAGCAACACTGTCATCGTTCTTTTCGTCGAAACCCTCTGTAGTTTCCTTCAATTTCTGATTGTCAAAGCTTTCAGCAACTTCGACCTTACCTTCATCGTCGAAGTCCTCAGTGACTTCAACTGTGTTTTTGTTGTCAAGATCTTTAGTGACTTTGACTTCATTATCGTTGTCGAACGCTTCAGTGCCTTCGACTTCGTTCTGGCCTGCAAGATCTTCAGTAATCTCGACCATGTTGACACTGGTGTCGAAACCTTCCATAGCCTCCACCATCTCGAAACTGCCATCAGAAGCAACTTCAATCTCCACCATATTCACAGTGGATGGTTCAGCATAGTGTGCTTCGACAACCTGCATAGGATTCGAATCAATCCCCATTTGTTGTTTTTGCTTCTCGCCAAACTTCAGCCTTCCATCACGGATAGCATTTTGAACTAGATCCCTGAAAAGAAAACATTAAGATGTTTTATGACCCAAAAAGTTATGGTACTTACAAAAACCCCTCTTTTTCTGTTGTTCGACAGGCGGTTCTTTAGCGCCTGGTGGTTATATTAACTGACCATCTTTGACCAATAAATCAAAAATTTCGTCACACTTGGTGACGTCGAACGTATAAGTTCGTTTAGGAAACTTATCATTCTTTTCAGGTTCGACTGGATTTTTTCCATTCGACGGAGCTAGTACTTTACAGGCGTATGGTGGGCCTGACTTTAGTTCTGCCAGATCAATTTCTTGTTCGTCGAACAAAATTAGTTCATTTTCGCCACCATCATCATCCTGGCATACTCCTACATAGGCCACTCGTTCCTTTTTATTTTTATTTGATCTAAATTTCTCAGCTTTTAGCCTTTTAATCTGTCTTACCCTATCTGCTAATTGTGCCATATCTCTTAAATATTGAGTGTCTAATTTCTTCCTTATAGAATAATCTAGACCCCCTGCAGCCATTTCGACTAACTCTCGTTCTGGAACTTGTGTGAAACATCTTGCCTTAAGCAACCTGAACCTATTTAGGTAATCATCTATAGGCTCTGAAAATTTCCTCTTAACACTGGCTAATTCCTTCAAACTTATCTTAGTCTGACCCATATAGAATTGTTCATGGAACAATCTTTCTAATTGGGTCCATGTGAATATAGAGTTCGCAGGCGAGGATGTAAACCAGGTGAATGCATTTTTTGTCAAAGAACTTGGGAAGTACTTCATTTTCAAATTTTCATTATTGGCTATTTCTTCTGCTTCTATTAGATAACGCGCTACGTGCTCTATAGTAGATTCACTAGTATCTCCTGAAAACTTAGTAAACTTAGGAACTTTCCATCTTGGGGGTAGTTCCTCTTGCAGAATATATTCTGACAATGGGGAAGTATAAGTAGGCCTTTGCAACCCTACATTTACACCGTTTTGGGCCATTATCCTTTCGACCATGGCTGTTATGTTATTTTCGACAGGCAAGTTATTATATCGTATTCGCTGTTGCAACACATCATCAGCATCTTGGCCTCTCTGGACTATTACCCTCCTAGGTTGTTGTTGAACGGGGTTTTCGACACGAGGCTGTTCGACCACTACCTCTTGATTTCTAGGGTTTGCCTGAGGATTTTCTAGAGGCCCTTGATTTATTGTGGGTTCCTCTTCGACATTCACTACTGGGTTTTGAATTACTTGTTCTCTTTGTTGCGTTTGAGGAACACCAAAAAAGTCAGCAATACGCGTCATTTGCGCAGCCAACAATTGGTTGGTTTGGGTAGTGTTTTGTATTAACGGATTAAACACTGCCCCCATTTGTTGAGTCAACATTTGGACCATATCATGATTACTTTCGTCCATTTGTTGTCGAATTACTTGCGCAGAATTATTGGTAATTGCTGGTATTTGGAAATTTGGTAGGGATTGGTTCAATCTACTCATATTTCCACCATATCCTGACCCTTGCAGTGGCGAAGACATGTGGACCATGGCGTCAGAATACAAGGGTGGTGCACTCTGCAAGTTTGCCATTACTGACGTTGGCATTCCATATGGTTGTTCTCTTCCGAACATAGGCATGGAAAAATTTGTCTGGAATGGCCTAAAATTTTGTCCTCCCGGAGGAGGCATCCCCATAGGCCTTGAATGTCCCATTGTGGAAGAACTAGGCATACTTTGGGAGAGCGAAACCGCTGGTATAGATCCTGCTGATGAAGGGATAGCCTCGTCTAGAACAGGATTTGAATTTTTGTTACCCCCTGTCGAAAGGATAGGGTTGGAAACTGGAATGGTTTCATTTGGATTTGGATTGGGATTAGGATTATTTGACTGATTCGCCATTTTCCTTACTCTAGTTCTTTTGGGTCTCTCTACGTCAGATACGGCTAATTTACCGCTTCTTAGTATCATACAACGAAGAAAAAGCCTTAATTTAAAATTATTTAAGTTTTATATTGCACTAGTCCCACCGGGTGTGCCAATTTGTTCGCTGTTGATCTTGGCAAACAATCTCTGGTTTACCAGAATGGTGAAGTCTGGGTTACTTGCAGGATTAACCAAACAAATCCTAGGACGTCGGGCGAAAACTTAAATCAACGTGATAATTTTAAGTCAAGGGTGATATCTTGGTGTTTGGTTTTATGTATTAAGTCTTTTAGAATGAAAGATTTCAACTAACTCTAGATAAAAGTCTGAGATAAAAGAAAATGACTTTGAAAAGAACTTTAAAGTAAAATGGCGAAGGAAACATAAAGATGCTGGTAATGTAAAGAAATTGGTAAAAAGACTTTGATTGATAAAGAAATTGAAAGATGGTGTTTACACGTACATTTTTCCGGATAACTCTTTTCTCTCACACGGGTACTTTGAGTAATTGCAGGAAGTTTTGTACAAGTTTTTCACACTGAATTCTAATAATAACTATCTTATTTATAGAAAAACAAAATAACTGCTATTAATGACTAAATCCTAAAATTTCGACATCTGGCCTTCTGCATGTCTCCCTTTCGCCAGGTGCTTCCACGCGTCTTCTGCCAAACGTTATAATTCTCTTGAATTTGAATCTTTAAGTTATGTCGAACCAACGCGTCCTTTCAGACTTGTCGAATTGTCGAACTATCACAAGGTTCTTCATACTTGTCAAAACCTTTTCCATTTGCAGAAATCTTTACTTGACGAAATGTCGAAACGCTGCCCCGCCGAAATGTCGAAGAATGTTGAAGAATATCTCCCAAGTAGATATACTCTTTCAGTTGTGCTTCTTTTGGCATGTACCTCCACTTGTCGAAAACAACTCTTTATGTGTTGAACTCATGGCGTCGAAAATACGCATATACACAAAGCGAGACCTAAAAGCTAACATCTTGTGGATAACCACATATAGGATGGGTAATTGACAACTACCCATTGTATAACATGACCCCGGACCCCCAATCTCTTTTAAAGCGTTTGTTCAGTTAAACATTCGCGTGCAAGGTTAGTTTTAGATACCTTCCATTTCCCTTCCAGCTTCATGGGATAAATAAGAAATCAGAAAGTAGCACCCTTTCTCCTCGAGGAGAAAACCCAAATTTCAGCGATAAGGTGGTCACGTCACCGCAAAAATCGCTCGCTACAGTAAAATGGCGACTCTGCTGGGGAGTCACTGTATGATCTATTTTACCTTAGTCATCATCGTCCCCATTTTCCAACAGGAAAATGGCGACTCTACTGGGGAGTCATTGTCTGTATAGGAATAGGATTATAGAGGTCTAAGATGTTAAGACAAATATATATATCGCTTTTCCTAATGGATATCCGTGTTTATTTTTCTGCTAATGGGACTGCGAGTGATGTCGCATCTGGAAAGATTGAGTATACGCCTAAGATAAGTGATGGCACTAGACGGGTAATCTTACAGGGAGTGACTCCCAAATAAGAGGTTCCGGTCGACCATCGAATCAGTGGAGATGCCCTTTGCAGATTCAATGCCTATACGACTTCGGTTGTTGAAAGCAGATTGTTCGATTGGGTTATCTGAGAAGCTGAGGATTTTAGTAGACTGAAACCTTCTTACTATTTTGTAGTGCGGAAGCTATCGGAAATAGTTGTCACGCGATACTACCCTCATTTGAGATTACTCTAAGATACATCAGCTCGCTCTGGTGATTCCAGCCTGCTGTTGTTATCCTAAGAGGGGTCAATGATTTTGAGGACAAGTACAAAAAACCACCAGTATAAACCTTTGGGGATGGGTAGAGCCATGACTTCATGACACCGAACCATTGACCCCATGTTTTTTCTATGTTTTTGTGTGCTGCATTCGTGCATTTATTTCATTAAAAAACATTAAACAAAGAAAAATTTCTCTTCTAGTCTCTTTTTTCAAATTAAACAAAGACAATGGTTGCAAATGTCAGAGAAAAAGATTGCATTATGGATTTCGGTAGAAGGAAGACTCACAAGTACATCTTCAAGGTTCCAAAACTAGAGGATTTGAGAGGTTTGGCGAGGATGATCACTAACTCTGATGCTTTCAGAGCCAAGTACGGAGGACTGCTGTCTCTGTTAAGGGTCCATGTAATTGAAGGAGTACTGGCTACGCTCATTCAGTTTTATGATCCGGTCTATCACTGTTTCACATTCCTGGATTATCAACTAGCACCAACACTGGAGGAGTACTCTCACCTGACTGATTTACATATTACTGATCAAGCTCCCTTTTCTGGACTGGAAGAAATTCCAAAGGATCAGACCATTGCAAGAGTAATTTATTTGGACGAGTCAGAAGTCCGAACTCACATGACCACTAAGGGTGGAATCCACGGTTTGCCAGCCCAGTTTTTGATAAAGAAAGCCCTGTACTTTGCTAGTATAGGGAACGTGGCCGCTTTCGAGAGCACCTTTGTTTTGCTCACCTACGGGTTATTTTTGTTTCCCAACATCGATAACTTCGTAGATATCAATGCCATTAAGATTTTTCTGATTGGAAACCCTGTACCGACCTTGCTCGTAGATGCTTATCATTCTGTACATTTAAGGAATTTGTACAACGGAGGAATGGTCACCTGCTGTGTACCCCTGCTATACAAATGGTTCATTTCCCACTTACCCAAGTCTGCTGCATTTTGGGATCCTAAGAATACTTTACGTTGGTCGCAGAGGATCATGTCTCTTACTAACTCTGACATCGAATTGTACAATCGAATCTATGACGGGATCAGAATCATTGATCGTTGTGGAAACTTCCCTAATGTACCCCTCATAGGAACTAAAGGAGGAATCAACTATCATCTAATTTTAGTTCGTCGTCAATTCGGATACCCGATGAGGCATGTCCCACGTAATGCTCATCTGGAAGGTCTTTTTTTCAAGGAAGGAGAAAATGACAGAGCACTAAAGACATAAATAGTGCATGCCTGGAAACATGTTCACAGGAAAGGAAGAGAGTCTCTAGGAAAACCAGATTGTGTCTCGGTGGAATCTTATCTTCACTGGGTACAAACTAGAGCTCTCAAACTGAGGATGCCTTACCCTCGTCAGGAAGTTCTTCCGTTAAAGGAATCTTCCCTTTATTTTATGTCTGATACGGAAAAACTTCAGGTTACTCTCAACAGAGTTCAACAGGAGAAGAAGTCTTGGAAGAACAAGTACCGTATTCTCAATGTCGAGTGTAAGAAAATACAGCAACTATTAAAAGAAAAAGACACTCTGATCGAGATTTTAGAACAACATGCTGTAGAAAATCAGGAAGACCAAAGGAATTTACTCGCTCCTTTCACTTGGCAAAGGAATGACAACCCGACAACGGCTCGAGAGCCCCGGTCAAAGAAAAGGAAAATACTAGAACTAGCACCTGAGCCCTCCTCAGAGAGGACTCATGATCCATTAGCTTAGACATTTCCTTTTACAGCACTATGTAAATTACTGTATTTCCATTTCCGCAATCTTTGAATTCAATAAAACGGGGTTTCCCCACTGTTTGATATTTGCAATACAATTGTTGAAGTTTATTTTGATTAAACAAAAAAATATATAATTAATATAATCATTGCATATCATTCATCATTCTCATGAAATGCATTCTTCTTCTCTGCGAATCTCACGTTTGTGTCTCGATTCTAGAGTCAAATTGTCTCATTCGTACAATACTCGGGCCAGTCAATAAAAGAAAATGAATGATCTCGAGGAAGAGAACAGAGAGTTGAGAGAAGAACTCGACGCTCTGAAAGAGGATTTGAGAAAGCTTCACAACGATATACAAGCTCTGGCAGCAGCCCAGATGCAACAACAACGGACTGTGATCTCAGAGATCACATCGACACCCATAGTGGAAAAGTATGATCCTCGATATACCATGCCTAAAGATCGTCCCTGGGGCATGCCACTCAACTATATCCCAGAAGGATATATTCCGCCGATCACTGAAGATCTGGAAACTGCAGCAGGAACCGCTGGGCCTGAAGGTTACAAACTTCAGGAAAGCGAAGATGTCAGGGGCATGACAGCAAATCCTAAAGGTTACAAACTTCGGGAGAGGGAAGTACCCCGAGTAAGTGCCATAATGACTATACCACAACCCATGGTACACACTGTCCCGGAAGGGCAGATTCCACAGATACCGTCTGGTGGAAACGAAAGTATGTTCGACAGAATGAATGGGTTCCAGGAACAATTCATGGAGATGCAGAAGGAGCTGCAAGCCATTCGCGGTCAGGATCTATTTGGAAAGGACGCCGTAGGCCTTTGTTTGGTCCCCAATGTGAAAGTTCCGCACAAATTCAAGGTGCCCGAATTTGAAAAATATAAGGGTAACTCTTGCCCTCAAAGTCATCTGGTGATGTACGCTCGGAGAATGTCAACTCAGACAGAGAACCAACAGCTGCTGATCCACTATTTCCAAGATAGTTTAGCCGGTGCCGCACTCAAATGGTACATGGGTTTGAACCGCACTAAGATCGTCACTTTCAGAGATCTTGGTGCTGCCTTCGTTCAACAATATAAGTATAACCTAGACATGGCAACCGACCGAGATCAACTCAGAGCCATGTCGCAGAAGGATAAGGAAACCTTCAAGGAGTACGCTCAGAGATGGCGTGAAATTTCTGCCCAAATTTGTCCACCTCTTGAGGAAAAAGAGATGACAAAGATCTTTTTGAAAACCTTGAGCTCATTTTACTACGACAGAATGGTCGCCAGTGCGCCCAGTGACTTCACTAAAATGGTAGGCATGGGAGTTCGTCTTGAAGAAGCAGTTCGAGAAGGACGTCTGGTCAAAGACGCTGGACTATCAAGCAGTACCAAAAGATACGATAGTACTTTCCCTAAGAAAAAAGAGCAAGATATTGGTAATATCTCTCTCGGAAATCAAAGGCGACAATACCAACCAGTAGCAGCTGTAACTCCTGCTATCAACCCTACGCCTGTTCCAACGTATCAACCTCAGGTTGCTCAGAGCCAACCGAATCAACAATAATATCAGCAAAGGACACAACAGCCTCTTAAACAGGCTCGTCCTCCGTACAACAATAACCGTACAACTCGACCACCAGGGTTCGACCCTATACCAATGTTGTACGCAGAACTATTTCCATTATTACTTGTCAAGGGGCACGTCCAAACCAGGGCTCCTCTTACAATTCCGGAAAATCCTCCTTTTTGGTTCAAAGCGGATCAAACTTGCCCTTACCATCAAGGAGGACCGGGACATAACATAGAAAACTGTCTCAACTTCAAATTCGATGTACAAAAGCTTGTTAGGAGCAGGGTCTTATCCTTCAAGGATACAAATCCTAATGTTCAGACAAACTCGCTGCCTCAACACGAGAAAGCTGCGGTAAATTTGATAGAGGGAGAATCTAACCACAACTATCAAATTCATGATGTACTCTTGTTAAGGGCCAACCTGGTCAAAATGCATCATAGACAGAGCGGATATGGGTATGTACCATCTCATAATTATCACCAGTGTGATATCTACTCTAAAAACAATCAAGGATGTTCTGTGGTGTAATCAGCTCTACAGGAACAGTTGGATCTCGGATGGATCCAGGATCACCGAATTCGTGAAGTCAACATGACTTATACAAATTCTAACATCATTCAGAACCACAACATTCTGGCAATGAATGTCAACTTGGTGGCAATGCACTCAAGGCAAAGCCAACATCATAATCTACCTCGACACGATTATGATTCCTATCTGATCTGCTCGGTAAACAATCAAGGATGCTCTTTTATATAAGAGACCCTCCAGCATCAGATGGATCTTGGATGGATTCAGGATTACCGCGATAGAAATCAGTATCAAGTGAATATGATTCAAATCTTTAATATTTGTTTGATGAATACCAGCTTGGTAGAGTTACATGCTAAGCAAGTCCGGCTCGATTTTCTGACTTCGCATAATTATCAGAACTGTAAGGGATGTCGCGAGAGCGACCAAGGATGCGCTCTCGTTCAAAGAACTTTGCAACACTTGTTAAACCACTGGTGGCTTTCGATCTATTTAGACGAAGACACACAATAAGTCAGTATGATTAATAGGAACCCTACTAGGTATCAAAGTCAGGATGTTCGATCAATGGAAACAGACCTAGTGAGGTTACACTGCATACAGAGCAGACGTAACCGGGTGCCACCACACAACTATGAATGCTGTAGAGTTTGCTCTGAAGATAATCAAGGATGTTACCTCGTGCGAGCAACCCTTCAGGGTTAGTTGGACCCCAAAGAGATTCGACCGTGTCCAAGTTCTGGGTCAACCAATTCGATGCCAGACTTTGTCGCTGATCAAATCAAAGATGTTGTCGTAATCTCTAATCATAATAGGACCAAAGATGTTTGTACCATCATCCCTTTACTTGAAGAATCGAAAGTTCCCAACCAGGAACTTATTGAAATTACTTATAATGGTCAGAAGAACCAGAAGGCTCCTATAGTTATGTATCTACCAGGACCGTTACCGTATGAATCAACTAAGGCTATCCCTTACAAATACGGTGCAACAACAATTGAGAATGGAAAGAAAACTCCATTACCCTCCGTCGTGAATATTGCAGACATTAGCCGAGTAACACGGAGCGGTCGAATCTTCAACTGAGGAGTTGGAGAACCTACCAGAGAAAAGGAACCTCAGACAAAAGTTCCTGATAAACCAGTCGGTCAATCCAGTGATCCCGACCTTTCAAAGAACAACGATGAGATGCTGAAGCTCATCTAGAAGAGTGAGTACAACATTGTTGATCAGTTGTTGCAAACTCCTTCAAAAATCTCAGTGCTATCACTTTTACTCAGTTCCGAAGCTCACAGGGAAGCTCTACAGAAAGTCTTAGAGCAGGCCTTTGTGGAACAAGATGTGTCAACTTGGGGTTTAGTGATGAGGAACTGCCAGAAGAAGGCAAAAGTCATAACATGGCACTCAATATCACTGTTAACTGCCAGGACGATGCTTTAACCGGCGTACTGGTAGACACCAGATCAACTCTAAACGTGATGCCAAAGTCCACTCTAATGCGACTATCATTCAAAAGACCTCTGATGAGAGGCAGTGAGGTCACTGTCAAAGCATTTGACGGATCCCGAAAAATAGTTATCAGCGAAGTCGGTCTTCCCAAAACTATCGGTCCTCACACTTTCCAAGTCACTTTCCAGGTCATGGACATCTGAGCAACATACAGTTGTTTGTTGGGAAGACCTTGGATACACGAGGCTGGGGCAGTCACTTCGACGCTTCACCAAAAGCTGAAGTTTGTCAAGAATGACCAACTCGTCACAGTCTGTGGAGAGCAAGCCTTAATCGTGTGTAACTTATCGTCATCCATTTATGTGGAACCGGAAGAGGTTGTTGGAACCTAGTTCCAAGCACTTTCGGTGAGCAACGACAATCAATCCGAAGGAGGAACGTCAATATCCTCGTACAAAGATGCTATCAAAGTAATTAAAAATAACAATGCAAAGGGATGGAGACATATTGTCATTCCTACTGATAACAAAATAAAGAAGGGTCTTGGTTTTTCTTCAACCTGTACCCAGACTGCTACTAATGATGAGAGTCTTCATCCCATTCAAAATTTCTTCCGCGGTGGAGGTTTCCTTCACCCAGTGTCTCAAGAAGTACATACCATCAACGAGGGAGATTCCTCTGATACAGATGAAGAATGGAAGTCCTATCTCAACGAGAACGTTTATATGCCTCAGGAAGAAGCGCCTACACCATTCTGTTTCCCCACGCAGGGTCCAATATATATACCGAGGTCAGATGTCGAAATGATATATGGAGATTGTGATCCAGAAGGATGTCGTGCTCCACCCAACTCATTAGAGGAGGACACTCTAATGAAATACCACTTTGACCACGACTATTATGGCCCAATGGATGACCTGCCTATCTGGCAGCCGTACCCAGGAGACTCAGGACAAAAGAGTCAGCCGAACGATGCATATCAGTTGAGCATCATTGAAAAGAATACCTGTGTCCCTACCATGTCATGGGATCAACACTTAGGGCATTCTGAAAATATCCAGCATGACGATGAATTTGCAAAACTAACAAGACTAGAATTCATCAACTATGCTTTTCTCGAGGTCAACGTCATCGAAAGGGATGACTCCTCCAGTTCCAAAGAAGTGTGGGACACCTTAGGACAACCAAGTGTGAAGTACGACTACTTGGTCAAGTACACCACTCCGGAAAGCTCTCGTATCAGGCTCGGAGACATCCAGCCCACTGGATGGGGAGATATACCTAAGAGTACAAACATTGTGCAAGATACAGCTGAGGAATCCTCCTACGACATCTCTGCCTGGGAGATAGATTCCAATGATCCTGCTTTACCAGAAATTAGCGTTATTTCTAAAAACAAATCAAGAAGGAAAGTACCAGACTTTGTGATTCACCGAGGAGTTCGCCGCCAATGGGTTGCTGTCAACGTTCCGAAAGTTGTTCATAAGTCGAAGTAATTGCCGTCTTTATCTTAACCTTTCACCCTGCCCAGGTGAAACAGATGTTTTGATAGGGCTCACTTTCTGTAAATGTCCCTCTTCGCCTTGCCCAAAGCGACAGAGTTTTATTTTATAGGGTTGTAGTTTCAAGAATCGACAAGATCATAAATAAAATAAACGTCGTTCTGTAATTTTCGCATTTATTGTTGTTTTCTCTTTTCACTTTTCAGAAAATGGTAATTCTAAAAAACAACTCAAATAATAAAAACAAGCAGTTTTCAGAAAATACACTGCACACACTCTTGCATTCTCTCTATCTCTTCTAAAAACAACTCATCACGTCATGCAGATTGCTTGTTTTAAACCCCATTGAAACATACGATCCAATGCCTTCTCCCAACTTTGAATTCCCGGTATTTGAGGCTGAAGAAGAAGATGACAAAGAAATTCCAGAAGAGATCTCCCGATTACTCAGACAAGAGGAAATGTCCATTAAACCTCACAAAGAGCCGTTGGAAATGGTCAACTTGGGCTCAGAGGAAGAGAGAAAAGAAGTCAATATTAGAGCCCTGCTCAGTCCAACTGTTAAAGAAAGTTTGACAAAGCTTCTCAAAGAGTTTCTCGATGTATTCGCTTGGTCCTATTAGGACATGCCAGGGTTGGATACCAGCATCGTGGAACATCATCTACCGTTAAGATCAGAATGTCCGCCAGTGAAACAAAGACTAAGACGGACTCATCCAGACATGGCCATCAAAATCAAAGAGGAAGTACATAAACAAATTAACACAGGTTTCCTCGCCACATCAGAATATCCTCAATGGTTAGCCAATATAGTACCAGTTCCAAAAAAGGACGAAAAGGTCAGAATGTGTGTAGACTACAGGGACCTGAACAAAGCAAGTCCGAAGGACGACTTTCCCTTACTGCACATTGATATGCTGGTAGACAGTACAACAAAGTTCAAAGTATTCTCCTTTATGGATGGATTCTCGGGCTATAATCAAATCAAAATGGCGCCGAAAGATATGGAGAAAACTTTCTTCATCACCCCATGGGGCACTTTTTGCTACAAGGTAATGTCGTTCGATTTAAAGAACGCCGGGGCAACCTATCAAAGGGCCATGACTACTCTGTTTCATAACATGATACACAAAGAAATCGAGGTATATGTCGATGATATGATTGCCAAATCTAAGACGGAAGAGAAACATATAACCCACCTGTCAAAACTATTTGAGCGATTAAGAAAGTACAAACTCCGCTTGAATCCCAACAAATGCACATTCGGTGTCCGTTCAGGGAAACTGCTAGGGTTCATGTCAGCCAGAAAGGAATTGAGGTTGATCCTGACAAGGTCAAGGACATTCAAGAAATGCCTTCTCCAAAGACTGAGAAACAAGTCAGGGGATTCCTGGGGCGTTTGAATTACATTTCTAGATTTATATTCCTCATGACCACAACATGTGCGCCGATTTTCAAATTACTCAAAAAGAATCAGGACTACGTTTGAACAGAAGATTACCAAACCGCCTTCGACAGTATCAAGGAATACATGTTGAACCCACTGATTCTATCACCTGCAATGGAAGGAAGACCACTGATCATTTACTTAACAGTCTTGGAAGACTCTATGGGTTGTGTACTTGGCCAACAAGACGAAACAAAAGGGAAAGAGTCTGCTATTTACTATTTGAGCAAGAAATTCACCGACTGCGAGACTCGGTACACTATGCTTGAGAAAACTTGTTGCGCTTTGGCTTGTGCAGCCAAACGTCTTCGCCAATATATGATTCGTCACACTACTTGGTTAATCTCCGAAATGGATCCAATCAAGTATGTCTTTGAAAAACCTGCTCTCACGGGAAGGATAGCCCGTTGGCAGATGTTGTTATCAGAATACGACATCGAGTACCATGCTCTGAAAGCCGTCAAATTAAGTATTTTAGCCGATCATTTGGCTCATCAACCGATTGATGATCGAGAATCAGTCAGATTTGACTTCCCAGATGAAAATGTCATGTATTTAAAAATAAAAGATTGCGATGAACCGCTACCCAGTGAAGGGCCAGAACCAGGTTACCAATGGGGACTAATCTTTGACGGAGCTGTCAATCATTACGGAAACAGAATTGGGGCAATCATCATAACACCTCAGGGTACCCATATTCCTTTCACCGCCCGACTGACATTCAAGTGTACAAACAACGAGGCCGAATACGAAGCTTGTATCATGGGTCTCGAAGAAGCGATTGATTTAAGGATCAAGACCTTGGATGTATATGGCGACTCAACCCTGGTTATCAATCAGATCAAAGGAGATTGGAACACATACCAATCAGGATTGATTCCTTACAAAGACTATGCGAGAAGGTTGTTACCATTCTTCAACAGAATCGAGTTTCATCATATCCCTCGTGAGGAGAATCATATGGCTGATGCGTTAGCCACTCTCTCTTCCATGATTAGTGTAGGTCAATGGAATGACATACCTAAGATTGACATAATGTGCCTTGAGCGGCCCGCTTACATCTTCACGATCGAAGCAGTCATAGACGAAAAACCTTGGTATCACGATATCAAATGCTACCTTCAGAAACAAGAGTACCCACCTGGGGCATCTAGAAAAGACAGAAAGACCCTCAGAAGACTGGCTGGAAACTTCTTCCTGAGCGGTGATACACTTTATAAGAGAAACTTTGACATGGTCTTGCTCCGATGTGTAGACAGACCAGAAGCAAACACGCTGATAAAAGAAATTCATGAAGGATCTTTTGGCACTCATGTCAACGGACACACGATGGCGAGAAAAATTATGAGAGCAGGGTACTACTGGTTGACCATGGAATCCGATTGCTACAAGTACATGAGGAGATGTCACAAGTGTCAGATATACTCAGATAAAATCCATGTACCGCCAGCGTATCTCAAAGTTCTCTCTTCCCCATGGCCTTTTTCCATATGGGGAATCGACATGATTGGCATGATCGAACCCAAAGCTTCAAACGGACATCGGTTCATCCTGGTAGCCATTGACTACTTCACCAAGTGGGTTGAAGCAGCATTATACACCAATGTAACCCGACAAATGGCGGTCCGAATTATCAAAAACAATATCATCTGCCATTATGGTGTTCCAAACCAGATCATTACGGATAATGGATCCAACTTGAACAATAAAATGATGGAAGAGTTGTTCGCTGAGTTCAAGATCAAACACCATAACTCATCTCCCTACCGACCCCAGATGAACGGAGCAGTAGAAGCGGCTAACAAAAACATCAAGAAGATTGTTCAAAAGATGGTTATTACCTACAAAGACTGGCACGAGATGCTACCGTTTGCTCTTCACGGTTATCGCACATCTGTCCGCACTTTAACAGGGGCAACCCCTTTCTCTCTAGTATATGGCATGGAGGCAGTGCTCCCCATAGAAGTAGAGATCCCATCAATTTGGGTATTGATGGAAGCTAAGCTAACAGAAGCTGAATAGTGTCAAAGTCGACACGACGAGCTGAATCTGATAGAAGAAAAGCGAATAACGACACTATGCCATGGTTAGTTGTATCAACAAAGGATAAAGAAGGCGTTTGACAAAAAGGTCCGACCTCGCGTCTTCAGAAAAGGAGACCTTGTGCTCAAGATGATACAATCATTTCTCACTGATTCCCGGGGCAAATGGACCCCGAATTATGAAGGCCCCTACGTGGTCAAGAAAGCCTTCTCAGGCAGCGCCTTGAGGCCCGCAACCATGGATGGAGAGGAATTTGCCTACCCCACAAATGTTGACGTAGTCAAGAAATACTTCGCCTAAATAAATAAAAAAACGTCTCGGTGGATTGAAAACTCGAAAGGGCGGTCCAGGCAAAAATTAGAGACATAATCAAAATTCATCCCGGTGGATTGGAAATATCAAAGTACAATCTAGGCAAAAATTAGGGATTCATGGCAAGTAACTACGTCCAACAAAGGGGCAAATCCCTCAGCAGTCATGCCATCCATTAGAGAAAATTTAAGTCAGGGTCATCTTCGACAGAAGCTCAAGATGCCCGGAATTCAAAGTTGGTAGAAGGACATCGGTCATTATGTTTCAATGTAGCCCTTTTCCCTTAAATTACCATTTTCTAACTTTGTAAATACTCCATGGAATCACGCGTTTGGCTGATTTCCATCCTAGCAATAGAATTTGAGCCCTAGTGCTTTTGTTTGTAATTCTAATTTGTTTTAGCTTTACGGAATGATGTTTTTAATATGATCAACGGTTCTTGAAATAAAACAAAAATGAATTTAATTATCAAACTTTTTCTGCTTTTAAATAAAGATGGCAATTTCTTTTGACTGTTGAACATCGAAAGAACATCGATCGTTTCTCCATAAGCAATTGAGCTTTAAGGTGCCGAATCAAAGTACTTTTTCTAAACCAGTACACCGGAATGAAGGATCAACTATGTCGGATGCGAACATTCCATCTGACACCCCCGACAGAGTTCTTATCTCCTAAGCCCGACCAACGATTGTTCCCCACATGGACTATCTTTCCTAAGCAAGGCAGAATTGCTATCTGGAACAAAGGGTACTTTTCATCCCCCGCAGTGGCCGAGTATCCAATCGTGTTCATCCACTAGTCTGTATGTCGCGTCAGTTTGGTCAGCATATACATACATACATCATGCATTATTGATTTACATTCATAATCATATTGCATCACTATCACTCTAGTCGATCTTACTCCCTGGTGATAAAAGTCCTCTCAATCAAGTTGTCAGTTATTTTCTCGTCAGGAAACGCCTCATCTGAGCGATCTCTCCTCCAGTTTATTTCTAGGATGGAGAAGGCCCTTGACCACTTTGATAACTTAAACCTCTGAAAAATAAGAAAACTTTTGACAAACGTCACTCTTCGCCATTGAAGATGATATCTTCGCTTTCCCGGGTTAAGGAAAATCCCAGAGAAAGCCTCTCAACCAAAGACTCTCAGAAACACATTGATTCTTCTCTCCAGAAAATCAATGTTAATGAAGTCAGCAACACCTCGAGATTGGGGTACATTGTATGACATTTCTCTGAGAAGGTCTCAAAGAAAAGTATGATGTAATATCCCCAAGCAAAAAGTAGTCTCTCAAGAGACTCGTTTTCCCCAGTAGAGCAGACAAATGGCGTCTCCTACCAGAGAAGTTTGAACACCTCTACAGCTCAGACCAATGGGTTCCCCAGCAAGTTTGGCATCAAAACTTTTTCCATCAAATGGCATCTCCCCAGGAAAATTCGGCGAGAAGTTTGAGGAAAACCGCTACGAATAGCGTCCCTTGTCAAGAAAGTTTATTGATAAAAGAAATCGAGACCAGATCCTTGGTAGGAAACCAGGATCGAGGGGAAGTTTATATCAGAAACTGAGACCAGTTCCATGGCTGAAGACCAGGATCGAGGGGAGGTTTAGTCCAAAAGAAAACTGAGACCAGTTCCTTGGTAGGAAACCAGAATCGAGGGGAAGTTTATATCAGAAACTGAGACCATTTCCTTGGTAGGAAACCAGAATCGAGGGGAAGTTTACATCAGAAACTGAGACCAGTTCCTTGGTAGGTGTCGCTCCCGGGATTTTCATCCAAGTACAAACGCGAAAATGGCGCAGAAACATAGTCGCCAGCAATGTGTATTTATCCCAAGGGAGGGAAAGGAAACACTGCGTAAACCTGAGGGAAGGAAAAAGCATGGTCATCGCGACCAAGAGAAATGGGTAAGGGAGTCGGTTACGCGAGGGGAAAGTATTAGCACCCCCACGCGTCCATCGTACTCGATGGGATCCACGCTTGTTTTCTAAATCTAAGGGTGAGTCATCTAAAGCCTACTGCTCAACAGAAATAGAAAACTAAAAGGGAAAAAAGAGACTCGATAGGACATCGCTGCCCTAGGCCTACGTATTCCCTCGTGCAATGGGAAATTCAGAGTCAACGTAGTTCGGAAGACTACAGACTAATGGGGGAAGGTTGCTTGCCGAGATATTGCATCTCGTGCCTACGTATCCTCAATCGGACGAGAAAGAGGAAATCAGAGCAGACGTAGTTTGACGTACGAGTCGAAAAAGAGGGAAGGGTGCTCGCCAAGATATCGCATCTTATTCCTATGTGTCCTTAATTGGACGGGAGAGAGGAAGTCAGAGCAGTCGTAGTTCGACGAACGAGTCAAAAAGTGGAAAGTGTGCTCGTCGAGATATCGCATCTCGTGCCTACGTATCCTCAATCGTACGAGAGAGAGGAATCAGAGCAAGCGTAGTTTATGGTAATGACCACAACATAACAAAAACAAACAAGCTCGAGGAGTATCCACATCGCTCGAGTAGCACACATCTGACTGTGGATTCATGTCATCACAGTGGCAAAGGGAGATTCCTAGCAACAATATCATATCATCGAAGCAGGACAAAGCAACAGTGACACCTAGCCACGATATCAATTCATCGGGCAGGATGAGGAGGCAAAGCGACGACATCTGTAACGCCCCATTTTGTCTTATTTATTTAATTGAGTCGATTTAATTATTTTCGTTTTATATTATTTTATTATTGACTTTTATTTGACAATATATTATTTTTCATTGTTGTTTATGTTTTATCGCATTTTGAGAGCGTTTGCGAGATATTTGAGTTGAGGGGTATTTTGGTCTTTTGCTTGGGTAAGTTTTATGTTTTTATTTAAATAGAAAGAAAAGAGAGAAAAGATAGTAAGGAAAAGAAAAAGAAAGAAAAGAGAAGAGAAGAGAAAAGAGAAGGAAAAACGTGGGAAAGGAGAGAAGAAGAGAAAGAGGAAAATCGAAGAATCTCCGTTTCAAGCGTGAATAATCGGGTAAGGGTGAGAAGTTTTGATTATATTTCGATTGTATATGTATATGTATGTGTTGTTTGTGTTTGTTTGGTTGAAATATATACTTTTTCTTATTGGTTGGATTGAAGAACAAATGTGTAGAATCGATGTTTTAACGGTTAGAATTTGGAATAGATTGTGTAGAATAGTCGAGTAATGTTTGGGTTTAATCGGGAATACTCGTTGGTATGATTTATGGAGTTTTGGATTGAGTTACATAGTTTGTGAGAGTTAGGGCATTAATTATGAAATGGTGAGAAATCGATGTTTTCACGGTTGGAATGGGGAATAAATTGCGTAGTATAGTCGGGTGATGATATGATTTACTCGGGTAAACTTGTTGGTATGTTCCCATAGGTGTTGATTGAGTGTTGGGGTGTGAATGTATTGATAAAACTATGTTTCAAAATATTTCAAAACTGGAAAATGTGTTGGATGGCTTTTTAATGGTGAAAATATTGTATTATGTTGAATTCTGAGATCGCAACTTTTTACGGAATCGAAATCGGAGGTCCGGAAGGCATTTAACGATCGAAAACTGAGTTTTTAGCAAAATCTGCGCATTCATGCGCTAACCCCCAGAATTATGCGTTAACCCCCAGGTTTATGCGCTAACCCGGGCGAAATTTCCAGGATCATGCGCTGACCCCCAGCCTCATGCGTCGACGCATGATCACACAATTCTCCAAAATGTCCGATTTTGTTTTCTTCATAACTTTTGAACCGTAAGTTCATTTTGGTCCCCGTTCGAAGCGTTGGAAAGCTAATGAAATATTATTTCTATTAAAAATGGTTTGGAGGGTAAAAGATGATTTAATTAATTTGTGTTTTTGAAAAATAGTCGGGTTGTCGGGTTTTTATCGCGTTAATTGTGTGCGATTGATGTGTTATCATGCTATATGCCTTTGATATGTAATGTGTAGCTTGTGTGCTGTTATGTGATGTGACTATACATGATGGAATGTTGTGATGATGGGTTGTGGCCTTATGGAAAATATGTGCATTGTTTTGGATTAGACTTCGATGTGTGATTAATGATGTTGTTGTGTGGTAAAATACATTGTTTGATTGAATGTCAATGTATGTTGTTATGATGTGTTGTGGGTAGCCTTTGTGGTGTGAATCCCTTGTGAAAGTAATTGTGATTGTATGATTGTTGTGGTTTGTGGTTTGTGATGATATGCATTGTTTATGTGAAATTTCAATGTATGTTGTTTGGTGGCCTTTATGGTTTGAAATGCATTGTTTGAATTGATTTGCAATGCATGAATGTGATGAGGTTGATTAATTCATATGGTTGAATTGTGAATGTATGGAATTGATGAGTTGAAATATATGCATGATTATGGTTGCATATATGTGTGAAGATGCATTTGAATGTCATGAGTCATTGTATGCCAAGCATCATGATATGCATTCTTGTGACGTCCTGAGTGACGGATTGATTCCAGAGGGAATCTGCTATAACATCGTGCGCCTTAAAAATAAGAGGTATGAATCGCCTTAAAAATAAGAGTACCGAAAGCAATGGTTATAGACGATCGTGTGCCCATGTGGGGTGTGAGCGATCGGATCGTGAGCCTTAAAAATAAGAGGTATGAATTGCCTTAAAAATAAGAGGACCGAAAGCGATCCATAAACGTCATGCGCCTTATACAAAGAGGACCGAAAGCCACGGGGAACATCGTATGCCCGATGGGGAGTTGCACTAAGTAACGAGCGATGATTCCAGCAGAGTTCCTAAGTGAACTAGTGATGAGAAATGTTGGAAGTCGGTACCGCAATGGCATTTGCATAGAGTCGTTGTGTCGGTCTTTGTGCATTTGCATAAATCATGGATACATTATGTGTGGAAAATCATGATTTGATTGATTATGTGTGAGAATTGTGAATGGATGCATTATGTGTGGAAAATCATGATTTGATTGATTATGTGTGGAAATTGTGCATCGATTTGTTATGTGTTGAGATTGTGATAGCATTGGTAATTTGGTGTGCATATGTGATAAATGCATTGGTTGTGGATAATATGTTTTATGCATAGACATAAGCTATGCGATGTGTGATGTGTTTCTATATGTGATGACTTAGTATGCTTTATGTGCAAATACGTGATTATGATGGATAATTGATATAGGTTATGTATTTGTGATATGCTATATGTATTGGTGTGTGATAATTATGGTGAGAATAACTATGCATGTGATTTGTTATGTATTTGCATATTATTATGCAATCTTGATTTTAGTTGTTATTTCTCACCCTTCTGCTATGGTTTATTGCTCTATGAGGCAATTACAGATTTGTGTCTGGGAGGCTTTTGTAAAGATTAGTTCTCCACCCTTTTGTCGGTGTCTACTCTGATACGTAGCATAGGAGTCGGGGGAACGCTTGTATTATATATGTATACATTCGTGGAATATAATTTGTATTAGCTATGTATGAGTATTTTGACGTTATAAAATAATTTATTTTGTAAAACAAGTCAGTTATGGATCTTTCCGCTTTATTCCATAATTGAGCTTTCCTTTTATATAGAAAAAGTTTCCCTTTGAGGGTATTCTATTTTGTGCTATGTATAAAAAATAATTGAGCAGGGATTGTGTTTTCTTTTTTTAAGTGTGTCATCCCTGTTTTCTGTCAGAAAAATGATTTTTTATTTACTCTGATTTATATTTGTGCTATTTATTCGCGATGGGAATTGGGGTGTTACATTAGTGGTATCAGGGCAGGTCGGTCTGTCCGGCCGAGTCGTTGAGTCTGTTGGTGTGACAGTTGAATACTGTCGATGTTGTTTGTTCCTTAGTACGTGATATGTGTGGGAAACACTGTTAGTACTTTCTAGTTTTTCTAATCCTTTGTCTTCAGGTGTGAGAATGAGATAAGTGGGGGAGAAGCTGGTACTTCTCCATGTTGCTTCAGGTGTGGAGCGCTGGCTCAATGTGTTGTGAATTGCAAGATTGTAAGTGTTATTTGGACATTGTGGTTCTCGGTTCTAGAAGGAATGCGGAGGTAAAGTTTATGTCAACTAAGGATTGTGCCTGAGGTAGTTTTGTGCACAGGATGTAAGGAATGCTATTATAGTTTGGTAAGGACGGTTTATGCCCCATCATGATTGTCGGCTGTCTATTGACAAATTGAGGAACTGATCACCCTTAATCTCTTGTTGATAGTAGACGGAAATTATGTTGGATGGAATAGGCGTGTCTTTCCGGCTTTGATAGTGTGTGTAATGAATTGTTTGGAATTAAGCAGGTGATTACGGATTGTTTCGATGAGTTGATGAAGATTCTTATACTGGAAGATGAGACGGATTAGAGGCTTTGGTATGTTGGTCCAGTTGGGAAGTTTTGAGAGAGAATGATTGGGCATCGTTAATGGTTGTTCTCAAAGAGAAGAGTGTGAACTCAAATTAGACGAAGGTAAGGATTTGAGTTTGGATCTTCTAGTAAGTAGAAGAACTTTTAGGAAGTGAAACTCAGATTGAAAGAGCGGTTGGAAGATTTACTAGAAAAAGGGATTTGTGAGACCAAGTGTGTTGTCTTAGAGAGCTCTAGTATTGATAGTAATACAAGGAACTGATGATTGAATGGAATAACAAGCATGATGTGTATGAAGGTATTGAGACTATGGAAAGCAAAACTTAGAGTTCTTGTGAGGTTTGGAGTCTTTGGAATTGTAGAGCATCAATGGAAATTTTGAGAGGACCTTTAGGTATGGATGTAATATTTAAGAGTTCTTTTTGGTTGGTTGTTGCTACATGTTGGGATTTAGGGAATTTGGACGGTTAAGAGAAGGACTTGTGAATGGATTACTAACAGTGGAGTAAGGAAACGATTGAGAATAAGTGTCCACTTTCATGGTTAGATAACTGGAATCGTTTGGTTGAGTTAAAGTGAAATTACAATTGTTTGGCACGTTTGTTAAGGATAGTGAATTGTGTGAGTTGAGGCTTTTATCGATTTAAGGTGACTGGTTATGTTTGTTATCATCGGGATAGGCTGTTATTTACTCGGTTAAGCTTGTATGTGAGTAACCAATTACCCAGTGAAAAGTTTTGCAAAAGCTTTAAGAATTTATATCTTTTGGAGTTTGGTTGGGCATTACAATGCACAATGAAGTTGTTTGGTGTTAGTAATGCATCAGGAATGTTTGTGGAGTAGAGGAATCGTATCTTCCATATTTATTTGGATAAGTTCGTAAGGGCTTTGATTGAGAACGTTCGGATCTATTATAAACCCAGAGGAAGAACAGGTAGAGTGTTTGAGATTTGAATTACAAGTGTTGAAAAGAGACGAAGTTTTATGCTAAGTTATTCAAGTGAGAATTTGGGTTGAAAAAGGTTAGTTTCTTGGATACGTTATTTCAGATGAGAGTATGATTATGGATCCCTCAGAAGTAGATGTCGTTCTACATTGAGAGACTCCGAAGTCGGTTAATGAGATTAGAAACTTTTGAGCTCAGTTGGTTGTTACTGCAGGCTATGGAAAACTTTGCTAAGTTCGTACTTCTGTTATCTCAGTTGACGCGCAACGGGTAAGTCGTTTGTTTTGGATGTTCATTGTGAGGAAAGTTTCAGAGAACTGATGTAGAAGTTGTCTACGGCTTCAGTTTTGATTCTGTGTGATCCTGATGAACTGTTTGTGAGGTATTGGGATGTGTCTTTGATGGAGTTTAGTCAGTGTGTTAATGCGAGATGGTAAAGTCGTAGCTTATGCTTTACGACAATTGAGTATTCATAAAAGGATCTATACTATTCTGAATTTGGAATTGGTTGCGGTTGTATTGTGTTGGACAATTTGGGGATATTATCTTTATGGTTCTAGGTTCGAAGTGTTTAGTATTCCCAAGAATATTGAGTACCTGGTTGGTTGGAAGGAATATAGTATGAGACAGCGAGGATGGTTAGAATTAGTGATGAGTTATGAATTTGGCTTGGATTATCCTTCGGGAAAAGTTGATGTCGTGCGTGATAAGTTAAGTCGAAAGTTTTTATACATGTCAGTTTTGATGGTCAGGGAGTTAGAATTATTTGAGCAGTTCAGAGACTTGTGTCTGGTGTGTGAGATAACACAGTGGAGTGTGAGGTTGGGAATATTAACGGTGAACAGTGATTTTTGGCGAATATGAGAAAGAGTTAGACTTTGGACGTGGGATTGATAGTTTTGATGGTTACGAGTAATCAGAGTGCGCAGCGGAAGCGTGATGCTGCACATTTCATATTTGCGTGTGTGACTTGTAAGAGTTCGTAGGTTGAACATTGGAAGCATGTAGGAATGATGAGACCTTTGGACGGTTCAGAATGGCAGTGTTAAGTGAAAGGTTTAAATATTATTCAGGTACTAATATGTAGTTGGGTGTTTTGGTCGTATGTTCGATTGGTGAGTCGTAGCATTGTTGTAATATTGTTGTATGACAAGGATGTTGGATTTTGGTTTTGTTGATGTTGTTGAGACGATGTTGTGTCGTGGGACTTTATGTTCTTGTTTCTGTTGTTACCTCGTTTCCATGGTGATGGTTCGAGTGCGAGTAGCTAATTCATGTGTGGGGAATTAGGGGAGTGTTACCGGTGGTGAGGGTAACGATCTTGTTGTGTTTTGGTTCTAGAGTGAACCTGTGTGTTCGTAACTTGTGTATTCTTTGAGTTGTGAGTGGGTCGTCAAGTACATTGTATGGGCTTTGCATCTTGTCGTTGTAGTTGTCGTCGTGTAGTGTTGTTGTAGTAGTTGTTGTTATCAAGGTGGTTTGTCAGTTGGTGTTATTCGTGGTGTGCTTTTGTTGGCATGTTAGTTTGTTGGTCGGATGCGAGAGTCATATTCCGAGTTGTTCGTCTCAGTTATATTTTCGAGGACGAAAATGTCTAAGTGGGGGAGAGTTGTGACGCCCCATTTTGTCTTATTTATTTAATTGAGTAGATTTAATTATTTTCATTTTATATTATTTTATTATTGACTTTTATTTGACAATATATTATTTTTCATCGTTGTTTATGTTTTATCGCATTTTGAGAGCGTTTGCGAGATATTTGAGCTGAGGGGTATTTTGGTCTTTTGCTTAGGTAAGTTTTATGTTTTTATTTAAATAGAAAGAAAATAGAGAAAAGATAGTAAGGAAAAGAAAAAGAAAGAAAAGAGAAGAGAAGAGAAAAGAGAAGGAAAAACATGGGAAAGGAGAGAAGAGGAGAAAGAGGAAAATCGAAGAATCTCTGTTTCAAGCGTGAATAATCGGGTAAGGGTGAGAAGTTTCGATTATATTTCGATTGTATATGTATGTGTTGTTTGTGTTTGTTTGGTTGAAATATATACTTTTTCTTATTGGTTGGATTGAAGAACAAATGTGTAGAATCGATGTTTTAACGGTTAGAATTTGGAATAGATTGTGTAGAATAGCCGAGTAATGTTTGGGTTTAATCGGGAATACTCGTTGGTATGATTTATGGAGTTTTGAATTGAGTTACATAGTTTGTGAGAGTTAGGGCATTAATGATGAAATGGTGAGAAATCGATGTTTTCACGGCTGGAATGGGGAATAAATTGCGTAGTATAGTCGGGTGATGATATGATATACTCGGGTAAACTTGTTGGTATCTTTCCATAGGTGTTAATTGAGTGTTGGGGTGTGAATGTATTGATAAAACTATGTTTCAAAATATTTCAAAATTGGAAAATGTGTTGGATGGCTTTTTAATGGTGAAAATATTGTAGTATGTTGAATTCTGAGATCGCAGCTTTTTACGGAATCGAAATAGGAGGTCCGAAAGACATTTAACAATCGAAAACTGAGTTTTTAGCAAAATCTGCGCATTCATGCACTAACCCCCAAAATTATGCGCTAAACCCCAGGTTTATGCCCTAACCCGGGAAAAATTTCTAGGATCATGTGCTGACCCCCAGCCTCATGCGTCGACGCATGATCACACAATTTTCCAAAATGTCCGATTTTGTTTTCTTCATAACTTTTGAACCGTAAGTTCGTTTTGGTCCCCGTTCGAAGCATTGGAAAGCTAATGAAATATTATTTCTATTAAAAATGGTTTGGAGGGTAAAAGATGATTTAATTAATTTGTGTTTTTGAAAAATAGTCGGGTTGTCGGGTTTTTATCCCGTTAATTGTGTGCGATTGATGTGTTATCATGCTATATGCCTTTGATATGTAATGTGTAGCTTGTGTGCTGTTATGTGATGTGAATATACATGATGGAATGTTGTGATGATGGGTTGTGGCCTTATGGAAAATATGTGCATTGTTTTGGATTAGACTTCGATGTGTGATTAATGATGTTGTTGTGTGGTAAAATACATTGTTTGATTGAATGTCAATGTATGTTGTTATGATGTGTTGTGGGTAGCCTTTGTGGTGTGAATCCCTTGTGAAAGTAATTGTGATTGTATGATTGTTGTGGTTTGTGGTTTGTGATGATATGCATTGTTTATGTGAAATTTCAATGTATGTTGTTTGGTGGCCTTTATGGTTTGAAATGCATTGTTTGAATTGATTTGCAATGCATGAATGTGATGAGGTTGATTAATTCATATGGTTGAATTGTGAATGTATGGAATTGATGAGTTGAAATATATGCATGATTATGGTTGCATATATGTGTGAAGATGCATTTGAATGTCATGAGTCATTGTATGCCAAGCATCATGATATGCATTCTTGTGACGTCCTGAGTGACGGATTGATTCCAGAGGGAATCTGCTATAACATCGTGCGCCTTAAAAATAAGAGGTATGAATCGCCTTAAAAATAAGAGGACCTAAAGCGATGGTTATAGACGATCGTGTACCCATGTGGGGTGTGAGCGATCGGATCGTGAGCCTTAAAAATAAGAGGTATGAATCGCGTTAAAAATAAGAGGACCAAAAGCGATCCATAAACGTCGCGCGCCTTATACAAAGAGGACCGAAAGCGACGGGGAACATCGTATGCCCGATGGGGAGTTACACTAAGTAACGAGCGATGGTTCCAGCAGAGTTCCTGAGTGAACTAGTGAAGAGAAATGTTGGAAGTCGGTACCGCATGGCATTTGCATAGAGTCGTTGTATCGGTCTCTGTGCATTTGCATAAATCATGGATGCATTATGTGTGGAAAATCATGATTTGATTGATTATGTGTGAGAATTGTGAATGGATGCATTATGTGTGGAAAATCATGATTTGATTGATTATGTGTGGAAATTGTGCATCGATTTGTTATGTGTTGAGATTGTGATAGCATTGGTAATTTGGTGTCCATATGTGATAAATGCATTGGTTGTGGGTAATATGTTTTATGCATAGACATAAGCTATGCGATGTGTTATATGTTTCTATATGTGATGACTTAGTATGCTTTATGTGCAAATACGTGATTATGTTGGATAATTGATATAGGTTATGTATTTGTGACATGCTATATGTATTGGTGTGTGATAATTGTGGTGAGAATAACTATGCATGTGATTTGTTATGTATTTGCATATTATTATGTAATCTTGATTTTATTTGTTATTTCTCACCCTTCTGCTGTGGTTTATTGCTCTATGAGGCAATTGCAGATTTGTGTCTGGGAGGCTTTTGTGAAGATTAGTTCTCCACCCTTTTGTCGGTGTCTGCTCTGATACGTAGCATAGAAGTCGGGGGAACGCTTGTATTATATATGTATACATTCATGGAATATAATTTGTATTAGCTTTGTATGAATATTTTGACGTTATAAAATAATGGCTTAAATAGGTTTTTCGTCCCTGTAAGTTGGCGAGATTTTGGTTTTCGTCCCTGTATCTTTTTTTTTTCGGTTTTAGTCCCTGTATCTTACTTTTTGCTGGTGTTTAGTCCTTACAGAGGTTTCCTGCGGATTTTCTTGCAGATTTTCCTGCGGATTTTCCTGCGAATTTTGGCTTTAGGGACTAAACACCAACAAAAAGTAAGATATAGGGACTAAAACCGAAAAAAAAAAGATACAGGGACGAAAACCAAAATCTCGCCAACTTACAGGGACGAAAAACCTATTTAAGCCTAAAATAATTTATTTTGTAAAACAAGTCAGTTATGGATCTTTCCGCTTTATTCCATAATTGAGCTTTCCTTTTATATGGAAAAAGTTTCCCTTTGAGGGTATTCTATTTTGTGCTATGTATCAAAAATAATTGAGTAGGGATTGTGTTTTCTTTCTTTAAGTGTGACATCCCTGTTTTCTGTCGGAAAAATGAATTTTTATTTACTCTGATTTATATTTATGCTATTTATTCGCGATGAGAATTGGGGTGTTACAACATCACGCCATCGAAGCTTGCAAGCTGTAGGAAATAATGGAGCCTAACCACGATATCATATCATCGGGTAGGACAGAAAGTGCGGGGAAAAGTAAATTGTGCGTACGAGCACAAAGCATCAGCGTCGGTCAACGCGAGCTAAACAAAGTGTGGGGGTCTGATTGCTAAACCCTTCTTCCACTTGACGACTCGATAACAAGAGCGGGGGCACATGTTCAAAGAATCAACGTGTAACGCGAGCTAAGAACGACTCAACAGAATGTGTGGGGACTGATTACAGGTCCCTTTTATCTTGCCTTCTCTGAGGACTTATCAGGGGGAACCGGAATAGGACGCCTCTTTTGAGGTCTTTAGCACAAAAGTAAACAATCACAAACAGATCCTCCTTTGAGGACTTCCAGAATTGCTGTCCAAGTGGCACGGACTTCCAATCCTACTTCTCATGGCATCGAAAGCAGTAAAGTGTGGAATGAGATAAAAGGGAAAAGAATCTATACCAAACAGATAACAATCCGTAGCAAAGGCAAACAAAGTAAGAAATCCGGAATACTTCGAGCAAGCTAACGGAGCAAACAAAGCAAGTCAGAAATCAAATATCCGACATAAGAGTCAAAGCATGGTCGGTGTGAAAATAAATCACAACCGACATGTGATGTGTATCAGACACAACCACACAATCAAACAGTACACCTGCAAGAAACATAATCCAGACAATACGCAAGCAAGTATATACATCTCACAAAGTGAGAGACAAGATAAGTCGCATCAGAAGTGAAGCGGTATTCCACAAATAAAGTGGAATACCAAGCGGATAAGCACTATCATAAACTTCTTGTAAATCCTTGCACAAGCTTAATAAACACGTTAGAAACAACAAGGAAATACAACCGGAGTTTGCACATTCAATTCACAACTAAAAAACAAGTAGAAACAATCAAACGCTAACGAAATGCCTCATAAAAATAAATCCATAATGATCAAATGAGATGAAAACATGATGTGAAATCAAGTGGGCAGTAGCAAATGCATCATCCACAAGCCATAATCAAGCTCAAACCAAACAAGAATAATCACCAAGCATCATACTCAAGACTTGTATCAAAACTATGCAAGTATGCAACAAGATAAGGTTCAAAATGATTCACATGCTTCCGCACAAGTAAAGCCATACAAAAGGTAGATCATGGACCAAGGGCCAAGGCAAATCAGAATCTCAAACATGTTTTATCCATCAAAGAAAGATCACAAAGCAACAAGCAAGTTCATGTCATTCAAGAGCACAAAATTAGGTCAAGATGTGTGCACTAGCAAGCTCAAAACATCATCAAATGAGAGCATCAACCAAAAATAGTAAAATGATTCAATAAAATCCCAAAAAAATGTCCCAAGGTATGTTCATCCATCCAATTAAGCATGTACAAAAGATGGGATCAAATCAAGATCAAGAACATGTTCAACATGGACAAACTAGCCAAGGTATGCAAGCAATCGAGCAAGAAACGAGGGTCCATAAATCTTGGATGGCAAGTCACCCAAAGCAACTCAAACCAACACTATACCAGCATCAAAACACCCTCATATGATGGCCTAAGAGTGGCCAAAAGATCATCCTCAAAAGGTTAAGAAAAATCATAAAAGTCCCTAACCCTAAATGAAGGGTATCCTTGGGAGCTCATCACGAAATTTATTCAAAATAAAATGGAAAAAAGGGATTAAAAATAAAATAAAAATAATGAAAATAAAGTCAACATCTCAATTGACCAGAAAAATGATTCTGTGTATTTTTAAAATGGTTGGAAATATTAAAATGAAAAGCAAAGGGAAAGAAAATAAAAATAAAATAAAATGAAATAGCAAGGCAGGGGGTGTCATAGTAAAGTCAGATTACAAAGGAATCCAGTTCAAAGGCGCATTGGGTTAGAATCAGGGGGTGTGGATATGAAAATACGCTAAGCCCATACCAACTTAAAACTCAGGAAAAAATAACAAAAAGGAGTTTAATGAAACGCAGCGTTTGGTTTAGTGAGGATGACACGCTGGCTCTTTTCAAATGCAGACTGAGCTACCATTGGCTGGTCAACTAGTCAACATTCCAACACGTCAGATGCCGGAGCCCTAGCTCCGATCATCTTCTCCGGGAGACTCGCCGGAGCTCCTGGACGAAACCTCACCAAAAATCACAAACAGGTACACCATTTCGCTCAGAAAGTCATGGTGATTTCAAATCCAACTTCAAAAATCGTTTTAAACATGTTTATCATGGCAAATTGAAGCTCACAAAGAAACGCTCTCAAATGAAAACTTCAACAAACGGAATCACAAACACCACAAACACTGCCTACATCTCTGTAGGACTTCAGAAGAGCTCACCAAACACTTGAATGCTCAATAAAATTAGAAAGAGAGGGTTCATGACTGTTACCTCAGGTGAGCTTCAACTACCAATTTTCCACGTAAAGCAAGGCTCCAAACTCCTTCCTCGGCTTCCTTGATGCTCCAGAAGCAATGATCCAGCAAGAAAAATGGAGAAAGAGTCCTCAAAACTTCAACCCGATAGTAAGCAACTTGTGATATTTTTTCTGATCTTACCCACTGCAGCTTTTGTCTGACTTGTTTCTAGGGTTTGAGATGACTTTATATGATGGGTAAGGAATGTTAATGGGCCTGGAAATAGGATGGAAGATTTGTTTGGGAAATTTGCCAAAAAAGAAGAGTGACAGTGTGGTACGGTTAGTGACTTCATGAAGGGTGTAGGGAGTGATTTTTTAGTGGAATTGAGTGTATATTACGTGTGAAAGGAAGTGGAACGTGAGAAGGGAGAATGAGGTCAGAATTGTTCCTCTTTTTTTTTTTTTCTTTTAAGTTTTGCCAAAAAAGAGAGCATTATGTGCATGGCATGTATGGTGATGTTTGGTCATATTTTGTAATGAAAATGACATGTATAATGTACTACAATACGTATAGCATTGATACATCATCATGCTACAAGAAAATTTACACAATATGCCAACAACAAATGGATCAAAATCAACCTAAACACCTTACTTTGCAAGGACATATCTTGAGGAATATGGCACCATTTGAGACAGCCTTGAGATCAATGGAAAATAGGAATATGATAGAACAAAATTCATGTCGGAACCTGGTTGAAACAAGGCCTTGAGCCATGTGAAAATTGGCCATGAAGAGTTGTCCATAAATCTACCAAAAAGAAACTTAGAAAAAAAAACTAAGTTTTTGACTTTTGTAAAGTGAAAATGTTCAACTTTGGAGCATCATAACTCATTCAAAAATGACTCAAATGACATGGTTCTTGTGTCCATTTTGAAGGGAATGTTTCAAACTACAACTTTCATGTGGAAAAGATTTACAAATGAAGCCTTTATCATGGTGAAAATTGGCTTTGAAAGTGGCTAAAAACTTACTAAAAATAGTAAGTTTCTAAAACCCTAAATTCCATTTTTAGTAACTTTTTCACATTCTTGATTTTTCATGAATCCTTGAACATTTCTTGATCAAATATCTTCCATGGATCATATTTGACTTGAAAATCATGATGTTGACCTCAAAAAGTCATGAGTTGACTTTTTCACTACACAGTTGACTTTATCCCCAATTCTCCTAATTTTGAAACTTCTGATCAATTGAAACCCTTCTGAACCAAATTGATGGACAATTATCCAATCCTAGACACTTAGGGACATGAGGAATACCATGGAATCAAGTCTTGCCCAAAAAATCAGAAATAAACTGATTTTATGGCAAACCCTAATTTTGGTGCCCTCAGTCTAGGAGGAATCGACCCATGCTCCAAATCCAAATTCCTCTGAATATGATGTGTATCCTCTCAAACAAAGATGAGATGTGCCATTTGGTGATGATAAAAACTCAAAGATCTTGCCCATTTGGGTGTTAAACTCAAGAATCCCAAAAACCCTAATTTGAGAAATCAAGCTAGGAGAGTGTGATCCACTTGAAATTTCTTGCCAATTGTAATCCTCTGATGAGGAGATAGACAAATTAGGATGACCTGAGACCCAAGGATCCTTTGTGACTCAAGCAATGATGACATCAAGAATCATTTCTCCTCTTAGCCTCTTGGACAATACACATGAACTTTTGCTTGAACTTTGGGGAAACAACTTCTTCCCTCGAATTAACCTTGATACCTTGATCCCATGCAAAAACCAATGAATATGCACAAATAAAAATGTAAGAATGAAATGAAACATAAGGCATTTAATGTTATAAACATGAGGGCAAATTTTGGGGTGATACATCTGCCCCTATTCAAACTTCTTGGATCCGAGGGTATGGAAGCAAAGGCTTCCAGACAATCGGGATACGCGGAGATTGAATACCAAAATAACCGCACAAATTTGCATCCTGTAAAAGGAGAGATGACTCCGCTGGGGAACAAGTAATAAAAGATGTAAGATCATAACACGGACGAGTGTCAGAGATTAATACGGACGAAATATTGAAATAGATTGAAACAAACATGAACGAGTGTTGACTGTGCTGGGGATAAACACGGACGAGTGTCTAAAATGTTCACACACGGACGGGTGCTGAAAGAACACAGACAGGTGTCTAAAGGTCAAAACGGACGGGTATTGTTTAAAAAGTTCAAGCACGAACGGGTGATAAAAGAACACGGACGAGTATCCAAGGTTAATACGAACGGGTATTGGCTAAAAAGTTCAAACACGGACGGATGATGAAAGAGCACGGACGGGTGTCTAAGGTCAATACGGACGAGTATTGGCTAAAAAGTTGAAACACGGATGGGTGATGAAAGAGCATGGACAGGTGTCTAAGGTCAATACGGATGGGTATTGAAAAAGTTCAAACACGGACGGGTGCTGAAAGAACACGGACGGGTGTCAAAGGTCAATACGGACGGGTATTGGCTAAAAAGTTCAAACACGGACGGGTGTCTAAGGTCAATACGGACGGGTATTGGCTAAAAAGTTCAAACACGGGCGGGTGATGAAAGAGCACGGACGGGTGTCTAAGGTCAATACGGACGGGTATTGAATTAAAAGGATTCAAACACAGACAGGTGCTGAAAGAACACGGACGGGTGTCTAAGGTCAATACGGACGGGTATTGGATAAAAATTCAAACACGGACGGGTGTCTAAGGTCAATACAGATGGGTATTGGTTAAAAAGATTCAAACATGGACGGGTGATGAAAGAACACGGACGGGTGTCTAAGGTCAATACGTACGGGTATTGGCTAAAAAGTTTAAGAACGGACGGGTGATGAAAGAACACAGACGGGTGTCTAAGGTCAACACGTACGGGTATTGGCTAAAAGGTTCAAACATGGATGGGTGATGAAAGAACACGGACGGGTGTCTAAGGTCAACACAGACGGGTATTGGCTAAAAAGTTCAAACACGGACGGGTGATGAAAGGACACGGACGGGTGTCTAAGGTCAATACAGATGGGTATTGGCTAAAAGGTTCAAGCACGGACGGGTGATGAAAGAGCACGGACGGGTGTCTAAGGTCAATAAGGGACGGGTATTGGCTAAAAAGTTCAAACACGGACGGGTGATGAAAGAACACGGACGGGTGTCTAAGGTCAATACGGACGGTTATTGGCTAAAAAGTTCAAACACGGACGGGTGATGAAAGAGCACGGACGAGTGTCTAAGGTCAATACGATGGGTATTGGCTAAAAAGTTCAAACACGGACGGGTGATGAAAGAGCACGGACGAGTGTCTAAGGTCAATACGGACGAGTTGGCTAAAAAGTTCAAACACGGACGGGTGATCAAAGAACACGGACGGGTGTCTAAGGTCAATACGGACGAGTATTGGCTAAAAAGTTCAAACACGGACAGGTGATCAAAGAACATGGACGGGTGTCTAAGGTCAATACGGGCGGGTATTGGCTAAAAAGTTCAAACATGGACGGGTGATGAAAGAGCACATACGGGTGTCTAAGGTCAATACAGAAGGGCATTGGCTAAAAAGTTCAAACACGGACGGGTGATGAAAGAGCACGGACGGGTGTCTAAGGTCAATACAAACAGGTATTGGCTAAAAAGTTCAAACACAGACAGGTGATGAAAGAGCACGGACGGGTGTCTAAGGTCAATACGGATAGGTATTGGCTAAAAAGTTCAAACACGGACGGGTGATGAAAGAACACGGACGGGTGCTGAAAGAACAAAGACGCGTGTCTAAAAGGCTCAAACACGGATGGGTGCTGAAATAACACGGACGAGTGTCTAAAAGATTCAAACACGGACGGGTGTCAAAGGTTTAAACACGGACGAGTGCTGAAAGAACACGGACGGGTGTCTAAAGGTTTAAACACGGACGGGTGCTGAAAGAACACGGATGGGTGTCAAAGGTTCAAACACGGAAGGGTGCTAGAAGAACACGGAAGGGTGTCTAAAAGGTTCAAACATGGATGGGGGCTGAAAGAACATGGACGGATGTCTAAGGTCAATACGGACGGGTATTGGCTAAAACGTTCAAACACGGACGGGTGTCTAAGGTTAATACGGACGGGTATTGGCTAAAAAGTTCAAACACGGGCCGGTGATGAAAGAGCACGGACGGGTGTCTAAGGTCAATACGGACGGGTATTAAATTAAAAGGATTCAAACATGGACGGGTGCTGAAAGAACACGGACGGGTCTCTAAGGTCAATACGGACGGGTATTGGATAAAAATTCAAACACGGACGGGTGTCTAAGGTCAATACAGACGGGTATTGGTTAAAAAGGTTCAAACATGGACGGGTGATGAAAGAACATGGACGGGTGTCTAAGGTCAATACGTACGGGTATTGGCTACAAAGTTCAAGAACGGACGGGTGATGAAAGAACACGGACAGGTGTCTAAGGTCAACACGGACGGGTATTGGCTAAAAGGTTCAAACATGGACGGGTGATGAAAGAACACGGACGGGTGTCTAAGGTCAACACAGACGGGTATTGGCTAAAAAGTTCAAACACGGACGGGTGATAAAAGAACACGGACGGGTGTCTAAGGTCAATACGGACGGGTATTGGCTAAAAGGTTCAAGCACGGACGGGTGATGAAAGAGCACAGGCGGGTGTCTAAGGTCAATAAGGGACGGGTATTGGCTAAAAAGTTTAAACACAGACGGGTAACGAAAGAGCACGGACGGGTGTCTAAGGTCAATACAGACGGGTATTGGCTAAAAAGTTCAAACACATATGGGTGATGAAAGAACACGGACGATGTCTAAGGTTAATACAGACGGGTATTGGCTAAAAAGTTCAAACACGGACGAGTGATGAAAGAACATGGACGAGTGTCTAAGGTCAATACGGACGGGTATTGGCTAAAAAGTTCAAACACGGACGGGTGATGAAAGAACACGGACGAGTGTCTAAGGTTAATACGGATGGTTATTGGCTAAAAAGTTCAAACACGGACGGGTGATGAAAGAGCACGGACGAGTGTCTAAGGTTAATACGGATGGGTATTGGCTAAAAAGTTCAAACACGGACGGGTGATGAAAGAGCACGGACGGGTGTCTAAGGTCAATACGGACGAGTATTGGCTAAAAAGTTCAAACACGGACGGGTGTCTAAGGTCAATACGGACGAGTATTGGCTAAAAAGTTCAAACACGGACAGGTGATCAAAGAACATGGACGGGTGTCTAAGGTCAATACGGACGGGTATTGGCTAAAAAGTTCAAACACGGACGGGTGATGAAAGAGCACAGACGGGTGTCTAAGGTCAATACAGAAGGGCATTGGCTAAAAAGTTCAAACACGGACGGGTGATGAAAGAGCACGGACGGGTGTCTAAGGTCAATACAGACGGGTATTGGCTAAAAAGTTCAAACACAGACAGGTGATGAAAGAGCACGGACGGGTGTCTAAGGTCAATACGGACGAGTATTGGCTAAAAAGTTCAAACACGGACGGGTGATGAAAGAACACGGACGGGTGTCAAAGGGTTCAACCACGGACGGGTGCTGAAAGAACACAGACGCGTGTCTAAAAGGCTCAAACACGGACGGGTCCTGAAAGAACACGGACGAGTGTCTAAAAGATTCAAACACGAACGGGTGCTGAAAGAACACGAACGGGTGTCAAAGGTTTAAACATGGACGAATGCTGAAAGAACACGAACGGGTGTCTAAAGGTTCAAACACGGATGGGTGCTGAAAGAACACGGATGGGTGTCAAAGGTTCAAACACGGAAGGGTGCTAGAAGAACACGGACGGGTGTCTAAAAGGTTCAAACACGGACGGGGGCTGAAAGAACACGGACGAGTGTCTAAGGTCAATACGGACGGGTATTGGCTAAAAAGTTTAAACACGGACGGGTGCTGAAAGAACACAGACGGGTGTCAAAGGTCAAACATGGACGAGTGCTAAAAGAACACGGACGGGTGTCTAAAAGATTCAAACACGGACGGGTGCTGAAAGAACACGGACGGGTGTCAAAGGTTCAAAGACGGACGAGTGCTAAAAGAACACAGACGGGTGTCTAAAGGTTTAAACACGGACGGGTGCTGAAAGAACACAGACGGGTGTCAAAGGTTTAAACACGGACGGGTACTGAAAGAACATAGACGGGTGTCTAAAGGTTCAAACACGAACGAGTGCTGAAATAACACGGACGGGTGTCAAAGTTACAAACACGGACGGGTGCTGAAAGAACACGGACGGGTGTCTAAAAGGTTCAAACATGGACGGGTGCTGAAAGAACACAGACGGGTGTATAAAAGGTTCAAACACGGACGGGTACTGAAAGAACACGGCCGGTGTCTAAAAGATTCAAACACGGACGGGTGCTGAAAGAACACGGACGGGTGTCTAAAAGGTTCAAATATGGGCGGGTGCTGAAAGAAGACAGACGGGTGTCTAAAAGATTCAAATACGGCGGGTGACGAAAAATCACAGACGGGTTTCTAAAAGGTTCAACTACGGACGGGTGCTGTAAGAACACGGACGGGTGTCTAAAGGTTCAAACACGGACGGGTGCTGAAAGAACACAGATGGGTGTCAAAGGTTCAAACACGGACGGGTGATCAAAGAACAAGGACGGGTGTCTAAAAGGTTCAAACATGGACGGGTGTCTAAGGTCAATACTGACGGATATTGGCTAAAAAGTTCAAACACAGACAGGTGCTAAAAGAACACGGACGGGTGTCAAAGGTTAAACACGGACGGGTGTTGAAAGAAATCGGACAGGTGTTTAAAAGATTCAAACACGGACGGGTGCTGAAAGAACACGGGCGGGTGTCAAAGGTTCAAACACGGACGGGTGCTGAAAGAACACTGACTGGTGTCTAAAGGTTCAAACACGGACGGGTGCTGATAGAACACGGACGGGTGTCTAAAAGGTTCAAACACGGACGGGTGCTGAAAGAACACGGACGGGTGTCTAAAAGATTCAAAAACAGACGGGTGCTGAAAGAACATGAACGAGTGTCTAAAAGGTTCAACTACGGACGGGTGCTGAAAGAACACGGACGGGTGTCTAAAAGGTTCAAACACGGACGGGTGCTGAAAGAACACGGGCGCGTGTCTAAAAGGTTCAAACACGGACGAGTGCTGAAAGAACACGGACGGGTGTGTAAAAGATTCAAACACGGACGGGTGCTGAAAGAACACGGACGGGTGTCAAAGGTTCAAACACGGACGGGTGCTAAAAGAACACGGACGCGTGTCTAAAGGTTCAAACATTGACGGGTGCTGAAAGAACACAGATGGGTGTCAAAGGTTCAAACACGGACGGGTGCTGAAAGAACACGGACGGGTGTCAAAGGTCAATACGGACGGGTATTGAAATAAAGGTTCAAACACGGACGGGTGCTGAAAGGACACAGACGGGTGTCAAAGGTCAATACAGACGGGTATTGGCTTAAAAGTTCGAACACGGACGGGTGCTGAAAGAACACGGACGGGTGTCTCAAAAGGTCAATACGGACGGGTACTGAAAGGTTCAAAAGACAACTTTCTGGGGATTGAAATGCTAAGCCGGACACAGACGAGTGTTAAAGGAACACGGACAAGTGTTTAGAATCAATATGAACGAAGTATTATGGAAATGAAAAAGGACACGGACGAGTGTCAAAAGAAAATAGACGAGTGTCAAAAGAACACAGACGAGTGTTTCTAAATCAATACAGATGAATTATTGAGGCAATGAAAAAGAACACGGACGAGTGTTGACAGAATATGGAAACCAAAACATGGACGGGTATTGAAGGAACACGGACGAGTGTCTGACGGTAAAAAAATCTGAGGGGATAAATCAAATAGTCTCTCCAAATGACCAAGTCCACTGCTTGGGGAGTAAAGTTGAACGATATCTCCTGAATTACGACTCTTTCTGCCAGGGAAACGCTTGGCAAACGAGAACTCAAACCTGGCTTATGCTTCGAATGCATATGTTTGAATTTTTCTATGGGGTAATGCTCCATACGAAATGGAAATGCTACGCTTTTGGGAGAATGCCGTGCAAATGATGCTTATGCAATGCAAAAGAAACGCTCCTTTAAAATAAATGCTAAAGACAAAGGCAACTCCACCAGGAATGACAAACTAAATTGTCCCCGAGAACAAAACCATGCTGAGGAAAGACACACCAAACAACTTTCCTGATCATCTTGCTGAAATATGAAACCCTAAATTGATAGTGAAAGGTGCCAATAACCATTGGACTTAAAACCTGCTGGGTATGTCAACCAATGTTGAATAAACTGTTGCAAGGACTACCACCAAACTCTGCTTAGGGATATCACTGAACTTAACCTGCTACTGGGGAAATAACTTTACCCTCACCCTGCTGGGGATTAGATCAAACTGTTGTCGATGAGACTATACTTCCTGACCGACTGAGGAAAGTAGACACCAAGACTCTGTGGAGAAGATAACATCTCTATCCGGGGTAGATATTCCACAAGTCTCCTGCTGGAGATACAACAACATCCACCTTGGAGCAATCGACTTCTGAATGCTTGCTGGGGAGTAATGAACCAACCATGACTCTGGTTGGGGAAACAATCCCATACACTCTGGCTGGGGAGAGAGACAATCTACTGAGGACGATGAAATTTCAATGCTGGGGAGAAAGTAACTCTACTGGGGAGAAACTTGGGTGCTTAGCCTCTGCTGATCTACTACATACTGATCTCCATACACGACCAACGACCCCTTGAACTTTCCACTTGCCCCAGACCATAGGGTCTAATGGAAGAAATCATCTCAAGAGGATTTTATAGAAGACCGGGCGTTCACACTACCCCAGGGTCTTCAAACTCTTGGAGAGATTTATCAGATCTCGACATAACTGCCCCAGACTGCATACTCTATAAAGTAACTTGCCTCGAAAGGATTTTTAATGACTTGAAATGTTCTGCCCCAGTATTCTGAACTTTGAAGATGTGATTTCAATTAACCGTCTTCAGGAGTGGACATCTTCTCATGCTCTAGAGGTGGCCTGCCCCAGTACGAGCCTTGAAGTGAATTTGTCTCTGACCGACTGGTCTTCGAGAGATTTGCCCAAATTTCGACGTGATTGCCCCTGTTAAACGCTTGTGGAGAGATTTATCGAACCCGACATAATTGCCCCAGTTTGGCTGAACTTTGAAGAAATTTTCTCAACATGAATGCCCATGATTGATTGAACTCTGAAAAGACTTTCTCGACTTGAATGCCCCAGCTTGGTTACATCTTAACACAACTTGCTAGGAAAACTCCAGCTCAACATGGTCTTTCAGCACAATGACCTTTGATATGACTGTCCTCCGGGGTCTTCAACCATCTCAACTTGGAGTGATCAAGCTTCTCGACTGAAGTTCATTGTGTAAGCTCTCCTGATGCTTAAGCACATGCAAGCATAAAACGTTTATTATGAGAATGACAATTCTAATGCAACACCCATGTTAACCTTGAAGTTTTATTGAAAATGCGTCGCCAAGCCTTGTGAACGAATCACTAGATGGAATGCGACATTGATTTTTGAATGGAAAACAATACGCACATGCAATACCAACAAAAATCTTATTGGCATAACTCATAGGAGTCAGGAATTCCATCTCGCCGAAGTACGCTTTCGGAATAAACCCTGTTTCAATTAGGACTTTTGAGGGTTGTAACGTGGCCTGGTTCGCGGTTTGAGAAAAAAGGATTTATGACTCAAAGTTTGTATGTACCCACCCCTTCTCCAGGATGTCCTTCAGTCCTACGTTCAATTAATCTGACATGAGCACTCACCTACCAACAGGTTATGACATGCCATCGGTGACAATTAAGGAGTCTGCAAGGGTTTTGGAGTGGTAGTCACTCTTTTCGTCTTTGGTGTCTGTGGTCACACGACTTGCTTTTGCTAGAGGGTTTTCCCTTTTGAGGTCCAGCGGGATGCCCTAACTTTTGCCTAAGTCATTTATTTTCAAGTTTTCGACTTAGCGGGCTTTCTTTCTCTTCTTTTTTTTTTTTGAACAAATCGTGTGACACTGGCTGTCTTGACTTCTTTGAAACGAATGTGGATACTTCACTCCTTGTGGTGAGGGATAACCATTCTGGTCTCACGCCCCTTGACCTCCGGATATGTGAGGAAAGAAAGGTAATAGATCCTCAGGTGCACACTCCTTTTGAAAGTTAAACGCTCAGTCAAACCAACTGACAACTACCCTGCCCCTGGGTTAAATGTGAGGGTTTTTTCAAATGAAAGAAAACTCCTACTTCAAGGCTCAACAGGGTTGACAAGGGTCTATCTCCCTTATATCTCCGGTGTTTGGGGATTTGAAGCAATGCCTGTACATCCTCAACATGGTTCTATCCAAAAACATACAACCAGAGATTTTTGCATTTTCAAATCATCATCCTCCCTCAAAGAGTTTAAGCAAGAAAGTCAGTATTGCAATGCACATGAACATTTAAGAGTGAACACGAATGGATTACTTCAAGAAAAACATGCTTATTGTATTATGATTGTCATTCAAAAAAACAAACAAGTTTCTACATGCAGACAATGTTTAAACAAACAAGCAAGATACAAATGAAAATGCAGTAAAGAAACAGGAAATTACCATCGTTGAGGAGGCTTGGCTCCGTCTAGACTTGTTGATCTTGGGAACTTTCAGCAGTCAGCAGTCTGGATGTTCATTCTATTTCTGAGTTGATGCCAGATTCCCACATTTTTCTAGTATGAACACAATAGTCTTGGAGTCAACCAGATCCTGGACCTTGTCTTTACCCTTGTCTCTGTATGACTTACAATCTTCAATTAAATGGCCAGGTTCCCCATAATGGTAGTCATAATAGGCATCGGGATCAATCCCCACAGGATTAGGAGAAATAACCGGAACTAATCGCTTAGTTTTCCCCAATGAAAGCTCGAGCAATTGAGGGAACAACTAGATATGAGGCACATGAACTGTGTTGAACTCCCTTGTTGGTTTCCTATGCTCCTGATGACCTGCATGAGTATTCGGATGACCGATTCTGATTGATCATCTGATTATCATTACCTGGAACAGACAACGGCTGTTGGGAAGAAGCCCTTAGAAGTACATGTTGCGAATGATATTCATGAGTTACCCCTTGAATTCACTTGATGAATGGGAACTAGCCGCTGACAAGAAATTCCAGAAACCGCAAGGTTATGGAAGAGATCCACAAAGTGCTTCATGGTTTGAAGGAGATTCCAAATAGATAGGAGGAGTGAGAATTTTTGTTACGGAAATGGGCACATGATTGCTTTCCTTCCTTAACACCGCATTCAAGATTTCCATAACCAGGCTCATCCGAGTCTTCATCTGATTGACTTCCTCTCTCAATAGTTGTTGACCTTAAGATAATGCCTACACGTCCACCATAAAATGCCCCATCTGAACTTTCATCTCAACCAACTCTGCACAGATCTGTTCCATAACTGAACTCTAATCGTCAGAAGTTGAGTAGTGGGAAGAATTCAAGTTGGCAATTCTGAAGAGAATACCAAATCAGAATGAGGAATCTGCCTCTAAGCACCTGTTATGAATGCATGTATGCATGGATGTATGCAAATGACATGTTTGGTTATTTCCAAAGAATCTTTCTGCTTTGATTCACGTTTTAAACCGAAGAATCACAAGGACTAAATGGAATGCTCAATAGCAAGTTTCAAAACTAATATCTTTGGGAATAACAGAGCATGTATGCAAATGACATGATGTCATGATGCAAATACATGGGATCACTGCTGCCACATAATCTAGATAACTGATGTGCTGAACTATCTGAATTACACGACACAAGATCAAAGGTTCGGCGCAATCTCAGAAAACTGGGAACCACAAAAAAATCACCATCTAAACCTCAGTCACGAACAGAACCATAGTCACCATTAGAAACAAAGTCACCAACATTACCTGTACCTGTAAGAATCATTCCCACCCCACTCACGGGTATAGACTAGGTCAGGGTAGGTCAAAGAGAAACACAGGTTCGACGATTCATCCGGAAGCATCATCATATTCACATGAAAGTGTTCAACGATAATACTCCTTTTGAACCTCCACTGCTCGTGGCATCATGCTTGGCTAAGGTGGCGTGACACCACCCGCCGCCCATGGACCACTATATCCCTAGTGTTCCTATGGATAACTCATAACTTGTGTATTGGGCATTTTACCTCTTGTAACAACCCAACCCGCCAAAGAAAACCAGACAGTCCAGCAAATAACCAGTATGCAGGAAATAAAGGCGCAAGTAGGATGCAATGCAAACAGATAATCATGCAAAGCAGTAAAGTAAACACCCAAAGACAAATAAACACATAAGCGCCAGGATTGACTCACATAGGGGATGGACCAGCAAGTGGTCAATCTATCCCCAATAGAGTCGCCAGTTGTTGCTCCAGGGATTTTCATCCAAGTACAAACGCGAAAGTGGCGCGGAAACAGAGTCGCCAGCAATGTGTATTTATCCCAAGAGAGGGAAAGGAAACACTGCGTAAAACTGAGGGAAGGAAAAAGCATGGTCATCGCGACCAAGAGAAATGGGTAAGGGAGTCGGTTACGCGAGGGGAAGGTATTAGCACCCCCACGCGTCCATCGTACTCGATGGGATCCACGCTTGTTGTCTAAATCTAAGGGTGAGTTATCTAAAGCCTACTGCTCAACAGAAACAGATAACTAAAAGGGAAAAAAGAGACTCGATAGGACATCGCTGCCCTAGGCCTACGTATTCCCTCGTGCAATGGGAAATTCAGAGTCAACGTAGTTCGGAGGACTACGAACTAATGGGGGAAGGTTGCTCGCCGAGATATTGCATCTCGTGCCTACGTATCCTCAATCGGACGAGAAAGAGGAAATCAGAGCAGTTGTAGTTCGATGTACGAGTCGAAAAAGAGGGAAGGGTGCTCGCCAAGATATCGCATCTTGTGCCTACATATCCTCAATTGGACGGGAGAGAGAAAGTCAGAGCAGCCGTAGTTCGACGGACGAGTCGAAAAGGGGAAAGTGTGTTAGTCGAGATATTGCATCTCGTGCCTACGTATCCTCAATCGGACGAGAGAGAGGAATCAGAGCAAGCGTAGTTCGTGGTAACGAACACAACATAACAAAAACAAACAAGCTCGAGGGGTATCCACATCGCTCGAGTAGCACACATCCGACTGTGGATTCATGTCATCACAGTGGCAAAAGGAGATGACTAGCAACAACATCAAATCGTCGAAGCAGGACAAAGTAACAGGGACACCTAGCCACGATATCAATTCATCAGGCAGGATGAGGAGGCAAAGCGATGACATCACGCCATCGAAGCTTGTGAGCTGTACGAAATAATGGAGCCAAACCACGATATCATATCATCGGGTAGGACAGAAAGTGCGGGGAAAAAGTAAATTATGCGTACGAGCACAAAGCATCAGCGTCGATCGACGCGAGCTAAACAAAGTGTGGGGGTCTGATTGCTAAACCCTTCTTCCACTTGACGACTTGATAACAAGAGGGGGGCACATGTTCAAAGCATCAACATGTAACGCGAGCTAAGAACAACTCAACAGAATGTGTGAGGACTGATTACTGGTCCCTTTTCGCTTGCCTTCTCTGAGGACTTATTAGGGGGTACCAGAATAGGACGCCTCTTTTGAGGTCTTTAGTAAAAAAGTAAACAATCACAAACAGAGCCTCCTTTGAGGACTTCCAGAATTGCCGGCCAAGTGGCACGGACTTCCAATCCTATTCTCATGGCATCGAAAGCAGTAAAGTGCGGAATGAGATAAAAGGGAAAAGAAGCTATACCAAATAGATAACAATCCGTAGCAAAGGCAAACAAAGTAAGAAATCCGGAATACTTCGAGCAAGCTAACGGAGCAAACAAAGCAAGTCAGAAATCGCATATCCAACATAAGCGTCAAAGCATGGTCGGTGTGAAAATAAATCACAACCGAAATGTGATGTGTATCATACACAACCACACAATCAAATAGTACACCTACAAGAAACACAATCCAGACAAGACGCAAGCAAGTATATACATCTCACAAAGTGAGAGACAAGATAAGTCGCATCAGAAGTGAAACGGTATCCCACAAATAAAGTGGAATACCAAGCGGATAAGCACTATCGGAAAATTCTTGCAAATCCTTGCACAAGCTTAACAAACACGTTAGAAACAACAAGGAAATGCAATCGGAGTTTGCACATTCAATTCACAACTAAAAAACAAGTAGCAACAATCAAACGCTAACGAAATGCCTCATAAAAATAAATCCATAAAGATCAAATGAGATGAAAACATGATGTGAAATCAAGTGGGCAGTAGAAAATGCATCATCCACAAGCCATAATAAAGCTCAAACCAAACAAGAATAATCACCAAGCATCATACTCAAGACTTGTATCAAAACTATGCAAGTATGCAACAAGATAAGGTTCAAAATGATTCACATGCTTCCACACAAGTAAAGCCATACATAAGGTAGGTCATGGACCAAGGGCCAAGGCAAATCAAAATCTCAAAAATGTCTTATCCATCAAAGAAATATCACAAAACAACAAGCAAGTTCATGTCATTTAAGAGCACAAAATTAGGTCAATATGTGTGCACTAGCAAGCTCAAAACATCATCAAATGAGAGCATCAACGAAAAATAGTAAAATGATTTAATAAAATCCGAAAAAATGTCCCAAGGTATGTTCAACCATCCAATTAAGCATGTACAAAAGATGGGATCAAATCAAGATCAAGAACATGTTCAACATGGACAAATTAGCCAAGGTATGCAAACAATCCAGCAAGAAACAAGGGTCCATAAATCTTGGATGGCAAGTCACCCAAAGCAACTCAAACCAACACTATACCAGCATCAAAACACCCTCATATGATGGCCTAAGAGTGGCCAAAAGATCATCCTCAAAAGGTTAAGAAAAATCACAAAAGTCCCTAACCCTAAATGAAGGGTATCCTTGGGAACTCATCACGAAATTAATTCAAAATAAAATGGAAAAAAAGGATTAAAAATAAAATAAAAATAATGAAAATAAAGTCAACATCTCAATTGACCAGAAAAATGTTTCTTTGTATTTTTAAAATGGTTGGAAATATTAAAATGAAAAGCAATGGGAAAGAAAATAAAAATAAAATAAAATGAAAGAGCAAGGCAGGGGGTGTCATAGTAAAGTCAGATTACAAAGGAATCCAGTTCAAAGGCGCATCGGGCCAGAATCAGGGGGTGTGGATATGAAAATACGCTAATCCCATACCAACTTAAAACTCAGAAGAAAGACAACAAAAAGAAGTTTAATGAAACGCAGTGTTTGGTTTAGTGAGGATGACACACTGACTCTTTTCAAATGCAGACTGAGCTACCATTGACCGGTCAACTAATCAATATTCCAACACGTCAGATGCCGGAGCCCTAGCTCCGGTCATCTTCTCCGGGAGACTCGCCAGAGCTCCTGGACGGAACCTCACCAAAAATCACAAACAGGTACACCATTTCGCTCAAAAATTCATGGTGATTCCAAATCCAACTTAAAAAATCGTTTTAAACATGTTTATCATGGAAAATCGAAGCTCACAAAGAAACGTGCTCAAATGAAAACTTCAACAAACACAATCACAAACACCACCAACACTGCCTACATCTCTGTAGGACTTCAGAAGAGCTCACCAAACACTTGAATGCTCTATAAAATCAGAGAGAGAGAGGGTTCATAACTGTTACCTCAGGTGAGCTTCAACTACCAATTTTCCACGTAAAGCAAGGCTCCAAACTCCTTCCTCAGCTTCCTTGATGCTCCAGAAGCAATGATCCAGCAAGAAAAATGGAGAAAGAGTCCTCAAAACTTTAACCCGATAGTGAGCAACTTGTGAAAATTTTTTCTGATCTTACCCACTGCAGCTTTTGTCTGACTTGTTTCTAGGGTTTGAGATGACTTTATATGATGGGTAAGGAATGTTAAAGGGCTTGGAAATAGAATGGAAGATTGGTTTGGGAAATTTTCCAAAAAAGAAGAGTGAGAGTATGGTACGGTTAGTGACTTCATGAAGGGTGTAGGGAGTGATTTTTTTAGTGGAATTGAGTGTGTATTAAGTGTGAAAGGAAGTGGCACGTGAGAAGGGAGAATGAGGTCAAAATTGTTCCTCTTTTTTTTTTTCTTTCAAGTTTTGCCAAAAAAGAGAGCATTATGTGCCTGGCATGTATGGTGATGTTTGGTCATATTTGGTAATGAAAATGACATGTATAATGTACTACAATACGTATAGCATTGATACATCATCATGCTACAAGAAAATTTACACAATATGCCAACAACAAATGCATCAAAATCAACCTAAACAGCTTACTTTGCATGGACATATCTTGAGGAATATGGCACCATTTGAGACAACCTTGATATCAATGGAAAATAGGAATATGATAGAACAAAATTTACGTCAGAATCTGGTTGAAATAAGGCCTTGAACCATGTGAAAATTGGCCATGAAGAGTTGTCCATAAATCTGCCAAAAAGAAACTTAGAAAAAAAAACTATGTTTTTTACTTTTGTAAAGTGAAAATGTTCAACTTTGGAGCATCACAACTCATTCAAAAATAACTCAAATGACATGGTTCTTGTGCCCATTTTGAAGGGAATGTTTCAAACTAAAACTTTCATGTGGAAAAGATTTACAAATGAAGCCTTTATCATGGTGAAAATTGGCTTTGAAAGTGGCTAAAAACTTACTAAAAATAGTAAGTTTCTAAAACCCTAAATTCCATTTTTAGTAACTTTTTCACATTCTTGATTTTTCATGAATCCTTGAACATTTCTTGATCAAATCTCTTCCATGGATCATATTTGACTTAAAAATCATGATGTTGACCTCAAAAATTCAGGAGTTGACTTTTTCACTGCACAGTTGACTTTATCCCCAATTCTCCTGATTTTGAAACTTTTGATCAATTGAAACCCTTCTGAACCAAATTGATGGACAATTATCCAATCCTAGACACTTAGGGACACGAGTAATACCATGGAATCAAGTCTTGCCCTAAAAATCAGAAATAAACTGATTTTATGGCAAACCCTAATTTTGGTGCCCTCTGTCTAGGAGGAATCGACCCATGCTCCAAATCCAAATTCCTCTGAATATGATGTGTATCCTCTCAAACAAAGATGAGATGTACCATTTGGTGATGATAAAAACTCAAATATATTTCCCATTAGGGTGTTAAACTCAAGAATCCCAAAAACCCTAATTTGAGAAATCAAGCTAGGAGAGTGTGATCCACTTGAAATTTCTTGCCAATTGTAATCCTCTGATGAGGTGATGGATAAATTAGGATGACCTGAGGCCCAAGGCTCCTTTGTGACTTAAGCCATGATGACATCAAGAATCATTTCTCCTCTTAGCCTCTTGGACAATACACATGAACTTTTGTTTGAACTTTGGGGAAATAACTTCTTCCCTTGAATTAGCCTTGATACCTTGATCCCATGCTAAAACCAATGAATATGCACAAATAAAAATGCAAGATTGAAATGAAACATAAGCCAGTTAATGTTAGAAACATGAGGGCAAAGTTTGGGGTGCTACAGTAGGAAACCAGGATCGAGGGGAAGTTTACATCAGAAACTGAGACCAGTTCCTTGGTAGGAAACCAGGATCGAGGGGAAGTTTATATCAGAAACTGAGACCAGTTCCTTGGTAGGGGACCAGGATCGAGGGGAAGTTTTTAGCTTTTATAAGCATTATTGCTTAGCAAAATAAGATGAATGCATAAAATACCATTCATAATCACTGTCAAAATTTTGGGTATTCCGGTATTTAATCATCTTGCACCCCGAATGCCCGAATACCTTCGCCATTCACACCTTTGGGTCAAGAAGATTAAATATAGGCATCTTTCACACCCCAAATTTTGACCACTAAGATTTCCCATCATTGTGCAAATCATCATCACAATATGGATGTACCTTCATGCCTCACCAGTCTCCTCAAGGATTGTTGAGCATTCACTACAATTAAAAATTAGGGTTTTAAGCCCTCTTAGAGCTTTAGACAAAGGATCAATCAAGAAATGACATGATCTTCAACTTGTCTAGCCTCTCAAACATCCATAAAGGGTCAAGAGGACTCCCACATCAAGAATAAAGCACAAAGTTGCAGCATTCCAAGTGGATTAGGCCTCAAGATCGCCAGTGTCACCAAATTAGGGTTTTGGTCGACCAAGGCCTCCAGATGGAAATTTTCATCTGTGAATGAGCCAATGCTTTAAAGTATAGCTCAAGATACTCCAAGGGACCTCATGGACCCAATTATCAAGTCAATTTAGCCTCAGGGGATGCATTTATCAAAAATCAGGAATTAGGGTTTCTTGACCTAATTCACCCCTAAGTTGACCCTTGGGACAAAAACATGAGCCAAGACCTCAAGACATGATTTGAGGGTCTCTAATAAAGCACATTGATCCATTTGCAACAATGGATTGATCCAAGAAGCTTGATCTACAAGTTCCAATTTCATCAGGACCACAATTAGGGTTTCGAGGAAAAAGTCAACTGTACCTTTGACTTTTGACCAAGACATGCACCCAAAACTTGGGACATGATTTAATACACCCTATAACACCTATGGAACACATCCATTAGGTTTGATTTAGGTCAAGGACTTGATTTCACTGAGGATCGCACAGTTTGGAATTCATCCGATAAAAAGTCAACTGTGCACAAAGTCAAGTTTGACTTTTTGGGATTTTTCATAATTATGGTTCTTTAACCCTAAAACAATGATAATATGTGATTTGAATCATCATTCATCAAGAAAAATCAAATAAAGTGGGATAACTTGTAAAAGGGGTAACCATAAAAACTTAGAATTTTTTCTAAGTTATGGAACAAAGTGGCTAGGGTACCAACTTCCAAGGATCATAACTTGAGATCCAAGCAACCATTTTGAATGATCCAAAGATGGATTTGTAGCTCTCATGGCATACTTTAAAAGTGTCAACTACACCTCATTCCAATTCCTCACAGATTTCAAGTTATGATTGGATCAAAATCACTAAAAACATGAAAATGCATCTTTTTCCAACACTTAGAAAAATTCTGCCCAAGGCAGATTTCAAGTGAAACACCAAAACTTGGGGCACTTTTTCACACAGTTGCAAGATGAATCAATTCAAGGTGTAAACACCAAAGTTGTTGTGCATATTACTAGCAATCAAAAGGGTCCATTAGCATGAAAAAACTCCATGGAAATCAAGAGATATAGCAGCTCAAAGTCATGTTGCTGCAACTGTTTTGGAAAAACCAGTTTGCATGTTTGTTTGCTTTCCACGATTTCTGATTCAAAGTCAAGGATCACTATGCCAAATTCATCCAATCTGATCACAATGCATCTGATCCAACCAACAAACTTGGACTGAAATGCCAAGAGCTTATCCTTGAGAATTAATGAGTTTTTGGCATATATGCCTTGAATTCAAAGGGAATTAATGTGGAATAGTGCACTTTCAAGATTCTCACTCTCCTCAGTCAAGTTCTTTGATTAAACAACAATTAAAATGACTGAGGAATGTGGAATCAGTCAATACATAGCGGATCTATTTGGGGCACCTGTTACACCTAGTGCAAGAGGCATTTATGCCAAGCCAAATCCATTTGAATGTGATCTGATCTTGTAGCCATTCACTATTCCTCCAAGACAATAATTGATCCACTATAAATAGAGGTCCTAACTGATCATTCAAACAACAACAAAGCAGCTTACAACATTGCTTTCTATCATTTCCTTCTTAAACTCCAAATTTCATTGTTCTTGAGGAAGCACTATCGGGTTTTGAGTTGGAGGCCAATGCAGCCCAAACTAATGATTCAGACACATCACATATAATATATAGAAGGTGTCTGATCACTCACCTCCCATCTGTAACATCAAAATCACCAAATGGCCATCCAATTGCACAAAACTCATGACTTGCTGCAGAAGGAATCATGTTGATCAATCTAGAGGTTTTCCAATCAACCTAAGCATCCAAACACATCCATTGAGGTACAAGGAAGCTATCCAAATCGTTGGAACTCATCTGTAACACCTCCAAATTAAAATTCAATTCTCACTTACAGAGGTAAAACTTGAACTCTCAAACTCAATGAATCATGCATCATAAACATGTTTTCTTGTTACCATTGTGTTTTTGGATGTTTGTAGATCATTTCCCCTCAATTAATTGTTGTTTACAATTCATGTATAGGATTTCATTGAGTTCATGCCAATTTTAGGGTTCTTCAGGTTTTATCAGACTATGTTTTGATTCACTTGATTTCAATAAAATTGGGTATTGCCATTGTGTTCCTAATCTGAAAACGCATGATTTTCATATTTGGATCGTGCAAAATGGTGAGAGATGAATGAGATATGGGCCTTCACGTATCTGAGCTTGAGGTTGAAGATGGCCATGGCGCCATGCTTCAGAAATTGAACTTGTTTTACTATATAATTTTCCTTTTCCATATATTAAATGAATTGGCATTGCGCCCCAGTGGTTGATCAACTGGTTTATGTGTACTAGCGAGTGGAAGGTCTGGGGTTCGAATCCCCCTCGCCCCAGACCTCTTTTTTTATCACTTTTTCCACTTTTTATTATTTTTCATATTATTTTTATTAATGATTTGAAAAATTAATTTCTCATTCAATTTTAATCATTTTTTATTGATTCTTTTTCTGAAAAATCACAAAAATAGTAAAATACTTTATTCTACAAAAAAAATAAAATTTATATTATTTATTAAATATAGTTGGTATTTTTGTGAATAAATTCAATTTAATTGTTTTAAACATTTTAAAAATGAATATTCATCTTGAAAATCAAGACCAAATGAGTTTTAAATCATCTTGTGATTAAAACCTCATTTTTAAAACCTTAACCAAAAATCACAAGTGGTTTATTTAAACTTATTTGGTACTTTTATCTTTTTTTATTAATTTTCTTTGAAAAATTACTTTTAAAAAGTGAAAATTAGGGTTTCTTTGATTTTTAATCATACTCATAATATTTCAAACTTTTTGGGCCTCTTGATAGAGTGTAAGTCCCACCTCTTTGTACATAAATAATGTTTGAGCCTTAGTGTATTGTATAAGTCCCGATACCGTTTCAGAAATTTCGACGTAATCGTCGTTTTTAAACTTTTTCAATTGGGCCTCTCCTCGAGCAATAAGTCTTGTTTCTTTTCTTTAAATACTCTTTGGGTCTCTTGATAGAGTGTAAGACCCAACCCCTTTGTAAATAATACCTTTTTGGGCCTCACACATTATATAAGTCCCTCTATATACTTTCAAACGTTCGGCGCGATCGTCGCCTTTTTAACAAAATCAACTAGGCTTCTCCTTGAGTTATAAGACCCATCTTTATTCATTTTCAAACTCTTTGGGCCTCTAATAGAGTGTAAGACCCAATCCCCTTTTGACCAAAACTTTTTGGGCCTCAGTCGTTGTATAAGTCCTGATACGATATTTAAAACAACAGTACAATCACTGTTCAAACCTTGGGCCTCTCCTTGAGTATAAGCCCCAACAATTTTTCACAAACAACCCCTTTTTGATTTAGGTTCAAATATACGGTTGTTATAAAAAATTTCTTTAATTTCTCTGAACAACTAACAATACAGCATGATAGCTCGCTCACCTGTAAGTTTTAACAGCTTTCATTTACTCGCTTTAATATATATAACTGTATTGTGGGAAGCGACGCATGGTTAGTCTTCTTTCATTCTTTTAAATACATGTCAGATATATATAATTGTATTGTGGGAAGCTGCGCATGGTTAGTCTTCTTTCATACCTTTTAAATACTCGTCATATATCAACTGTATATATAATAGTATAGTTATTTAGAGTTTTCCCCGATAACTAGGTCTAGAACTAGGTAAAGCCGTGTTGGTCACTCTTAAATACAAACAAAACTAGATCCCCATAGGATTTCTATATATAGTCTTCCCTTCTCTTGGGGTTAAACAATATGGAACAAAGAGAAAGGTAGTATTCTCGGTGAACCTTTTCTCAGACTGTCACCCTTAGAAATTGTCAAAGAAATTCTACTCTCGGAGTTGATCTATTCTCTGTGAATAACATCTCTTGAGTTTCTTCCAAACCCTCGAACTTTCCTGGAATGATCTTCTCTATGTGAATTGCATTTCTTGAACTTCTCTTGGTTTAGGGACCCACAGACTTCCTAAAGTATCCCCGCCTCCTCTTGAGCGTTGTACAAGGACCCTTCGGCTTCTTAGAAGTTCTCATGCCTTCTATTGGGCTTAATACAAGGACCTGACGACCTCTTAAATGTATAAGACATAACTTAGTCATCCTTTGCTAGAGCATTTTTTCCAGTGTCAGACCTCAGGCCACTTTAGGGTTGATTCTCATCCCTTAATGCCTTTGCCTCCTCTTGGAGGCATCATACAAAAGATAAAACTCTTCCACACCAGCAGGCTCGAACAGTCTAATCCCCTTGAGTCTCAAAGAAATTCTCAAGTTCCTTACAACCATATGAAGAAACCCCAGGCATTCTGGATCGATCTCCGACAGAAACCCAGCCTCTCTCATGAGAGTTCCCCGACCAGGGTCAACTCTATCCCAAATCAGAACCTCAAGGTATCTGACACCTCAACTCTTCTGTAATCCTCAGCAAGAGTTGATTCCCCACTTGGACCTGCCTGAGGATCTCAATTATCCCCGGCAAAATATAGCCTCCTCTGAGGCTTTGTATAAGGACCTTTCCTCAGCGGAAAGCAAGCCTCCTCTTAGGCTTCGTATAATGATCCTTCCTCAGCGAAGTCAGCCTCCTCTCGGGCTTTGTACAAATGATCCTTCCTAGCGGAGCTAACCTTTTTAGACTCTCTTATTGAGTCCATCACTTTTCAAGATTTTCTTGATAAGTCAACCTCTTTTCAGCCTCAATCTCGGGCTTCGTACGAGATAGCAAATCACTCTCTTGTTGAGTATAAAAGACTCTCTTGTTGAGTCAATAAACTTTTAGACTCTCTTGTTGAGTCAACCACCTTTTCAGACTCTCTTGTTGAGCCACTCACCTTTCCAGACTCTCTTGTTGAGTCAATCACCTTTGAGTACTCTCTTGTTGAGTCAACCCTTTTAGCCTCCATCTTGGGCTTTGTACAAGACAGATAAAAACACTCTCTTGTTGAGTCAGAACCCTTTTAGCCTCAATCTTGGGCTTTGTAAAAGACATAAATTTCCCTCTCTTAAACTGGGGACATATATCTTCCCCAGTCGATTCATTTCCTCCCAGCCTTCGTTTAGGCTTTGAGGAATAATTTTCCCAAACAGAGTCAAAACTCTTCTCAGCCCTCGTCTTGGGCGTTGTACAAGACAAATAATACTCTCCAGCAGAGTTAAATCCTTTTAGCCTCAATCTTGGGCTTTTTACAAGACACATAAAAAATATCCTCACCAGAGTCAGTTAAATTTCCCGTTTCAGCCTCAATCTTGAGCTTTGTACAAGACACATATAGACCTCCCCGACGGGGTCAAACCCTTTTTTAGCCTCCTCTTAGGCTTTGTATAATGATATCCCCAAAGAGTCCATCTTTTTTTGCCTCAATCTTGGGCTTTGTACAAGACACCAATATATACACTCGCTTGTTGAGTCAATCTTATCCAGCCTCCTCTTAGGCTTTGGATAAGGATTCCCCCAGTGGAGTCAATCAACCTCTTAGCATCAACCTTGTGCTTTGATCAAGGCACACCAAAATCAGCAATCTCTCTTTAGAGATGACAAATTCTCTCTCAGTTATAAATTTTTTAGCTTCAATCTTAGGCTTTAAACAAGACACAAATACCCTTTTTAGCTTCAATCTTGGGCTTTGAACAAGACACCAAAACCTCATTTTCTTCCCTTAGAATAGGAGGAACTACGATTGCTCTGATTTCCCTGTTTCGTTTAAACGGGAATACGTAGGCATAAGATTGCGAAATCTTAGCGAGCATACTAATAAAAAAATCTAGGTCCAGTACCTTCACATCAATCAAAACTTAGGTCCAGTACCTTACCAAAAACATAAACAAAACTCACTCTCCCTGTCACACTTTCCCAAGAAACTTTCCCAACCCATTACCAGATAAACACTATCAATTACAAAGAGAGACCTAAAAGCTAACATCCTGTGGATAACCACATATAGGATGGGTAATTGACAACTACCCATTGTATAACCTGACCCGGGACCCCCCCCCCCCCCCAATCTCTTTTAAAGCGTTTATTCAATTAAACATTCGCGTGCAAGGTTAGTTTTAGATACCTTCCCTTTCCCTTCCAGCTTCATTAGATAAATAAGAAATAAAAAAGTAGCACCCTTTCTCCTCGAGGAGAAAACCCAAATTTCAGCGATAAGGTGGTCGCGCCACCGACAAAAATCGCTCGCCACAACTATCTCTTTTTATTTTGTATAAATTATACAGTCCATCTGTTGGTTCTTGGATTGGCTAGAATTTTGGTAAAACAAAGTTGTTCAATGTTGAAGTCACATGGGTGATGTCTTAACATTGAGTCTTAACATTGGTTTTTGTTAAGTATTTAACTTGCTGAAGTTGTGAAGTCTGATGTCACATGCGATGTTATGACTCCAGGTCTGCAGAAGATTAATAACATCAGGTTTAGTGATGTTGTTAGGGTTTGCGTTTTAGCTGAATATTGGGAGAGCTGTTAGTCTCATTGGATGCGGATATCTTAGGATAGATATTCTCTGTTGCATAGAGATTTGATGCAGATTTGTAGGGAGGTTTAAAAGCTGAAGATTTAAGAAGATTTTGAGAGAGAAAATTTGTTTTGAAGATTCAGTTTTAAATAACAAATCAGGTCAGATATTGTAGCAGGACCAAGCCTAATTTAAATAGCTATATAATGCGCATCATTCTTGAAGGAAAAGTAACGAAGAAAGAGAGCTAAAGACTGAGAGTTGATTGAGTCTTCGTGTTTCTAAACCATTCGAGTGTGAATTGGTATAGGTGTTTTGAGTTGTTCTTGATCAAAACTGTGAAGCAGAATCAAGTTGTGTTGTTCAAAGTGTGTGATCTTTGAATTATATCACTGAAGTGATTTAGGGATTGAGTAGTGTTCTCTTACCTAAGTGGTCTCTTAGGTAGAAGGTTCATTAAGTAGAGATTAAGTTTAGGAGATTGTCAACGAGGTTGTTGAGTTTGTAAATTAATTCTACTGATAGTGAAATTCATCCCTGGCTTGGTAGCCCCCAGACATAGGTAGTTAAAACCGAACTGGGTGAACAATTTTGTGTGTTTCTCTTGTTGTTTGTTATTGTTCATAGCAGAGTGTGTTGTTGTGACATTAAGTGTGACATCACATATCTGTCTATCTCTGGGTGAGATCTAGGGAAGTTACTTTCTGGTGTAAAAATGGACAAAGAAGTTGGAGGATTTGTCAACAGACCCCCTATTTTGGATGGCTCGAATTATGATTATTGGAAGCCAAGGATGATCACCTTTTTGAAATCCTTGGACAGCAGGGCTTGGAAGGCTATCATTAAAGAATGCAAAGCACCTGTTGTGTTTGAAAAAGATGATGCTGGGAAAGATAAAGAGGGCACCTCAAAGCCGAAGCCTGAAGAAGAATGAACCAAGGAAGAAGATGAACTTTCCCTTGGTAATTCCAAAGCTTTAAATGCAATTTTCAATGGAGTGGATAAGAACATATTCAGGTTGATCAATACCTGTGAAGTTGCTAAGGAAGCTTGGGATATTTTGAAGGCTACATATGAAGGAACATCTAGAGTTAAGATGTCAAGACTTCAGCTTCTAACATCGAAGTTTGAAAGTCTGAAGATGAAGGAAGATGAGACTATCCATGACTTCCACATGAGTATTCTTGAGCTTTCCAATGCATCCAGTGCTCTTGGAGAAAAGATGTCAGAAGAAAAGCTTGTAAGGAAAATCCTTAGGTCCCTTCCTAAGAGGTACAAGATGAAGGTGACTGCAATTGAAAAAGCTCAAGACATCAGTAAGATGAGGGTTGATGAGCTCATTGGATCTCTTCAAACTTTTGAGCTTGGGTTGAATGAGGAAGAACCAGAAAAGAAGCCAAAGAGTATTGCCTTGGTTTCAAATGCTCAAGAAGAGAAAGGGAATAGTGCTGAATCCCAGGAGGATCTATCTCAGGCCATTGTTATGTTGGGAAGGCAGTTCAACAAGGTGTTCAAAAGAATGAACAAGAACTTCAAGCCAAATGTCAAGAACATCGCTTCTGACATCAGCAAGTCTAAGGAGAAGGATGAAGAGAAGACTGCTCAAGACAAGGGTGTTCAATGCTTTGAGTGTGAAGGTCATGGACATATTAAGAAAGAATGTCCCACATTCCTGAAGAAGCAGAAGAAAGGAATGACAGTTTCTTGGTCAGACTCTGACAGTGAAAGTGAAGGAGAGTCAGCCAAACATGTCAAAGCTTTAACTGGAACAATTGTTTCTGATGGTGATTCAAGCGATGAGGAACTGACTTTTGAGGAGTTAGCTTCCACTTATCAAGAGCTTTCTCTGAAGAGTGCAGAAATCTGTCAAGAAAGTGAAAAACAGAAGAGACGGATTGTTCAGCTTGAGACTGCTAAAGCTGATTTGGAAAATAAAGTCTTATTAGTCAAAGCTCATCTTGATCATATGACCAAATCTGTTAGGATGCTGAACAGTGGTACAGACACACTTGAAAAGATCCTTCAGACAGAATAGGTTGTTGGAGATAAGTCAGGCATAGGATTTGTGGTTGAGAAAAAGGTATCTGCTGAAGCAAGCACTTCAGGAATCAAGAAGGAGATGTCTCAACCAATGTCTCAACTTCAAACAAAGAGACCGGATCCTAAACCTAAGCGGGTTGCACATCCTCAACCTCAAAATGTTGGGAAGAGGGATGCTCATGGTCCTCATCAAAGGAAGGCACATGTTTCTGGAGCTAGGCAGTATATGCCTCCACAATATCATAAGAGCATGCAGGCTTCTAAGTTCAAACAGAACATGTTCCATTAAATGTCTCAACATCAGGGAAACATGTATGGCTATGGATATAATCATGCTGTGCCTTATTATTATGGAAGAAGGAAACCTCATCACCATATAAGACAGCCAAAAGGACAGCATCCTTACCATAGAAGACAGTCAAACTATGGGAGAAGAAGACAACATTATGGGTGGCAGCCACAGCAATATCATCCTCAAGGTGGCAAAAGGTTCAACCACTTCAGAGAAGACAGAGTTAGGTGCTTTTACTGCGGCAGATTTGGACACATGCAGTTTTCTTGTTTCAAGCTACATGGTTATCCCAAGTCTAACTCTCAACCCAGACAGAAGGATAACAGGCCCAAGGTTGTTAAGCAGTGGGTTCCTAAAGAAGAGGTTAAGTGTCTATTGGCTCACTTTTCAGATAGACACTCTGCTAAAGATAGTTGGTACTTTGACAGTGGCTGTTCAAAGCACATGACTGGTTTCAAAAACCAATTGGTGGATGTCAATTCTTGCTCCTTCATTGATGTTACTTTTGGAAACGGAGAGAAAGGGGTGGTACAAGGTATTGGAAAAGTGAAGTGTCATGAGGGACCTGATCTTGACAATGTACTTCTTGTCAAAGGATTGAGTGCTAATCTAATTAGCATAAGTCAGCTCTGTGATGATGGTTATAAGGTCAGCTACACCAAGGATGAGTGTATGGTGACAAATGAGCAGAATGAGGTAGTGATGAAGGGAATAAGATCTAGAGATAACTGCTATCAATGGTTACCTCAAGTGGACAGTTTATCTGGTGATGTTAAGATTGATGTTGAAACATCAGATTGTAACAACAAGTGTGAAAGTCTGCTGAAAGGTCAATTAGGGTTAATTACTCTTAATGTGAATTCTTTTAAATTTTTAAAGGGAAAGTTAATTTGGAGGGAGAAACTCATTGATTGGTCTTTAAGAGATACACAAAATCAGGCGCCATACCTTAGACCATCATTCCCTTTTGTAGCAATATCACGTTTCAATAAGGATCATATCTCCCGACTGTTCGTCTCCTTCAACAAGAAGAATCATCTGTCTCTGAACTCATACTGCCTAAAGGAAACCATGTCAAACCAGATGTTTTCTCCATCAAAGAAATCTGTTTCTCAAAGCTCTTCGCGAGATAAGGCTAGGGTTTCTTTAGAAGAGGGGTCCGCAGAAGAAGCGCTGAATGTAGAACCCATCTCTATGATGCTCCCAGAGTCAGGTAAATCTAGACCTTCTAAACTTGTTCCAAAAAGGGCTGCGACTATCTTTAGAGATAATGAAACAACGAAGCTTGTTACTAGTGTCCTATTTAGTAATAAAATAGCACCTAGGTCATCCACTTCTCAACCTGTTGAAGAAAGGGTAGATGTTGACAAAAGCTTAGGTCAGATTGTCGATAAAATCTTTGAGAAAGGGCTTCCTATAAAGGGTATATCTAGACCACTGAGGCAAATGCCTGCTGAACATTCTGAAAGGGAAAAGGAGGACATGCAAAGTGCCGCTACAAATCTTCATAGACTTGCTATGTCGGTTATTGAAGATTCTGAAGTGGGAGTGGAAGAAGATGATGTGCATGAGGAAGTTAATGTTAAGGGGGATGTTAGAACATCACCTGTTGAAGCTACTCCTGGTGAAGAAAAGAATGAGGATGTGATCAATGTGGTTGATTTATCTGATGATGAAGTTGCTAAGAGACTGAAGACAAGGAAAGGAAAGACTGTTGAATTCTCTCCAAAGAAGTCTTCTGAAGGCAAGAAGAAAACCGTTGTTGTTGGCCCTACAAAACCTTGGAGCAAGGTTGCTACATCCTCCAAAAAGAGGAAGATAAGGGAAGATTCAGATTCTGACTTTGATGTTGAGGATGATGCTCTTGACATCACACCTGTCAGAAGAACAATTTTGAAGAGAATCTCTGACAAAGTCCCTGAAGTACCTGTTGACAACATTTCCTTTCATTATGCCAGCAGTGCATCAATGTGGAAATTTGTATGTCAGAGAAGACTGGCCCTAGAGAGGGAGCTTGGGAAAGAAGCTTTAGAGATGAAGGATATTATGGACCTGATTAATGAGGCTGGATTGGTGAAGACTGTGACCAAATTTCCTAAGTGCTATGAGGGTCTTGTCAAAGAATTTGTTGTCAACATTTTTGGAAAAATTGCTGATAAAAAGAGCATTGATTTCATGAAAGTCTATGTGAGAGGAAATTGCATTAATTTCTCTCCTAGTACTATCAACAAGTATCTGGGAAGAGATGATGAAGAGTATAGTGAACTTGAGATGACTGATAATGAAATATGTAAAGAGATTACAGCTGGTCAGGTAAAGGTTTGGCCATTGAAAGGGAAGTTGAAGGCCAGTAAACTTAGCATCAAGTATGCAATTCTTCACAGAATTGGAGCTGCCAACTGGGTGCCAACAAACCACAAGACAACAATAGTTGTTGGATTGGGTAGGTTTATCTATGCTGTTAGGAGGAAGATCAAGTTTGACTATGGAAGCTACATCTTTGAGCAAGTGGTGAAACATGCTGAAACAAATGCTATCAAGTTACCTATAGCATTCCCATCCCTTGTTTATGGAATCATCTTGGAGCAACATCCTGAAACTTTAACAAGTTCAGATATAGCTTGCAAGAGGGAGTCAGCCTTGTCCTTGCATCCTAAGTTATTTGCTGGAAATCATGTTCCAGACATTGTTGTAACATCAAGTTCTGGTGTTAAAAAGGCCAGGACTAAAGCTGAGTTGATTGAAGAATGAAAGGAAACATGCAAGGATCTTGATGTGCTTATCAGTACTAGCACTGCTAGGAAGTTGAGAATTGAATAGATGATCAAATCCTTGGAACAAGGTGAAGATGATGTGAATACCAACGTTGAAGATCCAGGTTCAGAGGAAGATGAGGAGAATGATGGAGATGGTGCCAGCTCTGATGAAGACTAGTTTCCTTGCTGCTTTTTCTAGATAGTAGTTTAGTTTTTTTGCTGTTTTTGATTCTGCACTTGATGTGCCTAATATGTAATTTGAATATTGTGTCGGTTTATGCATTATTTATGTTTTTATGTTCTATGATTTGTCTTGTCTTGCATGCTGACTTTAGACTGACAATGAGAGCCTGTTTAGGACTAACTGTAGTGAGTAGGACTTACATGTTGAGGTTTGTCCAATTGTGGCTAAAAAGGGGGAGAGTTAGCCAAGAGTTAATCAAGGTGTTGCAATGCCGAGAAGAAGAATTTGTCATTGTGCAATGCTAAGGAGTGCAGCTAATGTGATGCTGAAATACAGATTTTGAGGGGGAGAGTTGTTGAACAATTGCTGGTATGCTTGTTCTTGCTTTGAGGGGGAGCTTGCCCTATGATGCTGATTAGTGATTGGAGTGTGTGCAGCATGCTGAAAGCATTGTGAAGCTGTGATGAAGAAATGCTGCTGCGAAGTTTGTTTTAAATTTTTTTTCCGCTGCTGAAGTCTCTGATGTTGCAGAGATTGTTTTAGCCAAAATTAGCCAAAGGGGCAGATTGTTGGTTCTTGGATTGGCTAGAATTTTGGTAAAACAAAGTTGTTCAATGTTGAAGTCACATGGGTGATGTCTTAACATTGAGTCTTAACATTGGTTTTTGTTAAGTATTTAACTTGCTGAAGTTGTGAAGTCTGATGTCACATGCGATGTTATGACATCAGGTCTGCAGAAGATTAATAACATCAGGTTTAGTGATGTTGTTAGGGTTTGCGTTTTAACTGAATATTGGGAGAGCTGTTAGTCTCATTGGATGCGGATATCTTGGGATAGATATTCTCTGTTGCATAGAGATTTGATGCAGATTTGTAGGGAGGTTTAAAAGCTGAAGATTTAAAAAGATTTTGAGAGAGAAAATCTGTTTTGAAGATTCAGTTTTAAATAACAAATCAGGTCAGATATTGTAGCAGGTCCAAGCCCAATTCAAATAGCTATATAATGCGCATCATTCCTGAAGGAAAAGTAACGAAGAAAGAGAGCTAAAGACTGAGAGTCGATTGAGTCTTCGTGTTTGTAAACCATTCGAGTGTGAATTGGTATAGGTGTTTTGAGTTGTTCTTGATCAAAGCTGTGAAGCAGAATCAAGTTGTGTTGTTCAAAGTGTGTGATCTTTGAATTATATCACTGAAGTGATTTAGGGATTGAGTAGTGTTATCTTAGGTAGAAGGTTCATTAAGTAGAGATTAAGTTTAGGAGATTGTCAACGAGGTTGTTGAGTCTGTAAATTAATTCTACTGATAGTGAAATTCATCCCTGGCTTGGTAGCCCCTAGACGTAGGTAGTTAAAATCGAACTGGGTGAACAATTTTGTGTGTTTCTCTTGTTGTTTGTTATTGTCCAGAGCAGAGTGTGTTGTTGTGACATTAAGTGTGACATCACATATCTGGTACCAGAATTTCACCATCAATTGATTAGCTAGAAATAAAGGAGATTTTGATCAATGAGTTTTCAAATATGTCACTTCAAAAGAGAATGACTCAAAATAGGACTTCATTGCACAATATAATGCCAATGACATGATAGTCATATACACAGGTACACTATAAATTTGATTTTAAAACCTTTCTGACAATACAATTCTAAAGTTATTTTACTTACCAATTTCTCTAAACATTTAAATATAAGAGATTTTCTTCACAGTTTCAGCAACTATAAATGAAATTGATAATACGTTTGGATGGAATTACATTGGATGTGAAAAGTGTGTGAAGAAACTTATACAAGAAGGCCATGAATTGAAATGTCCTTCGTGTCAAACACCTTCCAAGTATCCAAAACCAAGGTTAGACATTTGCAATCATAAACCATGTTATCAAAAATATTGTTAGTAATATAATATAAAAAATGTGTAATCACAGGTTCAAGATAATGCTGAAAGTGTTTGATGAAACCGCTAAAGCAACTTTGACATTGTTTGATCAAGAGGCACAAAAGCTACTCAATACAATAGCTAAAATGCTCTTGCAACAACAAGCTAACACGTCTACACCATCAATACTACAAAACCTCTGTCATCATACTCTTATTTTTGAAATAAAGTTGTCTGCAAAAACTTAAAAGAAGGGTCGCAAATCTACACAATATCACGAACTTTTGTACCAACCACTATTCTACAAGAACTAATTTTGAAAACTCCTATTAAACAGGTAATTAAATTTGTACTACAATCATACAAATATACTACTAAATTTATGAATACTAACAATATACTTATTACATATAGGATTCCATATCACCACAAATGATTCAAAACAAAGAAGATCAAGAAGAAGAAGAAGAAGAAGAAGAACGTGGAAGAGGAAATGACGATGACAACAATAATGGTAAACCATATAAGAAAATAAAAACAAAATCTCGCAGTGCTAAAACGGAGGCTAATCATCACATCCCACATATCAAAGGGAATTCAAAAAATAAAAGTAGCAACAATGAACTTCAGATATTATCCTCAGACAACGAGTCACCTCTCATACACAAATTAAAGACTCTTAAGTCACTTAAAGCAAAAAAAAAGAACAACAAAGCCCCATCTAAGAAAAAAATAACCAAAAACCATAAAAATTGATTTCAATATTGAAGACTTCTTTCATGTTTTAACATTTAATTTTATGTCTCACCTTGCATTTCCATTGTTTATAAATGTATTAATTTTTAATTAAAATTAGACTATTTTCTTTTGTTATGCTAATCTTATTATCTATATTATAGGATTTTTATAATAAATAATATCTACCATAAATAAAGTCTTATTTTATTTCAGCAACTTCTATTTACTATCCGCACAATCTTCTTTACCACCCGCGCATCGTGCGGGTCCTATTCTAGTACATATATATTTCTATGGTTGCCAACTCAGCTGGGTAACTTTACCCTGCATTTATAAGCGGGTAGATAAGAATCCACCTTTTATTATACTTATCCACCTCTAACACTTGTCCTTTCTTTTTTATATTTATAAAAGATAAAAGAATGTAATTGTTGAGAAAAACCGATTTAAAATATTTGTTAATATTTATAAATTAATATAAGTTATTAAATTAGTTGTAACTATTAAATTTAGATGGAAAGATCAAAGAAGGGAGAATATTTTTGTGTTTTTAAAGTAAATTTTGGTGTGTTTTTACATTAGTAAAAGGTAGTATTTATACTATTAGAAATACAACTATTAAATTAATGTAATAATTGGACTTATTGTTTTAACTTTGACAAATTATATATCTACAATAATTTGTCATTACTGTTTAGATAGATATTTCTAAATAATAATATTATAATAATAATAATAATATTATAACACCCCATTTGAAATATCTATTACGATGTCCATCGAAGTCTTATCAAGGAGAGACTTATGAGTGTTGACATATTAGATTAGATTTGATTAGATTTTATATTTAAATATAATCCAAGTTGTGTTAGCCCATGCCCAATTAGTGTTGTATATAAATAATCCTAGTTTGTATCATTATTTGTACAATTCAATAATACAAATCCTTATTTCCTTATTCTCTCTCTATTCTCTCCTCACTAAAAGTGCCTCACTCACTAACAAATTGGTATCTAGAGCTTCCGATTATTGTTCTTGATCGAGTTTTCAAGAACTTCACGTCAAAGATCGTGTTTCCAGGGCAAGTGAATCAACCGCTACGAAGATGACTGGTGATAAGAGCATTCTGAATTCCCTTCCAATGCTTGACGGCAAGAATTGGATCCGATGGAAAAAATAGATGCAATCCTTATTTGGCTTCCATGATACCCTAGAGGTGGTTACCGGCGGTGTTTCTGTGTTGGCTGAAAATCCAACCGAAGAACAGAAAAAAGCCCACAACGAAGTCAAGAAGAAAGATTGCAAGGCTGCTTATTTCATTCAGACGGCAGTCGATGCTGCTAACTTCAACAGAATCTCTCATGCTGAAACAGCAAAGGAGGCATGGGATATTCTGGTGAAGTATTATAAAGGAGGTGAGAAAGTCAAGGTTGTCAAGTTGCAAACCTTGCGTCGACAATATGAGTTGTTGTCGATGGGAAAAGAGGAAAAAGTTGCAGAATATATGTTGAAGGTTCAGAAACTTGTCCATCTCATGAAGGGTTGTGGTGAAACCATAACTGATAAGATGATAGTTGAGAAGGTAATGAGAACGCTGACCTCTCACTTTGATCACGTTATCGTAGCTATTTAAGAATCCAACAATCTTGAAACCCTAAAAGTGGAAGATTTGGTTAGTTTGTTGGAGGCGCATGAGATCAGGATTGTCGAAAGAAAGAGAGTTCAGGATTCGATACAAGCACTGCAGACTCAGTCATGGAAAATGAATGGTGGTTCCAACAAATTCAAAGGCAAAGTCGACAAGACTCAAGGAAAGAAGTCTTGGTCGAACCCTCACAAAAATCAGGTCAAAGATAGAGCTTCTGAATCCTCGAAAAGAGGAGGAGGAAACTATCGAAAGGACAAAGAAGATAAGAAAGGTATGCAGTGTTATAACTGTGAAAAGTGGGGTCATTTGGCCAAACATTGTTGGTACAGGAAAGACAATGGATCGAAAAAAGGCAAGGACGAAGGAGCGAACCTTGCACACCAAGATTCAGATAATTCTGAAGGTGGTATGGTGGTTATGGCTGCAGTGGCAGATAGCCATGTCGAATCCAAGATCTAGTTCCTCGACTCAGGCTGCTCAAATCACATGACTGGTCGAAAGGAGTGGTTGGGAGATTTTGACGAGTCGAAGAAGAGCAAGGTAAAACTTGCTGATAACAGTTCGTTGCAAGCAGAAGGTACTGGCAACAAGGTTTTTCAACTGAGTAATGAAGCGAAAGCTATTATCAGAGATGCGTTCTATGTACCTAGAATGAAGTGCAACATGTTAAGTGTTTGACAACTGGTCGAAAAAGGCTTCTCAGTTGTCATGAAAGATGGAGTTTTGAAATTGTTTGACACCCAAAACAATTTGGTCTTGAAATCTCCGTTGTCGAAGAACAGTACGTTTAAGACCATGTTCAGTTCGAATGAAGTACAATGTCTAAAAACTGTTGTCGACCACAAGGATAGTTGGTTGTGGCATTTGAGGTTTGGACATTTGACTTTCGATCACTCAATCAGCTAATTACTCAAGATATGGTATCTGGTATTCCAAGTCTTGAAATGCCTGACAAACTTTGTGAAGGTTGTTTAGTCGGAAAGCAATCCTAAAATTCTTTCGTTTTGACTATGCCAATGAGATCATCCTGCATACTCGAAGTTGAACATTCAGATGTATGTGGTCTGTTTGAAGAACATACCATTGGTGGAAACAAATATTTTGTTTCGTTTGTCGATGATTTTAGTTGAAAGATGCAGATCTATGTGATTAAGAGAAAGGATGAAGTATTTGAAATCTTTAAGAGATTCAAGATGCTTGTCGAAAACCAGAGTGAGAAGAGGATCAAAGTTCTGCGAACCGATGGAGGAGGCAAATACACTTCGAAGATGTTTGAAAAATTATGTGCAGAACATGGTGTTGATCATGAGGTAACCGCTCCTTATACTCCTCAACATAATGGAATTGCTGAAAGAAGAAACAGAACCATATTGGATATGGCGAGATGTATGCTCAAGCAGAAGAATTTGCCAAAATCTTTATGGGGTGAAGTTGTTTCGACTGCAGTTTATATCTTGAACAAGTGCCCTACCAAGAAATTGAAGAACAAGGTTCCTAAAGAACTGTGGAGTGGCAAATGACCATCAGTGAGTCATCTAAAGATGTTTGGCTCTATGTGTTACAAGCATGTTCTTGATGCAAGAAGAAGAAAGCTTGATGACAAGAGTGAACCTATGATTCTGGTAGGATATCATAAGACTGGTGCATACAGGCTATTCAATCCAATTAATGAGAAGTTGTGTTGATTCGAGATATTGTGATTGATGAAAATTCTACCTAGGATAGGAATTCTAGTAATTCAATTAACAAGCCATTGATGAGCTCTAATTTCGACGAAGAAAGTGATGAAGTCGAAGTTGAAGGAATTGCTGAGAATCCAGTCGAAGTCGAAGTAGAAGCAGTTGCTGACATTCCCGACACAGAGGCTGTGGCTGAAACAGGCCAAAGACCTTGGCGAAATAGAGTTCCTCCAAGAAGACTTCATGATTATGAAGTGACCGGTGATGATGAAGTCACACCAAATGGAGAGTTAGTTCATTTTGCTTTACTTGCAGGTGCTGAACCAATCAACCATAACGAAGCTTTAAAAACTCAACAGTGGAAGTTAGCTATGGTCGAAGAGTTACAGGCAATTGAAAGAAACAACAGTGGAAGTTAGCTATGATCATCAATAAAAGTGACAAAATACCTATTTCCACCAATGGAATCTACTTGCATAAGCCCACACACATCCAAATACACCACCTCAAGGCGATTCTTGGTTCTCCGGTCTGCATTATTGATGAATTTTCCTCTATGTTGCTTTTCTTGCACACATTTTTCATAAATTTTAGCTGGAATATTGATTGTTGGTAGCCTTGTTGCCATTATGTTCTTTTGCAAGTCCTTGAGATCTCTAAAATTGAGATGCCGAAGACGGTAGTGCCACACCCACTCTTAACGACTTACTACATTAGCAAGACATCTATGCTCCATATCATTCAACTCAACCTTGAGGGTTCTATTGGCAGCCTTAGGTGCTTTAAGGACCAAAGTCCCCTTTGCATCCATAACGCGTAACCCATTGTTTTCAATATAATTCTTGTAATCCTTCTCAAGTAATTGGTCAATACTTAGAAGATTAAATTTGATTCCCAAAATATACAAGGCACTTTTGATCAAGGAATGTCCACCATCCCTCCTCATGATTAGAACATCACTGATCCCATCAGCTATTAGAGTGGTGTCATCCGCGAACTTTACTTTGTTCTTCATGGCACGATTGATTTTGACAAACCAATAATTTATTCCCATCATATGAGTTGAAAATCCCGAGTCCAAATACCACTCTTTACTGCATTGAACTCCTTTCACACTCATTACGGCGCCTTCATCTTTGCACAACCGGTCAATCGTATCATTCAATCGTCTACAACCCAATTTTTCTGTATTCTTTGAGTTGCTGCAACGGATGTGTCGTGGCTGTTTGCTGCTTCAATTCGCTTCCGTGATCATGACCAATAGTGGATCCTCTTCATCAAACTCTTTTATTCAACCTTGGCTTCATCCCCTTGAGATTCCTTCTTGTTTGCATTGTATTCTTTCGCATAACGACCGAACCATTGACACTTGTAGCACCGCTCCTTGCTTTTGTAAAATCTCTTTATTTCACCTCTATAGTTGCCTTGACCACTATGTTTGTTGTAGCTGCTCTCACCCCTTTAAATTATCGTATTCCTTGAATTTTTGGACTTTTTCCCACCAAAATTCTAAAAAATTCTGTTTATTCTTCACGGGCCATTTTCCTTTTGATCTCTTTTCTTTCTCATTGAAACGAGCTTGCAAAGAGATCTCCGCCTTTTCCTTATCATTGTTCCTCTCTTACATCCTTTGCTCATGAGCCTTAAGAGAGATTTGAGACTCCACTTTGCTCATCGTCGCAAGATCCTTTGACTCCTCAATCGCCACAACTATGTTGTTGAATCTTGGTGTTAATAAATACAAGATTTTAGCCACAGCATACTACTTCATAATGGTTTCTCCGCATGCCTTTAATTGGTTCACCAACTGAGGGATTCTTGTCACGAAATCTATGATTGTCTCCTTCTCTTCCATTTGAATTAATCCAAGCTGCCATTTATGAATTTGTAACCTCACCACCTTCGCCTTGTTAGCCCCTGCATAAGCTTTCTCTATGATTTCCCATGCTTGCTTCGACGAATCACAATCACCAACTTTCTCGAAATTGTCGCCATCGACACATTGATGAATCAATAACAATGCTATAAAATCTTTCTTCTTTTCTTCCTTGTGCGATGCTTACTGCGCCTCTGTTGGATTAACTTGGAGAGGAGTAACACCATTCTTGATCACCTTAAGAACATCTTGGTAGCCAAACAACACCTTCATTTGCTTGCACCATTTGTCGTAGTTCTTCGCATCAAGGATGGGTAAACTTGCAGGGATTCTTACAATGGAGACAAAATTCATGTTGCACACAAGGTGTTTGTGGATCTCAACCAGGTTCTTTGATGGTAAATGTTGGAACAAGAAACCACTAAATTGGTGAAACTAAGTTTAGAGAAATTTTGGAAGTGGAGAGAGAGAGAGAGAGAGAGAGAGAGAGAGAGAGAGAGAGAGAGAGAGTGGGTGAGAGAGAGAGAGAGACAGAGAGAGAGTGCAGAATTTATCATTAGTTTAGATGAGAGTGCACCTAACACACTTATGTAGAGGTTACACTACAAGTGAGATACAAAATGGTCAAATACAACAACAGAAAACATAAAAACTCGTGCTTTTAACCAATTACACCAAAATGGGAAACCGATTACACCTGAAGCTAATTAATTCCAGAATTAGTTCACTTTCCGTGGTAACCGGTTACACAGAATCAGGTAACCGGTTACACACTCGAATACTTTAGTTTTATGCTACTTGACAATATGACTGCACTTGCAATTACACATCAAAACTCAACAAATTGTAAGTTCTTCGCAGAGAGTTTGAGGTTCTTGGTATGGATAAGAGTGAGTTTGTAAAAAATTACTTTGTTATTGTTAACAAGATAATCTTAGTGATGGAGAAAATATTGAGGCCCATGACTACAAGATTTGACTATGTTGTTTGCTTACTTGATGAATTCAATGATGTCACTATCTTTTCCATGGATGAGTAGTGGAGAATTATTCTTGTTCATGAGCAAATCATGAAGGCACACAAGGACAAGGATGAGGAATAAGTTCTAAAAATGATTAACTTGGTAGAGGATATGGTCGATGATGAGGTTTTATGGGATCACGAGGGCATGATGTCATACCTCTAAAAATGAGAACGACCTCGCGAGGTGCAATCGCACGCCCGCGGGATGGACTTAACAGAGTCGCCACCGATCTTTATTTATTCCCATAGATGGAAAGGGAAAATATCGAATAAAACCCCTAAAAGAAAGATAAGGATATGGTCATCGCAACCAATGTCTGAGTTCCGGAGTCGGTTACACAAGGGGAATGTATTAGCACCCCTTCAAGTCCGTTGTACTCAACAAGAACCATTTAGTTAAGGTTAAATGAATGTTAGCTTATGGTTTGTTTCTAATATTCTACTTATTAAGTGGGAAAAGAGCGATGTTTTTTTAGATTTTTATTAGAGAGAGAGAGAGAGAGACCTAAGGTTTTTTTTATTATTATAAGGGTGATCGCCAATACTTCGCAGTCTCGTGCCTACGTATCCTTACAAGGATGGAATCAGAGCAATCGTACTTCGGCTCAAAGTCTGCTGGTTAATTTTAGCGAAATCCAAATTGTATTAATCAATGTAAGAACTTTGTCTTACCCAAAATAAGTGAGGAGTGGAAAATTTTACCACATTGAATGGATTTACAAATCTCATTCATGCGACTTATCTCAACTCAAGGGTTATAGGCAAAACATTGCCCTAGTGTTCATTAGGACAACATCTTTCACTTGGAAAAGAATCTTTAGACCTTATTAGATGTCTTGAAGTTTTGCTTAAGAAAATACACTTGATGACAATCAAGGTTTTCTCATAACTGAGTAGGTGTTTTGGTCTCTCTATGAGGGTCAAGATTAGTCCATAGAAATGGAGATTTGAGTATAGTTTGAATATATTTTAAGAATGAGGAACATTTGAGGATGATCAATTGTTTAAAGTGTTTGTGCAAGAGTGTTAAAATTTAACAGTCTCTCTCATTCCAGATTGATTAAAAAATTGTTTGTGGAACATGAACATTGATAGTGATTAATGGCTCAAAGAGTTGTTCTAGAGGTACTAGAATCCAACACCTCTTGGTCAAAGGTTACTTGTTAAGTGTTTTAAAGATGAAATAAGGGGAAAGTTGGATACCTCAATGTGCAATACTTGAGACCAATCTTTTAAGGGTTTTGCTAGAATGTTGGATTCCAACAATCCTTTTCTTTCAAGTTTATTTTAAAAGAGTATTTATGAATTTTGAAGTATTTTATCTATCCTTGTAGAAAGAAGAAGTCTTGAGGTGGCATTTGACAAAGGGCCAAGGTTGGAGAGGGCACTTGACAAAGGGCCTAAGGTTTATTAGGTTAAAAGGTTTAAGAGGGCACTTGATGAGGGGCCAAAGGTTTTAAGATGGCACTTGATGAAAGGTTAAATGTTTTAAGAGGGAACTTGATGAAGGGCCAAAGGTTTTAAGATGGCACTTGATAAACGGCCAAAGGTTTTAAGAGGGCACTTGATGAAGGGCCAAATATTGAAGAGGGCACTTGATGAAGGGCTAAGGATTTCTTTATGAGTGGTTCAAATTTGTACGGTTAAGTTTTGATTAAGTTGTTTGATGTTTGATATATGGATTGAGACTTGAATAAAGTTTCATAATCTTCATTAAGGATATAGTTTTATGAAAGGTTCATGATCTTGGTGAAGATTAAGGTTGATAGAAAGTTGGAATCTTGATGGTTGATGAAAAGTTGGAATCTTGATGAAGGTTAGGGTTTGATGAGAGGTTGGTAATCTTGGTGAATATTAGGGTTGATGAAAGGTTGGTAATCTTGAGGAAAATTAGGGTTGATGAAAGGTTGGTAATCTTGATGAAAATTAGGGTTGAATGAGAGGTGAGGGTTTTATGAAAGGTTCATAATCTTGATGAAGATTAGGGTTTGATATGATATTGGTTATGACAATACCACCTACTCATATATGATTTATGAATCAAAGAGGTTATAACTTCTTCCCTAAGGTTAGGTTAGGGTGGAATGACTTGATAAAGTCGTGGGGGATATTTATGGTAAGGACCAATTTAGGGTAATAGAGCTTACATGTTATTTAGATGAAACATCATCCAAGGGTGACTTAAGAAAGTCACAAGGGAGATGTATGATAATAATCAACCCAAAGTGAACAAAAGTTCATAAGTTAAATAGATGAAAACAACATCTAAAGATGAATTGACAAAGTCATAAGGGATCAATCATGTTGAACACAAAAGAGATACACACAAGGATGAGACATCATATAAGTTTAATGGCATATTAACAATTATGGTTCAAAACTTCATACTCATGGTATAACATGCATTAGGTTCATGTTTATCACAAAGATTCACCTTACAAAGTTGATTTAAACATGGTAAAGAAATCAAACATGTCTCTTAAACAAATTAGGGCAATAAAGCATTTAATCTTCATACATGTCATTTATCAACCTAAGATTTCAAATTATGCTAAAATGATCACTTATTCACAAATTCATATCACTCATGAGTTGAACAAATATCCTAATTTAATCATCAATCTTCATCAATCATTTAATCAAAAGCATTTACAAGTTATGAACCAAACAAAATTATTTACAATTAATTGTATGATTAAGCTAAGTATATTAAATAGTTAAAGAATAAATGAAGAAAATAAAAATCAATCAAAGTAATGAAAGTATTGATGAATAAATATAAAATACAATCACAAATATTACAATAAAAAATGAAAGTTTTATGGTTTTTAATAATAATAATAATAATTAAATAAACAAATAATATAAATTCTTAAAGTTAATTTAAATAAATAAATAAAATGTGAAAATAATATTTGAGTTTTAATAAAATAAATGTATAAAATAAGCAAATTATTTTTTATTTAAAAGTAAAATAAATTGATTAAAATAAAAGAAGAAAATAAATAATTAAATAATAAAAAAATAAATAAAAAGAGAAAGAAATAAGAAAAGGAGAGAAAAGAGAGAGAGGGACACACCTTATGAAGCAGTTACCAGCCAAACATAATGGGTTCGTTTGTTTTGACTTTTTTTTTTTTAAAATGATTTTTATAGTGTAACATAATTTTGTGCAAAAAAAATTTTACAAAGAAACTTTTCATAAAAGCTTCAAATGAAAATTTGGTTTGAATAGTTATTCTCAAAATGTTATTTTAGGTATTTCATCATTTTATCGAAATTTTTTTTGGATATCAAAATTTCAAAAAATCACTTAATTTTGAAGTTATTTCAAATAGCTTTTGATGAAAATCATTTTTGAAATACAACTTTTTGAAAAATTTGTGATTTTGACTATGTTTTGATCTTCAATAATGTATATTAATGTTATAGAAGGTCAAAATTAGTCCTTTAATTTATAAAAAACAAATTTCAAAAAACTTGTAATATTTTGAAAAACGTTTTTGTGTAATCAATTTTCAAAAATACAAAGAAAAAAAATCCATTTTTTTAAAGTTAAAACAAACTGACCCAATATATTATGTTTTCTTTTTAAATATGAAAAATGGCGCCAACTTCATCTTCTTCCCCACGACCATCCCCATTAACACACTTCTTCAAAATGTGATTTTCACAATCCTTAACTAAATTGAACAAACTAAAATGCTAAATCACTCAGAATTTCATGAGGAACATGACTGTAGTGTTTAATTTCATTTATATTACGTATAGCTAAAGAAATTAATCACAAACCATAAAAAACCTACTTCTTTAATGTTAAATTAAATTTCATATGTGCACCATCAATGAACAAAACTTTAGGGATATCACTCACTACATCATGCCAAACTAGGTGGTAACAAGAATGATTGCAAATGATGTTTTAAAGAGGGAGTTCCAGAAATACCAACTTACCTCAATGGAGTGAAATCGTGATTCTTATGTGAGAATTGGTGCAATGGTGATTATGAGTTTCTAGAGGTTTTGGTGTGTGTTTGCTGATGAATTATGGCCTCTACCTATAGTGTTAGTGATCTGAATCAAGAGCATTGGATAATAGCTTGGCATGATGAACTCTGGAGGAAATCCAAAAAAATGGACAAACGTACAAAAGGTGGATTTTTGCTTTTGGTAGCTTCTAGTTGACTTTGCAAGTAGATTCTGAGTTTTGTACCAACTCTTTCTGGTGTTAGGATATGTTCTTACCTTTGCCAACAAGTCAACATGATTAAAGTGCTTAATCATGTATTAGGCAAAATCACACCATCTTATCATGTTGGACCAAAGCTTTACACTATGAAAAAAGATCAATCCTTACTGAATTTGCCACCCACTTGGAGATTTCAGGACAATGAACAAGTTCCAAGTTGATCACATGATGAAAAGAAGTTCCAAAAGTGGCCAAAAGATGTCTCCAAATTGTGCAAAACCAATTTGATGCAATTTTGTCTTGGAAAATTAACATTGACATGACCTCTTCCCAATTTTGTAACTTCATGCTCAAGGAAAAGAAATTCATGCTCTTGGTACCATTGGAAAGAAGGCATCACATATTACAACTTTGATGTTGATTACTTGAAGAAACTCAATTTAGATCATTGAAAAAACTAGCCATCAAAATTAGATTTTTCAACTGTTTGACACTTAGAAAAAATTCTAAGTATTTGGTAATTTTGACAACTAAGAAATCTCAACTTTGATCCTTCATAACTTCCAATCCTTATGAGCTTTTGATCCAATTCTTCCACAATGTTGAAGTATGTAATGTCATATTCAAGTGCATACCTTGGGCATGAAAATTGGTTACATGAATTGGTCACAAAGTGGTTCTAAAGTCATGCACTTGTTAAGGTGAAAAACTTAGAAATATTTCTTAGTGTTTGGATTTTTAGCAAGTTAAAAAATCTTAACTTTGAACATTAATAACTTCCACTCCAAGAAATCTTTATGCTTGTAATTTTCATCAAGTTGAAGTATCAAATTCCATCTTTAAGAAGAGTCCTCAAGTGCTTTCATTGGATGCTTGAGGAAAAAGTTATAATCTTGGAAAGTTGGTCACTTGATCATGTATTTCCATAACATAGAAAAAAGCTTAAACCCTAATTTGGCAACTTTGAATATTTACCTTGAAAAGTTATAATCTTGGAAAGTTGGTCACTTGATCATGTATTTCCATATAAATCATGATCCATTTCACTTATCTTTCATATTTTCATGATTATTGACTTGAGGAAATCATGTTTGACCTAAAAAAGCCAAAAGTCAAACTTTAACTTTGATCAGATTGACTTTGTATCAAATGAATGCAAATCTTGTACTTTCCAATGAATCAAACATCTTGAGCCATTTAGATCATGTGAAGGGACTTTAAAAATGTATTTGAGGGTCTTGAATCATGATCCTAAGCATGGGATCATGTCTTCGTTGAAAAGTCAATATCTAGTTGACTTTGACTAACACCCAATAAGGTGCACTTGAGGGATTGAGGCTTGATGATCTTGATTAGATGTTACCTCAAACATGATTGTTGATGGAGGAGAAACTTGGTCCATGGATGGAGTAGTTCAAATGTTGATAAACACCACAAGCCTTGATTGATCAACCACATGGTCTTCATGATGCTATGTAAATGATGCAACTTACAATGATGGAATCTAGGGAGTAAATTTTGGGGTATGACACATGTCAACAGATAAACAAGACGTTTTTTAGATGTCTAAAAGTGTCTCAAGTTGGGACACTATCATAATGTTTGTTCCACTTTGGAGGAGAATGAGAATTTTGCAAAATTTGATGATAGTGAATAGCTACTACTCATGGCTGAAGATCTTATGAACACCATTATCAAAGAAGAGGTATGTTTCCTTGGTTCTGGTTGTAGTAATCATATGATACAGAACAAGGAATGACTATTTGATTTTTATTATTCCTTTAGAAAATCAGTTAAAATTGGTGATGATTCAAGAATGTCAGCCATGGCGAAAGGAAACTTGAAGTTGTGCATAAGAGGAAGAACTAAGATCATTATTGATTCTACTACTTAATAGACCCTATAAAAAATCTTCTAAGCATATGGCAACTATTGTAGAAGAAGTTGAGCATTGTATTTGACAACGACACCTGCAAAATGTTTCATGAGCAGAAAGGTTTGATCTTATATACACAAATGTCCTCAAATAGAATATGTGTGATCTTTGCACATGTAGTGGTGCATATGTACTTTCAAATGACCAAATACAATAGCTACTAGTGGCACTGCAAATATATTCATCTCACTTTCAAGGGCCTCAAAACTCTTGCTAAGAAATACACAATGAAAGGCATGCCTACTCTAAAAGAATCGAATGACATATCCTCGGACTTTGTGATTTGAAAAGAATATAGAGATAAAATCCTTAAACATGCCTCATATGGCGATACACTAGCAAGATGGAACTCATACACTCTAATATTTGTGGCCCAATCAATATAGATTCAGTAACGGTAGCATATATTTCATTACTTTCACATACGACTACAATAGTAAAATCAAGTGCCTTCGATGTGTTCAAAAGATACAAGGCATTAGTTGAAAAAAAGCTAAGTTTGTTTATTTTAGTGTATTATAACTGACATATGTGGAGAGTTCACTTATATTGACTGGATTGTATTAGGGATGTTCATGGTATGGTTCGGTGAGAAAACTAAACCGAACCGAACCGAACCATTATATAAAATCATCCGAACCGAACCGAATCATTTCCATTTTCCCAGAACCGATCTGAACCAAAATTTTCGGTTTGGCATAATGGTTCGGAACTCCGAACCGTACCAAATCCATAAAGAAGAAAAACTGATAATTATGTTACAATCTGAAGAACTCTTGATTCACAATAATGCCTGCAAAAACAAGTTCAGTGCCACTTTCCTTTACACAAAATACAAGCACTGGCTATACAAGGTTTGATGAAATGTATATGAACATGAAAAATCACTTTCATAAGTGGGAGAAAGAATATCAGACAACAACAATCATCAAAGAATACCAGATGAAACCAAAATGTGTATCAGCATGCTTTGTACACAAACATCAGCTTTTGATGCAGGAATATTCAATTAGGAATACTATGGTTTTTGAAGCGATCCGTGCAGCATATTCTCCCACTTGCAAATTGTGAATATTTTGGTTTGGTAGCAGAAAAACAACCAAGAAAGCTACATCAAAATCAGAAGGTAGCAGTCACAAGCTATGAAGCAATACACTTTTAAGATGAGTCGTGCCACATACGCGACGTTGTCTAAAATCAAACTAGCATGTTCTCATACTCTTTTAACTTGCAAGGCCTTCATCATCATCAAGATTAACCGATGTCGGAGATGTTATCTCTACAAAACAAAATAAAAAATTAGTGTACTCACAAAGTAAAGAATGAAAATCCAAACATAACATACAAGTCACACTCTTCAAGTCAAACCAAAACACAGGAAAAGATTGAACATACAATTAACTTCATAAAGGAAGAGAAAGATAAGTTTTCTTATGGAATTTGGAACTAATAATATTAGTTTTGGTTTTTGTATATTAACAATAAAAGAGACTAAATGCAGTTAGGACTTTGGATTCTGATCTATCCAGTAGTATGGAATGCTCAATGGAGTAATAAAAATCTAATGAAAATGAAATAAAAATAAAAATCTATTTACAATTGTTAATCCTTAAATTGGACTGTTGAAAATTGCAAAAAGCCTACACACATTGCAGGGACAGATTCTGATGTATTCTAAAAAGCGTAACCACATATGGCTTATAGTCATATCCATTATTTTCTCACATTTATTTGAAACACTCTATTATACCAAATTGAGTGAAGGCTCATGTGAAATAGATCATACTTCAAAGGCTTTGTATGCCAAAGAAAATGTTTCTGAACTCTTCTCACACCGAGTTGTAACTTAAGATACTTCTCTTCAAGCACTGAAAGAAGTATCTGTTTCAAATTTGGAATATCTTTCTCTGCGATGATTAATAAGAACGCATCCCAATTTAAAACCTCAAAAAATGGTGGCACAAAATTTTCAGATATGATCACTGGTACACACTCGTAAAAGAAGGCTTCGACCACCCGAGGGCTGTTGACTTCATATCCCTTGGGGCATATCTTATTTGATTCTAGGTAAATTCATCTAGTTAGCTAACACTCTTCTAAAAGGTGATTTGAAACTCATGGACTATTTTCAAATTTTCTAATCAGAATAATTTTTTCTCACTTCTATCAATTATCACTTCTCTATTATAGCTATTTTCACAGCATCTAATCAAATATGGTCACCCTTAATGGTAGGAATAGAATAACAACATAATATGCTCAAGAGAAAAAATAATAAGAAAATTCTAACCAAGTAGGAATAGAATATATAGTATAGAACTACTGCATTACTTGTTGATACTATGAGAAGCATAGGTGGTTGGGCCTCTTGGGGGCCTGTTTGGGCCATGTTTTCAACTAGATCGGTGTTGCTAACGGGTTCTCCTTTTCATGCATCTATGACTTCTAATCTCTTCTCAATCTTTAAAACGAAAATCGAAACTAGAAACCTGAGTCCAATGGTTTGGGTTGGGAGACCAAAAGAGTTATATGCAAGAGGTTCAGGGTTCAATCCACCCAAAAACTGTCATTTATTTGTTAACTAAGAAAGTTTTGGTCAAAAAGCTTACTCTTTTCATTCTGATCTCTCATATAAATATTGTAGTTACAAGCTGTCAGGTTGAATTTCAACCCACTAAATTAGCTAAATTGCCATATTTACATTTACAACTAATTATGTTAATTAAGAGAATAAATATTACAAATAAATGTACAATCTCAACAGAATTATTTCTAATAATTAGCTCATTATTGCCAATAATTCTGTTGACATCCCCCCTCAAATTGATGCTGGTAAATCTACAAGCATCAATTTGCCAAGTAGAAGATTGTGTCGCTGACGTGTCAAAGTTTTAGTGAAAATGTCAGCTATTTGAACAGATGTTGAGACATGTGGTAGATTGATGACTCTTCTATCATATGCTTATCGAATAGAGTGAAAATCAACTTCGATGTGTTTCGTCCGTTCATGGTAAACTGGATTTGCTGCAATCTGAATGGCACTGGTATTGTCAGCATGCAGCGGAGTTGGTTGTTGTTGAGAGAATCCAAGCTCAGTAAGAAGACCATGCAGCCATATTATTTCAGAACAAGCGGCAGACATTGCGCGATATTCTGCTTCAGTGGATGACTTTGAGACATAATCTTGTTTCTTACATTTCCATGAAATAGGAGCATTTCCTAGGAACATACACCAGCCAGTAGTAGATTTTCTTGTGTCTAGACATCCAGCCCAATCGGCATCACTATATGCTTGGAGTTTAATTGATGAATCAACAGGAAAAAATAAACCTCGCTTTGGAGTGCCAATAAGGTATCTAATGATTCTTTGTACCGCTGAAAGATGGAAATGTCGTGGAGCTTGCATGAACTTACTAACCGTGTGTACAGCAAAAGAAATATATGGGCGAGTGATAGTGACATAGATAAGACTTGCTACCAATTTGCGATATTGAGTGGGATCATCAAGAATGTCACCTTCATCTCTTCTATATTTAACATTAACTTCCATGGGAGTGTCTACAGGGGTTGCATTTGTGAGTCTAGCTAGCTGTACCAAGTCTTGAATATACTTTTGTTGATTTAGAAAAACACCTTCATGATGATAATGCACCTCTAAACCCAAGAAATAAGTGAGATGGCCTAATTATTTCATTTGAAAAGTTGAATGCAGCAAGTGTTTGATTCTAGAAATAGCATCTTGATCAGAACCTGTGATGACAATGTCATCCACATAAACAAGAAGCACCACAATGCCTTTAGGAGTCCTTTGTAGGAAAAGAGATGGATCATACTGGCTTTGATTGAATTCAAAGCCAAGTAGTGTCGATCGAAACTTTTCAAACCAAACTCTCGGGGTGCCTGTTTCAATCCATATAAAGATCGTTTTAATTTGCAAACAGTGTTAGGTAAAGGTGTAGGCATACCATTAGAAAGTTTGATGTAAACTTCCTCCTGAAGATCACCGTGGAGGAATGCGTTTTTAACATCCAGTTGATGTAGTGGCCAAGCTTGTGATGCAACAATAGCAAGAATAGTGCGCACAGTTATCATCTTGGCAACCGGAGCAAACGTCTCATCATAGTCAAGTCCATATTCTTGCTTATTTCCAAGCACAACTAAACGAGCCTTGTATCGATCTATGGATCCATCAGAGCGCAGCTTTATGGAGAACACAAACTTGCTGCCTAAAGGTTTAACAGATGAGGGACATGGCACTATATCCCAAGTTTGATTTTCTTCCAGGGCAAGAAGTTCTGCTTCAATAGCTTTCTGCCAACAATCATTCTCCATGGCCTGTTTATAAGATGAAGGAATAGGAATAGAAGATAATGATGCTGTCATGCAATTGATATACCTTTCTGGGGGTTTTTTTATCGCGTGAGCTGCGTCGTAGAGGAGCTGGTTCTGGTTCTTCTTCTACTGGACCAGCAGCCAAGGAATCATCTTGAGGGGGCCCATCCGTTGGTTGATTTTGAGTGGCAGTATTACGTCTTTTGTAGGTCAAGAGAGGTTTAGAAGATTGTTGACCTGAATAAGAGTTAGAAAACAATGGCAAAACAGAAACTGGAGAAGAGGCGAAGTCACGATGTGATGCAAAAAAATATATTTTCTAGGAAAATGACATTTCTAGATACACGAATCCTACGAAGGTTAGGATCATAACATAGAAAGCCCTTTTGATGAGGAGAATATCCGAGAAAAGCACATTCAATAGATTGTGCAGTGAGCTTGGTGCATTCTTGTGGAGTAAGATAAGCATAACATACACAGCCGAAGATACGAAGAGTGGAGTAATTTGGTGGGTGACCATATAACCGAATGAAAGGGGATTCATTACCTATTGACGGAGATGGCATTCTGTTTATAAGATGGACAGCGGTGGAAAGGGCTTCACACCAAAATCGTGACGGCACATGAGACTCCAACAAAAGGGTGCAGACAACATCGGGCAAATGACGGTTTTTTCTTTCCGCTACTCCATTTTGTTGTGGAGTTGAGGGGCATGACCTTTGAGATATAATGCCATTGGATTGCAAATATTCTTGAAATGAGTGTGACATGTATTCCCCTCCATTGTCAGAGCGAAATATTTTTATTTTTGATGAAAATTGGGTCTGAACATAAGCATGAAAAAATTTGAAAGTGGAAAAGACTTCATCTTTTGATCGTAAAAAATAGACCCACGTGAAACGACTATAATCATCAATAAAAGTTAAAAAATATTTGTAATTAGCATGAGATATAACTGGTGCCACGCCCCAAACATCACTGTGGATGATATCAAAAAGTTGGGTTACATTAGACTGATGTGTTGGAAAAGGCAAAATTTTACTTTTACCAAGCTTACAAGGAATACAATCAAAATGAACAGAATTAAGAGATGGAATGTATTTATTTCCAAGAAAACTAGATTTTAGCAAGTCATGAAGTACATTTGCGTTTGGATGTCCAAGACGCTTATGCCACACTTGGTAATCAACAATAGCAGAATTACATGAAACTAAAGGAATAGAAAGACTTGGAGGCAATGAGAACTGAATTGGGAAAAGACGTCCAACTTTAGGCCCCTTCGCGATTATCTTCCCTGATTGTTGGTCCTGCACAAGACAACCAGATTGTGAGAATTGTACTTGACAATCATTCTCGACTAATTGACCAACTGAAATGAGATTACTAGTGAGACCAGGAGAGACAAAAACATTTGTTAGAGATGAAGAAATATCACCAGTGGATGTGATAGGCAATTGATTTCCATCAGCAGTATGTATCTTGAGATTTCCAAAATATTTTTTGATATTAGTAAGAAATTGGGCATTGCTGGTCATGTGGTTGGAAGCCCCTGAATCAAAGTACCAAGAGGAAGAGGATTTACCTGAGAATCCTAGAGCAGAGAATGCTGAAACGATCATTTGTTGAACCATTTCAGGGGTCACCGTTGAAGTAGTAGTATAAGCATTTTGTTGAACCGGTGCTGAATTGGCTGAATTGTTAGGAATAGATGAATCAACCGAGGCTGTAAAAGCTGTGACATTTTTCTTTGGTGGCCTGATTGGGCATTCCTTAAGAATATGTCCATCTTTTTTGCAATAGTTGCAAAAAAATTTTGGACAGTTTGAAGCATAGTGTCCCAATTGCTTGCAACAGAAACATTGAACATAACTCATGTCATGACTTCTTGATTTTCCTCGTGCTACATATGCCACTGGAACAGTAGATAATTTTTTATCTTCAATGATGGACTGCGTAAGAAGACGTTGTTCTTCACGTAACAGATCATTAAAACACGCATCCAATGACGGGACAAGGTTTCGATGCATGAGATTGGACCGAATGCCTTCAAATTCAGATCTCAATTTCATAAGAAATTGATCTCGTTTAGTAGTTTCATGAATAGATTGTACAGAACTTAGACCTTCAGGAGTCAAGTCTGCATAAACTATGTCGGTGTATTCAGCCCACAGATTCATGAATTGAGAGTAAAAATCAGAGATGGGGAGACTATCCTGTTTAAAGAGAGCTATGTCATGTTCAAGCTGGAATCTTCGAGCGGCGTTGTTCTGATTGTAGACTTTCTTCAAATATTTCCACATTATGGCTGCTGTTTTGTAAGGTCGAAGATTCAGGACAATGTTGGGATCAACAGAACCTAGAACCCAGGACATGACTTGAGCATCTTTGACTACCCATTTGGCATGTGCAACTTTATCTTTGTCTTTGTCATTGTCAGGGGCTGGAGTGTTGCCATCGACATGACCCCACAAGTCTTTTCCTGTGACGAAAATCTCGAAATGGAATGCCCAAGCTGCGTACTTTTTGCCATTAAGGCGAACCAACAAGACTTCATGCTTTTTGGTAGACATGGATCTATGGAAATAGGAATTGAACAAGAACGACGAATTGAGCGAGAAACAGAAGAGAAAAAGCGAGAACAAGAATAAAAATGAAACAAGATCGTGAAAAAAAACAGACTAGGTTCTTGGATTTTAACCTAGGCTGATACCAAGTTAACTAAGAAAGTTTTGGTAAAAAAGCTTACTCTTTTCATTCTGATCTCTCATATAAATATTGTAGTTACAAGCTGTCAGATTGAATTTCAACCCACTAAATTAGCTAAATTGCCATATTTACATTTACAGCTAATTATGTTAATTAAGATAATAAATATTACAAATAAATGTACAATCTCAACAGAATTATTTCTAATAATTAGCTCATTATTGCCAATAATTCTGTTGACATTATTTTGGCCTAAAAGTCTCATAAAATTGACATGCTTGAAAAATAAATTCCTTAAAACAGAAGTATGGAACACTTCCATGTCTACATTTACTTAATATATAAATGATAGATTACATATTGAAATGAATTGGATTAATTATGAAAAATAAAATATGCACACAAAATCTTCTAAAATAATGAAATGAAAGTCCATTTTGTCACATCCCAATCATCTTCCATCATCCAAGGCAATCAATACATGATCTTTCAAGCTGTCATGCACATAATCTCCTGGTTTGCTGCTATCACCAAGTTCATAAATGCTGGAAGATGTTTCATGAAGCAAGTACCGACTCCTCTATACTTACGTCTTCGTTGATCCAAGAGTGCTTATCCATTAACCTCATTCCCTCCAATTTCATAATAGTGATTATGGTGTGAGTGTGACTCCTAACTCCTATGAAATGTGACATATAAAGATGACATTTGATGCTATGTGTGGTATGCTGATGAGCATCACGGAGGATTCAATACTACAACAGATCGAGAAAGACTGCACTGCTGTCTCTGATGCCATGCTGTCCTTCCCAGTCATGATTCCAGGCACAAGATACTATAAAGGTATCATGCTTAGTGATATTTACACAAATATGTGATTTATTAGTTCTTTATTATATATGTAAACTATAGAATAGCCTGCTGGGATTAAATTCGAGTGATTGAGTCAGTTATTCGCTTCCTATGAGTACCGAGTAATTTAAAGGGGGAAAAACATCTGGTTTCTACTTTTTCTTCCCTGAAGTTTTATAAAGTTGAACTAAAGACAGTAGCTAAAGCAGGGTCGTAGAAGGCTCATGGAAACCTTCAGAGAGATCATTGCTAGACGTAGGATGGGAGAAGAGTCGCCGGAGGACTTCATGCAGTCCATGTTGCAGAGAGACTCATTTCCAGCTAATGAAAAGCTTGAAGACTCCGAGATCATGGATAATCTTTTGACCTTGATAATTGCAGGGCAGACTACTACTGCAGCAGCAATGATGTGGAGTGTAAAATTTCTACATGTCAACAGAGATGCACAGGACATACCCAGGGTGAGATGATCTAGCCTCATGGAATCAAATTCACTCCCAGGATTTGATCAAGTTCACATTGGAAATAGATAAGGTTTGTCTATTACTTCCCTTGGCTCAATGACCTTTTCCTCTAACTTATATGCTAACACAACACTTAAGATAAACAAACTATTATTTATTCCATTCATTACAAAAAATCTTGTCAAACTTTGTAATATTCACATTCCTAATAAAGAACATACCAACAAAACCAGACAGAGAAAGCCACCAAAATACCCATAAATGATCAAACATATACCCATGCATGTATTACCCAATTGAGAAATCAAACATACACGCATACAACAAAATACAAAATCAATTTTTACCATAGTAGAACCTAAGGATTTGGAGCATATAAAATCAGAATCACTGAGATGATAGATCTAAAGAAACTTACAGAAGATGAAATGAAATGGAAGAATGAGATGTGGAATTGAGAAATGAGAGAGAAGCAAACAGTTGCACGAGAATGTGAGAATGAATTTCAATTTTGGAAACTTCTACAATTTGGGAATTTAGGGTTCTTCATCTTTAGAGCTTCAAGAGATTTTCATATTTGGAATTTGCAAGTTAATGTAGTATTAATAGTTTAATGGTTCAGTTTTGGGTAATGTTTAGTTAATTTTAATTTGGTTCGGTTTTAGAACCGTTAGTAAAATAACAGTTCGGTTCACTAACCACATATAATGGTTTGATTATTTTAACTTTAGTTCGGTTTGGCGGTTCGGTTCGGTTCATAGATTTTTTGAATAGTCCTAGATTGTATACTCCTCAATAAAATGGAGTGTTAGAAAGAAAAAATAGAACATTGTTGAATATGGTAAGAAGCATGTCATCAATGAATTTAATAATGAGACTAATGCACATTATTCAAATGACGGGAAGCTGGTTCTGATGCTGATGAACTACCTCCAAGAGAAAGAAGATAACATGCACACCTTAGGCATTATGTCATTGGGCATGAAATTGCATAGTTGACCCTTTTAAAAGAAAAATTGATTATCCAAGTACATATGAAGAAGCTGATAAACGTGCACTTTGGAGAGAAATCACATATCAAGAAATAAAATAAATAAAAAAGGACAGCACATGTGAGGTAAAAAATTCACCACCAGGTTGAAGAAATATTGGTGTCAAATGGATTAAAAAAAACAAAATCTTGTGAAAACGGAGAAATTGAAAAGCATAAAGTAAGACTAGTGGACAAGAGGTAGTCTCATAAACATGGAATATATTATAATGATGTTTCCCAAGTTTCTAAATGGGAATCTATCAAAACTAACTTGACTTTAGCAACGTGTAAAAACTAGAATGTATGTCAACTTGATGCGAAAAGTTTTTTCCTTTTTGGAGTGTTGATTGAAGATATCTATGATAATCAACCTCTTGGATATCAAGTGGACGAGATAAAGTTATATAAGCTAAAAGAAAGCCATTTTATGGACTCAAACAAGCACCAAAAGTTTGGTACTAAAAAATTGAATCATACTTTTATCAAGAATAGTTCAACAAATTAATGTCCACATTAGTACACTTTATTTGTGAAACAAGAAGGTCAAGGTAAAATACTCATTGTCAGTCTTTTTGTTTATTACGTGGTCTATACAGGAAATTATGAGAAAATGTTTGAGAGCTTCAAAAGGTCAATGTAAGATAGATTTTACATTGCAAACTTAGGCAATATGGAGATTATGCACGAATGATAGGAAAAACACTTATGGCCATGTGTTCATGTTTGGATCAAGGTCAATCAATATCTTGGACCTTAAAGAAACTAGATATTGTCACTCTTTCCACCACAAAAGTTAAATTTGTTGCAGCTACCTCTTATGCATGCCATGGCAATTGGCTTAGAAGAATTCTAGATCAATTGGCTCAATTTCAAGAGAAAAAGACTATAATCTTGGTTGACAATAGTTTTTTTTTAACTAAATTGTCAAAAAAATCATGTTATGCATGACATGCAAGCATATAATTGTTATGTTTATGAAAGAATTTGTTAATGTTACACAATTAGTAGGATAGTACGTTAGTTCCTTAGTAAACTAAATAACTATGTGTTTGTTTGTGTAGTATTGTTATATTTATGAAAGAATTTGTTAAGATTACACAATTAGTTAGATAGTCAGTTAGTTGTGAAGTAACTAATTTATTTGTGTTGGAAGCTACCTATAAGTTATCAAAATTCCTCAATTGTATGATAACTTATATACCATTGTTGTATGCAAATATAGAAGAGTTAAATATGTTTTTGGTCCCTATAAAATTAACAAATTTAGTTTTTTGTCCCTATTAAAAAAATAGCGTGTTTTGGTCCCTACAAAATAATTATACACGCAGTTTTAGTCTTTACTGTTAAACCAATGTGTATTTTTGAATGATTATTTTGCAGATATGTTTAGAACGTTATAAAAAGTTCATCGAAAAAAATGAACTCAAAATTTGATTTATAAGTCGAGATTTTCATTACTTTTATCATTATGTTTTGAAATTTAAAAAATTTATATTTAATTCTTCTCATATTAAAAAATTATATAAGAAATATTTTATAGTAATTTAAACACGTATAAAAAGAATTATTCAAAAATTTAAAAGTTTAAGAGTAATTAAATAGTTTTCAAAATTTTAGAAAATAGCAAAGATTAAAACTGAATTCATAAAAATTTTGTAGGGAGCAAAATATATTTTTTTTTATAGAGACTAAAAATGAAGAGTAAGATACTTATAGGGAGTAAAAAACATAGTTAACCTTATATAGAAAGAGAGAGACATTCCTCACGTTACAAAATGGATTTGTAAAAATGAATTAAATCAAACGCTAATAATAAAAAACTAATGAAATTGATCAATTCCTAACCCTAATATATTTTATATTTATTAAATACAAATACTTATTATGCATTATTATATTATATTTATCAATGACAATTGTTCTGATCAGATATAATTTCAAACTGAGTTTTTAATACAAACCAAATTGAACCAAACACATATATTTATTACTTATTTACTTATTTTATTAGTATAATATACTTCATTAATATATTAATAGTTGAATTTTAAATTTTTTATAATATTGACAGTTTTAATTAGTTGTTTTAAAAAAAAAAGATTGTTTCAATTTTGTCATATAAAATCTTTTGTGAAACATTATAAATAAGAATTATAATTTAAAAATTTGACATATCATCAATTTTTAGTGTAATAAAATAAGAAAATTATCAAAACTGTTTGTTTTTAAAATAGAAAAACTAATTTTGTGAATCAGTTAAAATAGGAAAATCAAACTAATAATTTAGCCATCATTATATTATATGTTAAATTATACATACAATCAATTTTTTTTGTTCTTATGCAATATTAATATTAAAAAGTTACAATTATAATTTGACTATTAAAAAACCGGCCAAACTAAACCTCAGTTTAGTAATACGGTGGGTCAGCCCTGCGGCATGTTTAAGGTGAAACTTCATCGTGATTTTAAGAAGTTGATATATGTAATTTCTGCGTGACTTTCCACTATGATTTTCAAGTATTTTGCGCACACTAAATAACTAATATTTTTGTTTATGAATCATCCGAATCAAATCACACATAATTTATTTTTTAATTGAATAATCTTTTGTGTCAACCAATCTCTGTTGGAATTAACCCAAAATCTATGGGAATTCCGACCCTATCTTAATAAATAAGAAGGGTTCTTAGTGCAACAATACCAAAGAAAAGAAGAAAATAGAGAAAGAAATAAAATTAGGATTCTAAGAGAATTTGGAGAAGAAAGTTGTTACCCATAAACTGTGGGATTTTTCTCTTTCTATTCACTTGCAAACTGCAAACCATAAATTACAAAGTGTTGTGATCATCTTATAAAAATAAGGGTTACTTCCTATTTATAGATTTAAGTTAGCTTGCATCCCAAGGCAAAGCCCAAAACTATAAAAGCCCAAAATAGTTAACATTACTAAAAATAGGCCTAAGTCGAAATCCTGTGTGAAGGAACCTCCTTCGACACTTCGACACTATTACAACTTGACACACATTATTACAATTCAACTGCTCATTGTTTCTGTCGAGGTAAACTGCTTCGACACAAAGAATTACAACTCAACAAAACAACTATTTCATTGTGTCTAAGTTGTCTACATTCATCATGGCTCTTAGTTTTCTGAAAAACTTCGACCTGCACTTCCTTCGTCATGATATCTGCAATTTGATTCTCAGTTCTGCAGTGTTCCAAGTTCATCTTCCCTTCTGCTACCTGCTCTCGAAAATAATGGAACCTCATTTCGATGTGCTTGCTTCGACCGTGTGCTATTGGATTCTTCGCCAAATTGATAACTGACATGTTGTCGATCTTCATGGTAATTGCTCCATGACTCTTCACTGTAATCTCTTCGACCAAGTTCACCATCCAGGTTGCTTGACATGCACAAAGAGAAGCAACTATATGTTCTGCTTCGCATGATGACAATGCCACTACTTGCTCTGTAACGCCCTGTATAATACTCCCTCCATTCCTATTTATAAGCAAATTTTAAAATTTTAGATTCATTAAGTAATTAATGCATCTAACATATATATAGTCCAAATACATTATTTATTGAATGAACCTAAGAAGTCAAAATTTGTTTATTAAAGAGAATGGAGGGAGTATATATCTAGAATAATATCATACAAGTGTTTCTTTGGTACTGACACCATCATAAGTGTCTATTGGCATAATTCACATACTTGACCATTATAAAAACATAATACAACTTATGGCACAAGATATGGAAACTAGCCAAAACAATAAAAACTAAGAATAAGGTACAATATTCCTCATTGTACAAGAAAATAATATACAGTGGAATAAGCTCAACTAAGCTTCTCTTGAAACATCCAAGCATAGCTCCACTTGTAAAATCATACCTGCAAATACCTCCTGAAAATAATAAATAATAGTGGGGTGAGATATATCAAATCTCAGTGAGTTCCCTATCTTATGGATTCTCTCGGCTTTACAGGGTTCTAGCCAAATCCTAACTCAAGTCAAGGGGAAGGGAAATGACCTTGAGTTCACAATCTCACACTATATGGAAATATGTCATGAGTTCACCAACTCAAAATATCACTAATCGATAACCTTACCAAGGAATCCCCTTTTCCCGTCCACTTCTACATCTAGAAGTCGACCCGAGTCATGGATCCTTGTAGTTACTTGGCATACGAAATGGATTCGGGTTCTACAGGCCATTAACCGTTATGAACCGTCACTTCACACAGGCCATTAATCGTCACAAGTCTCTACCCATAGGTTCCATTCATACTTCACGCGGGAATCAAACCTGCCAAGTAATTGTGCATCCATTTCAGAGGAACTCGAGACTCATGAAACTGCACTCAAGATAACCGGTTACGATTACGTGATTCCACACAAACAAACATGAGTGCATTCGACAATCATCAGGCCATATTCACCTTAAGGCCTCTTTTTCCTTTTCTCAATATCACGATGGTTCACACATGTTCCATACTAGTGTTTCACTCTCTTCTAGACCAATACTCGTCACGGATGCACCTTTCTACATCGAATGCACGAGCATCGCCATCTAGGTTATCTATCACAATCCTAGTCACAACCTAGAAACATATCATTTGTTTTGGGGTAAAGTTTCCTCACTCTTCCTAATTCATATTTTAAGCATGCATATTCTCTCATTCATACTTCTCAATAGTTAGATAGGTATGGCATAACACAATTAATACAAGTAAACACATATAACAACACATCACACAAAACATCACTTTCGGGTTCCCTCCGATTCATTTAATCGGGTATCGAAATCAATAATTTTCATTTTTATCCCATAGGATATTTTCACAGCTTTACATCGGCTATCATTATGCCTCGATCGGATTTACGACCCAAAAGATATGGATTTTCAACATATCACATAAACATTATTTTCATTAATTTTCCAATAAATAATTAATCCCACATCATACCCATAATTTTCACTTTTTATTGGGTAAAGGATCGTCATAGTTTTCCAACGGTATAAAAAACGCTTAAATCGGGTATACGAATCAAAAGCTATGAATTTTTGAAGAAAACAGAGTTATTTGAAAACTCCCAGAAGCGCCCGGCGGTACCATTTTCACCCGGCGGTGCCCCCTTAGCCTCTACTTTTCCCGGCGAAGAAGAGGCGTAAGACCCTTGCTAAAAACTTAAAAGTTACAGAAGCGTTCCACGCTGCGCCCCTTGGCCATCGCCCGACGCTCTGCACCAGAAGCAGAAAATCTGCTTGCGTTTTAGATGGTTCCCAAGCCTCAAAATCCAACTTTTCCAAACCAAAACACTTTCAAATAACCAAAACAAGTATCAACAATGTTCATATGCATATTACGATTATTCTACGCAATTTATATCGATTTCCAACCGTTAGATTCATGATTTTAGCAAGATTACTCATTTTCTCACAATATCAAACCTAACTCTAAAACTCAAGAAACTCTACAACAAAAGCATCTATCTAGAACCCACCTGATAATCGAATAGGAGTTTGACGAAGATGAAGATGATGATCCATGAGTTTTTCTCTTCTTCCTCTTTCTCCACTTTCTCTCTTTCTCTTCTTCTTACTAACTTCTTCTTCTTTTCTTTCTCTTTCCAAATATATATATATATATAATACCAATATTATATAATATAATCCAATAGAGTAAAATATCTCCAATTGATATTTTATCGTCTGACACCGAATGATTGATTATTAGAGTTACCATAATATCCTTTCTTGAATTAAAGTAAATATTGATCTGTCCCTTTATTAAATAATTGATTTCTTCAGAGTTCATCAGTTGCTCTATTGATCCAAACTATCAATACTTAAAGTACTTAGAGGATTCCATAAATCTAATGAACCAAAGGTAAAGCGCACAAAAGCCCATCTAATATCCAATTGAGTATTTAAATAATACGGGGTATTACACTTTCCCCCCCTTAAATTGAAATTCGCCCTCAAATTTCCTCTACTCAACAATAACCACAACTTGTATCGTTGTCTTAGATTCACACTTAACTTTATGTCCGTCCAAATTTCTGACGTATTCCAATTCCAACTTGACTTCACAGACCAAAATCCTTAATTGCACGAATTATCAAACTTCGGTTCCTTAGTCATACTCTTATTCCAATATTGGGTTAACTTTCAAATTGCTCTTCCACAATTTCTCTATTGTTCCACACAAAAGACTTGGTCATATCTTACCTTCGGAAAAAATACACCATTCTATACTCTTCTACTGAGTCACAACACAAAACCATAATACCTTATCTCAGTTTAAGATAACAAACACTCATCAAATCCTTGCGAGGTAGTTCAGTGATTTCTTAACTTCATACAATTACCGACAACTATCCTTTCATAAATCCTTTAACATTCGAACCACTTCATAACTAGTCAAACGACTTCTTTACCAGTTCCATCTGGTCTGATACTAAGCATTGTGTAGCGAGTGATTTTTGGATGTGGTTGCGAAGCACGATCGCTCTGGTACTACAACTTGATTCATTTTTTATCCTATTAAAGCTGATGAAGGAAGGGAAATAGATGTCTCCAATTAACCCTGCTTGCATACTGAGATTAAACAGTCGAAACTGTTGGTTTACAGATGCTACAAAGATTCGGGGTTTCTCCTAGGTTATTTTGTTGACGAGGGGTGCTTTAGGCTATCGGTTGAGATGTTAGGACGGATATATATGAAAGTATGGGATTTTGGGTTTTTGTTTAGTGTGCTCGCTAAGATTTTTCTTTCAATCTTATGCCTACGTATTCCCGTTTACCGAAACAGGGAAATCAGAGCGTTCGTAGTTCCTCCTATTCTATGGGAGGAAATGGGTGTTTTGGTGTCTTGTTCAAAGCCCAAGACGTGAAGCTGAAAAGGTGGTTTATATCTTGTTCAAAGCCCAAGATGTGAAGCTGAAGGGTCTATTTGTATCTTGTTTAAAGCCCAAGATGTGAAGCTAAAAGTGTTGACCTTAGAGAGAATTTGTCATCTCTAAAGAGGGGTCTGTCTGTTACGACTGTTTATAAAGGAGAATTACTTTAACCGGGATGTGTGAATCCGGCAATGCCATAATTTCCTTTATAGGGGATTTCAACCTGGAGGAGAAGACTTTAACTCAGTGTAGAGTAATGTCATCTTTCCTTAGGAATTTCTCATACTAAAAGAGGGACATTGGCATGGATGTAGATGATCCAGAGGCTTGCCGCTTACAGCAGTTAGATGAAGGGGAAGGAGTTGTTGATGTTTGTGTACTGTGAATGAGGCACGACTTTGATGCTAAAAGGTTGATTGGATCAACCAGTGGTTTTCTTATACAAAGCCTAAGAGGAGGCTATTATGTGTCTCGTACAAAGCCCGAGAGAGAGACTAAAAGGTTTTGACTCAATGAGGGAATCTTTTGGTATCTCGTATAAAGCCCGAGATGGAGGCTATTTAACTCAACAAGAGAGTTTTTTGTATCTCGTACGAAGCCCGAGATGGAGGCGAAAGGGTGATTGACTCAACGAGGGAGTCTCTTATGTGTCTCGTACAAGGCCCGAGAGAGAGGCTAAACGTTGTTTGACTCCGTTGGGGAGAATCATTGTATAAAGCCCAAGAGGAGGCTGGACTTCAAGGGGGAAGGATCTTTATACAAAGCCTAAGAGGAGGCTGTGGCGACTGTTCAGTTAAGTGACAGGTCTAGTAGAGAGAAAATCAGTTCTTATATGAGCAATGTTGTACTCGGGGATTTGATTCGAGGATCCGGGTTATTCCTGTTCTTTAAGGAAATGGGAAATCCAAAGGGTATTGAGACTGTCCGAGTCTACGGGTTTTCTTCCTATTTAACTAAGGGGTCACTTGAGAATGTCTTTGAGACTCAAGGAGATTAGACTGTCCAAGTCTATAGTGTCATCTTTTGTACTGTGCTTTGAGAAACAGTAGTAGACTCTATGAAAGGACTGTTCTATGCAGATGACTAAGTTCTGTTCCTATACCTCTAGGAGGTCGTCGGGACAATTTGTACGAAGCCCAAGAGGAGGCTGGAAGCTTTTAAGAAGCCGACGGGTCCTTGTATGATGCCCAAGAGGAGGCTATCATTCCCGGAGGAAGAGATCATTATACGAAGCCTAAGAGGAGGCTGTGAATACTTCTAAGAAGCCGGCGGGTCCTTGTACTAAGCCCAAGAGGAGGCAGGGTTGCTTTTAGGAAGCCTGTGGGTCCTTGTACGATGCCCAAGAGGAGGCCGATGCTTTTAAGAAGCCCGTGGGTCCCTAAACCCCGAGAAATTCAAGGCAAGCTATTCACAAGGAATAGATCAAGTCAGGAAAGTTCGAGAATTTAGAAGAAACTCAAAGATGCCATTCACGGAGAATACATTCATCTCTGGGAATAGAGTTTCTTGACAATTCCTAATGAGGACAGCCGAAGAGAAGACTGTATCTGGTGATCCTATTGGGGATCTAGTTGTCTATTTCTCCGAATAAACGAAACGGCGTCACCTAGTTCTAGACGTAGTGGCCAAGAAAACTCTAAATATCTATACTATTATTACACAGTTGATATGAGTTTATTAAAGAAGACTTACAGTGAAACAGCCCCACAATACAGTTATATGTATATGAAAGCGGTAAATGAAAGCAATAACCACTTACTCGATTGTAGAGCTTCCATGCTGTTTGGTTAGTGGTTCAACAAAGAAAGATTGAAAACAATAGTATATTCAAAATCAAAGGAGAAAGTGTTTTTAAAAAGAAAGATTTGGGGCTTACAGCTCAAGGAGAGGCCCAGGGTTTTATCAGTGAGCGCACTGTTCGAATTTGTACAGAGGGACTTATACAAGTGACTGTGGCCCAAAAATTGTTTTCTGTACAAAGGGATGGGTCTTACACTCTCTCAAGAGGCCCAAAAAGTTTTAAAGAAAAAGAGTGGGGCTTATAACACGAGGGTAGGCCCAGATGATTTTTCCGTTTGAAATGGAGATCGCACCGAGATTTTCTTTTACGCAGAGGGACTTATACAATAAGTGAGGCCCAAAATGTTTTGGTTAAAAGGGGGTTGGGTCTTACACTCTAATAGAGGCCCAAAAAGTTTTAAATGGGTCTTATAGCTCGAGGAGAGGCCCAAAAGGTTATTTTTCAAAAGGGCGACGATCGCGCCGTTTGTTTTTGACGGTATCGGGACTTATATAATACACTGAGGCCCAAAAATGGTTTGGTCAAAAAAGGATTAGGTCTTACACTCTATTAGAGGCCCATGAGTGTTTGACAATGATTTGTTTGAGTGAAAATCAAAGAAACCCTAATTTTATTCTTTAAAAGTAAATATTTAAAGAAAATCAATGAAAAATACCAAATAGGTTTGAATAAACCACTTGTGATTTTTGTTTAAGGTTTGAAAAATGAGGTATAAATCACAAGAGATATTAAAACTCATTTGGTCTTGATTTTTTAAGATGAATATTCATTTTAAAATGTTCAAAAACAAATAAAAATGAATTTATTCACAAAAATACTAATTATATTAAATAAATAATATAAATTCAATTTTTTGAGGAATAAAATATTTCAACATTTTTGTGATTTTTTGCAAAAAGAACCAATAAAAAATAATTAAAATTGAAAGAGTTATTAATTTTCCAATTAATTAATAAACCATGAAAATATTGGAAAAAATGGCAAAATGTGAAAAAACACAAAATGGCATGGGTGGGGTTTGAACCCAAGACCTCAAGGTTACAAGGCACGCGCCTTACCACTGGGGTGGTGATACATCCATTGTTTGAAACAAAACAACAAATATACAAGGCATAACTTGGTTTTAGGTCTGGCCCAAGGCAAGTTTTGGCAAGTTTTGGCTCAGAAACGTGAAGGTCATAACTTTCTCAATTCTTAATGGTTTGAGACAAAATTTATATGCATCTGGACCAGAATTTCATAAGGAATCCAATGGTGGTGGTAGTTTTTTCAGATCACACTCCCTCCTCAAAACCCGATAGTGGTTTTGAAAATGACCTATAAATGCATTTTCTATGCTACAACTTGGTACAAGCATGGATTACATGGTGAATTAGCTCAAACACAACATATACAACATGTATGAGATGTTTATGATCAATGGACTTCAAAGCATTGCATGTTTGAAAGATTCCAAGTTGTGAGGTTTACCTCTTTTTTGAGATTTTGGAGCTTTTGTGCAATCTGTCAAACCTCTTTTTCCAGAAATGATTTGATGCTTTAGACACACTCAAATGATCCCTTAGAAGCTATTAGGATGATTGGAATTGACTGGTACCTGCAAAAACACAAACAGTCCCTTTCTTGCAAAAGGGGTTAAAAGTGACCAAAATAGCAACTCTCTCAAATGGTGTTCCAGATGAGGAGAACCATTTGGGACAGTTCAAGGATGATATTTGGAGTGTGTTTGAGGTTTTATCTGATTTGGAAAGTGACTGAATCAAGACATGGCTTGAAAAATGCAAAAAAAAGTCTATTTTGAGGTTTTGAGAGGTGACTTTGTGATTTTGTGATTACAGGTCACTTGTGATAGTTTGCACAGCTTAGATATGATATATATGAGGTGTGTGTGTGATTGATTGTGATGAAAAAGCTCTCAAGCTCAAAAACTCAAAGTTGCCTTGCTAAAGAAGGCATTTTTGCCAAGAGAAAAAGGTTTTGAGGAAAGCATCTGTTTGATGGCTTTGGTGTACTCAAACTGAGCACAAATGAGCTCTATTTATAGTAGAGCAAGTTTGTTTTGGGATCCACAGTGAATGGCAACTGCAGCAGGTGTTTGTTCAATGTTGGCCAATGGAAATCCAAGTCTCCTCTAGCCATTGACTAGAGGTTAGGGCACAGAGATGTGGTTCCCTTGGTCTTGGATAAGTCTTGACTGAATTCAGTTGCAAATGGCTCATTCCATGCCACCTTGATGCTTCCATTGAATGCTCCAATCCAAAATTGGAGTCTTGTCCCTATTTTGGCCATTCTAGGTTCAACATGCTATTTCTTGTTCCAAAGACTTTGGAGGCTTGGCTCAGTGGTTGTCCCCTTTAGATTCAATCCTCAGAGGTGTCCAAGTGGATAGGAGCATTTGGATTTGGCTGATTTTGGCAAATCGAGCAAAAATGCAAATTCTGCCTTGCCTTGGCAGATTTCAGCAAGGCAACTTTCCAATGTCATATCTCATGACTCAAATTGAATTTGGTAATGTTCTTGGTCATTTTGGAAATCCCTTACATGATACAACAACTGTTTGAACATATTTGGTTTTGATCTCTTTTGAATCCAAGTGAAAAATCCCCCTACATTAGGCAAAAAGTAGGGTAAAATCTGACTTAGTGAAATTTTCACTAAGTGTTGGAACAAAGTGACTTTTCTTGATTTTGATCACTCCATAACTCAAAATCCATGACGAGTTGGAATTACGTCTAGTTGAAGTTTTTGTAGAGGGCAATGAGATCTACAAATCAAGCCTTGGATGGGAGAAAATGGCTTTGTGGTTTAGGAGTTATGACCCTCCAAAGTTAGTACCCTAGCCACTTTATTTTTAACTTAGAAAATTTTCTAAGTTTTTTATGGTTACCCCTTTTACAAGTTACCCAACTTTTCTTGATTTTACTTGATGAATGATGATTCAAATCATACATTAACATCATTTTAGGGTTAAAAATCCATTTTGGTGAAAAATCTCAAAAAGTCAAAGTTGACTTTTTATCAGATGAATTTCAAACTGTGCAATTCTTCGGGAAATCATGTCCTTGACCTAAATCAAACTTGATGTACATGTTCCATGGGTGTCATAGGGTATATTGATGCATGTCATAGGGCTTGGGAGCATGTCCTGGTCAAAAGTCAAAGTTACAGTTGACTTTTTCCTTAAAACCCTAACTGTGGTGCAGATGAAATTGAGACTTGTTGCTCAAGCTTCTTGGATTAATCCATTGTTGCAAATGGATCAATATAGTTCATTAGAGACCCTCAAACCCTCTCTTGAGGTCTTGGCTCATGATTTTCCCTAAAAGTCAACTTAGGGGTGAATTAGGTCAAGAAACCCTAATTCCTGATTTTTGATGAATGCATCCCCTGAGGCAAAATTGACTTGATGATTGGGTCCATGAGGTTCCATGGAGTATATTAGGTTAGGTTTTGGATCATTGACTTGTGCCCAGATGAAAATTTTCCATCTGGAGGCCCTGGTCGACCAAAACCCTAATTTGGTGACACTGTCGATCATGAGACTTGATCCACCTAGAAGGGAGAAGCCTTGTGCTTGATCCTTGAAGTGGGAGTCCTTTTGATCCATTGTGGATATTTTAGAGGTTAGACAAGTTGAAGGTCATGTCATTCCTTGATTGATCCTTTGTCTAAGAACTCTGAGAGGGCTTGAAACCCTAATTCTTGATTGTAGTGGATGCTCACCCATCTTTGGGGAGACTGATGAAGTATGATGGCCCATCCATATTGTGATGATGATTTGCACAATGATGGTAAATCCTAGTGGTCAAAATTTGGGGTATGACACATTGCAACCATTACATCCGATAATTCATCTCTTTTGTATCACCCCAAAAGGTAACACAATTTGGACGAGATCTTCTTACTTACATTCTTACAAGTAACAATCATTCTAACCCTTATTAGTCTGACTGCACTCTTTCATTTGTCACCTTCCACTGCGCAACTCAATTTCTAACAGTGGAACACCACAGATTCTTAAACATTACTAGGTAGCTAACAGTCGGCGGAGAAACACGCTTATCCATTGGGGTCCTTACTAACCAATGGTACAAGAAAATTATTGACGTCCTATGGTAGAATAATTTCTTTACCAACACACAATATTATAACATCTGTCCAACACTCTCCAGATGATAAAAGTACATGAGTTACACTGCTACAACCGTAACATATACAACTCCAAATCCATTCCAAACTCGAAATAATATATCCAAAATAGTTTAACAACCTCTGGTTCTGGTTACCACATTCCAAAGATTCCTCTTACGGGGTTCCGACTTACTTAAGGTTTCTTGTTGATTCGAGAGCTCAACCCAAAATGACGTAACACCAACACAGAACTTCAATCATATACGAGTCACCACTTATCAAAACTTAACCCATCCAAGGCACGATTGTGAGTTTCCATACCACTCAACAATTCACATACAACACTCTACATACACCCACACTTTCGAAGGTCATGCCACGTTTCTCAATTGAATCCACTTTCCTCATTTGTTCTGTTCCATAAACGATTCCAAGTTACATGCTCAACTTCGGAATGTCCAATTCTTACTCGTACTTGGAAGGATAACTTTTAAATTCCTTCTTCTGGGTAAAACACAAATGCACACACATCTGGTATCATTCTCACGGAGTCTAAATCCGCTGCCATGAACTCGCGGAAGATAACAATTACTAATTCTGACTAACCACTCATACCTTACTAACACCATAATTAAAATACCGAAATGATCTTTACAAGGTCAACACTTCGAGAGTATTTTCCAACTTTGTCCTTAAGACTCGCAACGGTAATAATAACAATACACTTAAGACTTTCTGACATTCAACACAATTCACAAGATTATTTCTCCAAAAGTTAAACTCCCTCGTCGTCTAAATAAATGACCAATTACGCAACACCTTTCAGAAGTTTTGATTTCAAAACACAAATCCTCTTTCATTTACTTGAAATCCCATTTTCCATTCACACAATACTCTCCACTCGGAATAACATAAGGTAACAAAACGCAGATGATGGTTCCTAAGGGATTTCACAATTTACACACATGTTAATCGATTAACCATTTGAGATAATCGGTTAACTCCTCAAAATTCAGTGCAAGCACTATCTTTGCACGTGTTAATCGGTTAACACTGCTGCAGAAGCTGAAAACCAGTTTCTTATAATTCAAAAGTCACCCCAACCCAAAACCATTAATCTGGCTTGTTCTAACTCAAAATATCATTCTCAACTTGTAGCTCCTTATCTTGTGTAACATTCACTAACCATGATCCACTCAAGATAATACCGAACAAAGTTAAAACATGCAGATGACACACTCTAACCAAGTGACGAGGCAGAATTTCCAAATTCCGACACGGTCACACGACAACTCTTCGACGGGATAGTTCGTTTCTGCTCATACAACTACGCTAGATGAAAGCCAATACTGACGACATTATAGGGTTTCAACCACAACTCATACTTGATTCGTCCACAAGCAAAACCCAACACACAATCATCACACGGTACTACGAAAATGATGGACATATCATGTCAAGCATACAACCTTGTCCTCTCACTTGAATTCCTTGGTGAGAACTAAAACAACTACGTCCTTGATCCAACAAAAGGTAGATTCTGAATATTTTGATTATTCACAATTACAGAAGTTTCTCTATACTTGAAAATAAATCGGGGCAATGCATCCTCTTAAAGAACCTTTCCATCATTTCGTACACAATAACCAGGATATTCTACCCTTCACTATCCATTGCACACCATACTTACACCCAATTACTTAATGGAAGATTCGTAACCGACAATTCTCATCATCTATTTACAAAACTCTTCCCGTATAAATCGTTCCATGATTTACACTTAGTCCATAATAAGTCCTGATGTACTTTTCGTTGATTTATCGCAATCTTGCTTCTTAGAATACAATACTCATTGCTCCACAAGGTACGTCCCTTCACACTTGTCTCAAGAATAAGAATCCATCACGCACACTTGTGACCACGGTGCTACTTGATCGGTCACCATTTCTACTATGTTTCTGTCACTTATTCGGCATCAATCCATAAAATCGGTAGCACTTTGTTTGTCTTTTCATTGTTTTTCAATTCAATTTTACTTGTCGTATTTTATTCTCGCATTTTATGATTTGTTGTTTTATTTCAATTACGTTGCATTTTATGCTTTGGTTTGGTAGTTTTCAATGGTTTCAGGTCTGAGTGGAAAATCCCAAAGGACTCGTGCAAAGAAAATGGAAGTTCCGGGGATTTAGAAGAGTTTTTGGAATGAAGCGGGGGATGCCTGGACCTAAAATTCAACAAACATGGAAACATATTGGGCAACTAAGTTCCTTGTCTGTACTATGTTGTAGTTCTCTTCACTAGCTTTTCGGCGCTTCGAACGGGGACCAAAACAGACTTACGGATCGAAAGTTATGATCGAAACAATTTCGGTTATAAAATCCAGCAAGCTGACACGGCGGCAGTGTTGGCTGACACGGCCCGTGTCAGCTTTGACGCTGATGTTCTGAATTTTTCCATATTTTCTCCCTATATTAAGTTGTGGGGGCACTTTGGATATTTTCAATCGATCTGGGTGAATTGTGACTTTTTAGACTAGTTTTTTGAAGAAGAATAGACACTTTTGACTTTACGAACAATTTTAGGATAGCTTATGCGATCAAGGAGATTTGGAGAAGGAGATTGTTCATGAGCGGAAGCGATTGAAGGATCAAATTACTCCGATCAATTTGTAATGTCTTTCTTTAATCCTATTATTGTTTTTGTTTCGAATATTATGAGCGGCTAAACCCCCCAATGCTAGGGGGTGTCCCTAAATTGTGATGTAGTGAACCTTTGTTGAATTATTTGATGAATTTATGTTTTCTTACCTTAATCTTTTGTTGTACAAATTATTTTATATTTTTCGATCGGTTAAATTGGGAACGATTTACGATTAGGGATTTGGCCTGAAAAACCAATCATTTGATTTTGCATAATAACATTACGGTAGATATTGCCTAGGAATGGGGATATCCCGTAGTGACTAAAAACAACTTTGTCAGAACTATTGCTTGATGTTCTTTCTTGATTGCTAAGGAATTAGGGTCAAGGGAGAATATCAAAGGTTTTTCGTTTAAAGGAATTTAAGAAAAATATTTGAGGGTTAGTAAAATTAAGGTTTTGAGACATATACCTCTGACGATAATTTCAGGTTCTTGCTAGCAATTTATACACCTTCCCTAGCATATTTCATCATATTTATCAAAAGCACTTTTTATTATTCTGCTTATTTTATTTTGTTATTATAATTCTCTCAACCAAACAAACCCCAAAGAAAACTTTTGTTTGATTGAATTAGCATCTGCACTTACATTGACGCGCAGTCCTCGAGAGACCGACTCTGGGGATAACCCCAATTATTACTACATCGTTAAATAGTACACTTGCTATTTTTCCGATCACTACTACTATGCTTGTTCTTAATACCAAGGTGTAACTTTCTCATTCCATGGCATACCAATAGGGTCCTCACGGTGAATCATCCGTGATTACTTCGCTCACCATTGTAATACTCTTAGGTCCAAATATAAAACTATCTTACTAAGATTCCCTTGAATCCAAGGTACTTACTCTGTTTCTTAATACAAAATCCTTCTGGTCCGTATCACTACACTTTCCGTTACTAAGTGAAGCTCGTTCCTTCTCCAACACAATACCTTATACGGTTCCTTGGGTAATTTAACATTTTCAAATTGGTCTCTCACCGAATACCGAAAATCCCGATGAAATATCTCGAACTTAATCTCTCTACATAACTGAATATACGCAATCCAGCACCCACTCTTCGTCCGGCATATACTTGTCTCTTTTGAAGCATGTAAACATGTCCTTGTGTTCCTTCACACACTTCTCTACTACTTTAGGTTCCCATCGAAGCCAAACTTCCTTAACTCTCAACTTTTTGCCAGTTGGAAGACATTGTTCCGAAAACATTCCTTAAGATACTCTCGTCCATTCAAAATACCACAGCGACCTTAGAAACTGAAACACCAATACTTATCTCACTTCCGGACCTTACGCCACGCGTTCCACAAAACAACTTTTCTTTTCCACGGAATGAGATTACTTGAAGTCCTTGTTCATACTAGTGGCCAATCCAGCTCAACTAGCGATTTTACATATTCCTCAATACCTTAACCAATTGTCCAATAGAGATCCTTAACTTTCAGGCTCCAAAATTCCAAAGGATTGCTTGAATAACACACCACTCTTTAATTCCATGCTACCTAAATCAAAACTTCTACTAAGATCTCACTGAGCTTACCAAAACTCCTCACTACTAACTCTTGGCTTGATCCTACCCTCACAGCACAAGTTCCGAAAACACTTCGGAGTCCTCGTGGTCGCTCAACCATGATTCTACCTATCACATATATAGTATTAGGTTGATCAGGCCCAACACTACATAGTATGATATTAAGAGTCATGTTGGCAAGACACAATTAAGAGGTAGAAATAGATTTACTTATGATGTTTCAAGGCTAGGTCGAGGACACGACCTGCTCTGATACCAACTGTAACGCCCTGTATAATATATATCTAGAATAATACCATACAAGTGTTTCTTTGCTACTGACAGCATCATAAGTTCCTATTGGCATAATTCACATACTTGACCATTATAAAAACATAATACAACTTATGGCACAAGATATGGAAACTAGACAAAACAATAAAAACTAAGAATAAGGTACAATATTCCTCAATGTACAAGAAAATAATACACAGTGGAATAAGCTCAACTAAGCTTCTCTTGAAACATCCAAGCATAGCTCCACTTGTAAAATCATACCTGCAAATACCTCATGAAAATAATCAAAAATAGTGGGGTGAGATACATCAAATCTCAATGAGTTCCCTATCTTATGGATTCTCTCGGCTTTACAGGGTTCTAGCCAAATCCTAACTCAAGTCAAGGGGAAGGGGAATGACCTTGAGTTCACAATCTCACACTATATAGAAACATGTCATGAATTCACCGACTCAAAATATCACTAATCGATAACCTTACCAAGGCATCCCCTTTTCCCTTCTGCTTCTACGTCTAGAAGTCGACCCGATTCATGGATCCTTGTAGTTACTTGGCATACGAAATGGATTCGGGTTCTACGAGCCATTAACCGTTATGAACCGTCACTTCACACGGGCCATTAACCGTCACAAGTCTCTACCCATAGGTTCCATTCGTACTACACGCGGGAATCAAACCTGCCAAGTAATTGTGCATCCATTTCAGAGGAGCTCGAGACTCATGAAACTGCACTCAATATAACCGGTTACGATTACGTGATCACACACAAACAAACATGATTGTATTCGACAATCATCAGGCCACATTCGCCTTAAGTCCTTTTTTGCCTTTTCTCAATATCACGATGGTTCACACATGTTCCATACTAGTGTTTCACTCTCTTCTAGACCAATACTCGTCACAGATGCACCTTTCTACATCGAATGCACGAGCATCGCCATCTAGGTTATCTATCACAATCCTAGTCACAACCTAGAAACATATCATTTGTTTTGGGGTAAATTTTCCTCACTCTTCCTAATTCATATTTTAAGCATGCATATTCTCTCATTCATACTTCTCAATAGTTAGATAGGTATGGCATAACACAATTATTACAAGTAAACACATATAACAACACATCACACAAAACATCACTTTTGGGTTCCCTCCGATTCAATTAATTGGGTATCGAAATCAATACTTTTCACTTTTATCCCGTAGGATATTTTCACAGCTTTACATCGGCTATCATTATGCCTCGATCAGATATACGACCCAAAAGATATGGATTTTCAACATACCACATAAACATTATTTTCATTAATTTTCCAATAAATAATTAATCCCACATCATACCCATAATTTTCACTTTTTATTGGGTAGAGGATCTTCATAGCTTTCCAACGGTATAAAGAACGCTTAAATCGTGTATACAAATCAAAAGTTATGGAATTTTGAAGAAAACAAAGTTATTTAATAACTCCCAGAAGCGCCCGGCGATACCATTTTCGCCCGGAGGTGCCCCCTTCGCCTCTACTTCGCCCGGCGAAGAAGAGGCGTAAGACCCTTGCTAAAAACTTAAAAGTTACAGAAACGTTCCACGCTGCGCCCCTTGGCCATCGCCCAGGGGAGCAGAGGCGCACGCTTTGCGTCGTCCGACGCTCTACGCACCGCCCAGCGCTCTGCACCAGAAGCAGAAATTCTGCTTGCGTTTTACATGGTTCCCAAGCCTTAAAATCCAACTTTTCCAAACCAAAACACTTTCAAATAACCAAAATAAGTATCAACAATGTTCATATGCATATTACGATTATACTACGCAATTTATATCGATTTCCAACCGTTAAATTCATGATTTTAGCAAGATTACTCATTTTCTCACAATATCAAACCTAACTCTAAAACTCAAGAAAATCTACAAATAAAGCATCTATCTAGAACCCACTTGATAATTGAAGAGGAGTTTGAAGAAGATGAAGATGATGATCCATGAGTTTTTCTCTTCTTCCTCTTTCTCCACTTTCTCTCTTTCTCTTCTTCTTACTAACTTCTTCTTCTTTTCTTTCTCTTTCCATATATATATATATATATATATATAATTTAATCCAATAGAGTAAAATATCTCCAAATGATATTTTATCGTCTGACACCGAATGATTGATTATTAGAGTTACCATAATATCCTTTCTTGAATTAAAGTAAATATTGTTCTGTCTCTTTATTAAATAATTGATCTCTTTAGAGTTCATCAGTTGCTCTATTGATCCAAAATATCAATACTTAAAGTACTTAGAGGATTCCATAAATCTAATGAACCAAAGATAAAGCACATAAAAGCTCATCTGATATCCAATTGAGTATTTAAATAATACAGGGTATTACAGGCTCCTTTCTTGAACTCCAAGCAACTGGTGCACCACCTAACATAAACACATATCCAGCTGTGGATTTTCTATCCTCAGCATCACTACACCAACTAGAGTCGGTGTATCCCACTAACTTGCATTCTTTCCCTTCATCAGCTGCAGAAAACAAAATGTTGTAGTCGAGAGTCCCTTTCAGATATCTCAATATCCTCTTTGTTGCTTCTAGGTGTGATACCTTTGGGTTCTGCATGAATCTACTTACCATACCCACACTGTATGCTAAGTCAGGCCTTGTATCACAAAGGTATCTAAGTGACCCAATGAGTCTTCTGTATTGGGTTAGGTCGACATCATCTTCATCTGAATCCTTCGACAGTTGCAGTCTGGTCTCAGCTGGAGTCGAAGTTGGGTTGCAATCTTGCATCTCAAATCTCTTGAGTATTTCACCTACATATCTTCTTTGGTGCATCATTAAACCTCTACTAGTCTTGTAGAATTTGAAGCCAAGGAAATATGAGAGATTTCCCAAGTCTAACATTTCAAACTCCTCACTTAAGTCATGTTTGAAATCTTCGATCTCCTTCTTGCAACCCCCTGTTATCAACAAATCATCGACATAGAGGCATAGTGTAAGCAATTCATTATTGCTTTTCCTTACATATACTCCATGCTCAGTCGTACACTTCACAAATTCCTTCTCCCTTAAGAAGCTGTCGATTTTCTTATTCCAAGCTCTTGGAGCTTGCTTAAGTCCATACAGGGCTTTATGCAGCTTGTACACCTTTCCTTCTTCGCCTCGTTTCACATACCTAGCTGATCGTGCGACATAAACTTCTTCATCTAAGGAGCCATTAAGGAATGCACACTTCACGTCCATCTGACACGTGTGCAAATTATTCATATTTGCTAGACCAACAACCAACCTGATTGTTTTGATCCTAGCAACAGGTGCGAACACTTCATCGAAGTTGATTCCTTCCTTCTGAAGAAATCCTTTCGCCACAAGTCTAGCCTTGTGTCGAGTTACTTCTCCTCTAGGATTCACCTTCACCTTGTAAACCCACTTCACATCAATTGCCTTCTTGCCTTGAGGCAATTCAACAAGTGACCAGGTGTTGTTGACTTCGATGGACTCTAACTCCTCATTCATTGCTTTCACCCACTTCGAATCTTTCAATGCCTCAGCTGCATTGACTGGTTCGACATCTGCATAGAAAGCATAATGTACCAGCTCACCCTTTTCATCAACCTCATCATCTGATGTAATTACACATTCTTGCAACCTTGCAGGCATATGTCTTGTTTGTCGAGGTCTGGTTGGACCTGCTTTATCTATGACTGGTTCCTGTCGAACTTCTCTTTCGACTTCAGTGGCTGGTTCTTCACAAGAGATTCTCACTGAACCCTTCTTGGCATTATCAGTCCAATCCCATTCTTTAAGCTCATCTATGATCACGTCCCTGCTGATCACTACCTGCTTATTCACTGGGTCGAACAGTTTGTAACCTCCAGTCGAATGATATCCTATCAAGATCATCTGATTCGACTTGTCATCAAGCTTCCTTCTCAATCAGACCAACATTCTTCTGGTGTAATTCCTTCAAGCTTCTTCGTCGGACATCTGTTCAAGATATATGTTGCTGTAGAAACCGCTTCTCCCTATAATTCTTTGGGTAAGTGCTTTCCATTCAACATACCTCTCACCATGTTCATGATGGTTATGTTCTTTCGTTCTGCAACTCCATTTTGCTGCGGAGTGTAGGGTGGCACCTCCTCATGCACAATCCCTTCTTTTTCACATAATGCATCGAACTCTTTCGAAACATACTCTCCACCACCATCAGTCCTCATAATTTTCAGCTTTCGACCACTTTGTCTTTCGACCATGGATTTGAATCTGGCAAATACCTCGATCACATGACTTTTCTTCTTGATGAGGTAAGTCCACAACTTTCGACTGTAATCATCTATGAACGTGACAAAGTATCTGTTGCCACCAATCGAATCCACCTGGATTGGACCACATACATCAGAGTATATGACTTCCAGAATTACCTTCGACTTCCTTCCTGCATCCTTGCTGAAGCTATTCTTGTGTTGTTTTGACTTAACACACTCTTCACAAACTTCACTTGGAATGTCGATTTCTGGTAATCCTGAAACCATATTTCTTCTCTTCAGCTCTCTGATGTCATTAAAGTTGAGATGGCCTAGTCGAAAATGCCATAACCACTCATCTCTGCTGGTTGCATTTGCTAGGAACTTGTGCTCCATCACCTTGAGTTCAATCTTGAAGGTCCTATTATGAGATATTGGAGCCTTCAAGATCAACCTACCACCTGCGTCGAGGACTCTCATCATCTTGTCTTCGACAACTACTTTGTAGATCTTTTCGACCAGCTGCCCTATACTGAGAAAATTACTATTCATGCCTGGTATATACAACACATTAGAAATTGTTGACCTATTGTCATCTTTCCTCATAATCAGAACATCACCAACACCTTCGGCTGCTAGAGTGTTGTCATTTGCAAACTTCACTGTGTTCTTCGATGAGGGTTTCATGTTGATAAACCAATCTTTCCTTCCAGTCATGTGTGATGAGCATCCTGAGTCCAAGTACCACTGATCTTGGAATCTTTCTTCATCTCTCGTTGTGACCATCAACAATGTCTCTTCTTCTTCATGGTTTGCCAGCTTTGCATCAGTTTCTTGATTATTCTTCTTTTCTGGACAGTCACTAAAATAGTGGCCATACTTCTGACATTTGAAACACTGAATGTGACTTTTGTCATATTTTTGACCACCACCTCTTCCTCTGCCTGCAGCACCACCTCTTTGGTTGCCTTGATTCCAGGGTTTTCTCTGATTCGACCAGTTTCCTTCATGGTGATTTCGACCAGTCGAATTATTGTAGCCTCCTCTACCTTTGTTGCCATTGCCGCTTCCTTTGTCCTTTCTTTCCTTTTCTGACTGCACCTACAAAGCCATATCGCTCTTCGACTTTCCTGCAGCTCTTTCAGCCATCCTTTGTTCATGAGACTCAAGCGTCCATTGAAGCTCTTCCTTCTTCAATACTGACAAGTCTTTCGACTCTTCTATGGCTACTACCATGTGGTCGAACTTTGGAGCCAATGACCTCAAGATCTTTGCAACAACTGATCTTGATGTCAACACCTCTCCACATACCTTGATTTGATTCACCAGCTTTGTAACTCTGGTGAAGAAATCTGTTATACTCTCATTATCTTCCATCTGAATCAACTCATAGGTTCTCTTGTGAGTTTGTAACCTCACCTCTTTCACCTTCTATGCGCCTCTAAATGATTTTTCAAGAATCTCCCACGCTTCCTTCGCTGACTCTACATCACTCACCTTTTCAAAGTTATCTGGATCGACACACTGATGGATTATAAAGAGAGCTTTATAATCTTTCTTCTTCAACTCTTTGTGTGCGGCCTTTTCTTGTTCCTTCGCGTTCTCCGCAAGCGGTGTTACTCCTTCCTTCATAAGATCCCAAAGATCTTGATAACAGAAAACCACCTTCATCTGCTCGCACCAATTCTCATAACTATCTTTCTTGAGAATCAAAAGACTCGCCGGAAAGTGTCTGTTCGGATGATTCATTGCCATCACGATTTTCCTTCCTTGAATCGCAACCGGAGCTCTAGATACCAGATGTTGGAATTAACCCAAAACCTATGGGAATTCCGACTCTATCTTGATAAACAAGAAGGGTTCTTAGCGCAGCAATACCAAAGAAAAGAAGAAAACAGAGAAAGAAAGGAAATTAGGATTCTAAGAGAATTTGGAGAAGAAGGTTGCTACCCACAAACTGTGAGATTTTTCACTTTCTATTCACTTGCAAACTGCAAACCGTGAATTACAAAGTGTTGTGATCATCTTACAAAAATAATGGTTACTCCCTATTTATAGATTTAGGTTAGCTTGCATCCCAAGCCAAAGCCCAAAACTATAAAAGCCCAAAATAGTTAACATTACTAAAAATAGGCCTAAGTCGAAATCCTGTGTGAAGGAACCTCCTTCGACACTTCGACACTATTACAACTTGACACACACATTATTATAATTCGACTGCTCCTTGTTTCTGCGAGCTAAACTGCTTCGACACAAGAACTTACAACTCAACAATCTCAACCACCACAACAACAACATTATCCCACTAAATGAAGTTGAATCAAATTATGTCTAATGATTTATTCAATACCATGTTTCTATCAAATTCGGTAATCTAAAAAAAACTTAACAGTTTTGTTAAAAGTGATTTTAGTAATTCAAGTGTTATAACCAGTTAACACGGGGGTGTAATCGATTACAACAAGAGCAATTTCACTTTTGGACTGAAGAACAAGAAAAAACTTTGAGGGTGTAACTGGTTAACATTTGAGTGTAACCAGTTACCGCTGAAAATGTTTTTTATTTTAGTGTCAGCTGTAACCGGTTACAGGTTTAGTGTAACTGGTTACAGGTCCTAATTTTTGTGTTTTTCGGTTATGTAATTGCTTGTATTGGGTCCAATTCATTTTGTAACTTTTGTACAAATGCCTTGGAGACATTTTCATCTTTAGTTAATGTGATTAACACTTCTCACCATCAATTCTCTCTCTCTCTCTCTCTCTCTCTCTCTCTCTCTTTCTCTAAATTCTCCTATCTCCCTCTCCACACTCTAATTTTCTCCATCATTCACAAATCTTGTGATTCCAAGTTTCAACATTTGACATCAAGATCCTGGTTTTGATTCACAAACACCTAATGTGCAAAATGAATTATGTCTCCAATGAAAGAATCCCCGCAAACCTACCCATCCTTGATGCGAAGAATTACGACAAATGGTGCAAGCAAATGAAAGTGTTGTTTAGGTAGCAATATGTTCTTGAAGTGATCACGAATGGGGTGAATCCTCTTGTCGAAGGTACAACGACTACACAACAAGCATCGCATAAGGAAGAGAAGAAGAAAGATTTCAAGGCGCTGTTTTTTATCCATCAATGTGTGAATAGTGACAACTTTGAGAAAGTTGGTGATTGCAAATCGTCAAAGAAAGCGTGGGAGTTCTTAGAGAAGGCATACATATGGCTGGCAAGGCGAAGGTGGTGAGGTTACAAACTCACAAGTGTCAACTTGAATCGGTTTAAATGGAAAAAAGGAGACAATCAACGATTTCACAACGAGAATCACTTGGTTTGTGAATCAAGTGAAATCGTGTGGAGAAACAATCATGAAGCAGTATGTTGTCGCAAAAATCTTGAATTATTTAACCCCAAGATTTGACAACGTGGTTGTAGTGATTGAGGAATCCAAGGATCCTGTGATGATGAGCAAAAAGGAGTTGCAAGGCTCTCTTGAGGCACATAAGCAAAGGATGGAGGAGAGAAATAATGATAAGGAAAAGGCAGAGATCGATTTGCAAGCTTACTTCAACGAGAAGTGTTTAACGATAGGCTTCGATTTAAAGGGGGTGAATAGATCAAAAATTTAAAATTTAAGCTTTTGGCAAAAAATGATTTTCAAAAGTTTTATGGCATAGCGGAAACAACCCGAATAGAATCGTTTAACCGAACCTACTATTGAAAAACTCAGATATGTGTAAAGCTACACAATAAACTGATAACAAACACAAATTGTTCAACAATTATCAAAAACAAAAGATTAAATTCTAAGCTACACGTAGAGCTTATTTCCAATGATAAAAAAACTAAATAAAAGTACTAAAAGAAATTTATCAAACACTTTGTGTGCAATCGGATTTGTGTTTTTTTGGATTGGCTATATTTTAGTAAAACAACATGCTATTAGCGAGATGTTAAATCAGATGTTCTGCTATGACAGCCAGACATCATATTCTGCATGATGTTGTAACATGTTCTAGGACATGTTATACCAGAAAGTTAGGGCATGACTATTTTGGTATTTTTAGTGTGATTTTTTAGTGTGTTCTGATGTACACGTGGGCGATATTCATGGGAGTATATTATGGGAATTTATGTTATGATAGATTATGTTAGTTTCATAAAAAGGTTCCTTGAGCTTTTTTAGGAAAGTTTGTATTTTGTTTCTATTATTGTGCACAATGATTTGTAGTAAGTTAAAACTGATTGCTGCTATTTGTGCGCCTCAAGAAGCCTAAGTCCATTAGGTTTGAAGGCTATTTAAAGTGAAGACCAAACCCTATTGAGAAGTGAACACAACGTGAAGATTTTGGGAAATAAGTATTAGCCGTGTTTTGGTTGGTCTTTATGGTTTAGTGCTTGCTAATTGTATGTCACTCATGTATCTTCTGATGCATTGAGGTTGACTGATTGTTCATTGTTCATTGTCCACTCTAAAGCTTTTAAGCAAGAGTGTTTTGTTCTTAATTGAAGCTTTTAAGCAAAATCAAGTATTGTCTTGGAAGTGTGCTACTTCTATTGTTTGTGTAATTGTTGAATTGTCATTGTGATTGTGACTTATTATGAAGTAAGAGGGGGATCTCATATCTAGAGAGTGTCTAGGTAGAAGTTGCACAAGGTAGGGATTAGGCGAGAAGTTGTAAACGAGGGAGTTTAGCTTTGAACTAATACTATCATAGTGAATTTCCTTCCTGGCTTGGTAGCCCCCAGACGTAGGTGAGTTACACTGAACTTGGGTTAACAATTATGGTGTTAATTTTACTTTTCTGTCATTTAATTTTCTGCATCTGTTACTTGTGTGATCAAGCTTTTGCTGATCCTGGTGTTGTGGCATCTGTCTCGACATCTGGTATCTGTGTGCCAGAATTTCAATATATATATATATATATATATATTTATGTGTGTGTATGTGTATGTATGTATGTATATATATATATATATATATATATATATATATATATATATATATATATATGGACTAGTGGATATATCCTATGAGAATGTCATTTTTATGTGAGAACATGAGAATGAATCTGAATCATTAGATTTTAAAATAAATGGTGGAGATTATGTGTGGTTTTTGTTTTTCTCTCTCCTCCATTATTAAAATAAATGATGGAGGAGAGAGAAAAAATAAACGGACACATAATCTCCACCATTGATTTTAAAATCTAATGGTTCAGATTCATTCTCATGTTCTCGCATAAAAATTATATTCTCATATGATACTCTGATCGGTGGTTTTTATGCGTTATTTTACCGTTAATTTTAGTTAGTTTTATTATATGTTTAATTGCATTTTATTCCCATTTACCGCATTTTATGCTTGGTTTGTGTCTTTTCAATGTTTTGAGGTTCAGATAAGCATTCACGAAGAATCGGAGCGAAAACCAGGAAAAAACGCAAGAATTCAGAGAAAGTTGCATGTGCGTGGCAAGATGCCTAGACCAAATAAATCAACAAACATAAAATATATTAGGAAAACAACTCTCTTATCTATACTATGTTACAGTTCTCCTCATTAGCTTTCTAACGCTTTGAACGGGGACCAAAATGGACTTACGGATCAAAAGTTATGATCGAAACAATTCCGATTATAAAATCCCGTGAGACACAGCCGCCCGTGTTGGCTGAAACGGCCCGTGTCAGCAGGTGACGCTGATTTCATGATTTTTTCATATTTTCACCATATGTTAAGCTGTGGGGGCGCTTTGGGTATTTCCAACCGATCTGAGTGATTTTCTACTATTTAGATGAGTTTTGGCAAGAGAAAATGGGACTTTTGGACGGGAGAAGAATTTCACGATCAAGATTGGAGAGATCAAGGTTTTCGGAAGGCGGAAGGATTTTCATGAGCGGAAGCAATTGAGGATCCAAGTTTATCCCAATCCTTGTAATATCTACTTTTTATCTTGTATTTCCTTTAAACATTATGAATAGCTAAAACCCTATGCTAGGGGGTGTCCCTGAATTGCTATTGTATTGACTCTAATTTCCTTTATTCTATGATATAAGTGTTTTTTATTAATCTCTTTTATTGTGCAAAGTGCTTAATGCTTTTTCTATCTGACCAATGGAATTTGATTTACGGTTAAGGTTTAGGTCGGACAAACCAACTTAACATTTTTTGCATGATAATATTACAGTAGATATTGCCTAGGAATAGGGATACCCTGTAGTAACCATAATAATCTTGTTAAAATACAATGCTTGATATTCTTCCTAAACCGCTAAGGAATTAGGGTATAGGATGAATATCAAAGGTCTTTCTGCTAAGGAATTAGGGAAAAACATTCTTGAGATTAGGTATGAGTTTGTTGTAAGCAATGTTTCATAGATTAAGGATTTAAGTTAGTACAAAGCAATTCATACACCTTGCCCTAGCATGTTCGTTCATAATCCCGTCTAACTGTCCCCTTGCTTTATTTACTTTTTTTATGCATTTTAATTTTCACTTTGCAAAACGCAATACAAATCCCCAGGCTTTTGTTAAATTGAAATAGAGTTAGAACTCTGTATCCTCAAGCAGTCCTTGAGATCGACATTCGGGGAAATTCCCTTTTATTACTACATCGGTGAAAATAGTACACTTTCTATTTTACCGATCAAGTTTTTGGCGCCGTTGCCGGGGACTGCCAAAGATTATAGAGTTCATAGTTTATTTTAGTTAAAATTTTGTTGCTCCGCAATTGAAATTTAGTTTCAATTTTATTTTTATTTTCATTTTATTTTATTATAAAAAAAATTATTATTGTTGCTTCATGAATTCTTCTATACTGTGCAACTAATAAAGTTTCTGAGTTGTGTAGTTATGGAATTCTTTTATACATTGCCACCTGTATCTCCTGTATGTTGGACGCCTGATTCGGGAATCACTCTGGAATAGGCGACTAAAATTTTTAAAGCATATAGGAGGGAGGTAAGAATTTTTATGACTGAATGTGAGGAAGTTAACTTTTATCCAGATACTTTTGTTTGGCGACAGTTCAGGTTGGACGAAGAATGTGTGAAAGAAGAAGAACAAGGCACGACATCAGACAAAGAAGATGCAGTAGAAATAGAAGAATTTGAGGTGAACAAGAAATATGGGGAAGAAGAAAAAAGGAAACTTGAAGATGATCTAGTGTTGGATGAAAATACAGATGTAACAGTTTGTGTAGATGTAGACATCCAACAAGAAAATCTCCAAGAAAATAGTATCCCAAGAAACTATTTTAACAAGGAAGATGAAAAACAAGAAATTGACAAAGTTTTGGATTTCATTTATGCCTTGTTCACAAAAATCCAACCGAAAATGAGTTGGAAGCAACATCATCAATACCTCAAGTTTATAGGGTTGCTACCAAACAAAAGAAAGAAAAAAGATGATGTGTTCTTTGTTTCATATATGCCACCTTAACATAGAATGAGATGTCGAGCCATGCGACGTTAAACGAAGTGCTACGTGGGAGGCAACCCACGCTTTTGATTACTAAGTCATTTTTCTTTTTTTATTCTGTTTGTTTCGTTTGCAGGTAATAAACAAGACCTTACAGGTGCAAGCCATGATGTAGCAGTTGGTGTTGCATTACCTTCCGCCTCCTCAGTAAGGATCTCTGTGAGTAACCTCTCTCGCTCTTGTTCTAACACATTGGGGCAATGTGTGCTTCAATTTTGGGGGAGGATTTACTGTTTTAGTTCTTTCTTTTAGACTTGTTATTGTTGTTTTTGTGTGTTGTTTTATTAAAACCACTTTAAATTCTCCCCGAATTAGAGCCGTAAAAATTTTTTCTTGTGAATATTGTGATTTTGAGGTGGTCAAGAAAGTATATAGAGTTTGAGGGAAAAGGAGCTAGAATTAGGGACATTGGGCAAGTTTGGAAAGTGAGGTATGACCTGAACACCCTAGATTCCCTGGAGTAAGGAAACGAGTCCAACGTGTAGATTTGTGCCATAGTACTTGGATTTGAGAAGTATTCCCTGAGTAGTTCATAGTGATAGTCTGGCATGATTAAAAAGAATTGCATGTATAGGGTTGATTAAGAGAATGACTTTGAGTAATGGTGATAAAGACAATTAGTCCTTCTAAGTTGGGTAACCCTCACCCGGTTACTTAGCCTAACGGCGGTTGAGTCTCAATTGTCATCCCAAAGTGGACTAATAAACGCCAATGAGCGAGAAAAAAAGAATAAAGGTGCCTAGAAAAAGTTTCGATCAATCTTGTACATGTGAGGAAAAATGATCATAAATGCCTTAATCTGATTATCCGAATGAAATGGGTAGAAAATCGAAGAAAATACTTAAGCCCAAAGCATAGTTGGAGAGGTGACCGAAATGGGGATTTAGGTTCATGGTTTTATCGCGGTACGTGTTTGTGTAATACCTTGTTAACAGACAATTACCAAGAGAACTAGTTTTAGTCGATCAGAACAAAGGCTCACGTATGAGTATTGATACACCTTACCTTCATAGGTCTTTCATTTGATGTGTACCATTTGATCTGAAAAAAATCTTTATGCAAGTTTGTTGCTTGAGGTCAAGCATAGGTTTAAGTTTGGGGGAGTTTGATCGGTGGTTTTTATGCGTTATTTTACCGTTAATTTTAGTTAGTTTTATTTTATGTTTAATTGCATTTTATTCCCGTTTACCGCATTTTATGCTTGGTTTGTGTTGTTTCAATGTTTTGAGGTTCAGATAAGCATACACGAAGAATCGGAGCGAAAACCAGGAAAAAGCGCAAGAATTCAGAGAAAGTTGCATGTGCGTGGATAGATGCCTAGACCAAATAAATCAACAAACATAAAATATATTAGGCAAACAATTCTCTTATCTATACTATGTTATAGTTCTCCTCATTAGCTTTCCGACGCTTCGAACGGGGACCAAAACGGACTTATGGATCAAAAGTTATGATCGAAACAATTCCGATTATAAAATCCCGTGAGCTGACACGGCCGCCCGTGTTGGCTGACACGGCCCGTGTCAACAGGTGACGCTGATTTCATGATTTTTTCATATTTTCGCCATATGTTAAGCTGTGGGGGCGCTTTGGGTATTTCCAACCAATCTGAGTGATTTTCTACTATTTAGATGAGTTTTGGCAAGAGAAAAGGGGACTTTTGGACGGGAGAAGAATTTCACGATCAAGATTGGAGAGATCAAGGTTTTCGGAAGGCGGAAGTATTTTCATGAGCGGAAGCAATTGAGGATCCAAGTTTATCCCAATCCTTGTAATATATACTTTTTATCTTGTATTTCCTTTAAACATTATGAATAGCTAAAACCCTACGCTAGGAGGTGTCCCTGAATTGCTATTGTATTGACTCTAATTTCCATTATTCTATGAGATAAGTGCTTTTTATTAATCTCTTTTATTGTGCAAAGTGCTTAATGCTTTTTCTATCTGACCAATGGAATTTGATTTGTGGTTAAGGTTTAGGTCGGAAAAACCAACTTAACGTTTTTTGCATGATAATATTACAGTAGATATTGCCTAGGAATAGGGATACCCTGTAGTAACCGTAATAATCTTGTTAAAATACAATGCTTGATATTCTTCCTAAACCGCTAAGGAATTAGGGTATAGGATGAATATCAAAGGTCTTTCTGCGAAGGAATTAGGGAAAAACATTCTTGAGATTCGGTATGAGTTTGTTGTAAGCAATGTTTCATAGATTAAGGATTTAAGTTAGTACAAAGCAATTCATACACCTTGCCCTAGCATGTTCGTTCATAATCCCGTCTAACTGTCCCCTTGCTTTATTTACTTTTTTTATGCATTTTAATTTTCACTTTGCAAAACCCAATACAAATCCCCAAGCTTTTGTTTAATTGAAATAGAGTTAGAACTCTGTATCCTCAAGCAGTCCTTGAGATCGACATTCGGGAAAATTCCCTTTTATTACTACATCGGTGAAAATAGTACACTTTCTATTTTACCGATCATACTCCCATATATATATATATATATATATAGAGAGAGAGAGAGAGAAGGATATGTTTAGGCAATTCCCCAATCGGCCTCGCTATGGGTACCTCTGCCCTAAATTGGAATTTGAATTGAGATAGTTGAATTAACATTACTTTGCAAAAAGTGCATATACAAGAAATGAAGAACTCTAACCCTACAAACCCTATAGTTTGTTGTTGAATCTACCACTTTCAAAACCCTTGATCAAAGATTGATCAAGTCACCAACAATGCTGCTTCAATCCACCAGTTCTTATTACTACCTTGGAAGACCTCATGTCTCAAGGTTTTCTCTTGGTAGGATTAATCCCAAGTATGCTCTTGTTGAACCCAAGATTTAAGAACATGATCCATTGACTCACGCTACTCCCTTGCAAGGAACCACCTTGTCACAAAGCCTTCACTCGATCGGATCCATATTTGCGTAGTCTTGTCCAAAACCTTTAAATCCTAAAAGATCTTGAAGGAAAAACCCAGCTTGGTTTTCTTATTTGAAACACTCAAAGAACTCAACCCAATATTCTTGGTACAACAACCTAATTGGACGTTATCAACCTTAATCTAGATGGTCACCCAATCAAAAAATGATTATGTGTATGCATAAAAGAGAGGTTGAAGATGATGAGTATTATTTGAAATTCTGGTTTCGTTTAGGTTTTACACTAGAACCTTACTACAGAATGATGCATATATATATATATTAAAAAATGAAATTTTTGGAAGAGAGCGTCGTGTGTGTTGACCTATAAAAGCAATAGGTCGACCTACCAAGGCAATTGGGTCGACCTGTGAAGGTCTTAGGTCGGCCTGTAGATGTCTTGTGTCGACCTAAGTTGGTCAGCTTATGGATAGTGGCTACATGCTTTATTATTGATGAGTGGGGTCAACCTGAGTAATCTATATGTCGACCTATAATGAAGCAACAACTTCTATAGGTCGACCGCCACGCATATGCGTCGGCCTATCATGTAGTGTCATCATAAAAACTTATTTTTCAATTCATTTTTCACGAAAACCTTGTTTTCAATGCATGTATGATGTATGATCCTTTTCCAAACCCTTTTAATGCTTCCTAATGCTAAGACGCACATCTAAAATCAGAGGATACCATCCAATATACATTAACGCAACACTATCCTAATTTTGACATCGTTCAAAATACATATCTAACGAAAAGCAGCACGCATAAGAAAGACAAGAGATTGAAAGAAAAATAGCCCATGAAGATTAAAATGAATGTGGAAGAGAGTCCCAAAATTTCAAGAATTTGACATATTAAAAGGGTGAGAGAAGATGCAACAAAAATGGTGGTCAAAGCAACATTAGAGGTGAAAAGAAGAGGTTTGACAAAAGCAAAGAGCAGTGCTTTAGGTGTCAAAGGTTCAGTAATTTTTTGAGAGAGTGCAATGCAAACAAGAAGGAACTTCAAGGATACAAAGCCAAGGTTGCAAGACAAGAGTTTGATGAAGAGAATATACTCTTGGTCATGATCACGTAAAGAGAATGCAACAATAGCAGGCTGCAAGACAGTAGCAGTAACAATTATGGGAATGCTGCAAAAATAGGTTGTAAACGGTTGCATGAAAGCGTTAATTGTAACACCCTAATTTCTTGCTCGACAATTTAATAAATAAATACAAATTAATCATCCAACAAGATACTACTCGCACAATCAAAAAATGTTTTGAACCACATAATTTAAAGTTAAATCAATTGATAACCAACAGAATTACAAAAACACTTGGCATAAAAGCCTCACCAACATTAATAGTTTGAAAAAAGATTCATCATAGAATGAAATCAAACATAAAGATACGAAATATAAATAAATATAGGACAACTCGATCCCCCCGTGTTACGGATCATAGTGACTCAAACTTTAGACCCGAACAAAGCAGCAACTAAAGAGGTACAACACCATCCTCAACCTCAACCTCCTACTCAAGTACCTGATTATCTATAGTCCAGAGGAGCATAGACACAATAACACAAAAGTGAGAATGCATTGAAATAAAAAACAGTGCATAAACATTCAGGGTAGATTCACACATCTTCACAATCATCCACATAATCAGAAAACACACTAACATCATGTATTCACATCTGAACCACATCACATTCATCCTATCACAATCATCCAATCACAATCATGCAATATAGTGCAACGACAACTCAAATCATGTTCGTCACGGTTCCCACTCTGAACCAGACTCATTACTCAACTATATATGCACGCGGTACCGACACAACATTTGGTTCTTCATACAAACCGAGTCCCAATCTCTGGGAACCCTGAGCCCCCACTCTGAGCTCCAAGCCCCCACTCAAGGCTTGGGACAAGTCACTAGTCCCCACTCTGAACTAACAAACACGCCTCTTTCACAACAATGACACATATGATGAATGTCATACAAAATGTAGTACAACCTCACTCTGACTATACATAATTACTCAACACACCAGATGTAACCCATTTCGACTGTAAACAAATATATTCATTGCATTAATAGTAACTCACATCTCAAATCACACTTCTCATTAACTCATTGGCAAGTATGCACAAAATCTATATCACATCATACTTGCATTTTCATCACACATATTCACACTTACACATACTACTCATTTATGTGTAATTTCATTTCACCTTACATAATTAATTATATAATTTAATTAATAAATCATGTTCATCAAAATACACCAAACCACAACCAATCACAAACTGCCTGACAAAACAACCCACAAAACCAACTCAGCAGGTCAGTGTAGCACGATTTTTGTGGTCTTGAATCACTATCGCTCGGGTACTACAGTTCGATTCATTTTTTATCTTGTTAAGCTGATTAAGGAAAGGAAATAGATGTCTCCAATTAACCCTGCTCGCACACTGAGGTTAAAAAGTCAAAATTGTTGGTTTACAGATGTTATTAAGACGTGGGCCCCTCTTCGGTTATTTTGTTAAGAACACAGTGTCTGGACTATTTGTGAGGTTTCCGGTAATGTGTTTAGATTTGATGCTTTTGGGTTGATTTGATGGAGATACTGGATTTTAGATTTTTTATTAGTATGCTCGCTAAGATTTTTGCAATCTTATGCCTATGTATTCCCGTTTAACGAAACAGGGAAATCAGAGCGATCGTAGTTCCTCCTATTCTATGGGAGGAAAAAGGTTGTTTTGGTGTCTTGTTCAAAGCCCAAGACATGAAGCTAAAGGTGATTTGTATCTTTTTCAAAGCCCAAGATGTGAAGCTAAAGGGTTTTGCATGAGAGAGAATTTGTCATCTCTAAAGAGGAGTTGTTGATGTTTGTATGCTGTGAGCAAGGCACAGATTTGATGCTAAAAGGTTAATTGACTCAACCGAGGTTTCCTTATACAAAGCCTAAGAGGAGGCGATTGAACCAACAAGAGGGTGCCTTTTATTTGTTGTCTCGTACGAAGCCCGAGATATAGGCTAAAAAGGGTGACTCAACAAGAGAGTAATAACAAGTGACTGACTCAACAAGAGAGTGCTTTTATGTGTCTTGTACGAAGCCCAAGACAAAGGCTAAAAGGTTTGACTCAACAAGAGAGTACATTTATTTGTCCTGTATAAAGCCCAAGACGGAGGCAAAAAAGGTTGACTCAATAAGAGAGTCCATTGACAGGTGAATGACTCAACAAGAGAGTCTTTTATACTCAACAAGAGAGTGTTTTGCTGTCTCGTACGAAGCTCGAGATAGAGGCTAAAAGGAGATCGACTCAACAAGAGAGTCTTTTATACTCAACAATAGAGTGTTTTAGTGTCTCGTACGAAGCCCGAGATAAAGGCTAAAAGGAGATTGACTCAACAAGAGAGTCTTTTATACTCAACAAGAGAGTGTTTTATATGTGTCATGTATGAAGCCCAAGACAGAGGCTAAAAGGGGATTGACTCAACAAGAGAGTCTTTTATACTCAACAATAGAGTGTTTTGTATGTGTCTTGTATGAAGTCCAAGACAGAGTCTAAAAAGTTAAAAAGGATTGACTCAACAAGAGAGTCTTTTATACTCAACAAGAGAGTCTGAAAAGGTTAGCTCTGCTAGGGAGAGTCATTTGTACAAAGCCCAAGAGGAGGCTATCTTACTACTGAGGATTAGATCCATATGTAGGACCAAGTGGGAGAGCCCTCATCAGAGAGGCTGAGTTTCTGCCTATGTTTGAAGGGAAGTTGAGAATGTCTTTGAGACTCAAGGGTCTTAGACTGTCCAAGTCTAGAGTTTTATCTTTTGTACAATGCCCAAGAGGAGGCACGGGCATTTAAGGGATGAGTATCAACCCTACAACGGCCGGATTTTTGACGCTGGAAAGACTGCTCTAGCAAAGGATGACTAAATTATGTCTTATACCTTTAAGAGGTCGCCAGGGTCCTTGTATTAAGCCCAAGAGAAGGCATGAGAACTTCTAAGAAGCCGAAGGGTCCTTGTACAACACCCAAGAGGAGGCGGGGATGCATTTAGGAAGCCCGTGGGTCCCCAAACCAAGAGAAGTTCAAGAAATGCAATTCACCGAGAAGAGATCATTCCAGGAAAGTTATTGAATTTGGAAGAAACTCAAGAGATGCTATTCACGGAGAATAGATCAACTCTGGGGAGTAGAGTTTCTTTGACAATTTCTAAGAGTGATAATCTGAGAAAAGGTTCACCGAGAATACTACCTTTCTCTTTGTTCCATATTGTTTAACCCCAAGAGAAGGGAAGATTGTATCTGGAATCCTATGGGGGATCTAGTTTTGTTTGTATTTTAGAGTGATCAACAAGGCTTTACCTAGTGCTAGACGTAGTTGCCGGGGAAAACTCTAAATAACTATACTAGTATTACACAGCTGATATTTGGCAAGTATATAAAAGGATGTGAAAGAAGACTTACAGTGAAATAGCCCTACAATACAGTTATATACATATGAAAGCGGATAAACACTTACCCGTTGTAGAGCTTCCATGTTGTTTTGTTAGTTGTTCAACAAAGAAAGTTTTGGTAACAACAGATATTTGAATTCAAAATCAAAGGAGAAAGTTCTTTGAAAAGATTGTTGGGGCTTACAGCTCAAGCAGAGACCCAAGTTTTAACGATGATCGCACCGTTGTTTATACAGAGGGACCTATACAATATGTGAGGCCCAAAAAGGTTTATGTACAAGGGGATTGGGTCTTACACTCTATTAGAGGCCCAAATAAACTTAAAGAAAATAAATGGGGCTTATAACATGAGGGTAGGTCCAGGGTTTTGATTTTTGAACTGGTGATCACGCCGAGATTTTTCTTTTAACGCAGAGGGACTTATACAATACCTGAGGCCCAAATTTTGTTTGGTTAAAAGGAGGGTTTGGGTCTTACACTCTATTAGAGGCCCAAAGAGTTGGAAAATAAGTAAAGATGGGTCTTATAGCTCAAGGAGAAGCCCAATTAGTTTTGTTACAAAGGCGACGACCGCACCGTATTTTTGAAAATATACAGAGGGACTTATGCAATGTGTGAGGCCCGAAAAGGTTTATTTATAAACGGGTTGGGTCTTACACTCTATTAGAGGCCCAAAGATGTTTTAAAGAAAAATAATGGGGCTTACAACTCATGGAGAGGCCCAATTGGTTTTATTCTAAACTGACGATCGCGCCGAGATTTTTGAAAATGTGTTGGGGCTTATACAATGACTGAGTCCCAAACTATTTTGGTTTCAAAGGGGGATTGGGTCTTACACTCTATTAGAGCCCCAAAGAGTTGTTTTATACTAGAGATGGGGCTTACAACTCAAGGAGAGGCCCAGATGATTTTCGTTTTGAAATGGCGATCGCGCAGAGATTTTTGAAAACGCAGTGGGTCTCATACAATGACTGAGGCCCAAAAATGTTTGGTTTTCAAGGGGGGTTGGGTCTTACACTTTATTAGAGGCCCAAAGAGTTTTTTTTATACAAGGGATGGGGCTTACAACTATAGGAGAGGCCCAGATGATTTTCGTTTTGAAATGGCGATCACGCCGAGATTTTTGAAAACGCAGTGGGTCTTATACAATGACTGAGGCCCAAAAATGTTTGGTTTTCAAAGGGGGTTGGGTCTTACACTCTATTAGAGGCCCAAAGTGTTTGAAAAAGATTTGTTTGGGTGAAATTCAAAGAAACCCTAATTTCATCATTTTTAAAAGTAAATTCTTAAAGAAAATCAAATAAAAATGATAAAATACCAAATAAGTTTGAATAAACAACTTGTGATTTTTGGTTGAGGTTTGAAAAATGATGTTTTAATCACAATATGAATTAAAATTCATTTGGTTTTGATTTTCATGATGAGAATTCACTTTTAAAATGTTTAAAAACAAATAAAAAGGGATTTATTCACAAAAATACCAACTATATTAAATAAATAATATAAATTTGATTTTTTTGTGGAATAAAATATTTTGGAGTATTAATAAGAAGTGTGTAAAACAGAATTGGAAAATGATGATTTTTGCTATGTGAAAGAATTGGTTGAGTTTTGAAGATAAGAGAAAAAGGAAAGATGTCACAACATCATCTTCGACATCTCTTATGAGGCAAAAACCAAAACTGAAACTTTAGTTTTCAACATCTTTTTTATCAAACTTTCAACACTCATAACTCTCTCAATTTTTAACGAAATTAAAATCCGTAAGAACCTATCTTGACCGATTTTTCGCAAAGAATCCAATGGTATCACTCATGCACACTGAAACTTAATGTATAGAACGCACAAGGTAAAAAACCAGAACTGGACCTTAATTTTAAAACAACATAAACTCCACATATAAACATGTTAAAGTGCAAACAGTAGGAAAATCACAACAAACACATGAATGACTACATTTTTGCTTCAAGAATTGATCAATAATGATGCATGTATATGGAGTTTCAAAGTGTAAGAACACTTACCTATTGGATCAAGGTTCAATGCCTCTTCAATGTAATTACAGCAGCAAGAGGAAGATTCTATGAGCTTCCTTGATCCTCCAGGAGTGTGTTTGAATGCTTGGACTGGATTAGAAATGGTTGGATCACTTCATGGCATCTCAACTGCAACTTAGTTGAAAACTTGAGCAATTGGCTGGTGATTTGATGAATTTGATGTTCCAGATGTTGTGTTAGTGTTTAGGTCACTCACATATGATGTTTATGAGGTGTGTGTGTATGTGATTGGTTTGGACAGAAATGCTCTCTAACTCAAAACCCGATAGTGACTTGCAAGAGAAGGTGTTTTTTGGAGTGAAATAGAGAATTTGAGGAAAGCATCAGTTAGATGGCTTTGGTGTACTCAAACTGAGCACAAATGAGATCTATTTATAGTAGAGCAAGTTTGTTTTGCAAGCAATAGTGAATGGCAACTGCTGCAGAGGTTTGGCAAATGTTGATCAATAGGAATCCAAGTCTCATCTAGCCATTGACTAGAGGTTAGAGCACAGGATGCTGGTTCCCTAGTTCTTGGATAAGTCCTGAATGAATTCAGTTGGAAAGGGCTCAGTCCATGCCACCTTGCTGAATGTATTGAATGCTTGAAAACAAAATTGGATATTTGGCATCTTTGTAGCTTTTTAGTTTTGGCATGCTACTTGTGGAATCTTGGACTTGGGAGGCTTGGGAATCAGAGCTTGTCCTTTGATTGTCCCCTCCTCAGGTGTGCAAAAGGATGACAAGGCTTAAAAATTCGTGTGGCACAAGAAATGTGCAAATCTATCCTAAAACCTGTCTTAAAAGATCAGCTGCAGCAAGCCTTGTTGTAAAATCCATAACTTCTTGCTCAAGAATGATAAATGGATGTTCCATAACTTTCTGGAAAGCTGAGATGACATACTTCAACTTTGATGTTCAGGGTTTTTCTTGAATCAACTTGGATCATGGAGAAAAACGTCCTTGAAGTTGGGACATTCTTGCTGGAAAAATATTAATGATGTCCTATGAAATGTTGAAACATTTGATAACTTTGAACATTAATAATTCCAAACTTTAATCACTTATATCTTTTAATCCACTATGATATTTTGAGTTGAAGTGAATTGCATCTTTGATCTTGTCCTGCATGGTGACAAAGCTTGAAAATTGTGTGGCACAAGAAAAAGTGCACAAAATCTGTCCTAAAAAAAACAGCTGCAGCAAGCCTTACTGTAAAGTCCATAACTTCCTGCTCGAGTATGATAAATGGACGCTCTATAACTTTCTGGAAAGCTGAGATGACGTACTTCAACTTTGATGTTCAAGGTTTGTAAAGATAAGACTTATTAAGTTGTCAAAAATGACCTTGAACTTGTGTGATCAAGTTTGTCCTAAAAGTTGTCTTAAAAATTATGTTTTATCAATGCCTTTTCTAGGATAAATGGGATTTCTAGGACTTTCTGGAAAGGTGAGATGATGTACTTCAACTTTCATGTTCATGACATGGCTTGAATCAACTTGGATCATGGAGAAAACGTCCTTAAAGTTGGGACCTTCTTGCTGGAAAACTAATTAATGATGTCCTACGAAATGTTGGAACATCTGACATTAAGAATTCCCAACTTTGATCACTTATATCTTTCAATCCTTATGATATTTTGAGTCGATTCCTTCTACAATGTTGAAGTATCAAATACCCTCTTTAAAAGTAGCCCTTACGCAAAATCAATGGATGCTTGGATCAATAGTTACAACCTTGAAAAGTTGTTCTAAGGTTCCTTCAATTTGATCAATTTTGAAATTTTGCATGATTTCTTGATTTAAATTTGATCAAATTAAATCATCCATCATATTTTCTTGAGTAATGGCTTGTGAAGCTCATAGTTGACCAAAAGTCAAATTTTGACTTTCTGCGTTAGTTGACTTTGTATTAGATGAACTTGAGGCTTGATCCACTTGGAATGTTGCATCTTTATGCTTGATTCTTGATGTGGGAGTCCTCTTGATCCTTTGTGGGTGTTTGAGAGATTATACAAGTTGAAGATCATGTTATTCCTTGATTGATCATTTGTCTAAGGCTCAGAGAGGGCTCAAAACCCTAATCCTTGTTTGTAGTGAATGTTCACGGATCTTTGGGGAGACTCATGAGGCATGATGGTTCATCCATATTGTGATGATGATTTGCACAATGATGGTGTCATACCCCAAATTTTGACCACTAAGATTTCTCATCATTGTGCAAATTATCATCACAATATGGATGAATCATTATGCTTCATTAGTCTCCCCAAAGATGGGTGAGCATTCACTACAATCAACATTAGGATTTCAAGCCCTCTCTGAGTGCTTAGACAAAGGATCAATCAAGGAATGACATGATCTTCAACTTGTCTAACCTCTCAAACATACATAATGGATCAAAAGGACTCCCACTTCAAGGATTAAGCACAAGGTTGCTCCCTTCTAGGTGGATCAAGTCTCAAGATCGCCAGTGTCACCAAATTAGGGTTTTGGTCGACCAGGGCCTCCAGATGGAAATTTTCATCTGGGAACAAGCCAATGATCCAAAACCTAACCTAATATACTCCATGGAACCTCGTGAATCCAATCATCAAGTCAATTTGACCTCAGGGGATGCACTCATCAAAAATCTGGAATTAGGGTTTCTTGACCTAATTCACCCCTAAGTTGACTTTTGGGACCAATTATGAACCAAGACCTCAAGAGAGGATTTGAGGATCTCCAATATGCCATATTGATCCATTTGGAATAATGGATTGATCCAAGAAGCTTGAGCAAGAACTCTCAATTTCATCTGCACCACAATTAGGGTTTCGCGAGAAAAGTCAACTGTAACTTTGACTTTTGACCAGGACATGCTCCCAAGCCCTATGGCATGCACCAATATACCCTATAACACCCATGGAACATATCCATCAAGTTTTATTTAGGTCAAGGACATGATTTCCTGAAGAATTGCACAGTTTGGAATTCATCTGATAAAAAGTCAACTGTGCACAAAAGTCAACTTTGACTTTTTGAGATTTTTCACCAAAATGGATTTTTAACCCTAAAATGATGTTAATGTATGATTTGAATCATCATTCATCAAGAAAAATCAAGAAAAGTTGGATAACTTGTAAAAGGGGTAACCATAAAAACTTAGAAAATTTTTTAAGTTAAAAATAAAGTGACAAGGGTACCAACTTTGAAGGATCATAACTCCTAAACTACAAGGCCATTTTTTTCCATCCAAAGATGGATTTGTAGACCTCATTACCCTCTACAAAAACTTCAACTAGACCTAAGTCCAATTCATTAAGGATTTTGAGTTATGGAGTGATCAAAATCAAGAGAAAACACTTTGTTCCAACACTTAGTGAAAATTTCACTAAGTCAGATTTTGCCTTACTTTTTGCCAAATGTAGGGGGATTTTTCACTTGGATTCAAAAGAGATCAAAACCAAACATGTTCAAACAATTGTTGTATCATGTAAGGGCTTTCGAAAATGATCAAGAACATTACCAAATTCAACTTACACCATGAGATATGACATTGGCAAGTTGCCTTGCTGAAATCTGTCAAGAGCAAGGCAGAATTTGCAATTTTGCTCGATTTGCCAAAATCAGCCAAATTCAAATGCTCCTATCCACTTGGACACATCTGAGGATTGAATCTAAAGGGGACAATCACTGAGCCAAGCCTCCAAAGTCTTTGGAACAAGAAATAACATGTTGAACCTAGAATGGCCAAAATAGGGACAAGACTCCAATTTTGGATTGGAGCATTCAATGGAAGCATCAAGGTGGCATGGACTGAGCCATTCTCATCTAAAATCAGTCAAGACTTATCCAAGACCAAGGGAACCAAAGCTCTGTGCCCTAACCTCTAGTCAATGGCTAGAGGAGACTTGGATTTTCATTTGCCAACATTGGCCAAACCTACTTAGTAGTTGCCATTCACTATTCCTTGCAAAACAAACTTGCTCTACTATAAATAGAGCTCAATTGTGTTCAGTTTAAGTACACCAAAGGCCTACAACACTTGCCTTTCTCAAAATCTCTTTCTCTTGGCAAAAATGCCTTTCTTAGCAAGGTAGCTATCGGGTTTTGAGCTAGAGGGCAATTCCACTCAAACCAATCACTCACACACCTCACATACATCACATATGAGCTGATCAAACACTTAAACAACAACTGGAACACTGATTTCTCAGAATCACCAGTCAATTGCTCAAGGTTTTAACCAAAGTGCAGTTGAGATGCCATGAAGTGGTCCAGCCAATTTCAATCAAGTCCAAGCATTCAAACACACTCTATAGGGTGTAGGGAAGCTGTTCAGATCATCACCACTCATCTGTAACACCTCCAAATCAAAAATCACATTGCACTTGCTGTCACGGCCTAGAGGTAAGCATATACTTGGTCATCTCTCAATCTATGCATATTTCCTCGCACAATAATTTGGCCATATGTTCATAATCGTGCATAGAATGTTTCCCCCTCAATTAATTGCATTGTTTGAATCGTGTATCAAAAATCCTAGCCTTCATGCAGAAATTAGGGTTCTTGAGGATTTTTCATGATTTCTTGTTATATGTTTAATTTAAATGAAATTAATTGACATAGACATGATCGTGAGGTTGAGACGAGCATAATGATATGTGGATTGCATGTTATAATCAAGTATTCAGTGAGATTGGAGAGAAAATGCAAATCTGGCCAAGCCCAAAACACGTGTGTGTTCTTGGCGCCATTTTCAGAAATTTGAATATTTGAATTTTGTGATTTTATTTAATTGATTCAAAAATTAATTTCTCTCTGAGTTTTAATGATTTTGAGTTGATTCTTTTTTTAATAATTCACAAAAATGTTAAAATATTTTATTTTATCAAAAAATCCCAAAAATATTATTTATTTCATATAATTGATATTTTTGCAAAGAATTAATGTTTTAATTGTTTTTAACATTTAAAATATTTTTTCCACCTTGATTTTTCAACTTTTAATGCTTTCTAATTATTTTGTAGGTCAATACTTAATTTTTGAAGCATTAATCCAAGATCACAATTTGTTTTTCATATGTTAAACAATTTTGATCATTTTAATTGAATTTTTATTCAATTAAATACATTTTTGAAAACAAATTAGGATTTTTGGATTAATTCAACCCTCATAAATCATTTTCAAAACACTTTGGGCCTCTAATAGAGTGTAAGACCCAATCCTTTTTTGACCAAATCATTTTTGGGCCTCAGTGTATTGTATAAGTCCCGATACCGTCAAAAACAAACGGCGCGATCGTCGCCTATTCAAAAATCAATTGGGCCTCTCCTTGAGCTATAAGACCCATTTAAAACTTTTTGGGCCTCTATTAGAGTGTAAGCCCCAACCCTCTTGTACAGAAAACTTTTTGGGCCTCACTTATTGTATAAGTCCCTCTGTACATTTTCAAATAAATGGCACGATCGTCGCCTTTTCAAAATAACTTTGGGCCTACCCTCGAGTAGTAAGACCCATTTCCTTTCTTAAAACTTTTTGGGCCTCTTGAGAGAGTGTAAGACCCATCCCTTTGTACATAAAACCTTTTTTGGGTCCCAGTCACTTGTATAAGTCCCTCTGTACAAAAACAACAGTGCGATCACTGATAAAACTTGAGCCTCTCCTTGAGCTGTAAGCCCCAAATCTCTCCTTTTCAAAGCAGTTTCTCCTTTGATTTTGAATATATTGTTGTTTTCAATCTTTCTTTGTTGAACAACTAACCAAACAGCATGGAAGCTCTACAACCGAGTAAGTGGTTATTGCTTTCATTTACCGCTTTCATATACATATAACTGTATTGTGGGGCTGTTTCACTGTAAGTCTTCTTTCATAAACTCATATCAACTGTGTAATAATAGTATAGATATTTAGAGTTTCCCCGGCAACTACGTCTAGAACTAGGTGACGCCGTTTCGTTTATTCGTAGAAATAGACAACTAGATCCCCAATAGGATCACTAGATACAGTCTTCTCTTCGGCTGTCCTCATTAGGAATTGTCAAGAAACTCTATTCCCAGAGATGAATGTATTATCCGTGAATGGCATCTTTGAGTTTCTTCCAAATTCTCGAACTTTCCTGGCTTGATCTATTCCTCGTGAATAGCCTGCCTTGAATTTCTCGGGGTTTGGGGAACCACGAGCTTCTTAAAAGCATCGGCCTCCTCTTGGGCATCGTACAAGGACCCACAGGCTTCCTAAAACCAACCGTGCCTCCTCTTGGGCTTAGTACAAGGACCTCTCGGCTTCTTAGAAGTATTCACAGCCTCCTCTTAGGCTTCGTATAATGTTCTCTTCCTCCGGGAATGATAGCCTCCTCTTGGGCTTAGTACAAGGACCCGTCGGCTTCTTAAAAGTTTCCAGCCTCCTCTTGGGCTTCGTAAAAATTGTCCCGACGACCTCCTAGAGGTATAGGAATAGAACTTAGTCATCTACATAGAGCAGTTCTTTCATAGAGTCTACTACTATTTCTCAAAGCACAGTACAAAAGATGACACTCTAGACTTGGACAGTCTAATCTCCTTGAGTCTCAAAGACATTATCAAGTGACCCCTTCGTTAAATAGGAAGGAACCCCGTAGACTTGGACAATCTCAATACCCTTCGGATTTCCCACTTCCTTAAAGAACAAGAATAACCCGGATCCTTGAATCAAATCCTTGAGTACAGCATTGCTCATATAAGAACTGATTTTCTCTTTCAAAATCAGTATACTGGACCTGTCACTTAACTGAACAGTCATCATAGCCTCCTCTTAGGCTTTGTGTAATGATCCTTCTCCAGTGAAGTTAGCCTCCTCTTAGGCTTTGTATAATGATCCTTCTCCCTTGAAGTTAGCCTTTCTCTTGGGCTTTATACAATGATTCTCCCCAGCGGAGTAAACAACATTTAGCCTCTCTCTCGGGCTTTGTACGAGACACATAAGAGACTCCCTCGTTGGGTCAATCACCCTTTCGCCTCCATCTCGGGGTTTATACGAGATACAAAAAGGTTCTTATTGAGCCAAACAAACTTTTAGCCCCCATCTCGGGCTTTATACGAGATACCAAAAGATTCCCTCGTTGAGTCAAAACCTTTTAGCCTCTCTCTCGGGCTTTGTACGAGACACATAATAGCCTTCTCTTAGCTTGGTATAAGAAAACCACTGGTTGATCCAATTAACCTTTTAGCATCAAAGTTGTGCCTCGTTCACAGTACACAAACATCAACAACTCCTTCCCCTCCATCTAACTGTTGTAAGCGGCAAGCCTCTGGATCATCTACATCCATGCCACTATCCCTCTTTTAGCATGAGAAATTCCTAAGGAAAGATGGCATTGCTCTACACTGAGTTAAAGTCTTCTCCTTCAGGTTAAAACCCCCTATAAAGGAAATTATGGCATTGCTAGGATCCACACATCCCGGTTAAAGTAATTCTCCTTTATAAACAGTTGTGACAAACAAACCCCTCTTTAGAGATGACAAATTCTCTCTAATGTCAAATAGACTTTTCAGCTTCATATCTTGGGCTTTGAACAAGATACAAACTACCTTTCGCTTCACGTCTTAGGCTTTGAACAAGACACCAAAACACCCATTTCCTCCCATAGAATAGCAGGAACTACGAACGCTCTGATTTCCCTGTTTCGGTAAACGGGAATACGTAGGCATAAGATTGAAAGAAAAATCTTAGCGAGCACACTAAACAAAAAAACCAAAATCCCATACTTTCATATATATTCGTCCTAACATCTCAACCGATAGCCTAAAGCACCCCTCGTCAACAAAATAAACCTAGGAAAAACCCTGAATCTTTGTAGCATCTGTAAACCAACAGTTTTGACTGTTTAATCTCAGTATGCAAGCAGGGTTAGTTGGAGACATCTATTTCCCTTCCTACATCAGCTTTAATAGGATAAAAAATGAATCGAACTGTAGTACTAGAGCGATCGTGCTTCGCAACCACATCCAAAAATCACTCGCTACAGAACTGGTCTCCGTTTCTTTTGTCAATAAACTTTCTTGACAAGGGACGCTATCCGTAGCGGTTTTTCCTCAAACTTCTCGCCGAATTTTCCTGGGGAGATGCCATTTGACGAAAAAAGTTTTGATGTCAGACTTGCTGGGGAACCCAGTCGTCTGAGTTGTAGAGGTGTATAAACTTCTCTGTTGGAGACGCCTTTTGTCGATTCTATTGGGGAAAACGAGTCTCTTGAGAGACTGTTTCTGCTTAGGGATATTGCATCATACTTTTCTCGGAGAAATGCCATATGATGTGATCCAATTTTGAGGTTCTGATGACCTTTTCATCAGCGGATTTTTTCGGAGAAAAACTATTGTATTGCCGAATCTCTGATTAAGAGGCTTTCTCTGGTGATTTTCCTTAATCCGGGAAAGCGAAAATATCATCTTCAATGGCGAAGAGTGACGTTTGTCAAACGTTTTCTGGTCTTTTAGAGGTTCAAGTAATCAAAGTGACCGAGGACCAACTTCATTCCAGAAATAAACTGGAGGAGAGAGATTGTTCAGACGCAACATTTCCTGATGAGGAAAGAACTGACAACTCGATCGAGAGGACTTTTATCACTAGGGGATAAGACCGACTAGAGTGATGGTGATGTAATATAAATATGAATGTAAATCAATAATGCATGATGCATGTATGTTTATGCTGACAAAACTGACACGACATACAAACTAACAGATGAACACGACTGGATACTCGGCCACTGCAGGGGAGGAAAAGGTATCGCTGGTTCAAGATAGCAATTCTGCCTTGCTTAGGAGAGATAGTCCCTGTGGGGAAAGAATGTTGGTCGGGCTTGGGAGGTAAGAACTCTGCCGAGGGGTGTCAGATGAAACAATGTCTCTGACATAATTGATCATTCGTTCAGGCGTGCTGGTTTAGAAGGAGTACTTTGATTCTGCACTTTGAAGCTCAACCACCTTCGGAGAAGCGAACGATGTTCTTTCGATGTTGGACAGTCAAAAGAATTGCCATCTTTATTTTAAAAGCAGAAAAGTTTTAACAAGTAAATTCATTTTTGTTTCGTTTCAAGAATCGTTAATCATATTAAAATGTCGTTCTGTAAAGCTAAAACAAATAATAATTGCAAACAAAAGCACAAGGGCTCAAATTTTATTGATAGGATGGAAATCAGCCAAACGCGTGATTCCATGGAGTATTTACAAAGTTTAGAAAATGGTAATTAAAGGGAAAAGGGCTACATTGAAACATAACGACCACTATCCTTCTACCAACTTTGAATTTCGAACATCCTGAGCTTCTGTCGAAGATGACCTTGACTGGAGTTTTCTGATGGACGACATAACTGCTACTGGGGGATTTGCCCCTGTTGGACGTAGTTACTTGCCAATATCCCTAACTTTTGCCTGGATTGTACTTTGAGATTTCCAATCCACCAGGATGATTTTTGATTATGTCTCAAATTTTTGCCTGGACTGCCCTTTCGGGTTTTCAATCCACCGAGACGTTTTTTTTAGTTTAGGCGAAGTATTTCTTGACTACATCAACATTTGTGGGGTAGGCAAATTCCTCTCCGTCCATGGTTGCAAGTCTCAAGGCACCGCCTGAGAAAGCTTTCTTGACCACATAGGGGCCTTCATAGTTCGGAGTCCACTTGCCCCGAGAATCAGTGAGAAATGATTGTATCTTCTTAAGCACGAGGTCTCCTTTCCTGAAAATGCAAGGTCGGACCTTTTTGTCAAACGCCTTCTTCATTCTTTACTGATATAACTGACTATGGCATAGTGCCGTGATTCGCTTCTCTTCGATCAGATTCAGTTCATCGTGTTGACTTTGACACCATTCAGCCTCTATAAGCTTAGCTTCCATCAATACCCAGATTGATGGGATCTCTACTTCGATGGGGAGCACTGCTTCCATGCCATATACTAGAGAGAAAGGGGTTTCCCCTGTTGAAGTGTGGACAGATGTCCGATAACCGTGAAGAGCAAAGGGTAGCATCTTGTGCCAGTCTTTGTAGGTTACAACCATCTTTTGAACAATCCTCTTGATGTTCTTGTTAGCCGCTTCTACCGCTCCGTTCATCTTGGGTCGGTAGGGAGATGAGTTATGGTGTTCGATCTTGAACTCAGCACACAACTCTTTCATCATCTTATTGTTCAAGTTAGATCCATTATCCGTTACGATCTGGCTTGGAACACCATAACGGCAGATGAGATTATTTTTTATAAATCGGACCACCACTTGTCGGGTTACATTGGCGTATGACCCTGCTTCGACCCACTTGGTGAAGTAATCAATGGCTACTAGGATGAACCGATGTCTGTTTGAAGCCTTGGGTTCGATCATACCAATCATGTTGATTCCCCATATGGAAAAAGGCCATGGGGAAGAGAGAACTTTGAGATGCGTTGGTGGTACATGGATTTTGTCGGAGTATATCTGACACTTGTGACACTTCCTCATGTACTTGTAGCAGTTGGATTCCATGGTCAACCAGTAGTACCCTGCTTTCAGAATTTTTCTCGCCATTGTGTGTCCGTTGGCATGAGTGCCAAAGGATCCTTCGTGAATTTCTTTTATCATCATGTTTGCTTCTGGTTTGTCTACACATCGGAGCAAGACCATGTCAAAGTTTCTCTTATAGAGAATGTCACCGCTCAGAAAGAAACTTCCTGCTAGCCTTCTGAGGGTCTTTCTGCCTTTCCTAGATGCCCCAGGTGGGTACTCTTGTTTCTGAAGGAAGCATTTGATATCGTGATACCAAGGTTTGCTTTCTATGACTGCTTCAGTTGTGAAGATGTAAGCGGGCCTTTCAAGGCGCATTATGTCGATCTTAGGTAGGTCGTTCCATTGACCTACACTAATCATGGAAGAGAGAGTGGCTAATGCATCAACCATGTGATTCTCGTCACGAGGGATATGATGAAACTCAATTCTGTTGAAGAAGGGTAACAACCTTCTCGCGTAATCATTGTAAGGGATCAGTCCTGATTGGTATGTGTTCCAATCTCCTTTGATCTGATTGATAACTAAGGCTGAGTCGCCATATACATCCAAGTTCTTGATCCTCAAATCAATTGCTTCTTCGAAACCCCTGATACAAGCTTCGTATTCGGCCTCGTTGTTTGTGCACTTGAACGTAAGTCTGGCGGTGAAAGGAATGTGGGTACCCTGAGGGGTTATGATGATTGCCCCAATTCCATTTCCGTAATGATTGACAGCTCCGTCAAAGATTAATACCCATTGGGAACCTGGTTCTGGCCCTTCACTGGGTAGCGGTTCATCGCAATCTTTCATTTTCAAATACATGACATCTTCATCTGGGAAATCAAACCCGACTGACTCCTGATCGTCAATCGGTTGATGAGCCAAATGATCGGCTAAAATACTTCCCTTAACGGCTTTCTGAGCGTGGTATTCAATGTCGTATTCTGATAACAACATCTGCTAATGGACGATTCTTCCCGTGAGAGCAGGTTTTTCAATTACATACTTGATTAGATCCATTTTGGAGACCAATCAAGTAGTGTGACGAATCATATACTAGCGAAGAGGTTTGGCTGCCCAAGCCAGAGCACAGCAAGTTTTCTCAAGTATAGTGTACTGAGTCTCGCAGTCGGTGAACTTCTTGCTTAGATAATAGATGGCAGGCTCTTTCCTTTTCGTTTCGTCTTGTTGGCCAAGTACACAACCCATGGAGTCTTCCAAGACTATTAAGTAGATGATCAGTGGCCTTCCTTCCACTGGAGGTGATAGAATTGGCTAGTTCAACAGGTATTCCTTGATATTGTCAAAAGCGGTTTGGCAATCTTTTGTCCAAACGCAGTCCTGGTTCTTTTTTAGTAATTTGAAGATCGGCACGCATGTCGTGGTCATGAGGAATATGAATCTGGAGATGTAGTTCAAACGTCCCAGGAATCCTCTGGCTTGTTTTTCAGTTTTCGGAGAAGGCATTTCTTGAATGGCCTTGACCTTGTCGGGATCAACCTCAATTCTTTTCTGGCTGACGATGAACCCTAAGAGTTTCCTTGAGCGGACACCGAATGTGCACTTATTGGGATTCAAGCGGAGTTTGTACTTTCTCAACCGCTCGAATAGTTTTGATAGGTGGGTCACATGATCCTCTTCTGTTTTAGATTTGGCAATCATATCATCGACATATACCTCAATTTCCTTGTGTATCATGTCATGAAACAGAGTAGTCATGGCCCTTTGATAGGTTGCCCCGGCGTTCTTAAAACCGAACGACATTACCTTGTAACAAAAGGTACCCCATGGGGTGATGAACGAAGTTTTCTCCATGTCTTTCGGCGCCATTTTAATCTGATTATAGCTCGAGAATCCATCCATGAAGGAGAAAACTTTGAACTTTGTTGTATTGTCTACCAGCATGTCAATGTGTGGTAAAGGAAAGTCGTCCTTCAGACTAGCCCTGTTGAGATCTCAGTAATCCACACACATTCTGACCTTTCTGTCCTTTTTTAGGACTGGTACTATGTTGGCTAACCATTGAGGATATTCTGATGTAGTGAGGAAACCCGCGTCAATCTGTTTCTGTACCTCCTCTTTGATTTTGATGGCCATGTCCGGGTGAGTCCGTCTCAACCTCTGTTTTACTAGCGGACATTCTGACCATAACGGTAAATGATGTTCCACGATGCTGGTATCCAACCCTGGCATGTCCTGATATGACCAAGCAAACACATCGGGAAATTCTTTGAGAAGCTTTGTCAAATTTTCTTTGGCAGTTGGATTGAGCAGTGCCCCAATCCTGACTTCTTTTCTTTCCTCCTCTGAGCCCAAGTTGACCGTTTCCAACGGCTCTTTGTGAGGTTCAATGGACCATTCCTCTTGTCTGAGTAGTCGGGAGATCTTTTCTGGAATTTCGTCGTCAACTTCTTCTTCAGCCCCAAATAACGGGAATTCAAAGTTGGGAGAAGGTATTGGATTGTATGTTTCAATGGGGTTTAAAACAAGTAATCTGCATGACGTGATGATTGTTTTTTAGAAGAGATAAAGAGAATGCAAGAGTGTGTGCAGTGTATTTTCTTTGGAAAACTGCTTGTTTTTATTATTGAGTTGTTTTTTAGGATTACCATTTTCTGAAAAAGTGAAAAGAGATAACAGCAATAAATGCGGAAGTTACAGAACGTCGTTATTTTATTTATGATTTGGTCGATTCTTGAAACTACAGCCTTATAAAACAAAACTCTGTCGCTTTGGCCGAAGCGAAGAGGGACAATTACAGAAAGTGAGCCCTATCAAAACATCCATTTCACCTGGGCAGGGTGAAAGGTTAAAGACGGCAATTACTTTGACTTATGAACAATCTTCGGAACATCGACTGCAACCCATTGGCGACGAACTCCTCAGTGAATCACAAAGTCTGGTACCTTCCTTGATTTGTCTTCAGAAATAACGTTGATTTCTGGCAGAGCAGGATCATTGGAATCTGTCTCCCATGCAGAGTTGTCGTAGGAGGAATCCTCTGTTGCATTTTGCATGGTATTTGTGCTCTCAGGTAAATCTCCCCATCCAGTCGGCTGGATGTCCTCGAGCCTGATACGAGAGCTTTCAGGAGCGGTGTACTTGACTAAGAAGTCGTATTTTCCACTTGGTTGTCCCAAGGTATCCCACACTTCTTTGGAACTGGAGGAGTCATCTCTCTCGATGACGTTGACCTCTGGAAAAACATAGTTAATGAATTCTAGTCCTGCAAACTTTGCGAATTCATCGTCATGCTGGATATTTTCTGAATGACCTGAGTGTTGATCCCATGACATGGTGGGGACACAAGTATTCTGTTCAATGATGCTCAGCTGAATTTCATTGTTCAGCTGATTTTCTTGCCCCAAGTCTCCTGGGTACGGCTGCCAGATAGGCAGGCCATCCATTGGGCCATAATAGTCGTGGTCAAAGTTGTCCTTCAACAGAGTGTCTTCCTCTAATGAGTTGGGTGGAGCACGGCATGCACGACATTCTTCTGGATCACAATCTCCGTATATTGTTTTGACATCTGGCCTAGGTATAAATCTTGGACTCTGTGCGGGATAACAAAATGGCATAGGCACCTCTTCCTGAGACATATAACCGTCCTCGTTAAGATAGGACTTCCAATCCTCATCTGTATCGGAGGAATCTCCCTTGTTGATGGTATGTACTTCTTGAGACATTGGAGGAAGGAAACCTCCACTATGGAAGAAGTCCTGAATGGGATGAAAACTTTCACCATTAGTGGCAGTCTGGGTACAGGTTGAGGAAAAACCAAGACCCTTCTTTGTTTTGTTATCAGTAGGAATGACAAGTTATCCTCATCCCTTGGTATTGTTACTTTTGACCACTTCGAGAGCATCTTTGTATGAGAAAATCGATGTTCCTTTTTCTGACTGATTGTCATTGCTCACCGAAAGTGCCTAGAACTGAGTTCCAACAACCTCCTCGGGTTCTACACAAGTGGATAATAAAAGGTTACTCACGATCAAGGCTTATTCTCCACAGACCGTGATGAGTTGATCGTTCTTGACGAACTTCAGTTTCTGGTGCAGTGTCGAAGTGACTACCCATCCTGGTGTATCCAAGGTCTTCCTAATAAGCAACTGTATGTTGCCCGGATGTCCATGACCTGGAAAGTGACTAGGAAAGTGTGAGGACCGATAGTTATGGGAAGGTCGACTTCGCCGATAACTGCTTTCCGAGATCCGTCAAAGGCTTTGACGATGACCTCACTGCCCCTCATTGGGGATCCCTTGAATGATAGTCGCATTAAAGTGGACTTCGGCATGACGTTGAGAGCCGGTCCAGTATCTACCAGTACGCTGGCTAAGGCATCGTCCTGACAGTTAACTGTGATATTGAGCGCCATGTTGTGACTTTTTCCCTCCTCTGGCAAATCCTCATCACTGAACCCTAAGTTGTTGCAGGAAGTGATATTAGAGACGATGTTGTCGAACTGTTGTATTGACACATCCTGTTCCACAAAGGCTTGTTCTAAGACTTTCTGTAGAGCTTCACTGTGAGCCTCAGAACTGAGTAAAAGTGATAGCACCGAGATCTTTGAAGGAGTTTGTAACACTTGATCAACAATGTTGTATTCACTCCTCTGGATGAGCTTCAGTATCTCATCATCGTTCTTTGAAAGGTCTGGATCACTGGACTGACCGACTGGTGGATTAGGAGCTTCCGTCTGAAGTTCCTTTTCTTTGGTAAGTTCTCCAACTCCTCGGTTGAAGATTCGACCGCTCCGTGTTACTCGACTGATGTCTGCAATATTCACGACGGAGGGTAATGGAGTTTCCTTTCCATTCTCAATGGTTGATGCACCGTATTTGCAAGGGATCGCCTTATCGGATTCATACAGTAGTGGTCCCGTAGATAGATAACTACAAGAGCCTTCTGATTTTTCTGACTGTCGTAAGTAACTTCAATCAGTTCCTGGTTAAGAACCTTTGATTCATCAAGCAGAGGGATGATGGCACAAACATCTTTGGTCCTCTCGCGATTAGAGATTACAACCATATCTTTGATTTGATCAGTGAAATAGTCTGGTATCCAGTTGATGGACCCCGAAACTGAATATTGTTGAATCTCTTTGCGGTCCAACTGACCTTGAAGGGCTGCTCGCACGAGGTAACATCCTTGATTATTTTCCTAGCAAACTCTACAGCGTTCATAATTATGTGGTGGCACCCAGCCACGTCCGCTTTGAATTCAGTGTAACCTTACTAGATCTGTTTCCATTGATCGAACATCCTGACTATAACGCCTAGTAGGGTTCCCATCGATCATACTGACTTGTTGCGTGTCTTCATCTAGATAGATCGGAAGCCACCAATTATTTAACAAGTGTTGCAAAGTTCTTTGAACAAGAGCACATCCCTGGTCACCCTCACAACATCCTTTACAGTTCTAATAATTATGCGAAGTCAGAAAACCGAGATGGACTTGCTTAGCGTGTAATTCCACCAAGCTGGTATTCATCAAGCGAATATCAAAAATCTGAATCATGTTGATCTGATAAAGATTTTTATCATGGTAGTCCTGGATCCATCTTAGATCCATCTGACGCTGGAGGGCCTCTTGTACAAAAGAGCATCCCTGTTTGTTTACCGAGCAAGTCAGACAGGAAATGTAATCCTACCGAGGCAGGTTATGATACTGGTTTTGCCTTGAGTGCATTGCCACCAGGTTGGCATTCATCGCACGGATGTTGTGGCTCTGAATGATGTTGGAATTCGTATAAGTCATGTTGACCCCACGAATTCGGTGTTCTTGGATCCATCCGAGATCCAATTGTTCCTGTAGAACTGATTGCACCACAGAACATCCTTGATTATTCTTAGAGCAGATATCACACTGATGATAGTTATGAGGTGGTATATACCCATACCCGCTCTGTCTGTGATGCATCTTGACCAGATTGGTCCTTAATAAGAGTACATCATGAATTTGATAGATGTTGTTAGACTCTCCCTCTATCAAATTGACTGCAGTTTTCTCGTGTTGAGGTAGCGGTTTCGTGAGAATATTTGGATTCGTATATTTAAAAGATAAGACCCCGCTCGTAACAAGCTTTTGTACATCGGATTTGAAACTGAGACAGTTTTCTAAGTTATGCCCTGGTCCTCCTTAGTGGTAAGGGCAAGTCTGATCCGCTTTAAACCAAAAAGGCAGATTTTTTGGTACTGTAAGAGGTGACCTGGTTTGGACATGCCCCTTGATTAGTAGTAACGGAAATAATTCTGCGTACAACATTGGTATAGGGTCGAACCCTGGTGGTCGCGTTGTACGGTTGTTGTTGTACGGAGGACGAGTCTGCTGAAGAGGTTGTTGTGTCATTTGCTGATATTGTTGTTGATTCGGTTGGCTTTGTATAACCTGAGGTTGATACGTAGGAATAGGCACAGGTTTGATAGCAGGAGTTACAGCTGCTACTGGTTGGTAACGCCGCCTTTGCTTTCCAAGAGAGATATTCCCAATATCCTGCTCTATTTTCTTAGGGAGAGCACTACCGTATCGTTTTGTACTACTTGATGATCCAGCGTCTTTAACTAAACGTCCTTCTCGGACTGCCTCCTCAAGACGAACTCCCATGCCCACCATCTCGATGAAGTCACTGGGCGTACTGGCAACCATGCTGTCGTAGTAAAATGAGCTCAAGGTTTTCAAGAAGATCTTTGTCATCTCTTTTTCCTCAAGAGGTGGACAAATCTGGGAGGCAATTTCACGCCATCTCTGAGCGTACTCCTTAAAGGTTTCCTTGTCCTTCTGTGACATCAATCTGAGTTGATCTCTGTCTGGTGCCACGTCCAAGTTATACTTATATTGTTGAATAAAGGCAACACCAAGATCTCTGAAAGTGTCGATCTTAGTGCGGTTTAAACCCATGTACCATTTGAGTGCGGCACTAGTTAAACTATCCTGAAAGTAGTGAATCAGTAGCTCTTGGTTCTTTGTCTGAGCTGACATTCGCCGAGCATACATCACTAAATGACTTTGAGGGCAAGAGTTACCCTTGTACTTTTTAAAATCGGGTACCTGGAACTTGTACGGAACTTTCACATTGGGGACCAAACAAAGGTCTGCGGCGTCCTTTCCAAATAGATCCTGACCGTGAATGGCCTGCAGTTCTTTCTGCATCTCCAGGAACTGTTCCTGGAACTCATTCATTCTGTCAAACATACTTTCGTTTCCACCAGAAGGTATCTCTGGAATCTGTCCTTTCGGGACAGTGTGTACCACGGGTGGTGGTATAGTCATCATGGCCAAGACTCTCGGTGCCTCCCGAAGTTTGTAATCTTTAGGAGTCGTTGTCATGCCCCTAGCATCTTCACTTTCCCGAAGTTTGTAACCTTCAGGCCCAGCGGCTCCTGCTGCAGTTTCTGGATCTTCCATGATCGGCGGAATATATCCTTCCGGGATATAGTTGAGTGGCATGCCCCAGGGACGATCTTTCGGCATTTTGTTCCTAGGATCATACTTTTCCACTATGGGCTTTGATGTGATCTCTGAGATCACATTCCTTTGTTGTTGCATCTGAGCTTCTGCTAGAGCTTGCACGTCGTTATGAAGCTTTCTCAGATCCTCTTTCAGAGTGTCGATCTCTTCTCTCAACTCTCTGTTCTCTTCCTCGAGATCATCCATTTTCTTTTGTCGATTAGCCCGAGTATTGTATGAGTGAGATAGTTTGACTCTAGAATCGAGACGCAAACGTGAGATTCGTAGGTAAGAAGAATGCGTTTATGCGAGAATGATGAATGATATGCAATGATTAAATTAATTGTATATATATTTCGTTTATTCAAAGTAAACTTCGCCAATTAGATTGCAAATATCAAACAGTGGGGAAACCCTGTTTTATTGAATTCAAAGATTGCGGAATGGAAATACAGTAATTTACATAGTGCTGTAAAAGGAAATGTCTAAACTAAAGGTTCCTGAGTCCTCTCTGAAGAGAGCTCAGGTGCTGGTTCTGGTGTTTTCCTTTTCTTTGACCGGGGCTCTTCAGCCGTTGTCGGGTTGTCATTCCTTTGCCAAGTGAAAGGAGCGAGCAAATTCCTTTAGTCTTCTTGATTCTCTACAGCATGTTGTTCTAAAATCTCAATCAGAGCATCTTTATCTCTCAATAGCTGCTATATTTTCTTACACTCCACATTGAGAATACGATACTTATCTCTCCAAGACCTCCTCTCCTGTTGAACTTTGTTGAGAGTAACTTGAAGTTTTTCCATATCAGACATAAAATAAAGGACAGAGTCCCTTAACGGAAGAACTTCCTGACGAGGGTAAGGCATCCTCAGCTTGAGAGCTCTAGTTTGTACCTAGTGGAGATAAGGCTCCACCGAGACACAATTTGGTTTTCCTAGAGACTCTCTTCCTTTCCTATGAACGTGTTTCCAGATATACACTATTTCTGTCTTTAGTGCCCTGTCGTTTTCTCCTTCCTTGAAGAAAAGACCTTCCAAATGAGAATTCTGCGGAACATGCCTCATTGGGTATCCAAGTTGACAACTAACTAATGCCAGATGATAGTTAATTCCTCCTTTAGTTCCTATGAGGGGTACATTTGGGAAATTTCCACAACAGTCAATGATCCTGATCCCGTCATAGATTCGATTGTACCAATCGATGTCAGAGTTGGTAAGAGACATGATTCTCTGCGACCAACGTATAGTATTCTTTTGATCCCAAAATGCAGCAGACTTGGGCAAATGGGAAACGAACCATTTGTAAAGCAAGGGTACACAACACATGATCATTCCTCTGCTGTATAAATTCCTTAAGTGTACCAAATGATACGCATCTGCGAGTAAGGTCGGTACAAGGTTTCCAATCAGACATATCTTAATGGCATTGATATCTACAAAGTTATCGATGTTGGGAAACAAAAATAACCTGTAGGTGAGCAAAACAAAGATGCTCTTGAAAGCAACCACATTCCCTATACTAACAAAGTACAGGGCTTTCTTTATCAAAAACTGTGCTGGCAAACCCTGGATGCCACCCTTGGTGGTCATGTGAGTCCTGACCTCTGACTCGTCCAAATAAATTACTCTTACAATGGTTTGATCTTTTGGAATTTCTTCCAGTCCAGAAAAGGGAGCTTGATCAGTGATATGCAGATCAGTCAGGTGAGAATACTCCTCCAGTGTTGGTGCTAACTGATAATCCAGGTATGTGAAATAGTGATAGACCGGATCGTAGAACTGGATTAGTGTGGACAGGATTTCCTCAATTACATGGACCCTTAATAGAGACAGCAGTCCTCCATACTTGGCTCTGAAAGCCTCAGGGTTGGTGATCATCCTCACCAAACCTCTCAAATCCTCTAACTTTGGAACCTTGAAGGTATACTTGTGAGTTTTTCTTCTATCAAAATCCATAACGCAATCTCTTTATCTGACATTTGCAATCACTGTCTTAGTTTGATTTGAAAAAGAGAGACTAGAAGAGAAGATTTTCTTTTTTGAATGTTTTTTAAATGAATGTATGAATGCAGCACACAAAAACATAGAAAAAACATGGGGCCAAAGGGTCGGTGTCAAGAAGTCAAAGCTCTACCCCCCCAAGGTTTATACTGGTGATTTTTTGTACCTGTCCGCAAAATCATTGACCCCTCTTGGGATAACAACAGCAAACGGATCGCCAGTGAGGTGATGTATCCTAGAGTGATCTCAAATGAGGGTAGTATTGCATGACAACTATTTCTGATAGCTTCCGCACTACAAAATGGTTTTAGTCTACTAAAAACCTCAGCTTCTCAGATAACCCAGTCGACCACACTACTTTCAACAACCGAAGTCGTATAGGCAATGTATCTGCAAAGGGAGTCTCCACTGAGTTTGATGGTCGACCGGGGACTCTTAACTGGGATTCACTCCCTGTAAGATTACCCGTATTGCCATCACCTATCTTAGGTGTATACTCAATCTTTCCACATGCGGCATCACACGCATTCCCATTAGCAGAAAAATAAACACAGATATCAATTAGGAAAAGTAGTATATATATTTGTCTTAATCATCCTAGACCTCTAGTCTTATGATCCTATACAGACAATGACTCCCCAGCAGAGTCGCCATTTCTGTGATACTTTGTGAACTCAGGGTTTTCTACCTAAGATTGTGAACTTAAGGTTTCTACCGAAGATTGTAAGAAAGAGAATAGGGCCCCACGGTGGGCGCCATTTTTTCTGTAGCGCGATTTTTGTGGTCTTGAATCACTATCGCTCGGGTACTACAGTTTGATTCATTTTTTATCCTGTTAAGCTGATTAAGGAAGGGAAATAGATGTCTCCAATTAACCTGCTCGCAAACTGAGGTTAAATAGTCAAAACTATTGGTTTACAGATGCTATTAAGACGTAGGCCCCTCTTCGGTTATTTTGTTAAGAACAAAGTGTCTGGACCATTTGTGAGGTTTTTGGTAATGTGTTTAGATTTGATGCTTTTGGGTTGATTTGATGGAGATATTGGATTTTGGGTTTTTGATTAGTATGCTCGCTAAGATTTTTGCAATCTTATGCCTACGTATTCCCGTTTAACGAAACAGGGAAATCAGAGCGATCGTAGTTCCTCCTATTCTATGGGAGGAAAAAGGATGTTTTGGTGTCTTGTTCAAAGCCCAAGACATGAAGCTAAAGGTGATTTGTATCTTGTTCAAAGCCCAAGATGTGAAGCTAAAGGGTTTTGGATAAGAGAGAATTTGTCATCTCTAAAGAGGAGTTGTTAATTTTTGTATGTTGTGAGCAAGGCACACATTTGATGCTAAAAGGTTAATTGACTCAACCGAGATTTCCTTATACAAAGCCTAAGAGGAGGCGATTGACCCAACCAGTGGGTGCCTTTTATTTGTTGTCTCGTACGAAGCCCGAGATAGAGGCTAAAAAGGGCGACTCAACAAGAGAGTACTAACAAGTGACTGACTCAACAAGAGAGTGCTTTTATGTGTCTTGTACGAAGCCCAAGACAGAGGCTAAAAGGTTTGACTCAACAAGAGAGTACTTTTATTTGTCCTGTATAAAGCCCAAGATGGAGGCTAAAAAGGTTGACTCAACAAGAGAGTCCATTGACAGGTGATTGACTCAACAAGAGAGTTTTTTATACTCAACAAGAGAGTGTTTTACTGTCTCGTACGAAGCTCGATATAGAGGCTAAAAGGAGATCGACTCAACAAGAGAGTCTTTTATACTAAAAAAGAGAGTGTTTTAGTGTCTCGTACGAAGCCCGAGATAAAGGCTAAAAGGAGATTGACTCAACAAGAGAGTCTTTTATACTCAACAAGAGAGTGTTTTATATGTGTCTTGTATGAAGCCCAAGACGGAGGCTAAAAGGGGATTGACTCAACAAGAGAGTCTTTTATACTCAACAAGAGAGTGTTTTGTATGTGTCTTGTATGAAGCCCAAGACGGAGGATAAAAATTTAAAAAGGATTGACTCAACAAGAGAGTATTTTATACTCAACAAGAGAGTCTGAAAAGGTTAGCTCTACTGGGGAGAGTCATTTGTACAAAGCCCAAGAGGAGGCTATCTTACTGCTGAGGATTAGATCCATATGCAGGACCAAGTGAGAGAGCCCTCATGAGAGAGGTCGGGTTTCTGCCTATGTTTGAAGGGAACTTGAGAATGTCTTTGAGACTCAAGGGTCTTAGACTGTCCAAGTCTAGAGTTTTATCTTTTGTACAATACCCATGAGAAGGCACGGGCATTTTAGGCATGAGTATCAACCCTACAACGGCCGGAGTTTTGACGCTGGAAAGACTGCTCTAGCAGAGGATGACTAAGTTCTGTCTTATACCTTTAAGAGGTCGTCAGGGTCCTTGTATTAAGCCCGAGAGAAGGCATGAGAACTTCTAAGAAGCCGAAGGGTCCTTGTACAACGCCCAAGAGGAGGCGGGGATGCTTTTAGGAAGCCCGTGGGTCCCCAAACCAAGAGAAGTTCAATAAATGCAATTCACCGAGAAGAGATTATTCCAGGAAAGTTCTTGAATTTGGAAGAAACTCAAGAGATGTTATTCACAGAGAATAGATCAACTCTGGGGAGTAGAGTTTCTTTGACAATTTCTAAGAGTGACAGTCTGAGAAAAGGTTCATCGAGAATACTGCCTTTCTCTTTGTTCCATATTGTTTAACCCCAAGAGAAGGGAAGACTGTATCTGGAATCCTATGGGGGATCTAGTTTTGTTTGTATTTTAGAGTGACCAATAAGGTTTTACCTAGTGCTAGACGTAGTTGCTGGGGAAAACTCTAAATAACTATACTAGTATTTCACAGTTGATATTTGGAAAGTATATAAAAGGATGTCAAAGAAGACTTACAGTGAAACAGCCCCACAATACAGTTATATACATATGAAAGCGATAAAGGGAAGCGGATAAACACTTACCCGTTGTAGAACTTCCATGTTGTTTTGTTAGTTGTTCAACAAAGAAATTTTTGGTAACAACAGATATTTGAATTCAAAATCAAAGGAGAAAGTGCTTTGAAAAGATTGTTGGGGTTTGCAGCTCAAGGAGAGGCCCAAGTTTTAACGATGATCGCACCGTTATTTGTACAGAGGGACCTATACAATACGTGAGGCCCAAAAAGGTTTATGTACAAGGAGATTGGATCTTACACTCTATTAGAGGCCCAAATAAACTTAAAGAAAAGAAATGGGGCTTATAACACGAGGGTAGGCCCAGGGTTTTGATTTTTGAATTGGCGATCGCGCCGAGATTTTTCTTTTAACGCAGAGGGACTTATACAATACCTGAGGCCCAAAAATTGTTTGGTTAAAAGGGGGGTTTGGGTCTTACACTCTATTAGAGGCCCAAGGAGTTGGAAAATAAGTAAAGATGGGTCTTATAGCTCAAGGAGAAGCCCAATTGGTTTTGTTACAAAGGCGACGACCGCGCCGTATTTTTGAAAATATACAGAGGGACTTATACAATGTGTGAGGCCCAAAAAGGTTTATTTACAAAAGGGTTGGGTCTTACACTCTATTAGAGGCCCAAAGATGTTTTAAAGAATAAGAATGGGGCTTACAACTCAAGGAGAGGCCCAATTGGTTTTATTTTAAACTGGCAATCGCGCCGAGATTTTTGAAAAGGTGTTAGGACTTATACAATAACTGATGCCCAAACTATTTTGGTTTCAAAGAGGGATTGAGTATTACACTCTATTAGAGGCCCAAAGAGTTTTTTGATACAAGATATGGGGCTTACAACTCAAGGAGAGGCCCAGATGATTTTCGTTTTGAAATGGCGATCGCGCCGAGATTTTTGAAAACGCAGTGGGTCTTATACAATGACTGAGGCCCAAAATTATTTGGTTTTCAAAGAGGGGTTGAGTCTTACACTCTATTAGAGGCCCAAAGTGTTTGAAAAAGATTTGTTTGGGTGAAAATCAAAGAAACCCTAATTTCATCATTTTTAAAAGTAAATTCTTAAAGAAAATCAAATAAAAATGATAAAATACCAAATAAGTTTGAATAAACAACTTGTGATTTTTGGTTGAGGTTTGAAAAATGATGTTTTAATCACAAGATGAATTAAAATTCATTTGGTTTTGATTTTCATGATGAGAATTCACTTTTAAAATGTTTAAAAACAATTAAAAAGGGATTTATTCACAAAAATACCAACTATATTAAATAAATAATATAATTTGATTTTTTTGTGGAATAAAATATTTTGGAGTATGAATAAGAAGTGTGTAAAACTGAATTGGAAAATGATGATTTTTGCTATGTGAAAGAATTGGTTGAGTTTTGAAGATAAGAGATAAAGGAAAGACGTCACAACATCATCTTCGACATCTCTTATGAGGCAAAAACCATAACTGAAACTTAAGTTTTCAACATCTTTTTTATCAAACTTCCAACACTCATAACTCTCTCAATTTTTAACGAAATTAAAATCCGTAAGAACCTATCTTGACCAATTTTTCGCAAGGAATCCAATGGTATCACTCATGCACACTGAAACTTAATGTACAGAACATACAAGGAAAAAACCAGAACTGAACCTTAATTTTAAAACAACATAAACTCCACATATAAACATGTTAAAGTGCAAACAGTAGGAAAACCACAACAAACACATGAAGGACTGCATTTTTGCTTCAAGAGTTGATCAATAATGATGCATGTATATGGAGTTTCAAAGTGTAAGAACACTTACCTATTGGATCAAGGTCCAATGCCTCTTCAATGTAATTACAGCAGCAAAAGGAAGATTCTATGAGCTTCCTTGATCCTCCAGGAGTGTGTTTGAATGCTTGGACTGGATTGGAAATGGTTGGATCACTTCATGGCATCTCAACTGCAACTTAGTTGAAAACTTGAGCAATTGGCTGGTGATTTGATGAATTTGATGTTCCAGATATTGTGTTAGTGTTTAGATCACTCACATATGATGTTTATGAGGTGTGTGTGTGTGTGATTGGTTTGGACAGAAATGCTCTCTAACTCAAAACCCGATAGTGACTTGCAAGAGAAGGTGTTTTTTGGAGTGAAAGAGAGAATTTGAGGAAAGCATCAGTTTGATGGCTTTGGTGTACTCAAACTGAGCACAAATGAACTCTATTTATAGTAGAGCAAGTTTGTTTTGCAAGCAATAATGAATGGTAACTGCTGCAGAGGTTTGGCAAATGTTGATCAATAGGAATCCAAGTCTCCTCTAGCCATTGACTAGAGGTTAGAGCACAGGCTGCTGGTTCCCTAGTTCTTGGATAAGTCTTGACTGAATTCAGTTGGAAAGGGCTCAGTCCATGCCACCTTGCTGAATGTATTGAATGCTTGAAAACAAAATTGGATATTTGGCATCTTTGTAGCTTTTTAGGTTTGGCATGCTACTTGTGGAATCTTGGACTTGGGAGGCTTGGGAATCAGAGTTTTTCCTTTGATTGTCCCCTCCTCAGGTGTGAAAAAGGATGACAAGGCTTAAAAATTCATGTGGCACAAGAAATGTGCAAATCGGTCCTGAAACCTGTCTTAAAAAATCAGCTGCAGCAAGCCTTGTTGTAAAATCCATAACTTCTTGCTCAAGAATGATAAATGGCTGTTCCAGGACTTTTTGGAAAGCTGAGATGACATACTTCAACTTTGATGTTCAGGGTTTTTCTTGAATCAACTTGGATCATGGAGAAAAACGTCCTTGAAGTTGGGACATTCTTGCTGGAAAAATATTAATGATGTCCTATGAAATGTTGAAACATTTGACAACTTTGAACATTAATAATTCCAAACTTTAATCACTTGTATCTTTTAATCCACTATGATATTTTGAGTTGAAGTGAATTGCATCTTTGATGCTTGTTCTGCATGGTGACAAAGCTTGAAAATTGTGTGGCACAAGAAAAAGTGCACAAAATATGTCCTAAAAAAAACAGTTGCAGCAAGCCTTACTGTAAAATCCATAACTTCCTGCTCGAGTATGATAAATGGACGTTCTACAACTTTCTGGAAAGATGAGATGACGTACTTCAACTTTGATGTTCAAGGTTTGTGAAGATAAGACTTGTAAAGTTGTCAAAAATGACCTTGAACTTGTGTGATCAAGTCTGTCCTAAAAGCTGTCTTAAAAATTATGTTTTATCAATGCCTTTTGCAGAGATCATAACTTTCTGCTCGAGAATGATAAATGGGGTTTCTAGGACTTTCTGGAAAGGTGAGATGACATACTTCAACTTTCATGCTCATGACATGGCTTGAATCAACTTGGATCATGGAGAAAAATGTCCTTAAAGTTGGGACCTTCTTGCTAGAAAAATAATTAATGATGTCCTACGAAATGTCGGAACATCTGACATTAAGAATTCCCAGCTTTGATCACTTATATCTTTCAATCCTTATGATATTTTGAGTCGATTCCTTCTACAATGTTGAAGTATCAAATACCCTCTTTAAAAGTAGCCCTTACGCAAAATCAATGGATGCTTGGATCAATAGTTACAACCTTGAAAAGTTGTGCACTTGAGCATGATTTTAACTTAGAAAAAATTTCTAAGTTTCCTTCAATTTGATCAATTTGCAATTTTGCATGATTTCTTGATTTAAATTTGATCAAATTAAATCATTCATCATATTTTCTTGAGTAATGGCTTGTGAAGCTCATAGTTGACCAAAAGTCAAATTTTGACTTTCTGCGCCAGTTGACTTTGTATTAGATGAACTTGAGGCTTGATCCACTTGGAATGTTGCATCTTTATGCTTGATTCTTAATGTGGGATTCCTCTTGATCCTTTGTGGGTGTTTGAGAGATTATACAAGTTGAAGATCATGTCATTCCTTGATTGATCCTTTGTCTAAGACTCAGAGAGGGCTCAAAACCCTAATCCTTGTTTGTAGTGAATGCTCACCCATCTTTGGGGAGACTGATGAGACATGATGGTTCATCCATATTGTGATGATGATTTACACAATGATGGGAATCTTAGTGGTCAAAATTTGGGGTATGACAGTCAGAACACGCATTCTGACTCGATTACGGGTGACTTATCACCAGGGTGACACTCGTCATCTTTCCCATCACCTAACACGTCACATTTTGGCGACCTTCCAAGACCATGCTTGACTGGAGGCCATGACAGTCTCTGCGTCATATGCCTGATGCCTGTCAACGCTTCACACCGTTTGACGTTTAGGGCGTCATACGAGTGATGCATGTCACCCTGCTAACAGAAGCATAATTTCGTTTTGTACTTGCAGAACCTCAAAAACTCTTTCAAACTCACTCCAAGCACTTTAAAATAATGCAGAAACATCACCCGCATAATTACCACACAATTCCGTTTTAATTCATATTAATATTGAAGGTTGAGAAACACAAGAAATGGGGGTTTGAATTGGGTTTCACATTTCTTCCCCTTTTGCAGAATTAAACTAATGACGTTAACAAGTAAATAAAAATAAATGAACACAATTATTTTTATCCTGGTTCATTGTTAACGAAGTTACTTCAGTTCACCAACCTTGGTGATTTCTCCTTAGACAAGAACTTAATCCAAAAATCATCAAAATGATTACAACCTCTAAGCTGTTAAACAACACGCTTAGCCCTCTCAAGCATCCTGACTTTCACTTAGCCGCTCAAGGAAATCATCAACCCACTATGGATACCCTCCATTGTCTTCTTGAGAATTCTGACTACGACGATTCCCCCAAGGAATACAATCACCTTTTGACAAAGGATTTTCATGTGTACAAGTATGCTTCTTACAAGCTGATTACACAAATGAAGTACATGAACACCTAAGTGTTTCTTAGCAAGATATGAGCAACAACTCCTTGCTTTCTAATACAAAACTATCTTAAGAATAAATCTCAGAGGGATTATATAGCACTAGTTTTGTTGCTTAAAAAGCTTTTTTGTTTGAGCACTTCGGTTTCTTTTCATTAAACTTCTAGCTTATCCTTTTTGTACTCCTTTCTTGAGATTTAATGCTTCTTCCAATTTAACCATCAAGTTCAACTAAGCTACTATGCTTCACTTATTCATGTTTCACTTGACTAGTTTCATATGGTGTTAGCATGATGCATCGTTGTACACACTTCAACACTTTGCTTTGGCTTCTTCTTCTTTGAGCATTTTTCATTTTAAGCTTCAGCTTGTTGCATTTTCTTCAGCACTTTGGCTTGCACTTTTCTTTAGCACTTTTGCTTCCAACAACTAGCAAACTCTCTATATCTCTCTCTTTTTCTCATGATCAGCGGCTGCTTACAAGCAACATTTCTTCAAGCTTCCTGATCTTTAATTTATAGAGCTTGAGAGAATAGATTCGTTGAGGGGAATTCTTGGAAACATATTCCAACAGCAATATCCCAACGTTCACATGAAGGAATGGTCAACATCACTATACAAAAAGCTGCTCTTGCGCCACCTTATCGAGGTAGAGGTCACAGTTTTTGTATTCTTGTGTTCATCTCAAAACCATTCTTATCTTTTGTCTTTAGAATGTCTTCAGTGGCTTCAAATAAAACGTTGATGAAGCATGTTGTAGAAGAGTCAATTCTTTGCAACTTCAGAAACTCAGTCTTCAGAATTCCAAGATCTTTGTTTAGTAGAACTATCTTGAGAATCTTCAGCACTCGTTCTTTTAGAAATAATATCTTCAGAGTCTTCAGAACCTGTTCCTTTAGAAACTTGTCTTCAGAGTCTTCAGAGTTCATTAAGCACATCCTTGTCTTCAGAGTCTTCAGTACTTCGTTCACCTAAACCTTGTCTTTAGAAACTCTTCAGAACTCGACCTTCAGATATTGTGTCTTCAGAATCTTCAGAACCACGTTCACCTGAACCACGTCTTCAGAATCTTCAGAACTTGTAACATTAGAAGCATATCACATTAGAAAGCCTTATAGGCCTTTCTCATAAAGTCTCAATTAGAATGTCCAGAACTAATGTTCATTAGAACCGTTGTATTAGAAACATTCATAAATCTTGACTTTATCTTGTACACACATATGTTTTCTTCCAGAGTGTTGATAACAGAATCTAATAACGTCACACGTCTTCTTATCAGAGTCAGAATCATATTGACAACAGTCACACACTAGACATAAATTATATCATACTGAATTGTTCTCTTAGATAAGATGTGCAGTTATCATCATAACTCAAAGGCCAGATGTAGAACCAATTCTTGTTCTTACAAATATAACATGTTATTCCATTGATTTAACCACAACAACCAGAATTTATTCATGTTTTAAATTCCCAATTTCATGTCAAAACCCATGTTTATGAACAAATAGCCTGTGAAACAATCATCTCAAATACAGTACACAAAATTTGCAATTAAATCATGGTATGAAACAGAATTGGAATCATGTTAGTTATCACACAACACAATCAACAAAAAAGAGAAAATCCTATTGGTGGTTAAAGGAAATCTCTCCACCCTTTCATGAACTAAGCACCCATAGATGAAGAAGCCCGCCTTACCTTGTATTTCCAGAAAATTCAGCAAGACAAGCCTTTAGTTATCTCTTCTCTCAAGCCCTAGCATTCCTTTCTCAAGCTCTTCTCTCCAATTCTATTGTTTTTCACGTATTGAAGAAAATAGCCTCTAAAAACCTAATTTTTGTCTAACTTTAGAATATATACTTTTTTATTTTGTTTCTTTAATTTACCTTTTTATCCAACCAAAGTTCAGCTCTCCTCCACTCACCACTAAACTCTCTCAATTCCCAAAATTTACCAAATTCTACATATTATCTCCAATTTCCACTTAATTAATTAATTAATCCACACTAGCCCATTTAATTAACATAAAATACCACAAATACCGTCACCGGCCAAACATGCCATATATTCTAAAAAATAATTATTTAAATAAACTACTTAATTAAATCAAATTATTAATTAAATAAGTGAATAATTAAATCGGGGTATTATATTAATCGGTTACATGCATAAGAAAATGTCATGATGAGTATGAAAGGTGAAGTCCAGTGCAGTGAGGAATGGTATTTGGACTCGGGATGCTTTATTCATATGACAAGGATGAAGGATTGGTTTGTTAAAATCAATTGTTCCATGAAGAAAAAAGTGAAGTTCGCGGATGACACCACTCTAGCGGTCGATGGGATTATTGATGTTTTGATCATGAGAAGGGATGGTGGACATTCCTTGGTCAAAGATGTATTGTACATTTCAAGAATCTAATATAAACTTCCAAGTATTGGCCAATTGCTTGAGAAGGGTTACAAGATTCACATGGAAAACATGGGGCTGTGTGTTAAGGATGCAAACAGAGTTTTGGTCCTTAAAGCTCCTATGACTGCCAATAGAACCTTCAAGGTTGAGCTGAAGGTTATGGAACATAGATGTCTTACTATAGCGACAAGTCGAGAAGAGTGGATATGGCATTGTCGTCTTGGGCATCTCAATTTTTGATATCTCAAAGACTTGCAAAAGAACGGAATGGTAACGAGGATGCCATTTATCAACATACAAGATAAAATTTGTGAAGAATGTGTGCAAGCGAAGCAACTTAAGGGTAAATTCATCAAGGATGCATGTTGTAGAACTAAGAATCACCTTGAGGTGGTGTATTCATATGTGTATGGACTGATGCAAGTATATTCCATTTGCAGCAATAGATACTTTTTCACATTCATCGACGATCATACTAGAAAGCTATGAACATACCTAATCAAGAGAAATGATAAGGTATTTGAACTTTTTAAGAAGTTTAATTCCATGGTTGAGAAGCAAAGCGGTCACAAACTCAAAGTGCTCAAAGCGGATTGTGGAGGCGAATATGTCTCAAAAGAATTTGAGAGGTTTTGTGATCAAGAAGGGATTGAACATGACGTTGTACCACCTTATACGCCACAACAAAGCAGTGTTTCTGAAAAGAAGAATCGATCGATCATAAACATGGTGAGAAACATGTTAAAGGGGAAGAACTTGCTGAAAGAGTTCTGGGGAGAAACGGTATCCACAGTTGCCTATTTGTTGAATAGGTGTCCAACAAAGAAGCTTGAGAAGGTAACACCAGAGGAAGCATGATCGGGATTCAAACCAAATCTGAACCATTTGAGAGTTTTTGGTTCTGTAGCGTATTGACATGCTCCAGGGCAACTTAGAAAGAAGCTGGATGATAAAAAAGAGCTGATGATACTTGTAGGGTATCATTCTACCGATGGTTACAAGTTGTTTAATGCAGCAAAGAGGAGGGTTCAGATTAGACGAGGCATTATTGTCGACAAAATCAAGGAGCTGCAGCAGCCTATAACCGGTTATGTAAAAGTTGTAACTGGTTACAACTTTGAAAATTCAGATTATCCAAAAATTGAAAGTGCATAAACTCCTGTTGTCGAAGCCTGAATTGAAAAAATGTGAGAAGATCAAAAAGGAAAAGAGGTTTTCCTCAAAGGCGCTCCAAAATTGTGAGTTGTTTTGAGACAACGAAGTCAATGATGATGGTGATTTCGTCCATTTTGCAATTATGACCGAATCCAAACACGTTGAAACCGATGAGACTTTAAGTGATCCAAAGTGGATTTGTGCTATGAAGGAGGAGCTGGAATCCATTGAGAAGAAAAATACTTGGGAGTTGGTTGATCTATCGGCCGATAAGAAGCCAATTGGTGTGAATTGGGTGTTCAAAGTGAAGACATATCCCAAAGATGAAATAATCAAACATAAGGCTCGATTAGTTGCAAAGGGATTCTTGAAAAGAAAAGACTAGTCTTTAAAGAGGTATTCACAGTAGTTGCTAGGATTGAAACCATTAGGCTAGTCGTTGGTATTGCAAATAACGACAATTGGCACATTTACCAAATGGACGTTAAATACATTTTTGAACGGACCGCTTGAAGAAGAGGTGTCTGTAGAATAGCCCATTGATTTTGTTATGAGAAACCAAGAGCTAAAGTTCTACAAGTTGAAGAAAGCGTTATATGGTTTGAAGCAAACTCAAAGAGCTTAGAACAAAAGAATAGATGATTTCCTAAAGGAGGATGGCTTCAAGAAATGTGTATCCGAGCATGGAGTGTATATGAAGATGGATACAAGTGAAAGAGTGATTACCCTTTGACTATTTATAGACGACTTGTTGATAACAGGCAGCAAGGAAAATTGCATTTCTAAGTTCAAGAATGAATTTATGAAAGAATTTGAGATGAACGACCTTGGCCTCATGGCATACTTCCTTGGCATTGAGTTCCATAAGTCCAAAAGGGGACTGTCCGCGCACCAAAGGAGGTACGCACTTGAGATATTGAAGAAGTTTGAAATGGAGCATTGTAATGTTGCCATTATTCTAGCTAAACCGAGGCTACAGTTGTCGAAGAATGATGATGATAAGATGTTGATCCAACTCAATATATGAGGCTGGTTGGATCCTTGTGTTATGTGCGTTATGTTAATCCAACTAAATATAGGAGGCCGAGGATGAGCAAGATGTGCAATATGCGACCAGACTTGGCATTTAGTGTCAGTATTGTGAGTAGATTCATGGGGAGGCTGAAGGTGTCTTATTTGGCAGTAGTCAAGAGGATCCTAAGATATGTCAAAGTTTCTGTTGGCTGCAGAATTCCCTTTTCCGCAGCAGATACGGGCAGAAAATGCAATTTGCTAGATTTTACCGATTCCAATTGGTGCGGAGATAAAGATGATCGAAAGTTTACAGCTAGATACATACTCCCTCTGTCCCATATTATAAGAGAAATTCACTTTTTATATTCATTAAATAATTAATGTATCTGGTCTATATATAGACCAGATACATTACTTATTCAATGAATCTAAAAAGTAAATTTCTCTTATAATATGGGACGGAGGGAATATTTAGGTTTGGTGGAACACCAATCTCATGACGTTCGAAGAAGGAACCAGTAGTTACACTCTCGTCTTGTGAGACTGAGTACATTGCCACTTTGTTATGTGTGTGCCAAGCCGTGTGACTAATGAATCTATTGGAGGAGCTAGGCAGCAATGAGGGTGGGGCTGTTACATTTTTGGTTGAAAATGTTTCCGCGATTAATCTTGATGCGAACCCAATTGCACACGGGAGGAGCATACATATTAAGTTGAGGTTTCACTACTTGAGGAAGCTTGTTAGTGAAGGAAGGTTAAAATTTGGATATTGCAGAAGTGAAGACCAAATGGCTTATTTGTTGACTAAGGGAGTCACAAATGATGTGCTAAAAAAGTTGAAGATAAACACGAACACGGAAGACTTGGAGCACTTGAATTAAGGTGATGTGTTAAAAGTGATTTTAGTAATTCAAGTGTTGTACTTGTAATCGGTTAACAACGGGGTGTAACAAGTTACAGCAAGATCAATTTCACTTATGGACTGAAGAACAAGGCAAAATTTCGAAGGTGTAACCGGTTAACATTTGAGTGTAACCGGTTACCACAAAGTGTTTTCATTTTAGGGTCAGTTGTAATCAGTTACAAGTTTAGTGTAACAAATTACTCGTCCAAGTTTTTGTGTTTTTCAGTTATGTAATTGCTTTTATTGGGTCTCAATCATTTTGTAACTTTTGTATAAATATCTTGGAGGCATTCACTTTTGTATAAATACCTTGGAGGCATTTTTATCGTTAGGTAATGTGATTAGCCCCTCTCTCTCCCCCTCTCCTCCTCTCTCCCATTCATTTTATGTTCAAAGTTGCAACAACTTTCTCTCCACTTTTATTTATTTAACATTTATCTGAACCATTCACCTTAGAACAGAAACTACATCACTTTCAAGACTCTCCATCTGAATTATTTTCCTTACAACTAAAACTACACCAATCTCAACCATATTGCAATAAGAGTTACTTTTACCTTAGCATATAAAAGATATAAAGAACAAGAGATTCATCGATTCAAAATGATTTTTACTAAAGACAACTCAAAATGATGAAAACAAATTCCATTTATTTGATAGACCCAATAAAATGCACGATAAAAAAACAATCCCTTGAATCCTATACAAATAGGAAACAAATTATATGATTTAAAATTCATAGAGGCCTATTCACAAAACTTGCAATAATATTCCCAAAGCCACTACAAACATTTTCTTCCCTCCAATCTGGATGTGACAAAATGATTGAAATGAAGCAATAACCAATGTATTGAATCTGCATTTGAGTTTGGATATATGCTACCATCCTTCATTTATGGAAGGAACCAAAATTGGCCAAACTCTGAAAAATCAATCCAAACTCACATAGTTAGCTATAGAGTCATCATATAATAATTTTGCACAACATTAAATAATTATATCTGCATTGTTACATACCTATTAGGCACTTAAAACTGAATCAGTGACAGTTTTAAGAGTGATGTTATGAACATCATTTGGGTCTGTCGAAAATTTGAAATGCAAATTTTAGATATATGAAGTTAAAATTCAGAATTTATATATAATTAAGAATGGTATGAGTTTTGATAATTATATTTATTTTACTAACCATTGGGAATTCTTTGTACAAAGAAGCAAGCAGCAATAACAATGTAGCAAAGTAAGAGAACAAGGCCTTTCATGTAGTGAGAAGTACCATCCTACAAATAAGATATTGGCAATGTTATGTCAAATGTCAATAATATATGTAACATTTCACGGAGAAGTTGGTGAAAAAATTTGGTGTTCTGTTAAAAATTGTGATTTGACCTAACTCAATTCTACAAAACTGATTTATAGGATGAGAATTGCTTTTACTTTTAAACATATCCATGCTCTATATTATCTGATTGATGGAAGACTCTTAACACAATTGAATTGCTTTTACGTTTAAACATATTCATACCATATATTATCTGATTGATGGAAGACTCTTAACACAATTGAATGTGAAATATACATACCTGTAAAGTGAATGATGTGACTATGATTGCCACAGCAAGAGAACCTGTCTCAAGGAGGTTGAAGTTTAGGTCCATACTCACACCCATTCCCCAAGCAACAGTAACACAAAGAGGAACCTGAAGTTTAATATTACACAAGTTTTCATTATTATTCAAATAAAGAAAATTATATGAAAATAGTTTTAAACTGCAGTCTACAATAATAATTATAGATGCGATGTAAAAGATTTAAGGTCTCTGCAACGATTATGCAGATGCAGTTCCAACCGCATTCGTCATCAATATAAAAGTTGAGAGTGTGTTTATTTACCACAAACATGGCAATTTGAGTAGAAGAGCCCAATGCAACACCTAAGGAAATGTCCTGCAGTGATGAAATCAATTTAGCTTCACTAGAATAATCTTTTTTCTTTCAATTCAACAACTTTATAGCTTGGAAAATATGAATTTAATCATATGTTAGATGAAAGGATTAAGTATGGAATTGATTAACACTATATAAATTCTTACCAGCTTGTTCTTGAAAGCGAAAATGATTGCTCCTGCATGTTCGGCCGCATTGCCAACTATTGGAAGCAATATTATGCTGAGGAAGCTCACAGATAAACCCCATGAATCTGATGCATCCTGTTAAGAATACATTATAAGCTATTTTCATATAAGCTATAAGCTGTTACTATAAGCTATTCTGACGAGTTTATGAAAAGAGCGTATGAACATTATTATAAGCTCTATCAGACAGTCTTACAAGTACTTATATCAGTAGATATAATCAATTCAAACAAATTCATAGCTTATACATAACTGCTTATATAATAAACACTTATTCAACAAGTGCTTAATTTAGTTGAGTTACCTCAATTGTATCGACCACATATTCAGACAACAAAGCAATAAACACAGTCATTCCAGCCAACCAAGCAAATCCACTCCAGAATCCAATCACAGCCTCTTCTTCCGCTTCATTGTTCTCACCTTCTCCTTCCTGTTCAACAAAGGGCATAACAAATTACAATCGCAACAATCAATCAATAATTCAACATTTTCATATACAGCTCAATCAAGAAAACATACATCTTCCGCTTCAAATAATTGCCTATGTGTACACAGTTGGAAAATCAAGTAAGCAAAGTACGCAACCAACATAACAATGCTAGCAGCTCTCGACAAATACAGCGAAGGCTCTACGGTGAGTTGAGCAGATGCAGCACTGTACGTGAATAGCAACGGCAGCAAATGGCATAACAACGCCAATAGCAACATCAGCGAGTTCACATCAGCTTGTCTCTGCAAAATTCATTAACATTAACCACTTAAATTCCGCAATATACAACAAAAAAATTTTCGAAATCGATTTTTAAGGACTTACTCGGTCATATTTCTGCTCATCTCCAATATTCGCAATCCCACCGCAAAGCAGAGAAGTTCCGAGAACAAGAAGAAGATTCGAAAGCACGGAACCTAGTAGAGAATACTTCACAACAGCAATTTTGTTGGTGGTAAGAGCAAATATTGCAATAATAAGTTCAGTAACATTCCCACATGTTGCATTAAGAAGTCCTCCAACTGTAACATTACACGTTATATATAAAACTTTCAATTAGTTCCAAAAATTGCATCATGATTAGTTAAATTCCAAATCAAAAACAATAATTAATTAGTACTAATGAAGAACTTTATATACCTGTAGGACCAGTGAAGATGGCAATTTGTCTGCAAAATTCACCAAAACATGGAAATTTAAACAAGAATTAGCAATTAATTAGTACTTATGATGAACAATTAAAGGTGCAACGAAGTTGATTGGGTTCCTTACTCTGTGAGAAAGCTCACACGTTCAGCAAGTGGAGTGAGGCCAAGTAAGCTCAATATGAAAACCCAGGACTGTTTGCAAATAATTATAAAATAAAATTAGAGTTAATTAATTATAAATTATAATCATAATTAATTAATTAATTAATTAATATAATAAGAGCAAATAAAATAAGCAATTGACCATGCAATTAAAATTATACTACACTTTACAGTTTACAATAACAATATTCATCAACTTTTATTTCAGTCAACAAAAGCTTTAATTATCATAAACTCTTTATAAAAGCTTTATTAAAATCCCAAAAAAAAACTTTAATAATCTTATTATTTAAAAATTAATTAATTTTTTTTGACTAAATTCCAAAACTCTTCGTCATCTAAAACATTCTAGTTGTCGGATTCAAGTCTAATATTAAATGCATAATTATAGTTATAAACTGTGATCTGCAACTATAATTGCACCATTAATATAAACGATTATTTTTTAATCAGATTCGAATACCCTTTATATTCGTTTTATATTAGAGCTTGCTTAAAAAAAAATATAAAAGATTTAGATCTTCTATCAAGTATCAACAATATCAAAATCGAAATTAGTTATAATATGAATATACAAATATTAATAGTTTAAGAGGAATGAACTCACTCTTCCAAAGCCAAGGTAATGAGCTATGATGGCAGCAGGAATGGCAGGAAAGAGAATGGAAAGCTTTGTCCCAAGAATAACCTCTTGGATATTAGCCACCACATTCCTAACCGAAGCGCATCGAATCTTCGACACGAGTGTCCGGTCGGACTTCTTTCGCAACGAAGAGGACGACATGTTATGCGCGGTTCGGCTCCGGCCATGTCCATGTCTAGACTCCTTGGTTAAGACCTTTGGATGACCATTCTCCAAAAGCCATGGTTGTTGCTCTTGTTGTATTTGGCGAGAGGCCATTTTCGTTGCTAGAAGATATGACAAAATGTTAAAATGCAAACAAAAAAGTGAAAGTGTGGTGTATAGTACTTGTATTGCTTGCTGTGGTTTTCACTACTAGCTATATCTCTGTGTGCATGTATTGTTTGTTTATATAGCGTATGTATACTCGGGGATCCAAATTATGAACCTTCCGCGAAGTTTCCTGAGAAAATATTTAAGGTATTTTTAGAAATTTCTATTTTAAAATTTTTAGATATAAAAATTGGAAGAGAAAAAAAAAAGATATTTTATTTTTTAAGGATAGGATTTTATACATTCTTTTTCAAAATAAAATTTCAAACCTTTTTATTTCTTTTATAAATTTACTATTATTATTATTATTATTATTATTATTATTATTATTATTATATATTGAAATTTATAAATTTATTATCATTCAACATGAACAAATATGATTGGCGCAAATGGAATTGAGTAGTTGCCCACTTGTTAAACTATTTGTGGTTTACGTTTATAGATAATTTTTACATAATTACAATGTGACACTTCAATTTATTAATATTATTTTTTGACAAAAAAGATGCTTTAAAATTTAAATAAAAATTCGATATCATCTTGATTTCGTGTAAATCCATAGAATAGAATAGTAGTATATAAATTCCCCCCAAAAAAGTAGTATATACTATATATCGGACATAATAATAATATTATATTCATAGAATAGTTAAAAAAGGATAATGAGGCTGAATTCGCATGTTACTACAAAACAATTTTTTTTTCCTTAAAAAGATTGACATATTTTTTTATTTATTAATATATGTTATGTTGATATGATTTTTTAGTTATCTTGTAAAATAAATCAATATTATTATTTGACTTTTAATAAAATAAATATTTATTCTAAAATTTTAATTATTATATGTAAGATTGGGGGATCACATATATGCGTAGTAAAAAAAATTACTCAAAATACGCGTAAAAATTAGCCATTATGACAACACGTAAGTTAATTAAGGATTAATTTGTTTTAACAAATTTTTTTATTTAAAAAAAATATTTTATAACTTAAAAAATTAATTTTAATATTTTATAACATAAATATACATTATTAAAAAGTAAAATATAGTCGAAATTATAATTTTAAAAAAATATTTTTCTTAAAAATAATTTTTATGAAAAAATTATTTGAAATAAAATCAAATTTAAGTGATTTGTTTTTTAAATTTTAATATCTAAAAAATTTTATAATAAAGAAATAAAACAATTAAAATAACATTATAAAAATCATTTTTAAAAAAAAAAACTAAAACAAACTATTATAGATAATATACGTGCAATAGCAGATCTTGTTCAAAGTACTAGGGTGTGTCGTAGATACTAGAGTTTGTATGTATATATATCTTTTACCATTCATCAAATATTTCATTCTTTTTATAATATTTTATTTTTTCATACTCAACTAAAATTCACGAGTATTTAAGAAATTATTATTAAATCTATAATTAAATTAAGGGTTAATAGTAATTTTATCCCCTGCCATATAGGTGATTTTCGAAAAACCCCTGTTCTGGACTGGGCCGTGGCTGCCCAACAGTCGAGCAGGCCCAACCCATATAGCATGGGGAGGCCCAATAAGACCCCTCTGTGGGGCACTTGACTGCTGCAAGCATACCAACGATTTCCCCGAGCACGTCAGTGTCGGGCACTTGGCCAACAGGGCAGGAGGACCTCGCACCCCGGCGGGTAGGTACATCCCCGACATACCGACTTCTCCCCGCGAGGATACCGCACATCGCTCCTCGACAGATATGGCTCCTCCCCGCGAAGCCATGCCCGTCGTACACTTGACAGGTCCTCGACACAGAAGGCTCCTCCCCAGCGAGGAGTGTCTAACGGTCCGTACCACGAAGACACGTTCCAAGTAACCACTCCACTCCCGAAGGATTCGGTCTGCCCTAATCCCGGAAATCTAGGAGCGGTTACCCCAGGGCGAAGACCATGCGCTGGTCTTCACTACGCCACGTAAGCCCTGGCAGTTACTTGGATTGGGCCTGACAATCCAGCCCAGTGCAAGTAACCGTTGGCCCCGCGCTAGGGGCTCTCTATAAATACCCTCTCACTTGAGAGGGTCAGGTTAAGTCACTTTTCTCACTCTTTGTATTTGCTGTTACTCTGTGCACTCCCTAACTTGAGCGTCGGAGTACCTTGCAGGTACACCCCCCCCCCCCCCCCCCCCCCCGCCGTCCTTCCACCTCACCGGAGCCGGAGCGAACGGACGCCATTGGCCACCAGTAACTGTCTGATCCAGGTACGATCAGTGGCGCCGTCTGTGGGAACTCTATAAGCTTCCCCGTTTTCTCTTCGATAAACCAAAGCTTCCTCTATCCATCACCATGGCCAATCCGACCGTCAACCAGGCTCTGGACACTGTGCTCGCGCAACTGGAGAACGGGAACCACCGTGAGGACGTCATCATCCTCCACGGCGACGAAGGCGACATAAGGGACGGACAGACCGCCTCCCCGGACTCCCAGGATGCGACCATCAACGTCGTCCGTACGGACGACCAGCAGACCCCTCTCCAGCCAGTGGCTCCGCCGTCCAACGCGGACCCAAGCACCGTGGCCCTGTTTGCATTGATCAACCAGACCAATCAGCTGATCGCACAGCAGAACACCAGAATCGAAGCCCTGGAGCAAGGACGGGCACAACGATCTTCCCCGCGAAGACATCGTCGTCCCCCGTCACCTCGCCGCTCTCCTTCCCCGCGGAGGACCCCTTCCGAAGATTCCCGGACCCCGTCTCCCGTACGCCATGGTCGACGACCGCGCCTCGAGCGCCCCCAGCCGGCGATCACCCAGAAGCGCCCTCGTTCCCCGCCTTGGAAGGAACCCAGGGCCTCCACCATCTCCAAGAAGTCCAAGCAGGCTGAAGAGAGACCAAAGAACCGTTCGAGGAACTCCCCTCCACGGCACCATGGGTCACCTTCAAGATCCCCGGCAGGTAGCGACGACGAGGACCAAAGGACCCCCTTGTCGTGGGAAATCATGGATGCCCCAATCCCTCCGGGCATGGAGAAACCACCACCATTGGGGACCTACGACGGACTGACCGACCCCGACGATCACGTGGAGAGTTTCGAAGCGATGCTCGACTTCCGAAACGTCAGGGGAGCCATCAGGTGCAGGCTATTCCCTACCACCTTGCGGAAGGGAGCCATGACATGGTACAAGGGTCTGGAACCTGGTTCGATCACGTCATGGAAACAACTGAAGCAACGCTTCACCAAGCACTTCACCGCGTCACGTCGACACCCGAAGACAGAGGCTGCCCTAGAAAAGATCTTCCAAGGGAGGAACGAATCCCTTCGAAATTACATTGAGAGGTTTAACAAGGAAGCCGTCGAGGTCCATACGACCGACGACATGAAGAAATACTTAATTATTCACGGACTACGCGCCGGGTCGGACTTTACCAAATCGATTGGCCTCCGAAGACCCCGGCGTCTCGAGGACCTTCTCGCTCGAGCCCAGAAGTACATCGAACTCGAAGAGACGGAAGCAGCCCAGATCGCTCTTGAGACGAGACGTAGGGAAGGCCCCCGCGGCCACAAAGACGATGACGCTTCTCCCCGACGGGGAGGAGAAAAGAAGAAAGAAAACCGCAATCGAGATCCCCGGGAACAGCGCGGGCCAGCTGGCCGATTCACAGAGTACACGCCGCTCAACACTTCCCGGTCCCGGATCCTCTCAGACTGCCAGAATTCTGAGTTTGTGAAAGGAGGAGTCTGCTTCCCGAAGCCCGCGGCCCCCAAACCAAACGTTGACAAATCTAAGTACTGCAGGTTCCACCGAAGCCACGGGCACGTGACCGAAGATTGCATCCACCTCAAGGATGCCATTGAGATTCTCATCAAAGAAGGGCACTTGAAGAAGTATGCCCAACAAAATGACCCTCCTCGGCCCAGCTCAAAGGAATCACAGAACGTCGAGGAGGCAACACCCCCTCCCGGCGACAACCAGCTTCAGGTCGCCCTCAGCGTCACTCGACCCGAGGACTTCTTCGTCCCCCTAATCATTGAGGGCGAAGAGGCAATCCGCAACATGTGGGCGACTTTCCCCGACGAGGGCCCCGTCACGGCCCGTAGTACCTGGGAAGGCTTCCCCAAAGCAATGGTTATCTCTGGAGGCGACCCCGGGAAAATATCGGTTGGGTCGGTCAAACGGAAGTTTGACGAGCTGGAATCCGCGACATCGTCGAAGGCGACCACCCTCGAGAAAGTGCGGGGAAACTCCAATCCCATCACCTTCTACCTCGAGGAACTCCCCGGGGGAGCACCAAACGCCACTATTCCCCTCCTGGTCAGGGCCCAAATGGCGAACTTTGACGTCCGAAGAATCCTAGTCGACCAGGGGAGCTCGGTCGACATCATGTATTCTCATCTGTTCGGGACCCTTCAGCTGGACGAGAGGCATTTGACCCCGTACGTCGGGTCAGACCTACAGGGGTTCAATGGAACCACCACCAGACCATGGGGTTACGTGGAGCTAATGGTTACGTTCGGGGCCGAAGACACGGCCCGACAGATGAAGATCCGTTTCCTGGTGGTTTAATGCCCATCCCTTTACAACTGCATCCTCGGAAGGACCACCCTTGCTGAACTCACGGCGGTCCCGTCAACGGTCCACCTCAAAATGAAGTACTACACGAGGAGGGGACGAGTAGTGCCGATGCACGGGGACATCGACGCGGCTAGGAGATGCTTCGACGCCGCCGTCAAGGGCCTAAGTTCCATTGGTCCCAAACCTAAGGTCGTGGCCAAACCACCCCAGGACGTCGGACAGGTACCTCTCCCGCGCGTCAACGCGGTCGACCTCGACAGCAGGTTCTCCGGCGAGCCCGATGAAGACAGAGTCGAAGACCACGACCACCAGGCGGAAACCAACGGGCAGCCACTCCGCCCAGCACGCCCCATCCCAGATGGAGATTTCGAGCTCGTGGCCCTCGGAGACGGCCCAGATCGCAACGTGAAGATCGGCACAGGGATCCCCGACCTAGCCAAAGAGCAGCTGAAAGCATGTCTGAGGGAGAACGCTGACCTCTTCGCGTGGAGCGCATCTGAGATGCCTGGCCTCGACCCCGAGGTGGCTTGCCACCAGCTCGCAGTAGATCCGGCCGCTAGGGCCATAGCACAACGTAGGCGTAAGCAGTCTCCCGAGAAAGCGGAAGCTGCTGAGAAAGCTGTAAAAGACCTCCTAGAGGCAAATTTTATTTCGGAAGCCAAATACACGACATGGCTGTCCGACGTTGTACTTGTTAAGAAAAGTAATGGAAAATGGAGAATGTGCGTTGATTATACTGATCTTAACTGGGCTTGCCCGAAAGACTGTTATCCCTTGCCTAACATCGACCAACTGGTCGACAATTCTGCAGGTTACAAACTACTATCTTTCATGGACGCCTATTCAGGATACAACCAAATTCCCATGGACAAGGTCGACAAGCAACACACGGCCTTCATGACCGCGTCGGGCAACTACTATTATAACGTAATGCCCTTCGGTCTGAAGAATGCCGGTGCGACCTACCAACGGATGATGAACAAGGTCTTCCGGACTGAAATCGGCGACATGCTCGAAGTTTACATGGACGACATGATCGTCAAGTCTGCAGAAGAAGTCAACCACGCCGCGCACCTCAAGAGGGTGTTCGACACGGCGAGAAGATGCCGTATGAGGTTTAATCCCGACAAATGCACCTTCGGTGTCCGGGCGGGAAAGTTCCTCGGATTTTACCTCACGGAACGAGGAATCGAGGCAAACCCCGACAAGTGTAGAGCCTTTTCCGAGCTCCCTACTCCGGACTCGAAGAAGTCAATACAATCATTGAACAGAATGCTCACCGCCCTTTCCCGGTTCGTCGCCAAATCCGCACAGTACGCACTCCCATTTTTCAAACTCCTCCGGCAAAAAGCGGAGTTTGAGTGGAGCGAGGAATGCGAACAAGCACTCGCACATCTGAAACAAATCCTATCGCAACCCCCGGTCCTCTCGCGACCCGAGAACGGGGAAACACTCTTCTTATATCTTGCGATCACGAGCGAAGCGGTCAGCGCCGTCCTCATTCGGGAAACACAAGACGGACAGAAGCCAGTTTACTTCACGAGCAAAGCTCTCCAAGGCCCCGAGCTCAGGTATCAGCAGATCGAGAAAGTCACACTGGGCCTCGTCACCGCGGCCAGAAGACTACGCCACTACTTCCTCGCCCATACCGTCATCGTGAGGACCGACCAGCCAATCAGGCAGCTCCTCAGACGACTGGATATGGCGGGGAGGATGCTCAGGTGGTCACTCGAGCTAGCCGAATTCGACATCCGATATGAAGGGAGGAAAGCCTTGAAGGCACAGGTACTAGCCGACTTTGTAGCAGAGATGACCGTCCTAGAACCCTCAACCAACGGGTCGCAGAAATGGACAATCTATGTCGACGGAGCATCCAGCCCAAAAGGAAGCGGAGCGGGAATCATCCTCGAAAACGAGGAAGGCATCCTCATCGAGGTGTCCCTCGAACTGTCCTTCCCGACTTCGAACAACCAAGCCGAATACGAGGCCTTCCTCGCGGGACTCAGGCTGGCCGAGGACCTTGGCGCCAGGGAGGTCAAGCTTTTCACCGATTCTCAGCTCGTAGCCTCGCAAGTCCGAGGAGAATACCAAGCCAAGAACGACAGTCTCATAGAATACTTGGCCTTGGTAAAAGAGAAGATGAAAAAGTTCACCTCGGCGGAAGTAACTCACATCCCCCGGGAGCACAATGCGCGAGCGGACGTCCTGTCAAAATTGGCGAGCACGAAAAAGAAAGGCGGGAACAAATCCGTCATACAAGAGGTCCTTTCCCGCCCGAGCATTGACAAACCAGGCATGATTTCGGACATCAACGCCATCGGGGACAGCGATTGCTGGATGACCCCGGTATACGAATACCTCACGACGGGCAAACTGCCCGAAGATCCCAAAGAAGCAAGAATGGTCAAGAGACGGGCGTGCTCGTACACTATAGTCGAGGATGAGCTATACCGGCGAGGATTCTCTATTCCCCTCCTCAGATGTGTCGAAGATACCAAGGTCCCCGGCATACTCCAGGATATCCACGAGGGAATCAATGCGCAGCACCTCGGCGGACGATCGCTAGCTCGTAAAGCACTCCGGGCAGGATATTACTGGCCAACCATGCAACAAGACGCCAAGGAGCACGTCAAGAAGTGCGATAAATGCCAGCGGCACGGGGACATGCACCTCGCTCCCCCCAGCGAGCTCACGACGCTATCCTCCCCGTGGCCGTTCGCATGGTGGGGGATGGATATCCTCGGACCTTTCGCCCAGGGGTCGTATCAAAACAAATACCTCATCGTCGGGGTAGATTACTTCACGAAGTGGATTGAAGCAGAAGCATTAGCCAAAATCACTGCCTTCAATATACTACGTTTCTACAAAAGAAATATCCTCACCCGGTTCGGAGTGCCTCAAGCCATCGTCACAGACAACGGAACCCAGTTCACCGACAGGAACTTCCAAGACTTCGTCACAAAACTAGGCACGAAGCAACACTTCACGTCGGTCGAGCACCCTCAAACGAACGGACAGGCTGAGGCCGCGAACAGAGTGATCCTTCGAGGATTAAGACGGAGATTGGGCGACGCCAAACAACGGTGGGTCGAAGAGCTACACAGCATTCTCTGGGCCTACCGAACAACCCCACACTCCACGACTGGGGAGACCCCTTTCCGTTTGACCTATGGAACGGAGGCAGTGATCCCCGTGGAGATCAGAGAACCCTCAAGGAGGACGGAAGCCCCCCTCGACGGGAACGCGAACGACGAAGCCTTGAGGGAAGAACTCGACTTCGTCGAGGAAACACGCTCGGGCGCTTCTCTCCGAGAGGCGTCACTTAAACAAAAAATAACACTACGTTATAATGACAAAGTCATTAAACGTGATTTTTAGGTGGGCACCCTCGTCCTACGAAGGAACCAGAAAGACTCGCGGGAGGGCAAACTCGCCGCGAACTGGGAGGGCCCGTACCGCGTCCGCGCGAAAACGGGGACAGGAGCCTATTTCCTCGAAAATCTGCACGGGGAAGAACTTGCTCGACCATGGAACGCTAAAAAGCTAAAGCAATACTACAGTTAAACACTGCCCGCGGGTTACTAGCACCGCGATTACGGGGGCGCACTAGGGTACAAGCGCGACACCCCTATAAGAACACGACGATCAGAGACCGCGTTGTGTGTGCGCGAGGACATTTGATCCGGCGGGGATACCTCGATCGAGGCCCACCGTCGTCGTGCCAACCGGGCATAACACCCAGCTCGCGATGGGAAGTTCATGCCACGAGACTAGGACCTCGACCGAGCTCTTAGCCTCGTTGAAGGTCGGAGTCCTCCTCCGGCCGCCCGACCAGCTCTCCACGCGGTCAGGGACTATCAAGGTCGAGCAAATCCCGAAACCTTATTACTTAGGCAAAATAAAGTATAACAAACACCACATCACACACAATCAAAATCAATAAAGAGATATTACGAAGTACGAATATTGGGCAAAACCCTTGGTACAAAAAAAAGTTACAAATATAAGCCCACAAGCCGGGCAAAAATAACCATTGTGCAAATAGTACATCAACTAAGCCCACAAGTCGGGCGAAACAAAACGGCTCGCAGGCCGACCAAAACAAAGATAAAAACCTACTCAGCTGCGGTCCCGTCAGGCTCCTCGTGCACATGAATGTCGTTCTCCCGCCACCTCAGCGTCGGGGTCAATCCCTTCAATGACGAGGTCGGGGTTGAGAACCCGAAGCTGCGCCACGGCACTGCGGAACCCTATGCCCACGGTTTCAATAGAATCATCCTCGGACACCCGGAGATCCTGCTCAAGCTTCCGGAGCTGCGCCACAAACGCCTCACGAGTGGTTAGGAGCTTGTCCTCCTCAGTTTCCCCTTCGGCTGGCCGCACCGCATCTTCCAACTCGGCAATCCTTTCCTTAAGCCGCTTCTCCTCCAACTCCAGTTCAGCGATTCGGGCAAGGTGGCCTTTCTTTGTCTCCTCGGCTTCCTTAAGCTTGGCCTCGACCAACTGCTGCTGCTTGCTTTGCTCTTTGTTCAGATCTCGGCACTCTTTTAGTTCCTTGCGCATGCCGAGCATCTCAGCGCCCAAGGTATCCAGCGCCTCCTGCAGGCGGGCCAGTTCAGCAGTAGGGCGGGTCTCGTCATTTAGAATTATGGCAGTCGAGCAGATGCGCATGACGGCCGACAGGTCCTCAAAAAGCATCTTCCTCCTCACTTCAGTAGCGGTCCCCAGCACAGTTTGGATCTCGGAGGGAAGGGTGCGAGGATAAGTGACCTCGGAGAAGAAGTGAGGTTTTTGATGGTAGGGGGAAGGTCAAAGCTGGAAGGAACCGGGGGACTGTCTTCGCCACCCAGGTCGACGACCTCTGCAACGCGTTGCCTCTTCGGAGTCCCTTGGGTAGCCGGGGATTGGCTTCCCGCAGGAGTTGTGCGGTCGCCCGCGGTCCTCGACACAGCGGCAGCAGGCTGAGACTGAGTGGATCCTTTGGGGGCAGCGGCCGTGGAAACACCCTCGTGCGGGGCCCCAGAAGGGACAACTTCCTGATCTTTGGAGCGCGACGCCTCTTCCCGGGCCTGCGCTTCCCGGGCCCTCTTCGCTTTCAGTTTCTTCAACCTCTCCTCGGCTCCGGCCATTGTTCCTGCAAAAGGAAAGAAAGCGTTAGTAAAGCGAGAAACACAGATACGAGGAAGACATAAAGCGAGGACGTTTTCACCACCTAACAATTAGATGGCCTCCTCGTCGGAGAAGGTCTCGAGCAGAACGCGGGTGTTTATCAGGCGACGTTCTTTCTTCACCTGCCCATCTGCACCTATTATAGGTTGGCCGTCCAGCGTCTCGTGTCGAGCTTCGGTAAAACTGTCAACGAAAGCTACGATTTTATCGTAGGCTTCCCGCTCGTAGGCCTCCATCTGAATAGGTTTCGTTTTATATTTGTCAACTCCCTTCTTAAAGTGTTCCTCCGTCCAGTACAGAGGAAACTTTGGCACCAGCACCTCCTCGGAACGGCCGTCGACCTCGCGGGTGACTTTCCGGTACAATGAATATATCGCCTCGAGGGTGACCGGCTTCACATAGAAATAGCGGAACTTGAAATCCCGGATGGAATCCAAGTAAGTGTGAAACAACGCCTTGCTCTGCTTGAAGGACACCCAGCCGTGTCGACCTCCGACCGACGACCGTTGGAGGTGGAATATGCGGAAGAAAAGGCGAACGGTCGGCACGACCTCCAAATATTTGCATACGAGCTCGAAGGCCCGGATGAAGGCCAGCGAGTTCGGGTGAATCTGCGAAGGGGCCAACTTCAACCAGTCAAAGATCCCCTCCTGAAAATCCGTGAAAGGCAGCCTCCACCCCGCCTTCTCGAACATAAACTCGTATAAGGGGACTCGCATTCCCCGGTAAGGGGAGCATATCCGGTGATGCTCCTCGGGACGAAAAACCTTCCAGGATTGACCACTTCCGATTAGTCGGTGCTCGACGGTACAAAAAGCATCGCCCACATCTGGGTACACGAAGATGGACGACATCTCCAGGGCCTCGCTACAGACCCAATCCTCGAGCGGCCTCTCCTGCACAAAGGCCATGTGAGCCATGGGGGAGTCGGGCTGGTCGTCGTCGTTTTCCTCGAAATATCCTGCGGCCACCTCCGCAGCCAAATCGTCCATTTATCTGAAAAGCAGAAGGAAACGGTGAATTCGATTGGTCGTATCAAATTCACCCCTCCACCGCTGTTCAAGCGAACGGGCGAGGAAGGGGCAAGGCTTTCTCAACTCCCCGACGCGATCGGCCGAGGATCAACTTGCCCACCGGGGAGCTCATCGTCTCCCCAGAAGGTTCTGCCCCGTGTCCCCGCGGCACTAACAAATATACTGATTATCAGGGACCCCGAGACATTCAACGGATCCCCGACGTGTTCGTCCCTGATCCCCGAGATATTCATCAAAAGCGAGCAAGAATCTTCGCACACTCTCTCTCCACAACTAAAGATTCCCGCCGTATTCGCCAGGAATCCCTTCGTTTCTCATGGGAATATCATCAATTCACCAAGGAAACGTCCTACACTAGTTAAAATTGAAGAAAAACGCAAAATAAAGGTCCGGTTCGAAGCAAATACCTGGTAAGCGGCGGTGTAGGGTTCCGGCACGGAGGTTTCCGGCTATGGTACGGCGGCGGTTGGCTGTCGTTGCGGAGGAAATGCTTTCGACAGAGAGTGCCCGGCGATTGACGGCGGCGAGCTACGACGGAAGAGGTTAGAGAGAGAGGGAGAAAGTTTCTTGGGAAGAGAAGCGGAAAAGTGAAGAATGAGCGAGGGGAGCGGCTTTTATAAGCGGTTCTCGCGAGACCCGAGGGGCGTAGGGCACTCGAGTGCGCTACCCTAGCCAACCGCCCTAGCCTCCCTAGGTAATGATGGCAGGCGACACGTGGCACACATGCAGCCACCCGTCTCCCCACGCGTGTCGTTTCGGTTTTCCCCAATGCTTCGAATCCGAAACCCTTCATCTCCCCGACCATACGACCAGACGCATCTGTCCGTCGCCCGACGCTCATCCGGCCGAAGGAATTTCGCATAGGAGATCGACCTCCTCGGTTCCTCTCTTAGCGTATCCTCGACATACAATAACCCTTAAGTCATTACTCTGCCACCTCAGAGCAACGACTTGGGGGGCTCCTGTTCTGGACTGGGCCGTGGCTGCCCAACAGTCGAGCAGGCCCAACCCATATAGCATGGGGAGGCCCAATAAGACCCCTCTGTGGGGCACTTGACTGCTGCAAGCATACCAACGATTCCCCCGAGCACTTCAGTGTCGGGCACTTGGCCAACAGGGCAGGAGGACCTCGCACCCCGGCGGGTAGGTACATCCCCGACATACCGACTTCTCCCCACGAGGATACCGCACATCGCTCCTCGACAGATATGGCTCCTCCCCGCGAAGCCATGCCCGTCGTACGCTTGACAGGTCCTCGACACAGAAGGCTCCTCCCCAGCGAGGAGTGTCTAACGGTCCGTACCACGAAGACACGTTCCAAGTAACCACTCCACTCCCGAAGGATTCGGTCTGCCCTAATCCCGGAAATCTAGGAGCGGTTACCCCAGGGCGAAGACCACGCGCTGGTCTTCACTACGCCACGTAAGCCCTGGCAGTTACTTGGATTGGGCCTGACAATCCAGCCCAGTGCAAGTAACCGTTGGCCCCGCGCTGGGGGCTCTCTATAAATACCCTCTCACTTGAGAGGGTCAGGTTAAGTCACTTTTCTCACTCTTTGTATTTGCTGTTACTCTGTGCACTCCCTAACTTGAGCGTCGGAGTACCTTGCAGGTACATCCCCCCCCCCCCCCCCCCCCCCCCCCGCGGTCCTTCCACCTCACCGGAGCCGGAGCGAACGGACGCCATTGGCCACCAGTAACTGTCTGATCCAGGTACGATCAACCCCCTATAAAAAAAAACCCTAACATTTGAAAATTCTCTCAGTTTTAACCTTCAATACATTCAGTCACCAAAAAAGCTGATGTGGTAGGGATCAAAATAAAAACGCTGCCAAAATGGCAGAGGTCAAAATAAAAACACTGCCAAAATGGCAGGGGTCAAAATAAAAACGCTGCCAAAATGGCAGGTTTTTGGTGACTGAATGTGATGAAGATAAAAAATGAGAGAATCTTTAAATGTTAAGATTTTTTTGCAAGTTTTTTTTATAGGGAGATTTTTCGAAAATCGTCTATATGGCAGGGGGGCAAAACGATTATTAACCCTTAAATTAATAAGTTATATTTTTTCTATTAAATCAATTCAATTAATAGTTATGCATGTTGTAGAGACATGTTCCAGTCACTAGGCTATGATCTAAAAAAATTAATAAATTATACTTTAAAGCATATTAATTTTAATTTTTTATTAAAAAAAATTGAATAAATTATCATTAACTTGCACCTAAATTATTTTGATTGGTCTAAATTAATAAGTAAAATTTTAATAATTTCCAATTATAAGTTGATAATTTATGATTATAAAAAATGAATTAGTAAAAACTCACAAATTTCTATATTATATAAATTATATAATTTTAATATTATCATTTACCTAATTTTCACTTTAGTGTTGTGATAATTTGTGAGTTACTTTTTAACAAAAGTGTTATTAACTATATAACTTTTAATTATGAAAGTTCAATAACAATAATAGAGTAATATGCATAGAGTTAGAAAGCCTATGCAACTCAAAAAGCTAGAAACAATATAATACAAATTTTATAGGAGAGTGATTTTAAAAGAAATGTATCCAAATGTTAAACAGTCACCGCCAGAAAATGATTAATGTGCAGGAGTAGAAATATTAGTAGAAATGTTATGATTTTATGAAGGGTGCAGTGGCCCCTACCCTCCTTTTTTATCAAAATTTTTTATGTTATATATAAAAGAAAAAAATTAAAAAACTAATTTAAATTATTATTTTTTTAATTTTATTTTAAGTATTTTTATTTTTTAATTATTTTTTATTTAAAATTTAAAAAAATTATCAAAATTTAAATTTATTTGAACTAATTTTCATTAAAAATATTTTTTAAATATATATTTTAAAAAAATTATATGATTTTAAATATATTTTAATTTTTAATAATAAATATTTTTATTAATAAATCTCAAAATGAGTCTTTTAATTATAAGCATGAGTTTGAAATAATTTCTACTATTTTAAGAAAGTTTTTATGAAAACCTTTGTTAAGAATGCAAAGTTTTTTTTTTAAATCTATAAAATTGTCAACTGAATCACTCATTACAGGTCAGATGAAGTATAAATAATGATGCGTTCAAATAGAGGTGTCAAAAAAGCCCAAAATGACAAAGCCTCAATAAATAGGTCCCTTGTTGGCCCCAATTTTTTAGGGAAATATTAACATACACCCAAAAATTGGTGGGTCCCACACAAAAAGACACTATATCTATTTTCTTTCTATTTTTTTCTTCATCTTTTTAATGTTGGTCCCACCCAAAATTGGTGGGCCCCACACAAAAATACACTAAGGTGTATGTTTCTAATGCACACCTACATGTGAGAATATATTAGGGGTTGACGTCAACGGCAGAGAATGTGCGGAGGATGCTTCCCCGTTCTCCGCCCTGTCCCCCAATTTTCTCTCCATCCCCATCTCCGATCCCCGCCACGGGGGAATATTTTTCCCCATCCTCATCCCCACGGTATCCACGGAGATCCACAAATTTTTGTGTATATTAGTCAGCATAAACTAGTTTGTGAAGTGAATTTAAAACACCATAGATTGTGGAAAGAATAGTAGAATTGTAGAGAGTCTAAAAAAGTTCAAATATTCTATTACTTTGGGAACAAAGCCTGTATAGAAGATTAAACCTGTCTTCTCCATTTAACACTAAAAATTAAGTGTTGCTATAAATTTTGCAAAGCCTTGTAGCAATTGTTAAGACTCATTTACAGTCAGCGAGAATAATAAGGGCTTTTGATAGGATTAAAAAAAAAAGGTTAGCAAAAATAACATATATCGTAACAAATATATAAAAATATATAAAAATTAGCTATAACAAATATCAATTAAAGTTATCAAATTAGGTGTACGATATTATAGAGCTAATTTGTTACTATATCAATTAGTTGTAACAAATTTTAGTGGATCCTTAACAAACATATAAAAATTATTAAAATAATTTATATATTAATTATAAATTAAATAGAAAGCATCCATGAGCATGACTACTATCCTAACAAAAATACAAAACAAAAATTAGATTTTGCCGTAATTAGGTTTTTGCCATAATAATAATAATAATAATAATTTATAAAAAAAACCATAACTAAGCAACAAGTTCTCACACAAAAACAAACTCATAGCAATCACTTTAGAAACATATTGAAAAAAGAAACAAAGAGAGTATCAAAATTTGAAAAAAGAGATAGAGAGAGTGTAAATACCACAGTGATGATTGTTGTTATGTTGATGAGAAATTGAGAATAAACAAAAGAGAGTGATTGTTGTGATGATGATGAGAACAGAGGAGAGGAGAAATGGAGAAGACAAATAATTTTGAGAAAAGAAAGACTCTTCTAAGCAGAAGAAGAAGAAGAGACGTTTAACATTATAATTTGTATATGCATCGTTCACTTTTCTAGGATTAGTAAATAAAATCTCCACTAATGACTAATCAGTAATGACTCTTTATTTCCCAATAATATAATAACTTTTTTATAAAAAAAAATGTACAGTTACATAATTATTATATTTTATATAATATTATAAATATAGAAAGGATAATTAATAATATGGCCGGATTCGGGGAATCCGCGGGACGAAGGGTACTTTTCCGATCCCCGCCCCGAAGTTTCATCGGGGGAATTTTTATCTCCATCCCCGTCCCTGCAGGGGAAAAAACTCCAACTTTGGAGTTCCGAACAGATAATCCCCACGGGGATCCCCGTTAACAGATGCAAATTGACATCCCTAATATATATATATATATATATATATATATATATATATATATATATATATATATATGGCAAAAATACATTCTAGGTCCTTTAAGTTATTTTAAAATAACAAGTTAGTCCTTTAAGTTTTTTTTGTAACGATTTGGTCTTTTATGTTAACAAACGTTTGCGTCGTTTCCCTTTTTAAAATTTTCCGTTACAAAAATGCATATGTGGCACAAACGGAGCACATGTGGCATTTAACTGAGATGAGTTGGCATTGAAGATTGTTGATCGTAAATTTGGAAATCTGGAAATCACACATGTTCATCACTTTCACAAATGTTCATCATATCTAACAATATTCATGAGCAAAAATCTGGAAATCACAAAAGCAATGAAATAAATTATAAATTATATACTGTTGGACTTGGATTTTCACCCTGAATCCAAATATGCAATAAAATTTATCAAACAAGTTATGGTTCATGAGAATCAGGGAAAAAAGTGGAAGAAATACATAATAAAAAATCGTTCGATCCGACCAAAATACACAATCAAACGCAACACTAATTACATATTCGTGATCAGCGTGAAAAACCAGTTCAAATGGTATATGAGTTTGTAATTTATTGTTGAGATTCAGAGTTTTGCCATTTTTGTGTTTATGAGCTCATGAGTGTTCTTGAAACGTATTGAGTTTTAGAGTTTTGAAATCCATAAATATAAGAAAAACAAGACAAAAGTCAAATCAGCAACCTTCAATGCCAACTCATCTATGTTAAATGCCACATGTCCTTCGTTTGTGCCACATATGCGTTTTTGTAACGGAAATTTTTAAAAAGGGAAACGACGCAAACGTTTGTTAACATAAAGGACCAAAACGTTACAAAAAAATCTTAAATGACTAACTTGTTATTTTAAAATAACTTAAAGATCCTAGACAGTATTTTTGCATATATATATATATATATATATATATATATATATATATATATATATATATATATATATATATATATTGTTACAATGCAAAAACAAAAGAAAGAAGAAAAAATTAGCTTTTTAAAATAAAGTTCATGCAGTATTAGCTGCAAGGATGTAATTTAATTCCAGAGGACCGAAGATGTGAATTAAGTGATCTTCGTTAGTAGATGTACTTAGTTTATCACATAATTTGCACTTTGATTGCATTCATAGAGGATGTGAATAACTCTAAAAGAGCTTTCTTAAGCAAAACATCCTTAATACTTTGGATCAACACCACATGTTAATAATAATTGTTCAAGGTTGTCTCAATAAGGCTGATACTGAGGGGAAAATTTTAAGTAACAAATGGAGTGAGTAGTGCATATACCTTTGGCTAGTAAGAGCACTTTGTGAATAACTTTAAGTTCTGCGTGGAGTATATTTGGAGAGTTCATGATGAAACTAGAGAAGTCACATTGCCATGTTTCTAGATGAGGTGCAAAAGGTACCTCCAAAGTTAATACGAATTGTCGTGGCATTACAACTTCCATCTATATAGATAATAGTGTCTGATTAGTGAAGAGAGTTTCATTTGAGGAAACAATTTTCTATTTGTAATGTTTGAGATTTAATGAATCAAATGCGAAAAGAGTCTTCCATGGAGTTAGAAGCCAAGGAGAGACGATACTTATGGATTGTTTCATGAGATGTGCATGTAGATTTACGATTTCTCCAAGCCCACCAGACTCATGCGACAAAAATTTTGTGCGGGGTACCGTGATTCCCGTTTTTGATCCAAAATTTTCCTTCACGAGTCGAGAAAAAAAATCTTGATGATTAAAGCCAAGGTGCAACCAAGAGTTTCTATATTTATTTGGTAATCTTCTAGGCTTGTTGAGAAACTTTTTATTTTAGTAATCCATGCATATTTGTATTTTTTCCATGACAAAGTTAAAATATAATCTTTTAGCTCTACCTTTGAGAATAAGAAATCCATGCTATTTGTAAAAAGAAGTAGTAATCTGAATGCCAAAAATTGCTATCAACTAATTGATTTTAGTCTAAGGGATGCAATAGGTTTCAAAGAATCACTATGAACAACATCAGTGATGGCAATAGTAATCTTCTCAATGCAAATAATGAATAAGTAAGGTGATAAGAGATTCCCTTGTTGAATTTCATGGGAAGGCTTGAAAGCTGGCATTTTGTTTCAATTCAAAAAAATAGATTGTACTTACTAAAAGTACGATATGTGACAACCCCTATGTGTAACACCCTAATCCTCGACTCGACATTTAATAAGGTAGTTTCAAATAAAATTCCACAACTAGAGTGTCACACATGCTTCACCATAGCATAAAAACATCAATACACCATAGTCATTTAAAAATAAGAAGTGGAAAATCATTAAGTTCGACATATAAGTCTCAACTTCAAAGAATAACAAAACTCCAACATAAGTAAGGCATAAAACAAATAAAGAATGAACAACCCATCCCCAATGTTAAATATCAGAGAGACTCCCTTAAGACCTTATGATAAAATCTAAAGAGTCATTGACGTCATCCTCTAACTCAAGCGACTAATCTTGTACCTGATTATCTGTACTTTAGAAGAACACAGATGCCACAACTATAAAATAGGGTGAGAATACACCTTACAAATGTTAATGGTGAAAATTAACAGCAGGATGGTAAATGAAACAACAACAAGTAAAATGTTCTCACATAAACACAATCCCATTCCAATTTATAATGCAAATGCTAATGTACCAACTCCTTCATCAATATGCACGTGGCACCAGGTTTTGGGGTCAGAGGTGTGTTACTAACTGCCCCTGTCTCGGGTTCCTCTCTGAAACGTGTCCCTCTATGGACATGAGAATGTCATGGTTCCTCTCTAAACCTGACCTTACTGGACCGAAGTTCTACCTAACTCCAAAATATATGCATGCATGGTCATGTATAACAAGCTGGCATGCAACTCAAACAATCATCAAAATCATCTCAAAAATCTTCTCAAAATTCATCATACAAAATCATCATCAAAATAGGTTCCACTCTTGAACCAAGTTTGCCAATAATCAGGCCTCACTGTAAATCCACCGGAATATTAATCTCAAAAATATAATTTATTAAATAATTATATTACATCATCAAATTGAGTAAAGGTATATCATTACTCAACAAATCTAAAATCTTCAAAATTCTCAAAACATCTTAAAATGTTATTATATTCTTTATAACTCACTAGAGTTCTCCAAAAACTCAAAAGTAGCTCAACAACTCTTAACTCTTAGATTGACTATAGAGTACACAAAAGTATTCTAAAGTGCTCAAAATGCTCTATTGACAACTCTTCACATGTGATAACTCTACTAATCATAAGGGCTGGCAGTTTTACTCAAATTACTCAATATTGATCCAAAGGTCACTGATGTCAAAATTGCTAAAAAATCAACAAAAAATTCCCTGAATTTTATTAGCGTTTTAGTTACTAATTTTGCCAATATATAATAGGGAAACATATCCTGTACAAACTGAGTTTTGAGAATAATAAATTTTCATTTTTATTGTAACAACTTATAAGCAACTCCTCTGTAATAAGAAAAATGAATGTTTTTCTCATAAACTATTACGGAGGAGTTGGTGCTCACACTCTAGTAAACGGGCGGCCAGGAGGCAGATGTAGGCAACATTCTACATCACCTTCCCTTGGTGACCTCACGTGTTGCCTCTTGTGGGTATTTTTATAATATAACAATACACAGTCCCTCAGGCACATGGGTTTGAAAAGGGAAAATGAGTTGGTGTGTCTCCCCTTCTAACTAGGATGAGTCTTTCAGGCATGAGGAGAGTCCCTCAAGTATGGGCTGAGTCCCTCAGGCATGGGGAAAGTCCCTCAGTCATGGCCTATGATACACCCTTATATATTAATGAATTAAATCCTCAAACATCAGCTGAGAGAAATCCCTAAACGTCAATTGATGGAAATCCCCAAACTTCAATTGAGGTGAAAAGCACACGTTACATTAATTACAATCAATGATGATTCTTCCTCAAGAATCCAATTTGGACTTAATTTCTTACGCGGGGAATACTTTATTTTCATTTAAATATTGGGATGCCCAATGGGAGGCTGTAAATTACCCCTACGACTGGACTACCCCTCCCTATAAAAAGGGTTTTAGCTTTCCCTCATTCAACCTTTTATGCATTTTCCTCTTCCAAGTTTTCATCATTTTCTTAAGAGTTCTTACAAGCGAGGAATGCCCTTGTTTTACAAGTTCTTGAATGTGTTTACATGTATGATTATTTTCATTTTATTCTCTCTCTATTTTGAATAATTATTGTTTAGATTTTAAAATGTTCAAGGAGTGGCTACACACTAATGTTGTGAACTAGACCTTTGGGAGCCATGAGAGCCTTGGTAGTTTTGATAATGATTCTCTTGCTCTTCTTGTTTTTATACGGAATCAATGGCGGAGACAGATGCTAAATATTTAAATGTCAAATACTTGCATAAGCACGAGATCTCCTTATTGTCTTTCCCTTGGGATCACTTTAGAGTTGTATCTTCTGGAGACCATCTTTTTAGCGGTAAATTCTCTTATGTGGACGACATAGCGAGTCTTGTCAATTAGGTCAGTTGTACATCTAAGTTATGTCTCATTTTCCTATTTGTTTAACTAAGCGCGCCTCCATGTGGGTGTGTGAATTTTGACTGATATCATGGCATCAACATTGTATACCATTGTGAATGGAGTCTCCTTGATGGCAGAATTGGGAGTGGTGTGATACGTTCATAATACCTCATAGAGGTGTTCGACCCACAGACCCTTAAAACCGTCTAGTTTTTTCTTTATCCCACCAAATATCACCTTGTTTTCTGACTCTGCTTGTCTATTTTCCCGCTAATGAACAACCGAGATGAACCTGTTTTGTATTATCAGGTGCTGATAGAAATCCACCACAACTAAGCTAGCAAATTACATGCCATTGTTTGAGATGATGACTCTTGGTAACCAAATATGCATACAATTCGCTTCCAATAGAAACATCAAACCTTTTTTGTCATGATCTTGGAGACAACTTCCGCCTATATCCACTTTTTAAAGTAGTCTACCCCGATGATTGCAAACTCCAGTTGCCTTGGCTCCAGCGGGAAAGGACCTTATATGTCCATGCCCATTGGGAAAACAACAACAAATACTTAAGGAAGTGAAGAGTTTTAGCTGGAATATGGAGTAGGTCTAAATTTATTTGAAACTTTTAGGTTTTTCTTACGAATTCTGAACTATCTTTCATCAGAGTGGGCCAGTAAAAGCCTACCCTAAGTAGTTTGTGAGCAAGATCTTATTCACCAATATGAGTGTTGCGTGTTTCTTGGTGGATGTTTGTGAGGACCGAGGAGATCTTTCTCTCCCCTAGGCACCATGGGTGTTTTTCTATGTGCTTTCAGACCTTCTTCTCCTCCAGCTCGTCTGAAGTGAGTTCTATGTCTTCAAGTAGCGCGCTATAAGTGCCATTCAACTTAAAGGTTGAGAGACATCAATGGAGTTTATTTCTTATGTCTCATTTCTAGGGGCGACTAGAATTTCTTGTATGACATTTCGGTTATGTATCGATCTCTTGGTACTGGCAAGCTTTGGAAGGAGGTTTGCTGGAGAGTTTTGTTCCCTGCGCAAATATGACATCTCAAAGGTTTTAATTTTTTTTGGATAATTGCCTTACCTTTGTGAGATACATGATCAATTTGGCTTCCTTTGCCGAATATTCCTCGATAACCTAATTCTCGATCAGTTATGAGTCTCTCCTAGATTTGAAGCTAAAAACAAACATTTATATGGCGAGAGTCATGCCAACGATGAGGCATTCATACTCATCTGGGTTGTTATTGGCTTTAAATATAAACCTTAAGGACTATTCTATGAGGAGGTTTTCTGGAACCTCTAGCACTATTGTGGAGCCACTCCTTTTTCAGGTTTGAAGTGTCATCCACTGATAGTATTCACGTGTGGGGGGTCTCCCCGCCCACTTGTAAACTGATTTTTTTTAAGAATTCATATAAAACTTATAATTTGATACTTTCTCTAGGTATATATTGAATATCATACTCACGTGGTTCAACTGACAAGGACACCAAGTTTGGCTTCTTCAAAACTTGGCAAATGGGATAGTTGGTTTTTCCATTACAATCTGCTTAGGAAATATGATATGAGTTTTATTATGGCTATCAAGAATGCCAGGTCTAGTCTCTCGATCTTAGGGTACCACACCTCAATGCCTTTGAATACCTTGCTCATGAATAGACCAATTGTTCAGCTTTGTTCTTCTCTTGGACGAGTATGGAGCTTATTTCTTGGTCGGTGACAATTAGGTACAAATAGAGGGGTGAACCTGCTTTTGGACACGTCACTACAGGCGATGTCGATAAAAATATATTTAGCTTAGTGAACACATCCATGCACTCTCTTGTCCATTCAAAATTTTATTTCTTTCTCATAGTGGTGAAGTAATAGAACACTTTGTCACCTACACAGGAAAGAAAATGAGCTAGGGCAGTTAGGCTCCCTATTAGTTGTTGAACCTCCTTGACTCTAGAAGAGCTCTTCATGTTGATGATGACCGGGAAATATTTCCGGGTAATCCTCGATTCCCCTTATTGTTTACATGAATCCCATGAACTTACTGGTATGAATTCCAAAAGAGCACTTGGTAGGGTTCGGGAAAATGTTAAACCTTCTAAATGACTTCAACATATTCTCCAAGTATGCAAAATGGCTTTTTCTCCTCTAAAGTATTTACAATCATATCATCTATGTAAAACTTAAGGTTTCTCCCTATCTTCTATGAGAACATTGCATTCACCAGCCTCTGATAAGTGGCATTTTCATTATTCAACCTCAAAGGCATGACATTGTAATAGTAATTACTATGGTTGAACATGAACGTCATCTTGTGTGCACCCAGAGGATCCATATTTAGTTGATTTTATCCTGAGTAAGCATCTATGAAGCTTAAAGTCTTATAACTTAAGGACCCATTAATCAGTTTGTCAATGTTAAGTAATGGATAAGGATCCTTGGAACATATTGCGTTGAGATCATTGAAACTGACGCATATTCTCCATTTGTTTGATGACTTCGGAACAAAGGACATGTTAGCCAACCAAGTTGGATATCTGATCATAATTATGAAGTCTGCACTCATTAACTTCTCGGCCTCCTCATCAAATAATGCCTGCTTTTTCTCACCAACTTTATGATTTATTTGAATCATGATTTTCATCATGGAGTCGATGGTGAGGCGATGACAGACTACTCTGGCGTCTATACTTGGCATGTTGGCGAGTTTCAGGCAAAGAGGTCGACATACCTCTCATCAAGTCAACCAATTCCTCTTGTTATGCTTTAGATAGGGAGGTTCCTAGTTTGGTAACTTAAAAATTTCATTGCCCAATCAGAACATCCTTTAGATCCTTTATGAGAGTTAGCCTTTCCTTTTTTAGTTATATCCTATGATCTAAATTCACAACATTTATCCCTTACACGCTTAGCTATAGAATGGAAGTTGTGGCCACCTTTACTCTTCTTATTTTGAGACTTCTCTAGTAACATTCTTGGGAATTTTCTTGATCCCCCCTGAAATACCCCAACCATCCTGTTAGATGGCAAATACTCCATGCTTAAATGCATGGTTAATAAAGTGGCCCCTAGAAGAGTTGAGGGTGGGCCGCCCATGATGATGTTGTATGGCGAAGAGACATCTACTATTAGATACTTGACCTTGATTATCTTCACGTTCACGCCCAGTCCAAACACCATTTAGAGAGTTATGTGACCTTTCACCTGTATGTGCTCCCTAGAGAGCTCAACCAAGGAGCCTCAAAATTTATCGGGTTTTCCTAAATCTATTCAAAGTTTCTCAAATGCGTACTAATACAAGACATTTGTTAAGCTTTTATGCTCAATCAACACTTGCTTTATATCCAAATTGTCACACTGCACCGTTATGACTATGGGATAATTTTTGTAAGGGTGGAAGACGAAGGTGTATCTATTAGACAAGACAATTTTGGGTTTTGGTTCCTCTTCAATGTTCAATTTAGGGTCGGCCAGTATGCCATTTTCCACCAGCATTTGTCGAGCATACTATCGGTGATAATAATTGGATTCCCCAACTCCAGCAAACCCTTATGCTATGGTGCAAATAGGTACACTTACATTGGTACATGTTGTGGCGGGTGACTGAGGTGTTTAATGAATGGAAGGTGAGTGTGGATGATAAGTTTTACTAGGATCCCATGATGGGAGCCAATTTTACTTGCTAAAATAGCACAAAGAGGGATAACCCTTAGTTGTGTACGGTTGTTTGAGATATAAGGTTTATAGTGTCCTAAAAGCTCTCGCATGTAAGGGTACTGAAGAGCTCCTGTATACTATTTTGAGGGAATTTCATTATCTATTTCCATTTCTATAAGCAAGGTATATATAAGAGATCTTTTGGGCTTAGACTTTAGGGTTGAAAGCAATTTTCCCAAGCCAGCAAAACATGGAACATACATGATGGATCCTTCTCCTACCGTTGAAGAAAAAGTAATTTCTCCTTGATTGCTTCATTGGATCATTATCCCTTAACTATTAGAAGCCATGTGTCCTAGATAGTACGAATCATGGGTTCCGATCCAGGCGTTATCGTGTGGTTCCCCTTGGGCGAACTATGGATCCATGACAGACGACTATTACCCATGCACATTAGCTCACCTAGTGCACATATACCTGGTTCTTTGTTTCTTTATCATATGACACCCCTACTGGATCCCACGTAAATTATCCCAGTTCAACATCCTTAATCCATTAATGTATCTTAACGACAAAGAGTAAATAATAATTGATTTTAGTGGATCAAGTTCTCAAATATAATGAGGCAAATCACTCCATAAAAAGAGAACTTGATATAGCAACATATTGTTATGAACTAGTATAAAAATACTTATATATTTTTCTTTTTCTCATGTTTTCTCTCATTTATTCCTTTTGTCTTTTATTCTTTTATGTTGTTTGTGAGGTTTATTTAAAAAGAAGAAAATATCTTTGGTAAAGGACTTAAAATAAAAATAAAAATTGTAAACACAATTCAAACAATATTATGAAATGCTAGGTAAATATGGTGTAATATTGGTGTGTGAGACTCTTGAAGTAAAACCATGATGATGGGGAGAAGTTGAAATTCTAATTTAAAAAAACAATATTATGAAATGCTAGTTAAATATGGTGTATTTATGGAAACAATAAAAACATTTTTTTACTTTCATTATTGTTCCGTCTTAAAACCAGAATTAGATGTGAACTAGTGGTGTGGAATCTTGAACCAGTGATCCTAATCTTTGATATGGTCGTGCAGAGGAGGACCTACAATCTTATCTCTCTAATGCTCAATTCAGTTCAAGATTTAAGATAGGTGTAGTGAAAAGTGGAGATCATAAAATTGTACCTTGCATTTCGTGATAGATAACTTTTATACCATGGGTCATACGGAGTGAATTTGCATTGATTTGGGTCTTAACTATTTGGGCCTTTGGATGTCCCAGAACAGTTGCCCACAAGGCTTAGTCATGGTCGGTCCAAAGGAAGTTAATCTCCTCAAACTAGAAGTGGGAACGTTTGGAGTCAGTTGAAAAACTAGTGGGCGACAAGCACATTAAATGCTTTATTATCACTGAAATATTTCTCTTCTTGCTCCCAAGACGTAACCCTAGGTGTGCAGATCAGGGAATGATTCCCTAACTTAGGGTAGTTTAGTATTTTTGGCTATTCGTTCTTCATGATGAGACGATTGACTAGTCGTCGTTAGACCTTTCTCCTATTTTTGATCTGGGTCGTTGATTATTGACCGACTTCCTTATAAAGGGTAGGTATTGCCCCCAAAGTCCCCTTTCGCTTTCCTATTATTCTTCACTCATTTTTTCTTTCTTGGTTTGGCTCTCGACTCGCTTATTCAAGAAATTGGAGATTTTGTTGCTTCCTTCTCTCTCTCTCTCTCTCTCTCTCTCTCTTTCTCTCTCTCTCTCTCTCTCTCTCTCTCTCTCTCTCTCTTCTTTGCAGGTACGTCATTGTCTTTCCTATTCACTTGATCGTGGCCAATCCATGGAATGCGCCCGTGAATGATGTTTTCGAGCTCACCGGTGAAAAGTCTTTATTGTCTGCGGGAGTGGACAATCCCAAATTTATGGAACTTATCTAAAGCTGGAACTTTCTTATCCTCTCCCTAGATACGCGTCCTTATGATTCTAAACCGGGGGTTAGATTCTTCCAGTGATGATGGTGATTTTCATGTGAGTGATAGTGCCGCATGCGTCGCTGCTGTGGTACACATTGAATATAAATGGGGTCTTGTTTGGCCTAAGATATCAGTGTTAGAAACAGGTTGTTCCATTCGATCTCTCGGGGTAAAATATTGCCTTCGGGTCCTTATTTACGCTAATCAATCTGGTGTACTTTGTAATGCAGACACATGGCTGGCCCAGTCAAAGGAGCGGATGTTGTAGATCAACACGAATGACTACTCTTGGGTGGACCCTAAGTACTTAGAGACTCTCTCTCCTTATAATAGAAAGGAGGCTGTGAGGGAAGCCTCCTGTCATGCCCCAAATTTTACCCTTAGATTCTTTGATCTTTTGCATATCATTTAGGTCAATCATATCACATAACTAATCAAATTATCAGCTTTGTTTGTTTTGTTTCACTCTTGAAATTAGGGTTTCTTCAAGAGGCTTCAAGGGTCGATCAACCAAGGTTTTGGATAGGTCATTCATAAATCAAGACCTCATATTCTCAAGAGATTCCCCTTTCTCAATAATCTAGTGCCATACAGTTTCATCCCGAATTCTTCGAGGCCCGGGTTTTGCAAGGATTAATCAAGGATCAGACAAGGTTATCGGGTCAAGAGTGTATGAAATTTGATTTGAACTCCTATGGAAGTTTGACCTAGTCTGAGTCAAACAGGTGGCTTGCTTCATGTATCAAGTTATCAGTTTTGCTGCAAAGATTATTGCCTCATAATGGATAATCATCAGAAATGCCTCACTTTCAATTAAGGTTTTGATGCAGTGGAATTACAGTTCAAGGCACATGCCTTATGGAGCATTGTGAAAGCAAGAAAATAATAGCGTCAAGAGGTCTATGTCTGATATTGGTCAAATGATCAGGATTAGGGTTTTGGCGCCAGATTGAAATTTACCTGATGAGGTCAAGTTTCAGTTTTGTTCAAGTGGAGCTTTAGTCCAGTGTCGAAAGTTCATCTTCAAGTTTTATCCAAATTCAGATTCTATTCTGTATTTTCAAACTCAATTCCTATTTAATTCTTTACTTTCGTCCAAGATTCACCTCTCAAGTCCCGCTTAATTGCATTGTCAATCCAATCCATATTTCAATTTTCAAGCCCACCGGATCTCAATTCTTATTCAAGGCCAAATCAAGTTTCTATTTGAATCTTTGTGTCCATTTCATTCAAAATTCAAATTTCATATTCAAGTCGTTTTTCTTACGACTCCATTTTTAGTTCAAGCCCAAAAGTTCAAATGTCTTTTTTAATTAGTTTCAAGATTTCCATCCAAGATCCCACAGTCCACTCTCAATTTCTTTCTAACAAATTCATTATACTTCAATTTAAGTGTCAATTTCAATCTTATCCAACTTATTTCAAATTCTTCTTTAAATTCAGGAGGTTATAAGCATTTTTATTCTTCACCATTTGTAGAGATTTATTATCCATTTGTTTTAAGACCTAGCCCATTTTATAAGTTATGAGAATTCAAAGTCATTTCATTCTATTCATAAAAAATGCCACAACGGTATGAAAGATGGCCATGCATTGTGTTACAACAAAATAAAAATATAAAAAGAACATCCCCAAAGTCAAGTCGTACCCCACACAAAAATACTCCAAAAGGAAGCTCTGCGACTTTGGCCAAAATCCCAAAGTTCTTGTCAACACAAAAGTTCTGAAAATAGTACTACACTACACTCCAAAAACTAGCCTGTTAACATACACACTAAACCTGCACAAACGGTACTGCTGCAAGACTCAATCCAAATTTCCTGCAGTTTTCTGTACGACATCAACATCAACATCACACTACACAAGACTTGTAGAATCAAAACCTACATCACTGCTATCTGCATTATGACATCACCATGGTACAGCCTTTGACCATCTCCCTAAACTCCACACCATACCAAAACCTCACTCTGCCCCAATGTAAACCTTCTGGCATCAAAATTTCTGCTATCACTTGAAAGCAACTTCACCCTGCAAAACCTCAGCAAACACAAAAGCCAAAGACCTGTCATGAAAACAACAGATGCTTAATCTCAGACAGTTTTTTTTAAAGGAGGAAAAGGAGAAGGAATTTTAAAGATAAAAGGGAGGAGGGGATCGATTTTGCGCAGGAGGAGAGGGAGACAATTAAAAACTAAAAACATCATTCTAACACAGAAAATCAGAGAGAGAAACGATCCTCGCCATTTTGTTCAGAACAAGACTCAGCAAAAAAACCACAAGAAGAATATACAGAAATAACACAAACCTTTGTCTCATCTTCCTCACCCTCATGTTCATTCAAACTTCACTACAACCTCACCTGTATCCTTCGATCCACTTCAAATCATGAAATCCAAACCTCAGACCACCACCGCGAATCAATAAATCACCTTGTAACGGCTTTCATGAGTTTCTGCGAGTTTGACGAGTGTGTCATCCAACATAGCAGCAACATCAGCTCTTTGCGAGGTTGGCGAAATCGACGAGCCTACTATCCGCCGTGGAACTTCTCACCTCTGTTACAAAACGTTGTGAAACCATCCATTATGGTTGCTGCATCAGCCGTCGATTGTAAGTTCTCTTCCCTGTGTTGGTTTCCATGGCTTCTAGTTATTGATCTGATACGCAAAATGGAAACCGATACGCAAAGTTGAATCTATTTACTGCTGAATTTTGTTTTTTCTGAAAATAAGTTTATGAGAAAGGAAAAATCGTGAAACGATTAAAGAGAGGGAGGAGTTGATTGTGGAATCCAATTTCATGAACAGAGAGGAGAGTTTGTGAATGATTTTGGCATGTATTCTGAAAGTGGGGCGACCGTTTTGCTTTAATTAGGGTTTCTTTTGTTTTTTTATTTTTCATTAGCAGTAAACCAAATTGGGTCAAAAGACTCGCTCCGTTTTAATTCGGGTTCTTCCCCCTTAGACATCAACCCACGACCCATTTATGTTGTTTTTTTACTTGTTTTATTTTTGGAAGCTGACTTCATTTTTTTACAGCAAATAAAGTGGTATTTCAAAATTTTCAAAATACAATATAAATAAAAATCAAATTTATTTTTATCAACATGATTAAAATTTTCCTTTTAATAATAATATTTTAATTTATTCAAACTTATTTCTATTTAATAATAATAATAAAGTATAAAGATTATTTATCTTCTCAACATGATTTTGATTTATTTCTTTCTTTGTAAATTTATTTATCTATTTATATATTTTTATATTATTAAAATTTTTAACTAGTTAGTTATTAATGTTGATTAAATCACTATACTATGAATTTTTTTGGTCCACTATCAAATACATTGGGAGCAGTAGTGAGGGCCTCTTATTTGAGCTTTATTTTAATGATGTCAAAATGTATGTGAGGGCTAGTAGTTTGTAATTTGGACGGTGTCATCTCATTGGTGTCGGAATTCTAATTTTGCATTGCATAATTGTGAGTCTAAATACATGGTGGAGTCTTGCATATCCATTAAATATGGGTAATCATGATATTAGTATTAGGAATGCATAAACTGTGCTTACATAGATAAAACTGTGTCGAAAAATCAATTATTGAGTATTTTTTAAGCTTGAGTCAACCTAAGATGAGGTCCGGTAGACTCACAGTGTTTTGGCAATGTGTGTGTCTCGCTCGGGTAAGCGCACACCTACCCAGCGGTCGACGCACACTTCTGAATTTTTGATTGTGCATTTTTCGCTGCCATGCATTGACGCATGGTCCCTGTAGCGGCCGACGTATGGTCTCCCAACATGCGCAAATTCCTCCATGGGTCAGCGCAGGCTGACCCTCTTCAAGGAACGGTCGACCGCTCGCTGTAAGTAGTCAATTTTTCTGTTTTTTCTCTTTGTTCAAAATGCTGTTATTATTTTTCTTGGTCCTTGCATCATATATATAAATGGTTCCTCATTTTTTTACAAGAACAAGAACAAGTGAAAGAAATACATTGAAACTTTTTCTCTCATTACTTTCATCTTCATCTTGCACCTTTTTCAACAAATACACATAATCTTTTTTTTCATTTTCTGCATCATGAAGTGATAACGTCCAAAGCATAGAGTTGTATCTTGGTTTGGGGTGAGTGTTTCAGTGGGTTTGTTCTTGAATAAAACCTTTAGGGTTTTGTCCTCCAAGATCAATTGGATTTGGGGTTTTTTGGATCAGATCTTGTGTGCATTGAATTCAGCCGAGCGGAGGTGATCGAAGAACGGAGGGTTTTGTCGATCTAGTAGCATTAACCGGAGGATTGTGCAACAAGGTTTGAGGATCGAACTGTGTGTGGATCAGAATCATCCGAGTGAAGGTGATTAAAGACCTGTGTGTTCTTGCAATCTAGTAACGGTAAACGGAGGTTCTTCCAACAAGTTCGAGGCACTTTATTCGACTCGAATCAAGGGAAGAGAAGACAAAGTATCTGCATCAACGAAGTTTTCTTGAGTGTGGGATAGCTAAGTTTTCTCTTGTAAAAACATTTGCAAACAAGTTATAGATATCTCAATTCTAGTTTTTAGAATTGGGGCAGACGTACCCGAAGCGAGGACGAAAGGGGAACTGCCTAAACAAACCTGGTGTCGTTTCCTTTTCCTTATCTCATTTATATTTCGAATTGTTTATGCTTGTAATCGTTCAATCGATTGATAAAAATTCTGGTATAGTTTTGTGCATAAAATTAATTTGAAAACCATTGCACAATCGCTTTTGGATTGTGCTTAGTGAAAATTCTGCACCAACTATCATAGAAGGTTTAGCTTGGAGTTTTATGCACTCCAAGTGCTCGATACATTGAATGCATACAAGGTGTTTGATATATTGTCAAGTTTGGTTTAAGTTTTGACTACTCTTTGGAGATTGCACCTTATTAAGTGCTTTTGGAAAATTGATTAATTGTTAAGTTGCGATTCAAATTTTTCTCTTCGAGCCTTTCGTTCCATTTGGCTTACGTATATCCGATCCTCTCAATAACTCAGTTCGTGTAGACGAATTATCCTCGTCCGCTTCCTCAAAATAGTTTAAAAACAAATTTTTAGCGCCGACTCGCATTTAAAAAGAAGTGATCTATTCAACCCCCTTCTAGATCAATTGCCTTCGTCTAACAAGTGGTATCAGGAGCACCGGTTAATTCTAGTGCTTCAAGTATAACTTTTTAGAAAATGGAAAATGAACCGACAGGGGCTTATAATAGAGCACTTGTTTTTAATGTTGAGAATTATAGTTACTGGAAGGATTGTATACGTGTTCACATCAATTCTATTGATAGGAAGGTATGGAGCGTTATCCAAAATGGTCCAATGGAAATAACCATGACCAATGCGAATAACGTGGTAGTACCCAAGCCTGAAGCACAACGGAATGAAGAAGACAAGAAAAAGTACAACTACGATTGGAAGGCGAGAAATATTCTGATCTCCTCATTGGGAGTTGACGAATATTAACAAGTTTCACATTGTACGAGTGCTAAAGCTATGTGGGGCGCGTTACAAGTTGCCCATGAGGGTACTAATGACGTCAAGCTAGCTAGAATTAATACATTGACTCAAGAGTTCAACCTCTTTCATATGAAGCAAGGGGAAACCATTGTCGACATGCAAAAGATTTTCACTCATTTAATCAATAGACTTCATTCACCTGGTAGACCAATTTCCAATGAGGTTGCTACTAACAAAATCTTGAGGTGTTTGACTAGGGATTGGCAACCGAAGGTGACCTCTATCAAAGAAGCCAATGACCTAATGACGTTAGACACCACAACATTGTTTGGGAAGCTCGAGGAACATGAGCAAATCCTCATAAGCTTAAACCAATTTAAGAAAAGAGAGAATAAGGAAAAGAGCAAGACCAAGAAAGCGGAAAAGAAGTCGATAGCTCTAAAGACATCTAGTTCGAAGTCCTCCGCATACGAGCTGAGCAAGAGTATATCCAGTGATGACTAGGAAGAGGATTCGAATGAAGACATGGGATTATTTGTGAAGCGATACAATCGCAATATCAAGAAGAATGTGTTGCGGTGAAAATCGGATAACAAGCTATTAATTAAATTGCATCATTTTCTTTTACAACCGACTTTGATTTATCCAAAGGAAAGGTTCAAGATCGTTAGAAAAACCTAAAGGGGGGAGATCTAAGGTTCGGGGGTTGGTTATACTAAGGGAAGGTATTAGCACCCTAAGTATCTGTAGTACTCTACAGGAACCTCTTGTTTAGTTTATGTTATACTATGTTTGCTTGCTAAAGAGAAATGCTAAAGGTAAATACCTAATTATGTACACTAAGTTTGCTCGCCAAGACGTCGCATCTTGTGCCTACGTATCTGACTAAAGAATCAGAGAAACCGTAGTTCACCTAACTAAGGGTGAAAGAAAAGGAAACATTGACTATGGTCAACGTTCCAAAGGGAATGAGCATAAGCTCACATAGAGTCCACGATAACTCTCAAAGTCTATGTTATGAAGGGAGGAAGTGAATTCTCATGATAGCGAGAACCACACAGAGTTCATGATAACTCTGTAAGTCTGAGTAAAAGGTAAAGTGAGTTCTCATGATAGTGAGAATCACATGGAGTTCATGATAACTCCATCCTATTACTAAACTATGAGGGAAACGGCTCTTATGAGGCCAAGGTGAAATGGGAGGTGTTTGTGGACTTAGGAGTCAAAGTAGGAACTTTCCTTTGGAAGGAGGGTCAAGTGTGAACAATCATGAATATGATATATACAGTATGAATATGAACAAAAGTATAATCAAGATAGTATGAACAAAGTAATATGAACATGGTAATAATCAAAACATCAAAATTAAATGATAATAAATCAAATAATGATGGTAACCACATAGTATCATGTTTATCATGCTAACATGCTAAGAAACAATGTCAAGCAAACGTATATATAAGTATCAAGAAAAGCAGACATCAAGCAAATGTAAATGAGTGCTTCAATAAATAGCAAGAGATAGAAAGATCTGACCAGAATAGTGCATAAACACTTCCCACTGATGGGCCACTGACCAGCCAAGTAAGATCCGAAGACCAGAATACCAACTCCAAGAGCATAGAGTAAAAGTCCTAAATCTAAGTCCTCGGTCCAAAACACAATAGTAACCACAGTCCGGTCAATTGAGTTTTTTAGGGTTTCGATATTTATTAGTGTATTTTAAATGAACAAATAGAATGAACAATATACACAAGATATAAATATGAACAATGATAATATTAACAAGGATAATAATCGACATAAAGAATAAATCAAGATATATGTATATTGACTGAAAGTAAATTTAGTGATTGTTGATTAATTTATTGGATCGATGAATCGGGTCCAATGTAGTGTTGATTCGTCGTAGTACGGTCTATGAAGAAGACCATACTATAGGAGGATGCACAATTTGATCTTTGTGTTAAGACACGATAGAGAAATGATATAGAAGATCATTCTCCGATGAAATTATGCCACACGAAAAGAAAAGGTGGAGACCTCGTCTTGAGTCACAAACTCTCGTTGATTAGTCGAAGGTAACCTATCACGATCTCAAAGTATAGAAAGAAATCTCAATGATCACTCACTACAGATTTGAAATAATGAAGGTTCGTCGCTTCGCTAACAACGTTTGTGAATAGAAAGACTTCATCAGTCAACAATGAAAATGAAGATATAAGAAAATACAAAATGAAGTAGAAATAAAGTTGGTCTCGTCTTAATCATGATTTAATCGAGAAACTGATAATCTATGATATTCGACTTTCATCGACCGATAAAATAATGAAGGTGGCCTCATACATATCACGACTTTTAGTAATTTAATAAATCGACTAAGTCGTGATTTCTGTAATATCATCGGCCCAAAAACAAAGAAACGGGCTCGAAATGAAAATGAAGTTGGTTTCGTTTAAATCAAGATTTAACCGACTAATCGATAACCTTAGATTTTTACTTTCATTGACCAACTAAGAGGAAAAATAAAAAATATGGCCTCATATTAATCAAAATTCATTGATTTGAGATAATCAACAAAGTTAAGATTTTTCTTATGTCATTGGCCCAAATGAAAGAAAATGAGCTCAAAATGAAAATAAAATCGGTCTCATCTAAATAAGGATTTAGATCGATAAATCGAATACCTTTCTATTAGATTTTCATTTACCAATAAAAATAAATTGAAAAATGACCTCATATAAATCATGATATTTGTGACTTGAATAAATCAACAAAATCAAGAAGTTTTTTATGTCATAGGCCGAAAAATAAAGGAAATAAAAATGAAGTGAAAATGAAAGTGGTCTCGTCTAAATCAAGAATAAATTGATAATCTTTTTGTTAGACCTTCATTGACCAACACAAGCAAAAATAAAAATGTGCCTTATATAATCAAAATTTATTGATTTGAAATAATCAACAAAACTATGATGTTTTTATATCATTGGCCAAAAATAACAAAATAAATTGACATGCAGATATAAAAAACTATACTCAATTAAATATTAAACTTGTCTGAAATAACAATAAAAATAAAGTGAAAATTGGTCTTACTAAACATTAAGAGAACTAAGAAGAGAATGAGGGGCGTGAGGATCCATGGGGGTGCGAATAAACTACCACGTCTGTGGGCTTATGAGCCCACCCAACATCTCTAAAATAACTGGACCCACCATGGTCATCACAAACCGGGTCAGAACCAAGAATCACCCTAAATTGACACAAGACTTCCATTAAAAAGTAAAAAAACGTGTCCTAGAACAACTGCAACATCACGATGAGAAAGCAAAAGACTCAAAACTTAACACGCATGGTCAGAAGAAAAAACAAAAAAGAGAAGAAACGAAGATCAAACTATCTCGTTTCAACCTTTCCTTGCGGGCAACGATCTCCCTCTGCCTACGTTTCGATTATTCCGACTCCGGTTTGAGATCTCTCTTCCCCTATTTTGTTCGGTTTCAACTCTTCTTCTCAATCTCTCTGTTGTGCTGATTTGATTGTTTCGGGTTGGAGAAATTGAAGAAGATGGAGGTTGGATTATTTGGGTTGAAATAGAAGAAGATTGGGGTTGAAGGTTAGTGATTATGGAGGTGAAGAGTTATGAAAACACTGCAGTTTTTTTTTGTGTTGTTCGAGGTCGTGTTATGGTTGTTGTCGGTTTGTGGATGTAGCAGCTTGATGGAAGGAGAGTTCATGAGGTTACAAGTTCCTTCGGTTGTGGCAAAAAGTGACGGAAAAGTTATGGTTTTGTGGTATGGAAGGGATATGAAACAGGTTGCGAAATGAAATAGGCTCTCGCCCTCCGTCTCTTGCGAGGCTTTGAAGAGGTTTGGGTTGGATTGTGAAAGCTCTTCTTCGACTCTCTGTTCTTCCTTATTTCCTGGTTCAGTGTTTGTTGATGGTTTGATTTGTGGAAGAAGAAAAAGGTCGGATAGTTTGAGGGAGAGCGAGTAAGGTTCTGGTGTTTGTTTTGCAGAGAGAAAGAAAGAAGTTGTTGTTGTGGTTTAGGTTCACAGTGAAATTGACATAAAATTGGGAGAAGTGAGGTTGGGATTTGTAACGAAGATGGTTTCAGAACAAAGGGTTTGTTGCTGTTTCAGAACAAAGGGTGAGTATTAGGATGGTTTTTGTTAATGGTTGCAGTTTTGAAGTCATTTTAATGAAAGAAGTTTGAAGTGGGGGTTCTATATTTTGTTGTTCTGACTTTTTGAATTTTCTGATATGGGTGTTTTTGGAGAGTGGGATAACATGATATGAATTGGAGCTTTGCCTCGCAAAAAAAAAATTGGAGGCAGGTTTTCTTGGCGTGTTGTTGGAGTGTATAGGCGGTACGGATGTCATTGTTGCTTGTATAGGTTTTTAGAGTGTGTGGTAGCAGAGTCGTTGTTGCTTGGCCGTAAAGTACGGTTTGCAGGAGTTTGGGAGGATGGTGTGGAGTTTTGTTTCTTTTGCAGAAAAATGGGGAGTGTAGTGTGTAGGGATGGTCTTGGTTTGATGACAGAGAAAAAAAAAGGTGTTGGAACTGATGGAAAAGAAAAAGTTAGCGGAGTGTACTTGGCTTGGCTCAAGAATTAGTTAACTTGGTTTGAGTAACAAGAATACAAGTTAGGGACCTCTTTTTTGTAATTTCTATTTTATGGAACCAGAAAAATAATTGAATTAACTAATTTAAAAATCAAGATAAAAATAAAATTATGATAAGAATTAAAATTAACTGAGTTAATTAAAAATTAAACTAATTAAAATTAGACTAAAATTTAAAGTTAAAGTTAAAACTTAGAATTAAAGTGAAAATTACAATTAATAAACTTAAGCTAATTAATAAAATTTGACTAAAATTAAAAGTAAATTAAATGAAAATTAATCTAATTAGGACTAGACTAAAAATAAAAGCTAAGTTAAAGATAATCTAAATTAAACTAGACATAAAATAAAGGTTAAAATAGAATTAAAATTAAATTGACAAATATACTAAAACTTACAAATAAACTAAATTAAATTTGAACTAAGGTAAAATAAACTATATCTAAAAGAAGTTAAATGGAAATGAACTAGTTTAAAAAATTGAAATTAAACTAAATTAAAATTAAATAATCTAAGACAAATTATTTGAATAACCCTAAAATAAAAAATAATAATAATAAGATGACATAGAATGATAAAAATTGGCTTAAAATACCAGATTAAAGATGTTTAACTAAAAATGCAAAAATGGCCGATTTAAAATGATGTGAAAATGATCAGAGGATCTGAGGGTAAAATTTGGGGTGCAACAGTTGCCCCTATTTAAATATCTTCACCGGATGACAAGGGATATGGAAAGATGGTGAAAGATATTTAAATATAGATAACCGAAAATTTTGCCCTTTGATACGCTGATATGCAATGATATGAACCAAACTAGTCTAGGATGCGGACGTGCCATGAACTTCTAGTATGATGGTATGATGCCATGATAGTGCAAAAATGCAATCAACAACGAAAGCAAACACACACAGGTGGATAACATCGGGGAAGGATGAAGGTTAGTATCCATGAGGGAAACTCACTGGGGATACAGGCTAACCAACAAAAGAGACTTACTGGGGAGACTCCAAGGAAGCACTGGGGATAGAAAAAACTGAGGGGAAACCCTACAAGCTCTTACTGGAGATAGGACACCAAAGAGGTGTTCTCCACTGGGGAAAGATCCAGGGAGGTAGACGACGCGGTTCAAAAGTAACTGGACGATACTGGGAAAAGACACATTCTTACTGGGCATGAAACCAGAAAGAAGACATGATCACCACAGGGGATCAATTTGAAATAAAGGATAGACATCCCACAAAGATTTTCTGTGGATTTCCTATATTGAAGAGTTCAAACAGGATCTTCAAGAAAAGCCAGAAAAGACAGAGGTAAACTCTGCGTCAGATGATGAAAGGTGACTGGACCTTTTGGCTGTGAATGAGGTTAATGAATCAAAAATGTACCAGAACTGGTTGAGATAACAAATATGATTCCGTTTATGGAGGATGCCAGCGATGACTGGACTTTAGGTTCAAGCTTGACACGATTCAAACAGGAACAAACTGAAATAAAAGCCTAAGGTGACTCGATTCAAACCAAAGACGGTGCCAACGATAATTGGACTTTGGGTTCAAGTTTGACACAATTCAAACAGGAACGGGATCTTAAGACAGGAGACAATGTTCGCGATTCGAACAAGGACTCGGCTCAGGTTTGACACGATTCAAACAAGAACAAAATCCTAAAACAAGAGACAATGTCCAACACGATTCGAACAAGGACTCGGTTCAGGTTTGACACGATTCAAACAAGAACAAGATCTTAAAAGCCTAAGGTGACTCGATTCAAACCAAAGACGGTGCCAACGATAATTGCACTTTGGGTTCAAGTTTGACACGATTCAAACAGGAACGGTTTCTTATGACAGGAGACAATGTTCGCGATTCGAACAAGGACTCGGTTCAGGTTTGACACGATTCAAACAAGAACCAGATCTCAAAACAAGAGACAATGTCCGACACGATTCTAACAAGGACTCGGTTCAGGTTTGACACGATTCAAACAAGAACAAGATCTTAAAACAAGAGACAATGTCCGACACGATTCGAACAAGGACTCGGTTCAGGTTTGACACGATTCAAACAAGAACAAGATCTTAAAACAAGAGACAATGTCCGACACGATTCGAACAAGGACTCGGTTCAGGTTTGACACGATTTAAACAAGAACAAGATCTCAAAAGCCTAAGGTGACTCGATTCAAACCAAAGACGGTGCCAACGATAATTGGACTTTAGGTTCAAGCTTGACACGATTCAAGCAGGAACGGTTTTAAACAACAGGAGAGATGCCAGCGATGACTGGACTTAAGGTTAGACTTCTTGGGGAATACTGCACAAAGAATCAATATCTGACACTCAAAGGTGAAGATCGGACATAAGTCTAGCTTAGCCAAAGGTTTAAGATAAACCGGGAATGTCTTCGCTTTACTGGTGAAATAAAGGCTCACATTGTCAAAGAGTATGAAGACAGGAAGAAGACATGATCTCCACTTGGGGATCAATGTGAAACAAAAGGATAAATAGATTTCCTGGAGATTCTTATAATGAAGAGTTCAAACGGGATCTTCAAGAGAAACCAGAAAAGGCAGAAACAACTCTGTGTACCAGTATAAGCTGGACTTTTGAACACTTTATCAAAAAGATTGACGGAAAAAAAAAACACCTTAACTAGGGATCACGTCAAACGGGTTGATGGAAAATGATTGATTGAAGGTGAAATCAAGGACAGATAAGCTTCTCGTGAGATAGATGACCACTTATCGTGGTAGAGGTAATGATAGCAAAGCAAACTTCTCAAGATGATTGAAATTTGTCGTTGGGCATAACTTCCAAAAAGATATTGGTGTTACAACACTGTTGGAGAAAATAAACATGTCTTCAATGGGGATCTGTAAAAGATTCTTCCTGTGAGACACAATGCAAAATAAATGCACTTGAAAATGGGTTCAGCAACCACACCTGCCAGGGACCAAGGTTCAGTCTAGGAGTAAGCTAGAAAGAAACGGTCAAGCAAGACTCCAATTGAGGAATGAACTCAACTGGGGATTTATCTTATCCGAATGTGGAAAAAGATAACTGAAGCAACCATCATCTACAAGGATAAAACTCTGTGGGGAATTCAGAAGGAATGAGCACTTTATGCCTAGGGCTGACACCTCTATTGGAGAGAAAAGACAAACCCAGTCACTTGGGGAGATAAACGCCAAAGTGAACAACACAGGTAAACACCAGAAAGAGAAAGCAAAATGCTAAGATGCTATGCATATGAGTTCTTATGCCATGCTTAAGCTTATGCTGACAAAATAGACAAGAAGTGAAACTGGAGATGAAGTAAACATCTCGACGAGGATACCCAGCCAAACTCAAAAGGTTGGACCATCACTGGGGGTGAAATAGCTTTACTTCAAGGTTATGTCCTTCTCTGGGGGAAAGGGTACTCCACTTGATATAGCATCTTGACTTCACTAGGAATACCATCATGAGTTTAATTTCTTCATTGGAGAGAAGAGATCCATTGGGAAGTGCCAAGATTAGCTGAAGAGACAACTTACTGGAAGCTGGCAGAGATGCCACAAAAGCTGAGTAGTTCTATATAACTCATCTGCCCTAGGGTACATGGTCTGTCAGAAGAATACATCAAGAGGATTTTATAGAAGAATTGGCATACAAGGTGTTTTAATATCTTCAAACTCTTGGAGAGATTTACCGAATCTCGACATAACTGCCCCTGATTGACTGCTTTGCACGACAGAGCCCGTGAGCTAGTTATGTGTCTTGATCGAAGCCAAGGTTGAAGCTAAGAGGCTGATTGGATTCCGCTGGGGAAAATCATTATACAAAGCCTAAGAGGAGGCTGGATTCTACTTGGGGAAAAGTCATTATACAAAGCCTAAGAGGAGGCTATCTGATAACTGACTGACTCCGCATGGGAGAATCCTTATACAAAGCCTAAGAGGAGGCTGTCTGATAGTTTATACTCATCACGGAGTGTCTTGTACAAAGCCTAGATTAACAGCGTCCGCACAACAAAATCCTTGAGTTAATCATCCAGTCTGGTTGTTGACAACTAGGGAATAAACTTGCCCCTGTCAGCTTGGTTAATCTGTGAAGAAGATGTCCCAGACTAGTTGACCTTTGAGAGGTTTGTCGAATCTCGACCTGACTGTTTCTGATTAATTGGTCTTGTGATGATAAGTCACCAAGAGGATTTTACAGAAGAATTGAAATGCCAGATGCTTCAATGTCTTCAAACGCTTGAAGAGATCCATGAGTCTTGACATAACTGCCCTAGTTCAACTGTATTCGCAATACAAAGTCCTTTAAACTGTGGTAAAAACAACTAGGGAACAAACTTGCCCCTATTGATGGGTCATCGAGTCCAAACTTGTCATGAAATGACCTCAAGAAGGCTTGCCCCAATATTCCGAACTTTGAAGAGTTCTGCCCCTGATTCTTAGCTCTTGGGATGATGGATCGGCAGAACCTTCCGCTTAGTTGCCCCTTGACTGAGCTTCCTTTATCAAATCAAATTCCCTAGCTGACTGCATTTGTCAGGATTCCTTTGATGTTGAATCATTTCAAGAACAAGTATTGTTCATTTAAAATTGGCAATTTCAGTGCAAAAATTCATGCAAGCTTTTGAAATCAAGTTTTATTGATGAAACACACACAGTGGAATGATTAAACAATCAAAAACAAAGTGGATCTGGTCATTTACAGAATGACAGACGAAGTGATGAACACACGCAATTAGCAAAGATTATTAGGAGTCAGGTTAATCAACCTTACTGTAGTATGCTTTCAAAACGACCTTACCTCAATTAGGTCTTTTAAGGGTTGTAACGTGGCTTGGTTCACGGTTTATGAAACAAAAGATAAAGGCTCAAAGTTTATTTGGTACCCACCCCATCTTTGTGATGAACTCCAATCCTACGCTCAGTTAACTCAAGTTATGCATTCAGGTTCCTACAGACTAGGAATGAGCTAATAATCATTGATGATGATTTAGACCCCTTGGATAGTCAGTATCCCTCGCAGAATTTGGTTAATCTTTGAGACTTTGAGACTTCTCCTTGTCTTTGCTGGTTGAGGTCACGATACCTCTTCTTTTGATTTGATTGAGGTCACGATACCTCTCTTTGTTTGCGGTTAGGACCTCCTTTTTGTTTGATTGTTGCTTTGAAACTCCTTTTTTGGCTGTTGTACAAGTTCTTTTTGTATAAGGCAAAGTTCTGGACTTCCCATCTTTCTTGGCTTTTGCCTTGAAAGGGACTCGGCTCATCCTGTGATTAAGGATTTTTCAACGATCCTTCCTTATTTGTTGCTTGGATGAACAACTTGTACAATGCTAACTCATTTGATTTGAGAGAGCTGACTGGTGTCTTGCATGAAGCGCTTGCGTTCGAATGCGTAACCAAGTTAAACTGAGAACTACCCACCCCAAGGTTGAGATTTAAGGGTTTTTTTTGTGTGTAAGAAAAGAAAACTCCTACTTCTAAGCTCAAAGGGTTAACGAGGGATTATCTTCCATATTTCTCCAGTGTTTAGGAATTGAAACAATGCCTTACATCCTCGGCAAGGTTTAATCGAAAGCATACCACAGTAGTTAAGGATTTTTCGTCATCCTCCCCAATCCTTGCTTGAACAAAGAATTGATATGGGAAAAAATTTTGTCTGTTTTTTTGTTTTGTTTTTTTTTGTCTTTATGAACACAAAAGTAAATGAGTGAAACGAATGGACTTAATCAAAAGGTGCACAAACATTTCATTAATCTTGCCAATTTGAAAGTACAACAATGCTTATAAGCAAATATAATTCAAACATGCAAAGAAAATACAACAAAAATGCTAAACAGCCAAATGATTGCCAGCTTTAGGGAATTGAAATTTCCTTTTTAATCTGCCAAGCTGAGATAGTCATCTTCAGAGTTGATTGTCGAGATCCGCTTGAGAATCATCTTCACACATATTCTCAGAAAATTTCTCCACCTCAGAGTCTAATGAACCTGCCTGATTAGGCGAAGGTTTGCTGATTTGGACGCCTTGACGCGTGAATGAGAACATATCAGAGTCAAACAAAGTCTGAACCTGGCTTCTGAGTACCCTAAGTCTTCAGCTGAATGCCTCTGTGCCCCAGCATGGCGATCACAACGAACGAGTCTGAAAAAGACAACTTCAAAAGCTACTTCAAGTCCAATAATGGCTTCAAGAAGCCGCCTGGGTTACAGACAAAAGATGGATAAGATTCAAGGCTGAGAAATGCAAATGACATGCAATGAGAATGCAATGCTAATGCAAGCCAAATGGTTTCAAGGAACTCAAAGGCCAACTGCGAACATTTTGGAAACTGAAGAGTTTTTTTTAAAAATCCGTGATCTCTAAGGACCTTTGCAAAGAAAAGGACGTCTGAGTTCCTTGAAATCATTAATGGATGCGAGGAGATGTATGCAATGCACAAACACGGGCACACAAAACATAGACATATGCACACACAAAAGCACACAAGCACAAACATATGTACACTGGTATTCACAGATATGCACAAACAAACATATACAGATATTCACAGATATGCACACACAAACAAGAGAGGGCCTAGGTTTGAAGATCACGAGCATGGAGCCATGGTCTACCCATCCCAGAAGGTATGTACTATGGGTTTTCATCTGCAGAACAGGGTTCTAAAAAGTTCCCAGAGTCGACAACCCATCTTTCGGATTTTAAAGATTTCCAAGATGACTTGGTAATCGATAAAATTCTCAAGAGGATCTCGTCTGAGTGTAGTATCGCGTGACAACCAATTCAAAAATAGACTCCATCATGGTCACCGCACTACATCCTAAAAGGCCAAGTGGGGTTTGGTAACTACGGTCCTCAGAATCACGGGCACCTAGGTCGAGAGTAGTAACATTTTCACGAATAGAATCGTTCAACATGACTAAACTCTCAAGAGGGCCTCAAATGAGTGATGGTGTCTCAAGTTAACTTTTTCAGGAATCGACTCCCTCAAAGCCTCCTTGAATATACCATCGATCCTATCATATAAGTACACTCAAGTCCGGGTTAGGACTTATCCTCACCACTCAAGGTAGCAACCCTGCACACAGAAAAACCCAAGCACAACAGGCATATATATATATATATACATATATGTACATGTATAACAAACAAGCATAAATAACATGGACAAAACAAGGTGGGCTTAACCCTCAAAAGAGTCTCCCTTGTGAAGTCGCCATTTCTGTTGCGGTGAAAATCGGATAACAAGCTATTAATTAACTTGCATCATTTTCTTTTACAACCGACTTTGATTTATCCAAAGGAAAGGTTCAAGATCGTTAGAAAAACCTAAAGGGGGGAGATCTAAGGTTCGGGGGTTGGTTATACTAAGGGAAGGTATTAACACCCTAAGTATATGTAGTACTCTACAGGAACCTCTTGTTTAGTTTATGTTATACTATGTTTGCTTGCTAAAGAGAAATGCTAACGGTAAATACCTAATTATGTACACTAAGTTTGCTTGCCAAGACATCGCATCTTGTGCCTACGTATCTGACTAAAGAATCAGAGCAACCGTAGTTCACCTAACTAAGGGTAAAAGAAAAGGAAACATTGACTATGGCCAACATTCCAAAGGGAATGAGCATAAGCTCACATAGAGTCCACGATAACTCTCTAAGTCTACGTTATGAAGGGAGGAAGTGAATTCTCATGATAGCGAGAACCACACAGAGTTCATGATAACTCTGTAAGTCTGAGTAAAAGGTAAAGTGAGTTCTCATGATAGTGAGAATCACATGGAGTTCATGATAACTCCATACTATTACTAAACTATGAGGGAAACGGCTCTTATGAGGCCAAGGTGAAATGGGAGGTGTTTGTGGACTTAGGAGTCAAAGTAGGAACTTTCCTTTGGAAGGAGGGTCAAGTGTGAACAATCATGAATATGATATATACAGTATGAATATGAACAAAAGTATAATCAAGATAGTATGAACAAAGTAATATGAACATGGTAATAATCAAAACATCAAAATTAAATGATAATAAATCAAAGAATGATGGTAACCACATAGTATCATGTTTATCATGCTAACATGCTAAGAAACAATGTCAAGCAAACGTATATATAAGTGTCAAGAAAAGCAGACATCAAGCAAAAGTAAATGAGTGATTCAATGTAAATAGCAAGAGATAGAAAGATCTGACCAGAATAGTGCATAAACACTTCCCACTGATGGGCCACTGACCAGCCAAGCAAGATCCGAAGACCAGAATACCAACTCCAAGAGCATAGGGTAAAAGTCCTAAATCTAAGTCCTCAGTCCAAAACACAATAGTAACCACAGTCTGGTCAATTGAGTTTTTTAGGGTTTCGATATTTATTAGTGTATTTTAAATGAACAAATAGAATGAACAATATACACAAGATATAAATATGAACAATGATAATAATCGACATAAAGAATAAATCAAGATATATGTATATTGACTGAAAGTAAATTTAGTGATTGTTGATTAATTTATTGGATCGATGAATCGGGTCCAATGTAGTGTTGATCCGTCGTAGTACGGTCTATGAGGAAGACCATACTATAGGAGGATGCACAATTTGATCTTTGTGTTAAGACACGATAGAAAAATGATATAGAAGATCATTCTCCGATGAAATCGTGCCACACGAAAAGAAAAGGTGGAGACCTCGTCTTGAGTCACAAACTCTCGTTGATTAGTCTAAGGTAACCTATCACGATCTCAAAGTATAGAAAGAAATCTCAATGATCACTCGCTACAGATTTGAAATAATGAAGGTTCGTCGCTTCGCTAACAACGTTCGTGAATAGAAAGACTTCATCGGTCAACAATGAAAATGAAGATATAAGAAAATATAGAATGAAGTAGAAATAAAGTTGGTCTCGTCTTAATCATGATTTAATCGAGAAACCGATAATCTATGATATTCAACTTTCATCGACCAATAAAATAATGAAGGTGGCCTCATACATATCACGACTTTTAGTAATTTGATAAATCGACTAAGTCGTGATTTCTGTAATATCATCGGCCCAAAAACAAAGAAACGGGCTCGAAATGAAAATGAAGTTGGTCTTGTTTAAATCAAGATTTAATCGACTAATCGATAACCTTAGATTTTTACTTTCATTGACCAACTAAGAGGAAAAATAAAAAATATGGCCTCATATTAATCAAAATTCATTGATTTGAGATAATCAACAAAGTTAAGATTTTTCTTATGTCATTGGCCCAAATGAAAGAAAATGAGCTCAAAATGAAAATAAAATCGGTCTCATCTAAATAAGGATTTAGATCGATAAATTGAATACCTTTCTATTAGATTTTCATTGACCAATAAAAATAAATTGAAAAATGACCTCATATGAATCATGATATTTGTGACTTGAATAAATCAACAAAATCAAGAAGTTTTTTATGTCATAGGCCGAAAAATAAAGGAAATAAAAATGAAGTGAAAATGAAAGTGGTCTCGTCTAAATCAAGAATAAATTGATAATATTTTTGTTAGACCTTCATTGACCAACACAAGCAAAAATAAAAATGTGCCTCATATAATCAAAATTTATTAATTTGAAATAATCAACAAAACTATGATGTTTTTATATCATTGGCCAAAAATAACAAAATAAATTGACATGCAGATATAAAAAACTATACTCAATTAAATATTAAACTTGTCTGAAATAACAATAAAAATAAAGTGAAAATTGGTCTTACTAAACATTAAGAGAACTAAGAAGATAATGGGGGGCGTGAGGATCCATGGGGGTGCGAACAAACTACCACGTCTGTGGGCTTATGAGCCCACCCAACATCTCTAAAATAACTAGACCCACCATGGTCATCACAAACCGGGTCAGAACCAAGAATCACCCTAAATTGACACAAGACTTCCATTAAAAAGTAAAAAAAACGTGTCCTAGAACAACTGCAACATCACGATGAGAAAGCAAAAGACGCAAAACTTAACACGCATGGTTAGAAGAAAAAACAAAAAAGAGAAGAAACGAAGATCAAACTATCTTGTTTCAACCTTTCCTTGCGGGCAACGATCTCCCTCTGCCTACGTTCCGATTATTCTGACTCCGGTTTGAGATCTCTCTTCCCCTATTTTGTTCGGTTTCAACTCTTCTTCTCAATCTCTCTGTTGTGCTGATTTGATTGTTTCGGGTTGGAGAAATTGAAGAAGATGGAGGTTGGATTATTTGGGTTGAAATAGAAGAAGATTGGGGTTAAAGGTTAGTGATTATGGAGGTGAAGAGTTATGAAAACACTGCAGGTTTTTTTTTGTGTTGTTCGAGGTCGTGTTATGGTTGTTGTCGGTTTGTGGATGTAGCAGCTTGATGGAAGGAGAGTTCATGAGGTTACAAGTTCCTTCGGTTGTGGCAAAAAGTGACGGAAAAGTTATGGTTTTGTGGTATGGAAGGGATATGAAACAGGTTGCGAAATGAAATAGGCTCTCGCCCTCCGTCTCTTGCGAGGCTTTGAAGAGGTTTGGGTTGGATTGTGAAAGCTCTTCTTCGACTCTCTGTTCTTCCTTATTTCCTGGTTCAGTGTTTGTTGATGCTTTGATTTGTGGAAGAAGAAAAAGGTCGGATAGTTTGAGGGAGAGCGAGTAAGGTTCTGGTGTTTGTTTTGCAGAGAGAAAGAAAGAAGTTGTCGTTGTGGTTTAGGTTCACAGTGAAATTGACATAAAATTGGGAGAAGTGAGGTTGGGATTTGTAACGAAGATGGTTTCAGAACAAAGGGTGAGTATTAGGATGGTTTTTGTTAATGGTTGCAGTTGTGAAGTCATTTTAATGAAAGAAGTTTGAAGTGGGGGTTCTATATTTTGTTGTTCTGACTTTTTGAATTTTCTGATATGGGTGTTTTTGGAGAGTGGGATAACATGATATGAATTGGAGCTTTGCCTCGCAGAAAAAAAATTGGAGGCAGGTTTTCTTGGTGTGTTGTTGGAGTGTATAGGCGGTACGGATGTCACTGTTGCTTGTATAGGTTTTTAGAGTGTGTGGTAGCAGAGTCGTTGTTGCTTGGTTGTAAAGTACGGTTTGTAGGAGTTTGGGAGGATGGTGCGGAGTTTTGTTTCTTTTGCAGAAAAATGGGGAGTGTAGTGTGTAGGGATGGTCTTGGTTTGATGACAGAGAAAAAAAAAGGTGTTGGAACTGATGGGAAAGAAAAAGTCAGCGCAGTGTACTTGGCTTGGCTCAAGAATTAGTTAACTTGGTTTGTGTAACAAGAATACAAGTTAGGGACCTCTTTTTTGTAATTTCTATTTTATGGAACCAGAAAAATAATTGAATTAACTAATTTAAAAATCAAGATAAAAATAAAATTATGATTAGAATTAAAATTAACTGAGTTAATTAAAAATTAAACTAATTAAAATTAGACTAAAATTTAAAGTTAAAGTTAAAACTTAGAATTAAAGTGAAAATTACAATTAATAAACTTAAGCTAATTAATAAAATTTGACTAAAATTAAAAGTAAATTAAATGAAAATTAATCTAATTAGGACTAGACTAAAAATAAAAGCTAAGTTAAAGATAATCTAAATTAAACTAGACATAAAATAAAGGTTAAAATAGAATTAAAATTAAATTGACAAATATACTAAAACTTACAAATAAACTAAATTAAATTTGACTAAGGTAAAATAAACTATATCTAAAAGAAGTTAAATGGAAATGAACTAGTTTAAAAAATTGAAATTAAACTAAATTAAAATTAAATAATCTAAGACAAATTATTTGAATAACCCTAAAATAAAAAATAATAATAATAAGATGACATAGAATGATAAAAATTGGCTTAAAATACCAGATTAAAGATGTTTAACTAAAAATGCAAAAATGGCCGATTTAAAATGATGTGAAAATGATCAGAGGATCTGAGGGTAAAATTTGGGGTGCAACAGAATGGTATCCAACATTCAGAGAAAAACCTCATCAACTTTCGTAAACAATCAAAGTCTTCCAAGAATGAAGACAAAAAGAGTGGAAAAACTAAGGGTTCTTGCTATAACTGTGGGAAAGTCGGCCATTACAAGCCGGACTGTCCATTGTTGAAGAAGGACAAAGGTAAGGACAAAAGTGATAGTGAATCATCTAGTGCTGAAAGTTCTAGTGACGAAGGAGAATCCGTCAATCTTTGTCTTTCCGCTCACCAAAGGAAAAAGAACAAAAAGGTAAGACACTCTAAGTACGATAACTCTAATGCAATGTCTTATTCTGAACTACAACGGGCGTTTGATACTCTACACCATGAGGCCAAGGAAGCCTTTAAGCGGTTAGCTTCAAATAAACAAATATTTTCTCATTTGGAGCAAAAGATCTCCGATTCCGAAAAGGAATTGAAGGCTCTCAAAAAGTACATGATGGAAGTAACAAAGGTAGATGTTGTGGAAGACAAAAGCAATTGGTTAAATTTTGGTTGCGATACTTGTCACATTTGGCAAAAAGAGGTTAGAACTCTTAAGGCCAGGCTTGACAAGGATCTAGAACCAAAAATGACTTTTGTTATTGATAAATCACACTTTAATAAAAGCATGATTAATCCATATCAAAAATATACCTATGTGATTAGAAATCAACCTAGCAAAAGTGATTCTCATGTTAACTTCACTTGCTTATATTGTTGCAAAAGGGGTCATACCATTGCTAAGTGTCACTTTAGGAGGTTTTTGGTTCCTATAGGCGTTTATCAATGGTTGCCCAAATGCAATCCTGTTTTCACTCACAACCAAGGACCCAATAAGAATTGGGTACCTATTTCCCTTGATTGACTATGTAGGTACAACGTCTTGAGACCACAGAAAGAAAATGGATTCTGGATAGTGGCTGCTCAAGACATATGACATGAGACATATCTCTTTTCATCAACTTTGTGGCGAAGAAAAAGGGGTTTGTTACCTACGGAGACAACAACAAGGGACAAATACTTGGCAAAGGTAGTGTAGGTAACCCCTCATCTACTACTATCTCTGATGTACTTCTTGTTGAGGGCCTTAAACATAACCTTTTAAGCATTAGTCAATTATGTGACAAGGACTATAAAGTATCTTTTTCCAAGGATTGTTGCATAACTGAGAATAGTGATAAAAAGGATGTGTTTAAAGGCTTGAGGGTGAATAACATCTATATGCTAGACTTGAATGAGGTATCATTGAGTAGCGACAAATGTCTAGTCACCATTAGTGAAGACTCATGGTTATGGCATAGATGGTTGGCGCATATCAATTTTGATTTGCTTAATAAAATCGTCTCTAAAGACCTAGTGATCGGCTTGCCCAGAATCAAATTCACAAAGGATCACTTATGTGATGCGTGTCAAATGGGGAAGCAAACAAGGATCTCGTTTAAATCTAAAAACATTGTTTCAACTACGAGACCCCTTGAGCTCCTCCATATGGACCTCTTTGGACCATCTAGGATTAAAAGCCTAGGTGGTAACTATTATGGTTTTGTGATAGTCGATGACTTTTCTCGGTTTTGCTGGACTATTTTCTTAGCAAGCAAGAGCGATACTTTTTTGACCTTTGAAAGATTTGCCAAGTTATCCCAAAACAAATTAAACACAAACATTATATCAATTATAAGTGATCATGGGGGTGAGTTCGAAAATCATCTTTTTGAAGCATTTTGTGAAAGCCATGGGATTGATCATAATTTTTCCGCACCATGTACCCCTCAACAAAATGGGGTTGTGGAACGTAAAAAAAGAATTTTGGAAGAATTAGGAAAGACTATAATCAATGAGAGTGGACTTCCAAAATACTTTTGGGCCGACACCATAAGTACGGCTTGTTATGTTTTGAATAGGGTGCTCATCCGTCCTATTATAAACAAGACACCGTATCAGCTTTTAAAAGGGAGAAATCCCAATGTATCTCACCTTCACGTTTTTTGTTGTAAGTGTTTCGTGTTGAATAATGGTAAAGAGACACTTGGTAAATTTGATGCTAAGGCCGACGAGGGTATTTTTCTTGGATATTCTCAGTCTAGTAAGGCATATAGGGTTTACAATAAGAGGTTACTTACTGTTGAGGAGTCGATTCATGTTACTTTTGATGAGTCTTATCCAGAAAATGTCGGAAAAGGTAGTTCTTTTCATGGTACAGGAGTATCTTCTGAAGACACACTCAAGGACACTGATAAAGGGAATGATCAACCTGAAGCAGTGCATGTTGAGGAGGAAAAAGATCACCAACCAGTAAAGAGTGAGGAGGATCATCCGTCTAATAAAGATGACCTTCCTCCAGCTTGGAAGTCTTCCAAAGACCATCCCATCGACAACATTCTCGGTGACATCTCAAAGGGAGTAACAACTCATTCCAAGCTAAGTAACTTCTGTTATTACTCCGCTTTCGTTTCACAAGTTGAGCCTAAAAACTCAAAAGAGGTCTTACTCGATGAACATTGGCTTTTTTCAATGCAAGAGGAGTTGAATCAATTTGAAAGAAATGAGGTTTGAGACCTTGTCCTTCCTCCGTGAGGCCAATGAGTAATCGGTACCTGATGGGTGTTTAGGAACAAGCTCGGCGAAAATGGAGTTATAACTAGAAATAAAGCGCGCTTGGTTGCGCAAGTGTATAACTAAGAGGAAGGCATAGACTATGAGGAAACTTATGCGCCTGTTGCCCGACTCAAGGCTATACGCCTATTGCTTGCCTATGCATGTGCTAAAAACTTCAAATTATTTCAAATGGATGTTAAAAGTGCATTCCTTAAGGGTTATATTAATGAAGAGGTTTATGTTGCCCAACCTCCTGGATTTGAGTCCCATGAGTATCCCGATCACGTTTACAAATTAAAACGTGCTTTGTACGGTCTCAAGCAAGCCCCTAGGGCTTGGTACGAGCGTCTTAGCAAATTTCTACTTGATCAAGGGTACTCTAGAGGAAAGGTTGACACAACTCTTTTCATTAAACGTCAAGGGAAACACCAAATTTTGGTGCAAGTATATGTAGACGATATTATATTTGGTTTTACTAACACAAATATGGTCAAGGAGTTTTCTAAGTTAATGCAGGGAGAGTTCGAGATGAGCGTGATGGGGGAGCTTAACTATTTCCTCGGATTGCAAATCAAGCAACTTTATGAAGGGACGTTCGTGAGCCAGATGAAGTATTGTCTTGAGTTACTCAAGCGCTGCGACATGGCTAGATCAAAGGCGATTGACACTCCGATGCCTACGTGTGTCAACTTGAGTCGAGATGAAACAGGTAAGGATGTAGATGTCAATAGATATAGAGGTATGATTGGCTCTCTACTTTACCTTATCGCATCACGACCAGATATCATGTTTAGTGTCTGCATGTGTGCTAGGTACCAATCGTGTCCTAAGGAGTCTCATTTAAAAGCTGTAAAGCGCATACTTAGGTATCTATGTGGTACTCCAAAGTATGGGCTTTGGTACTCCAAAGGAATGAATTGCTCTTTAGTTGGCTATTCTGATTCTGACTTTGCCGGTTGCAAATTGGATAGTAAAAGTACTTGTGGTACTTGTCACTTTTTCTCGAATTCCTTAGTGAGTTGGCATAGCAAAAAACAAGTTTTCGTTGCTTTGTCAACAGCCGAGGCAGAATACGTTGCGGTCGATAGTTGTTGCGCTCAAGTCTTATGGCTTAAGCAACAATTACTCGACTACAATGTTCAACTTGAACGTATTCCTATTTTGTGTTATAATACAAGTGCCATTAACCTAACCAAAAACCCGGTATTACATTCTCGCATAAAACATATAGAAGTAAGGCATCAATTTTCTTAGGGATCATGTAGAGAAAGGTGATGTGGTATTTGAGCATGTTGACTCTAAGAATCAACTTGCGGACATTTTCACTAAACCTCTTGCGACGGAGCCTTTCTTTAATATTCGTAGGGAACTTGGTGTTCTCGATATCTCAGATCAAGTTTAATTATATGATTGCATGCTCTATTCATTTGCTTGTCTTTATTTTTTTAAACTAACAATAAGTGATAAGATTAAGCTATATGTGAGGGCATCCATCATCAATCGTCGGAGGTAATATCGTTCCCTTTTAGAAATTCTATTCTTGATCAATTATGTGTGTGAATTATTATGGCCAAAATGTGGTTGAAATTGATGTTTTATTCATGCTTAAATGTATTTTTGATCCATTTTTGAGTATTGGCATGTGTATGGTGTGTTATTTATCATTACTTGTTGCTTAAGTAGATCAAAATATGCATTTTTCCATGTTATGCTGGTTTGAGTCGACCAAAACATGGCATGGGTCGACTCAAGAAATGTCATTTTTTTCTCAAATGTGGGCGCGGGTCAGCGCACGCCGACCTATGGTCGACGCATCCCATTAAAATTTTGAAATTTTCAAAATTCGCTCAGCATGCGCCGACACAAGACCTGTTACGGTCGACGCATCGCTGACGAATTCTGATTCTCCTTTTCTCGGGAAGACGCACGCCGTTTCACGTTGAGCAAATTGACTACATTAATATCTTTTTGTTTCATTTTCCAAGTGCATGTCATAACATTGTGATTCTATTGTCTCCTCATCTCTCTCTTCTCCTCTCCTTAAACTCTCCAACCCTAAAAACCCATTGCCACAATTATCTTCAAATCCAACAAATCTTACAATCTAGGAGGTGTTCAAAGGTTTTATCTACATAAGAACCAAGGTTTTTCAGTCTAGTCATCTTGATCATCAAGGTTTCGTATTGTTCATCTTCCTCTACAAAGTAATCATTGTTCATCCGAGTTCACAGATTGCTTATCAATGGCTTCACAAAGAGTTACAGGAAAGAGGACCTCCAGAGCTTCAACATCAAGGGCTAGTTCATCGACAACACCGGTAAACTCTCTTTCATTACTGTCTGGTGATTTATCTGAGACATTCAACAAATATTTTCAAAACCGCTCTGTGATTAAGCAGTTTGTGTACTACCTATTGAGGGCTGAAGATTATCACCTATCTGAAATCATTGAAATCCTAAATGTTCAAAAGTTTGACGAATTTCTAGAATGTGAAACCAAGTATGATGAATACTTGGTGAAGCTGTTTTATACTGGGATTTTGGGCAAATTTAAAGGTACGGACTTTCAATATACGATTGGTGGTAAGAACTACTCGGTGAATGCTTCTGTTTGGAACAGTCTGGTTAAACTAGAAACTGCAGGTTTTCCTAAGGTAACAGGCACTGTATTTGTTGACGACTATGAGTTTAAGCTTGCTTTGAACTTAATGCTACGCGACCCTTTCTCAAAGACTATTGCGAACAACAACCCGTTTCCTAAAATGGTCACAACGGGAATGTTGAAACTAGTTGATCGTATTCTTCAATGGATTGTCGCTCACATCTTACAGCCTAAGAAAGGAGGGTACTCTCGGGTCGATCAAGCAGAAGTCCATTTGATTTATTTGCTAAAAAACAAAAAGCAGATTAACTGGTCGCATTACTTTACATATCGGATATTTGCACTTCGCGATTCTACTAGAGGTACGACTTTGTGTTATGCCTCCTTTATTCAGTGTCTCTTGAAAAAGGCTGAAGTAACGGTCTCGGGTATTCCTTACGTGACCTTTACCATTGATCAAGAGTTTACACAGAAGACTCTGACTATGATGGGTTACTTTTAGGACTTTGAAGACGAGGAATTCAAATTCAAGCACCGAGCAACATACCAAGATCTTCAGTATGATGTTCCAAATGAACAAGAGGATGTAGAAGAGAATGTACAAGAAGGACAAACCGGTAACAACATACAAACTGAGGTAAATACGGTGGAAGATGACAATGTTGAATGGATGGGATACTCTCCACATCAAGATCCATATGAAAATCAGGGTTGGGGTGAATGGCAACACACGGGATGGACCTCACTTGGTTCATCCTATGTTGCTCCAAATCATGGCTGGCAATAACATGAAGAATATGAATGGCACCAGCCCGAATATTCGATTCCTACACCTACACAGCCACCGCAGTAGAGCAACTAGGAAATCCTCGACATGTTAAGATCAATGCAGCTGCAGCAAGAAATGTTCATGACCATGCAAGAAGAGAGGTATACATCTCTCTCACACTAACTGGAGGCAAAAAATCAAACCTTCAATAGATTTGCTACTGCTGTCATGACTCATTTTGACAAGTTGGATACTGCTGCCGAAGGTCAGACACGCTGTGTAACGAATGGTATCAACACACTCAACAGGGTTGTATTGGAACTGAATGAGCGGTTGGAAGAACAACCTCTTCCTCCACCTCAAGACCCTTATTTTAGAGGACTAGGTCACCAGTTTAGGGGGAGGAGACCCAGAGAGATATGATCATAGTTTGATGCATGTTATATCTAGTTTTTGGCTTGTATGACTTGTTATTTGCTTGCATTTTGATTATGTAATTGGTTTGCTTTTGGATTATGTTGACTTTTGAACTATTATGGAATGTATGTTGAATCTATATGTATGCATCTCTTGTGTCCTATTTATCCATCTAATTGTTCGCATTATCATCATTCTATGTGAATGTTTGTTAATGTATCTTGTTTGCAAGATGTTGAGTGTATCCATAAGTATAGGATATGTTTCTTTGACCATCGTCTTTTTCTCTTTTTGATGTTGTCAAAGGGGGAGAAGGACATCTACAAGCAGCAAAGATTGAATCTAAGAGGAATTCACACAATTAGGGGGAGGATGAGATTCAAATTACAAAACAACCTGAAGATTTTGCCATCATCAAAAAGGGGGAGTATGTGAGGGCAAGGTGCCTCTCATTTGAGCTTTATTTTAATGATGTCAAAATGTATGTGAGGGCTAGTAGTTTGTAATTTGGACGGTGTCATCTCATTGGTGTCAGCATTCCAATTTTGCATTGCATAATTGTGAATCTAAATACATGGCGGAGTCTTGCATATCCATTAAATATGGGTAATCATGATATTAGTATTAGGAATGCATAAACTGTCCCTACATAGATAAAACTGTGTCGAAAAATCAATTTTTGAGTATTTTTGAAGCTTGAGTGGACCTAAGATGAGGTCCGGTTGACTCACTGTGTTTTCGCAATGTGTGTGTCTCGCTCGAGTAAGCGCACGCCTACCCTGCGTTCGACGCACACTTCTGGATTTCTGATTGTGCATTTTTTGCTGCCATGCATCGACGCATGGTCCCTGTAGCGGTCGACGCATGGTCTCCCAACATGCGTAGATTCCTCCACGGGTCAGCGCAGGCTGACCCTCTTCAAGGAGCGATCGACCGCTCGCTGTAAGTAGTCAATTTTTCTGTTTTTGCTCTTTGTTCAAAATGCTGTTATTATTTTCTATTGGTCCTTGCATCATATATATAGATGGTTCCTCATTTTTTACAAGAACAAGAACAAGTGAAAGAAATACATTGAAACTTTTTCTCTCATCACTTTCATCTTCATCTTGCACCTTTTTCAACAAATACACATAATCATTATTGTTGATTTTCTACATCATGAAGTGATAACGTCCAAAGCATAGAGTTGTATCTTGGTTTGGGGTGAGTGTTTCAGTGGGTTTGTTCTTGAATAAAACCTCTAAGGTTTTGTCCTCCAAGATCAATTGGATTTGGGGGTTTTTGGATCAGATCTTGTGTGCATTGAATTCAGCCGAGCCAAGGTGATCGAAGAACGGAGGGTTTTGTCGATCTAGTAGCGTTAACCGGAGGATTGTACAACAAGTTTTGAGGATCGAACTGTGTATGGATCAGAATCAGCCGAGTGAAGGTGATTGAAGACCTGTGTGTTCTTGTAATCTAGTAACGGTAAACAGAGGTTCTTCCAACAAGTTCAAGGCACTTGATTTGACTCGAATCAAGGGAAGAAAAGACAAAGTATCTGCATCGACGAAGTTTTCTTGAGTGTGGGATAACTAAGTTTTCTCTTATAAAAACATTTGCAAACAAGTTATAGATATCTCAATTCCAGTTTTTAGAATTGGGGGCAGACGTACCCGAAGCGAGGACGAAAGGGGAACTGCCTAAACAAACTTGGTGTCATTTCCTTTTCTTTATTTCATTTATATTTCGAACTGTTTACGCTTGTAATCGTTCAATTAATCGATAAAAATTCTGGTATAGTTTTGTGCAGAAAATTAATTTGAAAACCATTGCACAATCAGTTTTGGATTGTGCTTAGTGAAAATTCTGCATCAACTATCATAGAAGGTTTAGCTTGGAGTTTTATGCACTCTAAGTGCTCGATACATTGAATGCATACAAGGTGTTTGATATATTGTCAAGTTTGGTTTAATTTTTGACTGCTCATTGGAGATTGCACCTTATTAAGTGCTTTTGGAAAATTGATTAATTGTTAAGTTGTGATTCAAATTTTTCTCTTCGAGCCTTTCGTTCCATTTGGTTTACGTATATCCGATCCTCTCAGTAACTCGATTCGTGTAGACGAATTATCCTCGGCCGCTTCTGCAAAATATTTTAAAAACAAATTTTTAGCGCCGACTCGCATTTAAAAATAAGTGATCTATTCAACCCCCCTTCTAGATCAATTGCCGTTGCTTAACAACTTTAGCCAAAATCCCAAAGTTCTTGTCGACACAAAAGTTCTGAAAATAGTACTACACTACACTCCAAAAACCAGCCTGTTAACATACACACTAAACCTGCGCAAACGGTACTGCTGCAAGACTCAAGCCAAATTTCCTGCAGCTTTCTGTACGACATCAACATCAACATCACACTACACAAGACTTGCAGAATCAAAACCTACATCACTGCTATCTGCATCATGACATCACCATGGTACATCCTTTGACCATCTCCCCAAACTCCACAACATGTCAAAACCTCACTCTGCCCCAATGTAAACCTTCTGGCGTCAAAATTTCTGCTATCACTTGAAAGCAACTTCACCCTGTAAAACCTCAGCAAACACAAAAGCCAAAGACCTATCATGAAAACAACAAATGCTTAATCTCAGACAGTTTTTTTAAAGGAGGAAAAGGAGAAGGAATTTTAATGATAAAAGGAAGGAAGGGATCGATTTTGAGCAGGAGGAGAGGGAGACAATTAAAAACTAAAAACATCATTCTAACACAGAAAATCAGAGAGATAAATGATCCTCACCATTTTGTTCAGAACAAGACTCAGCGAAAAAAACACAAGAAGAATATACAGAAATAACACAAACCTTTGTCTCATCTTCCTCACCCTCATGTTCTTTCAAACTTCACTACATCCTCACCTGTATCCTTCGATCCACTTCAAATCATGAAATCCAAACCTCAGAACACCATCGTGAATCAACAAATCACCTTGTAACGGCTTTCACGAGTTTCTGCGAGTTTGACGAGTGTGTCATCCAACATAGCAGCAACATCAGCTCTTTGCAAGGTTAGCAAAATCGACGAGCCTACTATCCGCCGTGGGACTTCTCACCTCCGTTACAAAACATTGTGAAACCATCCATTCTGGTTGCTGCATCAGCCGTCGATTGTAAGTTCTCTTCCCTGTGCTGGTTTCCATGGCTTCTGGTTATTGATCTGATACGCAATATGGAAACCGATACGCAAAGTTGAATCTATTTATTGCTGACTTTTGTTTTTTCTAAAAATAAGTTTCTGAGAAAGGAAAAATCGCGAAACGATTAAAGAGAGGGAGGAGTTGACTGTGGAATCCAATTTCATGAACAAAGAGGAGAGTTCGTGAATGATTTTGGAATGTATTCTAAAAGTGGGGCGGCCGTTTTTCTTTAATTAGGGTTTCTTTTGTTTTTTTATTTTTTATTAGTAGTAAACCAAACTGGGTCAAAAGACCCACTCCGTTTTTATTCGGGGTTCTTCCCCTTTGGACATCAACCCACGGCCCATTTATGCTGTTTTTTTACTTGTTTTATTTTTGGAAGCTGACTTCATTTTTTTACAGCAAATAAAGTAGTATTTCAAAATTTTCAAAATACAATATAAATAAAAATCAAATTTCTTTTTATCAACGGGATTAAATTTTTCCTTTCAATAATAATAATTTAATTTATTCAAACTTATTTTCTATTTAATAATAATAATAATAAAGTATAAAGATTATTTATCTTCTCAACATAATTTTGATTTATTTCTTTCTTTGTAAATTTATTTATCTATTTATATATTTTTATATTATTAAAATTTTTAACTAGTTAGTTATTAATGTTGATTAACTCACTATACTATGAACTTGTTTGATCCACTATCAAATAAACTGATTAAATTACTCAATTGAATGTAAAACTTTTTCTTAATCAAGCACGTTATCAAAATATCTTTTTAAGTCAACTCAAAAGGATATGACTGTTGGAATCTAGCATTCTAGCAGAAACCTCGAATGACTGGCCTCAAGTCTCGCACTTTGGGGTAGCCATTCATTCTTTCTTTCGCCCCCAACTTTCAGTATCGATTTGGATGAATAAGAGCCGTTAGGATCTAGCATCTTGGCACAACTCTTTGAGCAATTGATTATCATCAAATGTTCGTTGTCCATTAAACAACTTTCATATCAACTTGGACAAATAAGGTCCGTTGATATCTAGCATCTTGACATAACCCTTTTGAGCAATTGATTATCATCAAAAGCTCGTTGTCCTCAAAACAATCTTAATATTAACTTGGACGAATAAGAGGCGTCAAGATCTAGCATCTTGGCACAACTCTTCGAACAATTGATTTTCATCAAGTGTTCATTGTCCATTAAATAATTTTCATAATAACTTGAACAAATAAGAGCCGTCGAGATCTAGCAACTTGGCACAACTCTTCGAACAATTGATTTTCATCAAGCGTTCATTGTCCATCAAACAACTTTCATTATCAACTTAAATGAATAAGAGTCGTTAGAGTCTAGCACTCTGGCATAACTCTTTGAACATTTGATCAAGTGTTCGTCATTCACTTAATATACTTCAACCATCAAACTCTATTTCCCTCACCGTCGTGCGATTAAAACTTTTTCTTAAAAGAACAATGTTTGGTTCCTTCTAATGCGCCTATAAACTAAATGCTTAAACCTCCGTCGATAGTAGAAAAGCTAACGTTTCGCCCTTAGATTGTGACCTAAACATTTGTTTGATATAACTAACAAACTTTGTAGCCAGAACTATGGACGCTCTGATTTCTCATTTATCAATGAGAATACGTAGGCACAAGGATCATAATCCTTGGCGAGCCACCTCTTACCTTTTTCTTTTCAACCCTTTTCTTTTTCACCATAGTGCCCTCTCAAAATTTTTCTTTTCGTCAAGTTCCATCTCAAGACTCCTTCCTTCTTTAAGGATAGCTAAATACTTCAAAATACATCAATTTTCCTATGAAATAAACTTGAAAGAAAAGGATCGCTGGAATCCAACATTCTAGCAAAACCCTCGAATGATTGGTCTCAAGTCTTGCACATTGAGGTAGCCAATTATTTATTTCTTTCATCCTTAAAACACTTAATAATTAACTTGGATCAAGAGACGTTGGAATCTAGCATTCTAGCACAACTCTTGGAACCATTGATCATTATCGATGTTCGTTGTCCAACAAACAATTTTCTCAAACCAATCTTGAATGATAGAGAGTGTTAGAGTTTAACACTTTAGCATAAACTCTTTGAGCATTTGATCATTATCAAATATCCATCATTCTTAAAATATATCCAAGTAACACCTAATATCTCCATTTTCATTAATGAACCTTGATTATCATCAAGAGATCAAAATACTTTCATAGTTATGAACAAACCTTCATTATCATCAAGTGAATATTCTTAAATAAACTCCAAGATATCTAATAAGATCAAAGACTTCTTTTTCAAAATGAAAGATAGGTTGTCTTAATAAACACTAGGACAATGTTTTGCCTTCAACCATTGAGTTTAGATAAGTGGCGTGAACGAGATTTATAAATCCGTTCAAGGTGGTGAAAACGTCCGCTCCTCATTTGTTTTGGGTAAAATAAAGTTCTTATGTTGATTAATTCAATTTAGCTTTTGCTAAAATTAACCAACAAACTTTTACCCGAACTACGATTGCTCTGATTCCATCCCTGTAAGGATACGTAGGCACGAGACTGCGAAGTCTTGGCGAGCACCCTAATAATAAAAACCTTAGGTATCTCTTTAATATAAAAATCTAAAAACATTTTATCCTCTATCTTTTCCCATTCCATAAATAGAAGATTAGAAACAAACCTTAAGCTAACATTAATTTAATCCTAACTAAATTGTTCCCGTTGAGTACAACGGACGTGATGGGGTGCTAATACTTTCCCCCTGTGTAACCGACTCCTGAACTCAAACATTGGTTGCGATGACCATATCTTATCCTTTCGTTTAGGGGTTTTATTCGATATTTTCCCTTTCCCTCTATGGGAATAAATAAAGATCGATGACGACTCTGTTAAGTCCATCCCGCGAGCGTGCGATTGCGCTTCACGAGGTTGTTCTCATTTTTTCGAGGTACGACAGATGGCGACTCTGCTGGGACATTTCCATCCCTAAGTGAGTCAATCCTAGTTTAGTTAGGTGTTATGTGTGTTAGCTTTGTTTGTTTCTTGTTCTTATTTGTTTTTATGTTTATCTTTGTTGTGTGGCATTTATATATTCCTATATACATCATGTGTGGGCTTTGTGGATCTGATATCTTGAATAAATATTTACACCCGAGTTTTGGAAAACGCAGAGAGAAAACATAGGGTTAGATTTGGTAGTTAGTAGTGTTAGACTACAAGGGCAAGCTCCTTGTAATAACTAACATGAAAGCTCCTCTAGAGTAGACATGTTTGTAGATCTCGTTGTAAAATAGCTAGCCTGTTGCATAACGTTGATTCATGAAGGGTCCATGACGCTAGGTCCCCCATTTAGAACCAGTTCTTTTTTGTGGTTGCGTAATATTGGACTTCAAGGACATCTCCTTGCTCCAACCAATATGAAAACCCTAATCAGAAGAGACCTTTTCGTCACTCTCGTTGTAAAATGGCTAGCCCATTGCATAACGTTGATACGACTAAGGTCTATGACTCTGAAACCTTTATCAAAAACCTAGAAACTATCATGTGAGTGGGTTTAAGGGTAATTGCCTTAGAACCATCTTTTAAGAGGCCTACCAATTAGGGAGTTAAGAGTCGTTTACCTTATCCCAAACCTTTACCATGCATTCATGAGCATTTGCATAACATCATAACACTCATAAATTTTATTTTCAGGGAATCCTAATAACAAGCAGTTGTTTAGCACAAAAATTTCGTAATGAGTTCAGACAAGAGAAAACCATTGCCACTCAAGGCAAAGATGCAAGATGTTACCAACATACTAAGACTCTTGGAAAAGATTCCTTCTTGCTTCAAAACTACAATGCAAGGAAGGTTTGGTCATGTTTTGGATCTTCTCACAGTGGATGTCCAGATCCCAGCTATCACGGCCTTAGCTCAGTTTTACGACCCTCCACTTTGAAGCCTCCTTTTCCAAGACTTTCAGCAGACCCCCACCTTGGAAGAATATGACAGACTTTTGGGTTTCACAATGAAAGGAAGGATGGCATACAACCGAATTGGTTAAAAACCTAATGTGAAAGAGTTGGCTCTTGCACTACACATTCCCATATCTGATACTGTAGGGAATTGGAAGAAGAAGGAGAATTTCCATGGGTTTTGGAGAACTTTCTTAGAAAATGAAGCAGAGAAATGGTTGATTGCACGTCATTGGGATGCATTGACAAACATATTAGCCCTCCTCATTTATGGGTTGGTATTGTTCCCTAATCATGAAGGCTTCATTGACTCATCAGCTATCAGTGTCTTTTAGACGGTCTGGAAAGAGAAACAAAATCTCGTTCATCCTCTCCTAGCAGATACTTTCCACACCTTGCACACTCTCCATGAAAAGAAGAATGGAAATTTAACTTATTGTATTCCCTTACCTTACAATTGGCTCATTGCATGTGTGTTCAAATCCAATGATCAGATAAGTAAGATGTCCAATGAAGGATGTGCTAGGTTCTTGGTGTCTCTAATATGCAACGATATTCCTTGGTATCGTTACAAGCTCAATGTCCATGAGATTGTTATCAACTGTGGGAGTTTCTAAAATGTGCCATTAATAGGTTCTAAGGGTTGCATTAATTACAATCTTATGTTAGCCTTGCGACAACTTGGACACCCGACGCATGGAAAGCCTAATGATGGAGAATTGGAAGAAATGGTTTTGAGTGATATGGGAGCCAATGATCCATCTCTACTCCATAGGATTATCAAATCTTGGGAGAAGGTGCATACTAAAGGGTCAAGGATATCAAAGGCAAGTGATGATCCATCTATACTCTATTCCTACTTTATTTATGGTTTGTGAGCTTTTACTACCTCTTATTTGTTTATTTATTTTCCTCTTTTCAAATGCACTCAAAAGGACGGACGCTTAACTCGCTTGTGTCATGCCTGCACAGGATGTCGAAGCTCCCTGATTGTGAAGACACCCTTAAAGGGTTGAAGCAAGAAAAACCATGACAGAGCTACCTTGGATGAGGCTAAAAAGGACCAGAGCAAGACGATCATTCAGGGGAGTCCTACTAAAATGATTAAGTAGTAGGGGTATGTTCCTGTTATCCAATTGCTAGAAAATGCAGTGAAGACTCCTCTCCCATTGCCCTACTGATGGCTAGTCGATTTCCTCAGACTGTAGTAGAGATAAAGGATTATGTATCTACTAAGGACTATGCTCACATCCGTAAGCTCTCCAAAATAGGTAAGTCTAGCTTGTTGGCTAAGTTTCCCTTCTCGTTGTTGCGGGCGAATTTACTTATGATCTAGTTTGTGGCTAGTCATGAAGAACTTCTAGTACTCGATACTTATCCTCAAGAAATTGAGCCTTCGAAGGCTCATTATACTCTTATCGAGGCGAAAGTTTCCAACTCTAAAAGGGATTGTTCTAGGATGCGCATCTGTGTGGACCTAGTTTTTCCTTTCCTGGAAGAAGGGAACCTACATGAATCTCCTACGACTTTGGTTGGCCATATAAAGGAACTTGGAGACCTGCTCGAAGAGGAGAATAAGGTTCTCGTCTGGGAGAACTCATGTTGGAGGCTTCATCGAGGAAATCATTATCGTGGTGGAAAAAATCATTGAGATTAAGCTATTGATTAACTTAACTAAAAAAATCAAGAGTCGTCACCGAACTTTATTATTTCTAAAGGAAAGAGGGAAAAGGTCGAACAAAACCCACAAAAAGTAAAAAGCTAAAAAAGAGAGATCTGGATACGGAGGTTAGTAATGCAAGGGGAAGGTATTAGCACCCCTCACATCTGTTGTACTCAATGGGAACCACTTGCAAATATGTGTTTATATAAAGCTAGGTTATTTGTTGACTGATTTTAATTGAAAAGATATTTTGTCGTATTCGAGTGGAAAACTCAACTTACTAACCACAAGTATGAGGTTATGAGCATTTGCATCATCTTGATATGGAGAATTCTTACTTGGACTTTCTCACAAGCGCATCTCAACATTCAAGTGGAAAATGTCAGTCATTTCTCAGCATCTTGTTGAAGTATAGTGGTTTTCATCACTACAAGAATAGACTAATATCTAATCTTTTGAAAAAAAAAAGGTCTTAAAAAAAGGTGCACAAAGGCGCAAAAATGTGTTTGATGAGGTTTATCTTTTTTAGAAGTTTTGAAAAGAGTTTTAATATGCTTAAGCGTTTTAGCATTTATTAAGAAAAGATTTTCTGGATCACTTGACAACATCAAGGTTTATTAAGAAAAATGTGTGAAGTTTGAAAACAAGAAACTTTTGAAATAGGGAGAAGTTTTGAAAATTTAAGAAGTGGGAAGGAGATGAAGAGACTATCCTAAAGCATAAAGTAAATGGTCTCATTTTTAGGTAGCCCAAGAGAAAGCCTTTGTGTGTACAAGTGTACTAACCAACAAAAGAGAAAGCATTTGACGTTGGTCAAAACAAGCATTCCTTTCCCTTTGGATTGAGCCACAAGATAACAAGCACATGAGCAGATGAAGATCAAAAGATCCAGATAAACATAAAGAAATATCCAAGACTTGAATTGAAGATCAGAGGGTTTAGAGGAATTACAAGGTCTCATATGAATCATAAAGCCTCAGATGAATCTCAAAGTCTCAGATACCACTCCAAGCAAAGGGAAAACACTAAGCCCTAAGGTCCAAAGTCCAACATACTCCTCAAGCAAGGGATAGTAACACAATGTCCAAAGCATCAGATCAATTTTTTTTAAGGTCTTACCCATTTTATCATGTTTTTTGTTCTTTTTGAAATAAGAAAGCAAAAGAATGCATAAAGATAAAAAGCATAAAGAGAAAAGGCAAGAATGTAAGTGCCATGAATGTAAATGACATAAAAGTAAATGACATAAATGTAAATACATAAAGGAAAAGACATAAATGTAAAAACATAAGTGTTAGCATAATTAATATGTCAATGTTAGTGTTAATGAGAATTTAATTGAGTCAGACAATTTAGTGCTATATTAAGCAATTGTAAGTGAACTTATATAGAAGTCACACCTATCTGAGGCCGGCCAATAACAATTTATGTGTTCACACATGTTAGAAAAATAACACAAAGTTATTCTCCTAAACATGTAACACAATGAGAAAAATAAAAGAAGAAGATAGATCGAGAAAGAGAGAAAAATCTAAGGTAAACATGTTGGGATCATCTATCAACAAGCCAAAGAATCAAAACATGGTCTAAACAACGAATGACATATCTCTGATGCAAAGTGTAAAAAATGATCAGATGATCATTTATCAATAAGTTTGAACCCGAGAAGATTGAATCAACCAGATGACCAATCGATCAAGGACTTGAAATGTTGAAAATATGTTCAACCAAGCAATCAACAAGAGCCAAGATCATGGCTAGCAAAATATTGAATAAAAAATAATAAAAATGATTTAAAATGGAAATTAAATGGAAAATACCAAATAGGTATCAAAACATCAAATAAATGGCCAAAATATGAGAAAAGTCAAGAATATTACAAGTAATGAGATCTCAAAAGTTTGAATCCAAAAGGTTTGAAAATGGTAGAAAATTAAATGCAAAAAGAAATTTTAAAAAGAAAATAAGAGAAAAAACAAATAAGTTCTAAAAATGATTTTAAAAATGTTTAAAAAATAAAATCAGATAGAAATATTTTTTAGGATTTATGAAAAAAATTGGAGTAAAAAAGGAGTTAGGAGCTATTTTTAATGATTTTTGAAAGAAAAAGGAATTTAAAAACTAATTAAAACAAAATTAAAATAAGGGAAAAAGCCTGAGCCACCATATCTGATTACTAAAGTCCAAGTCATCAGATCACATGGTCAGGACTTAAAGTCAAAGCGCGCTCACCATATGATCATTGCATCAGATTGCAAAGGTCAAAGGAATTAAAAAAATGTGTGTCAGGCCATGATTGGTTGGATTCAAATATTTTGGTGTGAAAAACACAAGAACACGAGGGAAGCGTTTTCGTCTTCAACCTCAAGGTCATCCATGGCAAATCAAGAACTTGTGTTTTTTGGATAGAAACAAGATCGTTTCATGCCCCTAACACATCATCGTCCCTCACTCCATGCTTCAGAGCCATTGATTGGCTCTGAGCATGAAGGATTTGCTCAATCAATAGATGAACCCTAAATCTTAAAATAAAATTTAAATGCTGAAAGTAAAAGATAAATGTGCAAGGATAGAGGGCTTTTGATCAGTGAAGTAAGACGAATCCAATAGTAACTCGTTTGTGCAGTAACTTTACTCAAACCACCTTGTCCAAATCGAAGCTCAAGGTTGAAGATGGTGAAAATGGTTAGAGTAATTCACTTCATCTCAAGGTTTGGTTCCAGTTGGAGAAGATTCAGAGGATGCCAGTGAAACTTTTTAGGCAAAGAAATGAGATCAACACAAGCTTGGTATAGTGCAAAAGGTTATCTGGTTTTGGAGTGAAGTTACAGAGAAAATGGAAGGGTTTTTGTGGCTTTATAATTAAGAATCAAGATTCTCAAATGTGTTTTGAAGAAGACAACAACATTGTAAAGGCCATTGAAGTTCAAAAAGGAATGATTCAAGTCAAGTATCAAGTTCCAAGTATCAGTTATATCAAAAAGTCTTGAAGTTGTTTAAACAATTGATCATAATCTAAAAGGTATATGAACTCAACTTATCCTTGAATATACAAGTGTTCATATCATCAATCATATTTGGCATGAATCATCAAAATATTTATTTATGAAAACCATTCCTTTTCATACCTTTTGTTAAAGTATTTTTCAACTTTTAACACTGGTTAATCGATTAACATTTGGTAGTTCATTTCTGTTAATCAATTAACCTTAAGAAATTTTGAATTTTTTGCTCGTTACAAGGTGTTAATCGATTAACACATTACTAGTGCAATAGTGTTAATCGATTAACACTGAACCAGTATGTGAAAATATTTTATTTTTCAGCCATATGAGTTTTTGAAAATGGTTTTTGATGTATGGCAACCTTTGGACATTTAAACCCTTTTGAAAAGGTGTTTAGTGGCTTATATAAACTCATAATTTCAGATTTTGAATTTACCTTCTTGCAAACAATTTTCAAACATTTTCATTATCATAAAACTTTCAATTTCTCAAGTGTGAAAAATCAGAATTTTCTAAGAGTGAAACTTTAGCATTAAACTTTAATCTCAACCATTTTAGTTTCATTCTTTCATCATAAAACACTTTTATATTTTGTATAAGGATTATTTGTTCAAGAAGAAGATCAATCTTGTGATTGATATATTCAAGAATCAAGTTTCAAACACTTCTACAAAAATTCAGATTTATTGTAAAAATCATAAGTTCCAAGGATTGTTTGGATTTAGGTGTTGACTATAAGGAGAAGGATTGTTTCTCTTATAGGGTTTGATATATTCCTTGTTGTACAGGTTTGTTGGAAACGAGAGGTTGATCTTGAGAGGATTGTTCTCATTTCAACTAAGTTGTAAAATCCAAGAGGATTGTTCTTGGTGTGCTTGTTAGAGTCTGTATAGAAAGGCTAGGATAGTCTTGTCTTAAGATCTAACATTATTAAAAATCTCTTACTGTGTAAGGGGACTGCAGTACTCTCGGACTGTGAGGGGAACCAGGATACATCGCCGTGTCATTTAATTTCTGCACTTTACCACATTTCATCACTTAGTAACTTTAGGAAAGTAAAAATCAATTCCGTCGAAAAACCGAGAAAATATTCTAAGGAATCTAATTCACCCCCCTCGTAGCTGTATTCCTACTAACATATAAGCTTGAGAAATGAGGGAGAATGCTCCTCTATTTATAGGGAAGAATGAATGTAGCTTGTATGTGTGAATTGAGCAAGATTCATGTGGGTTTGGATATGAAATCGTGAATTGCAAGCTTGATCCAAGTGAGATGTGAGATGCGTGAAACAGTGAGGTGGCATAGTCGTTTTACATGCGTTTTGCTTCGTTTTACATCACTGAATCAAATGCACATGTGTTTGGTGGTCCTATGTGAAGTTGGCATGAATTTTGTGACCTAAAACTTGCGCAATAAACAGAGCTAATGAAGTCATGTTTGAAGCCAGGCCAAATGGAATTGGCTCGTGCATTTTGGATATTTGTTTGTACCAAATGTTCCTTGCTTTGCAAAGAGTTCAATGCAAAAAGAAACACATCAAAAGTATTCTTGGATTGCAAATGGCATGACCTCAAAGTTGGGGTCACGGCCTGAAATTCTAGGCCAGACATTAGGTTGACTAGGTCTTGGGCCTACTTTTGTGCACACATGGGCAGCTGAGCAAATCTCAAAATTGATGGACTTAGAGGTTAAATTGATGTTTGAACCTTGAAAAAAAGTTGTAGAGGAGTTAAAATGTGACATTTGGATCAAAGAATATTCCAAAAATGTTGAAAAATGAGAAAGTTATGGTGTTTGGACCAAGTGACATGCCATACTTGATTTTAGGCTAACCAAACATGTGCCAACATATGATTTACTTATATTTCCTTGCATCCAAAGGCCCAATGATGAAAAATTGAACACCAAATGAAGGAAGATTGATTGTCCCTTGAATAATATTTGATGATTGATTGAAAACTGGATGAAGATGGCATGGAAATAAACACATGAACCATACTTGAGTCATCCTTGAAATCAAGCACCAACTTGAACTTCTCTTGATTAAATGATGTTAAATGAAGCATGACATGAATGTGACCTAAGATTATAGGTCATTTCTTGAAGTGAAAGCTCTTGTGAATCATCTGTTGACCAAATTTTGACTTTGAGAATCCAAACCCTAATTTAGAAACCAAGGTTGATCATTTGATTACAAGCCCCTACCTTGTACAATAAGAAAAGGAAACAACACATATTTTTTTGTATTTTGAATAACGTTAGAAATATTAGAATGTAAGCAAGTAACAGGGTAACAAGAGAAAACAAAGGGTGCTTGGTGATCTCCCACAAAGACAAACCCAAAGAGATAAGGGTTAGGAGGATACCATGTTTGTGATTTTGATTGAAATGGAAATGATATGATGGGTGGAACCTTAGTGGTAAAAATTAGGGTATGACAGTCATGACACATCTTAAGGGAAAGAGGGTCGTACAATCTTAGGAACTGGATGCTCTATGAGAAGAGCAGACCAATTTAAACAAATAACTGTTAGATCTCTCCGGTGGCGGTCTGAAAAAAGTTGCCTTCCATAATGTTGTGTGTCAGCTAGAGTTGCTTGTACCTGACCTTCGGGATTTTCATGGCTCCCTCAAATTGTTTGTTGATCATAACTCGTTGTAATTTGATGCTTTATGCATTAAATGGTATTTACTACAATGTTCACTAGATGTATTTAGCTATCATTATGTTTGTTCTTTGTGTTTAGTGTTCACCATTTCTGTATGTTTGTTTACTATATTTTGCGATCACTGTTTTATGTGTTGTTTATTTGTGTTTCCTGTAGTGGGGCTCGGGCTTGGCGATAAGTGGTGATATCTTTGCATTGTGTTCTATGTAATAAATGTATGTCCCCGAACAAGGGTAGGATCCCCATCCATGCCTCGAGACATGACTTAGATCAAGGTGGATGTCTCTAGGCTCCACCATCTAACACTCTTGGAGTGGATAGTTCTGAAGGGGGTGCGCCAACTACGCATAACCTTTATCTTTTTTGCCTATGGTATCCTAAAAGAGAGAAGGATAAAAAAGCGAGCAACAAAAAAAATGACATAAAAGTATTTGCATTCATAGTTATGTCAATATGTTACATTGAAAATGTGGAACAAGTAGATAAATAGACCATTCAACTGTAATACCGCTTTAGTTTGGCGACATTTCAAGTCCTTGATACTTGTTTCCCTTTCAGACCAAGACGTACGCTCCTTTCCCGATGTTGGTCAGCATCCTGTATGGTCCTTCCCAATATACTGCTAGCTTACCACCCTGGATATTTTTTCCTCCTATGACGGTTCTCCGCAGCACAAAGTTCCCTGTATGGAATTATCTTGGTCAGACGCATAGTTTCTATATGGAGGTTGTCGTTTTCTTGACGATGGTACCGGTGAAGGTGGCTTACATCCTTTTTTATTCTAAAAGGTTTATCTCCTCAGTGATGGTTATGTCATTACTTTCTATTGGTAAAGGGTTACCCGTCCTTCAACTTAGCTCTTTAATTTCCACTAGAATGGCCGCTTCTACACCAGATGTCAGTCGGAAAGGAGTTTATTCTTTATTCGATTAGGGAGTGGTACGATAAGTCTACAGGACGTGCAATAGTTTGTCGGCCTAGTTACCCTTGGCCTCCTCTTGGGAAGACCATTTTTTGTAACAAAAAGAACTTTGATAGATGTTGAAAAAAGAGAACTCAGAATGAGGATAATTTGGTAATAAGTGGTATTCAGCGTCCTCAATGCATTGAAATTCCCTGAAGAAGACATAGTTGATTGCTCATTAATCTTTAGTTGGGATTCCCTGGTTCATGAGTAAGTCCTCAAGAGCAATGATGAGTTGGAACAAGAACTGATTGAACAAGATAAGGATTGAACAAGATAAGGGAAGGTATCATAAGTGGACCTCTTCTTCCCATTAATGGAAGGATGGAACACTTTGAGACCCTGGAAATTGCAGCTGAATTGGTGGAGCACAATGTCCCATTTATAGAAAAACCACCTGAATTGGAACTGAAACAATTCCCTTCCCACTTCAATATGCCTAACTAGATGGATGACACAATTTGCATGTGATTATTGCTTATGATTTGTATGATGAGCAACAATGTCAACTTCTGACACTTCCGAAAGAGCACAAGAAGGCCATAGCTTGGAAGACATCTGACATCAAGGGAATCAACCCTACAGTTTGTATGCATAGGATACAATTGGGGGAAAACACCAAGAATAACATAGAAATCCAAAGAAGGTTGAACTGTATCATGAAAGATATAGTGAAAAGGGAGATCATCAAGTGGTTAGATGTAGGAATTATCTACCCTATATTTGATAGTGTATAGGTGAGACCTATTTAATGTGTCTTAAAGAAAGGTGGCCTGGTTATGATTGAGAATGAGAAGAATGAAGTAATTTCTTCAAGTGTTGTTACTGGTTGGAGAATATGTATGGATTATAAGAAGTTAAATAAGTCTACAAGGAAATACCATTTCCCTCTTCCATTCACTAATCAATGCCGGATAGGATGGCTGGAAAGGAATTTTATTGTTTCCATGACGGATAATCATGATATAATCAGGTAGTAAAAGCCCTTGAAGACCAAGAGAATACAACATTTACATGTCTCTATGGAACCTTTTCCTTTAGAAGGATGACACTTGGATTATGTAATACTCCTGAAACATTCCAAATATGCATGATGGGTATCTTCTCTGATCTTATTGAATGCTCCATGGAAGTGTTTATGGATGACTTTTCAGTATTTGGAAAATCATTTAAAAAATGCTTGGATAACCTGGAGTTGGTACTAACAAGATACAAAGAAAGAAATTTAGTGTTGAAATGAGAGAAATGTCGTTTAATGATTAAGGAAGGAATAACCCTAGGGAGTAGAATTACAAAGGTAGGAATGGAGGTAGACCAAGCCAATATTGAAGTAATTGAAAAGTTGCACCACCATCCAACATCAAGGGGGATAAAAAGCTTTCTTGGTCATGCTAGTTTCTACTGGAGATTCATAAAAGATTTTTCAAAAATCACAAAGCCTTTGTGTCAACTATTGCAACATGATATGCCATATGTCTTTAGTGTTGAATATGACCAAGCTTTCAAGACTTTGAAAAAGGCTTTGATATTTGCACCAATTGTAAAGGCACCTGATTTGACCAAACCATTCGAGCTCATGTGTGATGCAAATGACTTTGTCATTGGAGCAATTATTGGGCAAAGACATGATAACATGTTTCACACCTTTTATTATGCTAGTAATACACTGATAGAGGCTCAGATTAACTACACCACCATTCAAAAAGAGCTACTAGCCATGGTATTTGCTTTTGATAAGTTCATATCTTACTTGGTAGTCAATAAGGTTATAGTCTACACAAACCATGCATCAATCAAGTACCTTGTTGCTAAAAAGGATACAAAGCCAAGATTGATAAGATTGGTACTATTACTCGTATGCATATATTCTGAATTATTTGGTAAGTGGATATGTCCGTCCAGAACTTAACTCTCAGCAAAGGAAAATATTATTTCATGATTCCAAGAACTACTAATGGGATGAACCGGTCCTATACATGAAGTGTGCTTATAAACTTTTGAGAAGACGTGTGGACTATCCAGAGACGTGCCATATCTTATCAGTGTGCCATAATGCACCTTATTGAGGACATTTTGGAGGAACCATAGTTGTTGCTAAGGTTCTGCAGTCAGGTTATTTCTTTCCTTCTTTATTCAAGGATGAAAATGAATTTGTTAAAACTTGTTATATATGCCAAAGGATAGGGAATATTTCCATAAGGCAAGAAATGCCACTTACTAATATTTTAGAAGTTGGATTGTTTTATGTGTTGGGCATAAACTTCATGAGACCATTTCCCTAGCCCTTTGGAAATTTGTACATACTTATGGCTATTGATTATGTGTCCAAGTGGATAGAGATAATAGAAACTCCCATTAATGATGTTAAGGTTGTGACCAAATTTTAAATGAAAAACATTTTTTCTAGACATGACACACCTAGAGCCATCATCAGTGATCAAGGAACCTATTTTTTCAATAAACATTTTGAGGATTTGATGAATAAATATGGGGTTAGACATAAAGTATCTACAACCTAACATCCCCAAAGTAGTGGACAAGGTGAATTGTCTAATAAGGAGATAAAAAGAATTATTAAAAAAACAGTTAATTCTTCTAGAAAAAAATTGTCAAAACATCTAGACAATGCTTTGAAGGCTTATATAAATTCTTTTAAGACACCTTTAGAAATGTATCCCTATATACTAGTTTATGGAAAGGGTTTCCATCTACCCATTGAGTTGTAAGACAAGGTTTTTTGGGTTGTTAAAAAACTGAAGTTCAACTTGGATGCTGTTGGGCAAGCAATAATGCTGCAACTCAATGAGCTAGAAGAACATAGACTATTTTCTTATGAGAATCATGAGTTTTACTAGAAATAAAAACAAAATATGGCATGATACGAGATGTCAGAAAAAAGAGTTGATAGAAAGACAAAAGGTCATTTTGTTCAACTCAAGGTTGAAACTCTTCTTTGGTAAATTGAAATTAAGATGGCCAGGCCCATTTAAGTTGTTGAAAATTTATTCTCATGGGAATGTAGGCCTTTGATGAAAATTGTCATTACATGATTTTTACGAGAAAATTAGGATGAGTTCGGTCGAATAATGAGAAAAATCCATATCAAAGTGTGAAGAGTTGAACCAAAATGCAAGACAAGGAAGAAATAAACACTTAGTGAAAATTGTGAATAAAAAGAGAAAAAATTGTGCAATTTGCTTATGGAATTCTTGCACTCGCGATGCATCCTAACATGGTACGATGAGGCTTGTATCACGACACAATACTGATGTATCGTGGCGCGATGTGACATGTTTTGGTTGATACACATATTTCTATTTAAAGGCGCTTTTGGCTATTTTTTGGCAATTCTGAAACCAAGAGATAAAGTGACGGCTAGGGATATTCAAGGGGAAAATTTGGAGCACATTAGAGTCATTGGAGAGAAATTATTCAATATATTTTGGTTGTGAATACTTATCAACTCATGGTATTTGTTAATTTATCAATGAGTAGCTAAGTTTTTCTAGGTTAGATCTTTTTTAGATGAACCTAATTTTTACTCTGTTGTATCATATGTTTGTTTGAGATTTATCGAGAATTTTATTATTATTATCGTTATTTAAATTGTTCTTAAGTTTAAAGCTTTTGGTCGCTTACAGGCGTAAAAATGGATTTAGATACGTGGGGATTTCTGACCATTAGTTTACTTATCTGATCTAGGCAATTTATTCGGCTTTGTAATTAACTAGGGATAGATAACTATAATTCATTTATTATGAATTAAACACTTAGAACGCCTAAGTTAACTTTGAATTGGCTTAAATAATTAGGGGATTATCGTATAAATTAGTGAGTTGCACACCAAGGATTTAGGTGCAATGGTTTTGTTAATTCGCAGTGAGATAATAACTTAATTGAAACTCAATAAATACATAGTTCATCAACAGGTCAAAATAAGTGGATTCGATAAAAGACCTAATCACCTTTCTCATATTAAATTTCATCCTTATAATTTCTCATTTTATAATCGATTTTCTAACGACCCCCCATTTAATTACTTAAAATAGCACATAATTCTCTTATTAAATTACAATCCTCATGGAAAAGATCTTTTTATTATTACTTCTATGTTCTCGATACACTTTCCAAGAGGTTATCAACTAGGGCTGGTAATGAACCAAACCAACTCGAAAATAGTTCGAAATTCGATTCGAAAATTAAATCGTTGAACTAGGTTCATGAACCAAATGAGCTAAAAACTAAGTTCGTTAACTAAATGATCTGAACTTGAACTATACATAGTTCGACTCGTTAGGTTCATGAGTCAATTCGATTATATATGAGATACATTATATTGTCTTTAAGAGTAGGTTTAAAGATTTGTTCTAAATCTTAGTCTCATATTTTCTTTTAATCTAACAGTTTTAATTGATAAGTTATATTCTCAAGTGAGTAAAATATTTCTACGAATAATTATACAAATAAAATTAACATCGTATAAATTCGAATCTTATAACTTTTATTTTATTTCTATATTTTTTATTTAAAAAATTTTAATTTAAAATATCAAATATATATATAAAAAATAGACTTCAAAAAATTACTTTTAAGTCTGTGAAATAAGCGAGTTAAACCTAACAAGATAAACCTAACGAGTTGAACCGAGATATTCCTGAACTTCTAACAAGTCGAGTTTGACCTGAAAAAAAAGTTCGTGATGAACTCGAACTCGAACTCGAACTCGACCAATTCTTAACGAGTCGAGTTTGAGCTGAAAAAAAAGTTCGTGATGAACTCGAACTCGGCTAATTCTTAACGAGTCGAACTGAGCTAAAGCGAGTTCGACTCGACTCGACTCATTTCCAGCCCTATTATCAACCTTAATAATGAGCAAACATGGGAGATGTTTAAAGTGAATGGGCAAAGAGTAAAAACCTACATTGATGATCCTTTGAGTGACACAAGGACCACCATGGTCTTAAATGACTAAGAATTATGTTTCAAGTCAGGCTACAAGACTTAAAAATAACGCAACTGGGAGGCAGTCTAGAGTAATGTAGTTTTTTTTTTTTTTAAATTATGTTGCTGAAGACATCTGAAGTCTTCTGTCACGACTGTGACATGTCAAGGTAGTGTGGAAAGTCAGGATTGAAAGTGAGAAGAGATGGGTGGAATTATGTATGAATGGCCTGAGTAAAATGAAAAGAAAAAGGAAGTTGAAGAGATGAGAGAGAACATGTGCTAGCAGACAAAACCTAGGAGAGCTACGTACAAGACTCTGATGCATTGTATAATGACTATGCAATGATAGGTTTGTCCATATAAAAGCACATGGAATATATAGCCGGTCTCACAAGTTACCCTTATAGTAATAGCCAATGGTTATTTTGTCTCTCTCCAATTTCAAATTTCAAAATTTTCACTCACCCTTTCACATACCACTACTTAATCGTACTTTCACTTCTCAAACTCATCCTTTATCCACTGAAAGAAACTAACCCAAATCTTCTCTCTTATGAAAAGAAAAATTACCCTCAAATATCCAAATCTTCCTTAAACTTATTTGTTATCATTTCAAATACTCATCAATGAATCCTAAATCAATCGAAAAAATAATCAAGACCTACGCACGAAAAAACGCCACTCCTCATGTGTTGTATTTAGATTCAAAATCCTCTGATGTTGAAACATTTTTCAACAGTGATACTCAAAGTAGATTCACATAGTTATTTACTTCCAGGAATGTGCTATCTGAAAGATGTTTCATCTTTGATTTAGAAGATGAACACCTTGGTCACACTGACGAGATCGGGTGCATCATATATGGTCAGAAATGGAAAATATTTTGCAAGCATCCTCTATTAGAACAAGATTTGTTCATGACATATATTCCTTGGGTTTTTATGATAAAAAAGTATTAAAAAAACAATGGTTATATTTGATGTGTGTTTCATGTATGCAGGTTCTAATACTTATAAATATACATTCAGAATCTGATATACAAGGGCACACTTGAGAGAAGTTGAATTGCTAGCTTCTGGTGGTGCAGAATCTGAAGATCACTCTCTAAGTGATGTCTGGCGTAGACTCTGAAGCTAAAGGTATTAGCATCAGAAGAAGCAACATAATTTTCTCTACACTTGGTGAATGTAAATTGGCTTCTGGTGATCATTCAGAGTTAGTGATAAAGCTGAAGCTATCCATTCTGCAGAAAGCAAGCTGCATTGTCAAATCAGTTTGTCAGCTAGAGTCTTAGTTCACAAGCCTCAAGAAAGGTTGGCATGCTTTACAGATATCTACTCTCAAAGGCTCTATAGTACACGATCTCTTTGAAGATTTAATGGTTAAATACGTTACACAATGGATCAAGATCTTTTGGTGTATCTATCTTCAACGTCTCTTGTAATATGGAGAAAGCAAAGACACTTGATCAAGTTATCTCTCCAACAACTAGTCTTCTGCAAATTCTATATAAGTAGCTGAAGGTTTAAACTAAATCTTTAACAAGGATCAAGCTGATGGAGGAATAAAAAGATCAACAATTATTAACACAAATTGGTTATGCAGAATTTCTGTTGTATGTTGTAATTGTAAAAGCCTTAAGATTTCTTAAACATTGAATATCTTAAAAATCTTAAGAGCTTTAGGTCTTTGTTATGGTGATTCCCTGTACCTTTGATATTTGTATCAAGTACACCTTGTTCTTTATTCTGCTGAACATGTTGTTTAGCAGTTTAGATAAAGTCTCTCGCCAAGATGCTTGAGCCGTGTAAGTCTCCTGCTATGTGCTAGAGCATTGAAAGTCTTAATCAAGTAGATTGATTGAGAAACCAAACCTCTCTCCAAGATGCTTGAGCCATATAAGTCTCCTACTATATGCTAGAGCATTGAAAGTCTTAATCAAGTGGATTGATTGAGCAACCAAGTCTCTCGCCAAGATGCTTAAGCCATGTAAGTCTCTTGCTATGTGCTAGAGCAATGAAAGTCTTGATCAAGTGGATTGATTCAGCAGGAAGTTTTGGGTTCGTGGAACCTAAGCAAGGAAGTCTCGGATCGAGGGTCTGAGCAGAAGTCTTGAACCCGAGGGGTTTAAGCATGAATTCTTGGTCCTGAGGGGCTTGAGCAAGAAAGTCTAAGACTGCGGTCTGAGCAGGAAGTCTTGAATCTGAGGGGTTTAAGCAAGAAGTCTTGGGCCTGAGGGGCTTGAGCAAGAAGTCTCAGGTCTGAGGGACCTGAGCAGTAAAGTCTTAGGCTGAGGGTCTAAGCAAGGAAGTCTTGAGTCTATAGGACTTGAGCAAGGAAGTCTTGAGCCGTATGGGTTTAAGCAAGAAGTCTCGGACTTAGGGTCTGAGCATTGTAAAAGCTTATGCAGAATGCATAAGTGATTGTAATCATGTTTTGATTATATTGAAAATCTCTTGTGAAGCAAGGGGACTAGAGTACTCTTGTTTGGGAGGAACCAATATAAATCTTTGTGTCTTCTACTATTATTTATTTGCTTCTGTTAACATTCCGCTGCTAAGTATAACTAGAATCTGAACACCTGTTTAGATTCTGAACTCTGATCAGACGCAAATTAAGAAAATAGAAAACACAATTCAACCCCCCCTTCTTGTGTACTTTTTTTCACATTCATCCTCTTCCCTACAATGTTCATATTGTCAAAGAGATCTACTCCAACTTGTTCAACACCACTCATAAGAAGATGCAAGTGCTTGTGAGAGGAAATATGAGACATGGAAATCATTAGAGAATCTCATTGTCTCCCAGGAACAATTTGGCTAGAGATGTAACACACTAAAAGCCAATAAAAATTTATAAAGCTTTGCAGAAATATTAAGATGAAATAACGGTGTCAGGTTTACATAACATTCACTTTTTATTTCAAAGGTGGAATTTAATTTCAAAATATAGCATAATGATTAAGTATAAAACAAATCATAAGATATGGCAAAGTATTACCAACTCGATTTTACAATATCATAGGAAAATTCAAAATAATACTAATAGCCAACAAAGGTCTGGCGAAAACACCAAACAGAAGCAAAACAAACTGAATAGGCTAACTATCCCATCCTCCACAAAACAACAACTATCACTCCTCAGTCTCAACCTGGGAATTATCTGCATAAATGTACATAGGTAGAAACATGGAAACAAGAAGGGGTGAGAATACATTCCATAAATTAAATGGTGTAAAAACAACAAGGATAGTACACAACATCATTTATAGTCAACACATATATACCATTCACAATATAGACAATATTAATTATGCAATGCTTAATTCCTCCACTCCCATGTGTCTTAATACCAATCACTGGATATCAGAGGTATGTTACTATGTGATCCTAACACTGGACCAAAGTCCTAAACACTAGACTGAAGTCCTACACACTAGACCTAAGTCCTAAACATTGGACCAAAATCATAAGCGAACTCTGATACACATGATGCATGATATCACAAATAAATGCAATTCTCCATCCAAACCCCTTACACTGGTTCTTATGAACATAAACATATCAAACACTGGTTCTTATGAACCTAAACATATAAAGCACTGGTTCTTATGAACCTAAACGTGTCAACATGGCTGTTAGGGCTAAACATTGGTTTGTCTTGAACTTGAACCATCAATATTCAACATCGCGTACTCACAAGGTGAATATTAATTAAATTGATCATAAACAAACATAACTATTTTCTCAACAATTATCACTTAACAACATGACATAAGTCGAATTATTAGAATTGATGCAAAAAACCGAGTCAAACACACAAGGTTGATGATTGGCTAGTCACAGACATGACAGTCATCACCCTTTGAGTGTGCTAAACGTCATCGATGATGATTTGGAGGAATAACGCATGTCACGAGGCGCTGGCGGTCTGGAAGGGTCGCCCTTCAGGATCGCTGATGCCCGTCAGCTAGGCGAGGCAATCCTTTTTCTCCGACGTGATGACGGTCGTACCGTCACCTTAGGTTACGCCCGTCATCGCATATAGAACTTGTTTTCTACATTTTCTCCATTAAAACAGTCCCAGATCTCCAATTATCTCTGATTCATGACAGTTCAAAATCCAAAATTCGACACATACGATTAAACAACAATGTTTGTAACACCCCAAAATAATTATAATATATATTTAATTGAATTATTATGATTATTCGGTGTTTTGGTGAATTTTGGTGAATATTGTGACGCTTGATGACTTTGTGTGGTGTTGTGGGGTGGCTTTGGGTTAAGGGAACGTTGAGGCGTCTTAGAAGTAGTTATTAAATTAGATTATTTTATTAATAATAATAGTAGCATAATTTGAATATTTAGAATATTATTTATATTATTATTATTATTATTATTATTTAAAATAATTAGGGGAATCATTAAGGGTAAGACGGTAATATTGAGGAGATTAATTGAGGACGATACGGGTAAATCGTGATTAAGGCCCAAAAGATAGGTTTAACAAAAGAAAATAGGGAATTAGGAGAATGAGCCTGTGCAACCCTAAGTAGTGAAGAGAAAGCTAAGGAAAGGAGGCTAGAGGATAGAACGAGGAATCGACCGTAGAACCCCAAACGAAGAACCTTTGTGCTGGAAAATTCGAGGTATGGGGGTAATCCGGGTTAATAAGTTTGATATAGGTTTAAGGTAGAGTAGTTGTGTGTGTTCTGTGTTTTATGATGAATTTTCGTTTGACGAATCAGTGGTGAATTTTCGTGCTTCTGTGTTGGTCGATTTTCTGTGATGAATCTGCTATGTGCTGCTGTAATTGATGTGGAATTCGTGTGGATAATTGTTGTTGTTGTGATGAATATGTGAACAAAAAACCAGATCTGTAAATCGAGTAATTTAGGGACTAATAATTAGAAGAAAATTGATGAAAACATTGAAGTAAGTTTAGAATTTAGATCTGTGATGAATCGAAGCTGGTTTGAGTCTGATTTTGGTGGATCGAATGTGCTGGAATGAGGAGGTTTGCATTCAGATATGAGATATGAGTTTTGGAGTGCTCTCTGGAAATACGCGTAACAGGGGAGGCGTTACGCGTAATAAGGGACTTTCCCAGGGTCGTACGCGTAACATACGCACCCGTCCCCAGGGCCAGTACGCGTATGATATGCGTAGAGGATTGGAGGCCATACGCGTATGAGATGGTAATACGCGTATGGGAAGCTGAGGAGAAAGGGCATACGCGTATAGGATGGCGCATTACGCGTTTGGGTTATGGAAAAGTGCCTTACGCGTATGGGCTAGCCATTACGCGTAAGGGGAGTCTGAAGGGAATTTTGAGAGGGAACCCTCTCTGGTACGCCTAACAAGGAGGGCGTTACGCGTATGGGAGGTCTGGGCAAGGGGTCCTACGCGTATGATACGCAGGCCAGGGGCGTGAAAGTGAGCCATACACGTAACAGGGAAGGCATTACGCGTATGGACAGGGCTGAGGGCAGATTTTCCCGTTTTTGCGATTTCTGTCGCGATTTCGCTCGTGATGCGGTTTCTTTGAGACGTAAGGCTATAATGAGGTAATGAAACATGAGCAAATTAGTAATGACGAAGAATGGGATAAAAATCGGGAATTTTGACGTGACGATTATAGTATGATGAATTATGAGATTTAGTGAAGGATAATGATGAGTGTGAATTTATGTTGTATCATGATGCTTGATGATGATTATAATATAACTAATTGTGATTAATGTGAATTGATGTTGTGTCATGATGTTTGATGATGATTCTGTGATGATGATTTTGACGTGCGTTAGTGATGCTATACTATGATGCTATGATGAATTAAAGTGATAATGTGTATGTTGATGTTATACATGCTATGTGAAGTCTTATGATGAATTTGTATGAATGATGATGCAACTTTGACGAACCATGATGGTAATTATTATGACGTTTTGCATCATGCATTCATGGCATAGTTAGGACTTCGGTCCATTTGGTGGCTTTAATCCCATTGTGTGGATTGGGGTGTTTTCTGACGTGCTCTGGTTCTTGTGTAGAATCGATCCTATTGGTGGGGATCTTTGGAGGGTGATGGCCCAGTGTCCATCAGTTATGACGAGTTGGTACCACATGCATGAGTCTACGAGGTTGCATTGCATTCTATTGATGTATTTGATGTGTTGATGATATTTATGAATAACTTGGTGATGTTTTGTGCTACTACATTATCTTTTTCCTATATCTTATATATTGATTCGTGATTACTCACCCTGTCTGTTTGAATGTTGCCTCCACATGGGTAACGTGCAGATGATCATGATTAGCTTTTGGCGCGTGAAGAGCTTACTTGAAGTACCTTTGGTTATTTTGGTCGAGTAAAGGGTCTTGCTCTAATATGTAATATTGGGTCGGGGTTTTGAGTCGAACCATAGTGTTCTTTTGTTTGATGATGTTATGATGTGTTGAGTTTTGTTCAAAACTTTGAGTTATAAATTATGATGAGGTTTTTGTGAAGTTTTCCACTGTAAAGTATTTGATCTAATTATGATGGTTTATGACGAAATGTGACGCCCTGGTGAGATTTTTACTTTGATAAAATGGTGTATTTATTCGTGATGTTTGTTGGGTAGAAAAGGGTGTTACATAGTGGTATCAGAGCAGGTCGGTCCATCTGGCCAGGTTGTCTAATGTTGTTGGTCCCTCAGTACGCGACATGTGTGTGAAACACTGTCGGTACTTGCTTGTTTTCTAACTGTTGTCTGCAGGAGTTGGTTTGAAACAAGTAGGGGAGAAGCTTTTGCTTCTCTAAGATGTTTTGGTTGTGGAATGTTGAATCGGTATGCCGTGGATTGCAAGGGTGAAGAATTGTGGGAGTTGTGTTGTTTCCAAAACTGAAGAAAATGCGAAGATAAGGCTTTTGGCGACTAAGAGTTTGTGCCTTAGGTACCTTTGTGCACGAGATGCAAGGAACACTATTGTGGTTTGGTAAATACGGTTTATGCCTCATCATGGTTGACGGCTATCTATTGACAAATTGAGGAATTGATCACCCTTAATCTCTTGTTGATAGTAGACTGGATCATGATGGATAGAATAGACGTGTCTTGCCAGCTTAGATGGTGTGTACAACGAATTGTTTGGGGTTAATCCAGGTGCTTACAGATTGTTTTGATGAGTCGATGCAGATTATTATATTTGAAGATGAGGTGAATTCGAGTTTCTTGCATGTCGGTCAAGTTGCAATGTCTTGAGGAGAACGATCAGGTATTGTTGATGTCTGCTTCTCGGGGGATAAAGAGCAGTGTGACGGCTAGTGATATGCCAGTGGTGTGTAATTCCTGATGTTTTCCTGAAGATACCTACGACTTGCCCCGGAGCATGAATCTAATTTTCGACGAAGGTCAAGAGTTGGTTGTTTTGGTTAAGCAAGTGGATAAGTCGGTGGAAGATGCTGCAAAGGCATTTATGATGTTGGATTCTTTGAAGGAATAAGGAAATGCGGTGGTTGGTGATCTACCTATGGTGTGTGACTCTTTGGATGTGTTCCCATATGATATCAGTGATTTACAACTATAGTGTGGAGTGGAACTTTCCATCGATCTAGTACCTGATACAAGCTCGATGTCAGTGATTGCATACATAATGTATGTTTCTGCGTTAGGTGAATTGAAGGAATGGTTGGAAGAATTGCTCGAGAAGAGGTTTGTTCGACCAAGTGCTTCTCCGTGGGGTGCCCCTGTGCTGTTAGTGAAGAAGAATGATGGAAGTATGAGGTTGTGTGTTGATTATCGGCAGTTGAATAAAGTGACTATTAAGAAAAATATCCACTTCCAAGAATCGACGATTTGATGGATCAGTTAGTAGGCGCCTGTGTGTTTAGCAAGATTGATTTGAGGTCGGGTTATCATCAGATTCGTGTTAAGCTCGATGACATTCTGAAGACAGTTTTTGAGGACGAGGTATGGTCGCTATGAATACACTGTGATGCCGTTTGGAGTGTCTAATGCACCTGGTGTGTTCATGGAGTTATGAAACGGATTTTTCAGGAGTATTTGGATCAGTTTGTTGTGGTTTTTATTAATTATATTCTGGTATACTCTAAATCTGAAGAAGAGTATGCTAAGCATTTGAGGCATGTGTTGCAAGTATTGAAGGAGAAGAAGTTGTATGCAAAGCTGTCAAAGTGTGAGTTTTGGTTAAAGGAAGTGAGTTTTCTTGGCCATGTGATTTTAAGTGGTGGGATTGCTGTTAATCCTTCTAAGATTAATGTTGTGTTGCAGTGAAAGACTCTGAATGTCTGCTACTGAGATATGAAGTTTTTTGGGATTGGCGGGTTACCACCGCAAGTTTATCAAAGGATTTTCTAAGTTGGCATTACCTTTGACTCAGCTGACTCAAAAGGGTCAAGCTTTTGTGTGGGATGTAGCTTGTGAAGAGAGCTTTGTGGAGTTGAAGAAGAGGTTGACGACCGCTCCAGTGTTGATTTTTTTTGCTTAGTCCGAATGAATCTTTTGTAGTGTATTATGATGCATCGAAGATGGGTCTTGAAGGAGTGTTGATGTAGAGTGGTCAAGTTGTTGCCTATGCTTCCAGGAAGTTGAGGGTTCATGAAGTGAATTACCCAAACCATGACTTGGAGTTGGCAGTTGTGGTGTTTCTGTTGAAAATTTGGAGACATTATCTGTTTGGCTCTAAGTTCGAAGTGTTCAGCGATCATTAGAGCTTGAAGTACATGTTTGATTAGAAAGAGTTGAACATGGGTCTTTTTTATAAATTATTACAATTAATTTATTGTTTCAATAAATTAAAGGGATATTTTTCTAAATAAAATCAAGGGATAAAATGGGATAAAGTAATGGGATAGAAAGGGATAGATTTTTGGATATAACTCTTAGGATCCTAAGAGTATAAAATTAGGATTTGGGATAGGGGATAAAACTTTAAAAAAAAAAAATTTATGATTTTAATATATTACAATTAATTTATTTTCGAAATAAATTAAAGGAATATTTTTTAAAATAAAAGTAATGTGATAAAAATAGGATCTATTTTGGGATAAAACTCTTAGGATCTAAGGAGTATAAAATTAGGATTTGGTATAAGGGATAAAACACGAGAGTTTTTTTAAATATATTATCATAATTAATTTATTTTCTAAATAAATTAAAGGAATATTGTCACAATAAATTAAAAAATAGGATATAATCAACAACCAACAAACAAATTTTTTAAGAAGAACTACGGTACTCTGATCATTCATTTAATATGAGGGTACGTAGGCATAAAATTGTAAACTCTAGTGAGTACAATTATAAAAAAACTTTTATAGGTTTTCCTTTTTTGTGAAAATAATAAAATAATTTTGTAATAAATAAATATTTAAAAAATAAAGCAAACATACATTAGGCAAACAACTAACCCTAGAATTTAGTGAGGATCCTATTGAGTACAATAGAGGTGAGGGGGTGCCTAATACCTTTCACTCACTTAACAGACTCCCGAACCTTAGTTTCTCACCCTTAAATTTAGGTTTTATCATTATTTTCCTATTACTTAACAACAAATAAAGAATGATGAGGACTTTGTCATTTTGCCGGCACATAGCAGTTCCACTAATTCTGAGATTGCACAAAATCCAACGGTCGGATCGTCCTAAAATTTTGACACAACGTTCATGACTCATAGGAGCATATTCTGAGTGATGTTCATTGGATTTAGAGCTTTCTAAGTAGGTCTGTCGAATCCATCTTTGAGGTCTGAATTTCTTGGTATTTTTGGGTTGTTTTTGTCTTTCTTGATTATTGTTGTATTCCAAGATTGATTCCAAATCTTGATGATGTTTATGTATGCCTCTAACTAGTGTTAGAGAGAACTTTGCTTGTACCCATTGATTGATAATAGTGGAGGATTTAAGTGGCCTACGGGTCCCATGATTTTTTTCTCCTAGTTAACGGAGGTTTTTCCACGCTAAAATCTTGTTGTGTTGTTTTATGTGTTTTGTTGATTGTCGTTGCATTTGGTATTTTGGAGAGATTGTCTTGTTGGTTTATTCCGTTGCGTTTGTGGATTTCCTCCCAACAAGTGGTATCAAAGCCGTGGTTTGATTTGTGTAACGATGGAGATGAACACATCTAGGATGGTGAGTTTGAATGGTTCCAATTATAATGTTTGGAAAGGAAAATGGAAGATTTGCTTTATGTGAAGGTTTTCACTTACTGATTTTCTCTAATGAAAAACCCGATGGAAAGAGTGATGAAGAATGGACTTTGTTGCATAGACAAGTTAGTGGTTATATTCGTCAATGGGTGGATGATAATGCTTTAAATCATGTGAGCTCGGTGACTCATTCTCGCTATCTTTGGACCAAACTTGAGGAGTTGTATGCAAGAAAGACGGGAAACAATAAGTTGTTCTTGTTCAAGCAATTAATGTCATCGAGGTATAGTGATGGTTCACCAATGACCGATCGCTTGAACATTTTCCAAGGGATTCTAAATCAATTGTCGGAGATGAATCTTACTTTTGTTGATGAAATTCAAGGTTTATGGCTTCTTGGTACTTTGCCTAATTCTTGGGAGACTTTTATGACATCCTTGTCTAACTCCGCTTCGAATGGTATCATCTCGATGGACTTGGCTAAAAGTAGTGTGTTAAATGAGGAGTTGAGTCGTAAGTCGCAAGGTTCTTCTTCACATTCTGAGGTGTTGATTACTGAATCAAGGGGGAGAAATCAAAGTAGAGGTTCAAGTAATCGTGGAACTTCACATGGTAAATCACAAGGAGGCTCTAATAGATTCTCTCATATTAAGTGTCATCATTGTGGAGAAAAAGGACACATAAAGAGGTATTACTATAAGTTGAAAAGGGAAAACAAGAAGAAGAGCTACAACAATGATAAAAAGGAAGGTAACAATAATGAAAATGTTGCTATTGTTGATAATTTATTTATTGTTTGTGATAGTTGTATTGAGAATGTCAATCTATCATGTGATGAGATGGATTGGGTGGTTGATAGTGGTGCTTCTACTCATGCAACCTTGAGGCGTGATCTTTTTTCAACTTACGAGACCGTTGACTTTGGGGTTGTTTATATGGGATATAATGGGCAAGCTAATGTCATAGGAATGGGAGATATTTGTGTCGAAACTAGTAATGTGACAACTCTAGTTCTCAAAGGTGTGAAACACATTTCGGAACTTCGATTCAATCTTTTATCCGTTGGAAAGTTGGATAATGAAGGATATGATCATTCTTTTTCGGGAAATGAGTGGAAGTTAAAGAAAGGCTCAAAGGTGGTTGCTAAAGGAAAAATGAATTCGAACTTGTATGTCGTCCAACTTGGGGTTTTGAAGTGCTACATCGACACTTGTGACAATGATAACTCATCAGAATTATGGCACAAGTGTTTGGGTCATATAAGTGAAAAAGGTTTGAGCATTTTGGCAAAGAAGAATGTGATGAATGGTGTTTTCGATGCAAAGTTGAGAAAGTGTTCACATTATTTGGCGGGTAAGAAAAGGCGAGTTTCCTTTATGTCATCCGAACCAAAGAGGAAATCGAAAGTGTTGGATTTAGTACATTGCGATGTGTGTGGTCCGATGAAGACACTGTCACTTGGTGTTGCATATTACTTTATGACTTTCATTGATGATTGTTCTCGAAAAACATGGGCTTATACATTGAAAATGAAAGATCAAGTGTTAGATACTTTCAAGTCGTTTCAAGCATCAGTTGAAAGAGAAACTGATAAAAAGCTCAAGTGTATCCGAACCGATAACGGGGGGGGGGAGTATATTGGACCTTTCGACAAGTATTGTCAAGATCAAGGTATATGTCATCAAAAGTCTCCTCCAAAGACACCACAATTGAATGGGTTAGCCGAAAGAACGAATAGAACTTTGGTGGAAAGGGTGAGATGTTTACTTTCTCAATCAAAGTTGCCGAAATATTTTTAGGGAGAAGCATTGAGCACGATTGTACATCTTTTTAACCTCACTCCATGTGTTCCGTTGAAGTTTGATGTTCCAAATCATGTTTGGAGTGGTAAAGATGTTACCTACAACCATCTTCGGGTGTTTGGATGCATGGCTTATGTGCATATTCCGAAGGATGAGAGATCAAAATTGGATGAGAAGTCGAAGAAATGTGTGTTTATTGGGTATGGACTTGATGAGTTTGGGTATTGATTCTTTGATCCGATTCAACGGAAACGTATTCGTAGTCGTGATGTCGTATTCATGGAGGATTATACCATTGAGGACATAGACAAAGTTGAGAATAAAGATCCGATTTTTGAAGACGAAGAAATGGTTGATTCAGACTCAACTACTATTGCTCCTATCCTTATCACCTTCGAAGATGTTCCAATTGAAAATCAAGGTATGAATTTGAATATTGATAATGTTTTAAATCCTAATGACATTGTTGATGTAGGTGCTATGAAAGATGTTGTTGAAAATGAGGTTGATCAAGAGGTTGAAAGTGTTGAGCAACCGGTTGCTTCTAATGAGTTGAGGCAGTCTATTCGGGATAAAAGGCCTTCCGTTCGATACCCCTCAAGCGAGTATGTTTTTCTTACCGATGGTAGAGAACCCGAAAGCTTTAAAGAAGTTTTGGAGGATGAAAACAAAAAGGCGTGGATGGATGCCATGGAGGATGAAATGAAATCACTTCGTGAGAATAATACCTTTGAGTTAGTGAAGTTGCCAAAGGGGAAGAGAGCATTGCAGAATAGATGGGTTTATCAGATTAAGCAAGATGAGTGTAATTCTAAAAGAAGATACAAGGCTCGCTTGGTGGTAAAAGGTTTTAAACAACGAGAAGGTGTTGACTTTGGCGAGATTTTTGCTCCGGTTGTGAAGATGCAATCTATTCGAGTGGTTCTTGGGCTAGCCGCTAGTCTTGATTTGGAAGTAGAGCAAATGGATGTGAAGACGGCTTTCCTTCATGGTGATCTACATGAAGAAATTTACACGGAGCAACCAGATGGATTCCGAGAGAAAGGCAAAGAAGACTATGTTTGCAAATTGGTAAAATGTCTTTATGGTTTGAAACAAGCACCTCGCAATGGTATCAAAAGTTCAACTCGGTGATGATTGAACATGGGTAAAAGATGACTAAGGCCGATCATTGTGTGTTTTTTCGGAATTTCTCTGAAGGTGATTTTATTATTCTCTTGCTTTATGTGGATGATATGCTAATTGTTGGAAAGAATATTTCAAGAATTAAAGAGTTGAAGAACACTTTGAGTGAATCTTTTGCTATAAAGGATTTAGGAGAGACTCGGAAAATTTTTGGTATTGAAATTGTTCGAGATCGAAATGAGAAGAAGTTGTACTTGTCACAAGAAAAGTATGTGGAGAAAGTCCCTCGGCGTTTTAGTATGGATAAGGCTAAAGCGGTGAGCATAACACTTGCTTCTTATTTCAAGCTTAGTCATAAACTATGTCCATCTACGGATGAAGAAAAGTTGAGTATGAAGAACATTCTGTACTCGTCGGCCGTTGATTGTTTGATGTATGCTATGGTTTGTACAAGACCCAATATTGCTCATGTCGTGGGAATGGTGAGTCGTTATCTCTCAAATTCGGGAAAAGATCATTGGGAGGCCGTGAAGTGGGTAATGAGATATTTGCGTGGCACTTCGAATTTGAGACTAATTTTGGGATGCAAGAAGCCTATGTTGGTTGGGTATGCGGATTCGGATCTAGCCGGAAGCTTATATGATTGAAAATCCACTTCGGGGTATATGGTGACTTTTGCCCGGGGAGCCGTGGCTTGGCAATCAAAGTTGCAAAAGTGTGTTGCATTCTCTACTACTGAAGTTGAGTTTATAGCCGTCGTGGAAGCGTAAAAAGAGTTGTTATGGTTGAGGAATTTTGCAATGGAACTTGGTGTGAAATAAGAAAAGTATGTCTTATTTTGTGATAATCAAAGTGCCATTCACTTATCAAAGAATTTCTCCTTTCACTCGAGGTCGAAGCATATTGATGTTCGTTATCATTGGATTTGTGATGCATTAGATTCCAAGTTGATGGAGCTTGAGAAGATTCACACTGATGACAATGACTCTGATATGTTGACGAAGGTGTTGCCTAGAGGAAAGTTTGAGTTTTGTCGTATGGAAGCCAGATTAGTGTTGCCCTCCAACTAGTCGGTCGGGGGAGTTTGTTGGGTTATCCCTACTAATTGGAGACGCCCAAATTGATGTGGGTTAGTGGTCAATTTGTTTATATGCCTTCATTATTATCCAACAAAGACAATTAGAATAATTTTATCCATTGTGTGCGAAAAACAACAAGAAGAGTAGAGAGAAGAGTGAAATCTCGCAACCCTATTTCAGCATAGAGCTGTTCCACTAAATCGGAGATTTCACAAAATCCAACGGTCTGATCGTCTTGAAATGTTGACACAACCTTCATGACTCATAGGAGTATATTCTGAGCGATTTTCATTATATTCGGAGCTTTCTAAGTCGGTCTGTCGAGTCCATCTTTGAGGTATGAATTTCTTGGTGTTTTTGGGTTGTTTTTGTCTCTCTTGATTATTGTTGTATTCCAAGATTGATTGCAAATATTGATGATGTTTATATATGCCTCTAACTAGTGTTAGAGAGAACCTTGCTTGTACCCATTGATTGATAATATTGGAGGATTTAAGTGGCCTACGGGTCCCGTGGTTTTTTACTCATAGTTAACGGAGGTTTTTCCACGCTAAAATCTTGTTGTGTTGTTTTATGTGTTTTGTTGATTGTCGTTGCATTTGGTATTTGGGAGAGATTGTCTTGTTGGTTTATTCTGTTGCGTTTGTGGATTTCCTCCCAACAGTTACGTAGGGCGTGGTTGTATATGCGCAACTTACAATCACGGTCTTACGACCGTTGTAGAAAACCTGAAGACACGCTATAGATGATCACAATTTCTTTCATTAACCGTGATGGTATATACCTTTAGGCAAATAACATTTTATAATGGTTATTATAAATAACCGTTGTTGAAAGTTCTCAGGGTTTATTATATCATATGTAGATTGCTTGTTTTTTTAATAAACCTCACAACTACATACATCCATTCAAATTGATGAAGTATATAATCTGAAAATTAAACTATTCTTGAAAACCAACATACACAAACCACTGTTTTCCAAATTGCATGTGTCTCGTCATTCATTTTCCGCTCTTTAACATATAGAATATGGTTCAATGGTCTAATTCCTTCGTTACATCAATTCATTCCATTCTAGTTTAATTTGAATAATATCAATAAATTGATGTTATTCAAATTAAACTATAAGAGAAGATATGGATGTGTTGAAGGAATCAGGTCATTGAACCAGATCCTATATGTTAAAGAACGGGAAATGAATGATGAGATGAATGCAATTCGGAAAACATTAATTGATATAACTTTGTTTTTAAATACAACTTAATTTTCAGATTGTAAGTTTCTATGTCAATTTAAATGAAATGTATTTTAAGTGAAGGGTTAGTGAAACAAACAATCTACATAGCATATAATAAACTCAACTTCATACAACATCATACAACAACGCAAGATATTATTTAATGTTTTGAGAATTTTATAAAGAACAAAACATTGCTAAGTCACAAGAAGCTTCTTTCTTGTGACTTAGCAATGTTTTGTTCTTTAAATTCTTAAAACATTAATAAACAACAATATACAACAACATTGATCAATAACATGCAACAAAATAAGGTTCAAGGACAACAATAGCAGCATACAACAACATACAACAACATAAGATATTATGTAATGTTTAAAGAACGCACCTTTTTTTAAACTAATCGTGGATCTAGAACAAATTATGATTTTCATCTAGTTTATGAAGCTATGAAGAAGCAGTACAAGGTGAATGAAGATAGGTGAAGATGAATCTGAAGGTTTAAGAAATTTTAAAGAATGACATGGATGTTAGGGTTATGGTATGAGAGAAGAGTGAAATATTTTAGGGTTTTCATTTGAGAGAAACGATTATTATGTACTGAAAGATAGATACTTTCACTTATATAGTAAAAAATATCAAATTTCATCACGGTTAGAAAGAAAAATTGTGATATAATATATCACTTTCATCACGGTTGGAAAGAAAAACCATGATATAATTTTAAACTTTTACAACGGTTCTTTACTAAAACCGTGGTTAAATCTCTCACAATTTATTTATTTATTTATTTATGAACCCAATTGTTAGAGAGATATTAATTATTGCTATAGTTATTTTTCATTATTGCGATTGTTGTTTTTATTTTTGTTGGCTTATACTATTTTTTTGTAAAATAATAATATATAGTGATATAAATGAAAGAGTATATATAACAATAATAAAAAAATTCATTAAGAGGGCCAAGAGGACGGAGTACATAAATTATTTCATTACATATTGTCAATATCGGAACAATAACCCCTAGCAGCAAAGGAATCTTCATAATCTATAACTCTCTCCTCACTACCCTCGTCAAAACCATAGTAACAAAACTTCCTAAGGACATTTTTCTTCTTCTTCTTCGGCTTCTTCTTTTTCTTCTTCTTGGCCTTCCTAACCCTAAGTGTATCCCTGACAGCAGTCGATCTAGATGGCTGGACCTCCTCAGTTGACTGCTGATCATGGTGTTGTACTATGGTGACTTCAGTTGAGATATTTCTGTTAGTATTTTCAGATGGAGAACTCATGTTGTTATATGTAGTTAAGAAGAATAGTTGTGAAGAAGTGAAATTTATTATATGAAACTGTGCCTCTATAGAGGAGGTTGAAGATGAAAGATCTGATGATTTAATGCTTGAAATGATTACTTCCAATGGTTGATATTCTTGAATGACATTGTGACTGTCTTGAAAACTGAAGAAAATTTTCAATCATCATTATAGTTGGGAAGAGCGTTTCTCTATTTAGGGAAGGGCAAACATTGTACAGATAATATTACAACGGTTAATTATTAAATTCGTGATTAAATAATCTTCAATTATTTATTTATTTATTTATGAATTTAAGTGACACACGTTTTTTGTAATAGAAAAAAAAGAAAAAAAAATGTAGATGTCAAGATTTAAACTGCGTACCATTCACTCTATCACAACGGCTGTGTCTATCGATCGTGATAAATAACTTTCAAGAATGAAGAAAAAGTTGAATGAAAGAGTGATAAAGTGGACAAGGAAAAAAAACCCCTAATATCTCATGCTTCATGCTTAGATATTTATGTAATTTTGAAATAAATTAATATCTTTCTTTCTTCCCACTTTCTATTACATTTTGGCATTCTTCTTTCTCTTCGCATCTAAAAAAAGCATTAATCTTAAACAACTTTTCATTCATTCACAATTTAAACGTTAAAATGATAACTGTATACGCTTACTCTTTTCTACCGTATCAAAAACATAATGCATCGGATTTGAATTTTATTTTACTCAATCATCAACTATTTATAATTGAAGAACATAACAATTACAAATAAAATAGTCAAAATTAAGAAAGTACTCGTACCTCTATATTATTAGTTTTGGCCTTTTCCTATTAAATTGGCCGTACATCTGTTTGTACTTATTTAGTACCATAATAAAGTACGCAACTATATTCAAACAAAAGATAGGAAAATTAAAATACGTGTTTATTGCATGAACCACTATTATTCTGCTCAAAAAAATTCTTGAGGATATTCTTCTTCATTATTGGTTTTCCAGCTAGACGTGGCATAATTTAATTTAGAACGTGACAACTTGATTTTGATTTTTCTGGAGATCATGAATCCGTACAAAAATTGAGTTGTGGCTTTCAATTTTTCTTTTGCTCGTAGAAACTGATAATATACCTTCCATTTCAATCGCAATCGAACACATTTCTTGGTCAAATTAAACTGCAATGATCTGATAGAATTATCTGGTATTTTAAAATAGTGCGATTTAAACTTTTTTTTTATACTGGTTATTTAAACATATAAAAATTAATATCGAACTTCAACTCCATAATAAAATATAGTATTTATAAAAGCTGGTGTAACAAGAAAAAAAGAAAACATAATAAAAAATAACATTTCTCTTATTTTATTAATGTAAGAATTTAATCAAATATTACCTACCCTACCTTACCTATGATTACAACAAAACAAAAAGAAAAGAAATGATCACATGCATATAATGTACTTAGTTTGCTGACTTGTCATTGTCAGTTGTTATATGTACGGTTCTTAGTGGAAATGAAATATAGGAGCAAGACTATTTGGTTTAATTACAATTTTGTCTTTTATATTTTACCGCATTCACAATTTTGTCTTTTAATTACAATTTTTAGATTTAAATAATTTTGATTTTTTTATTATTATCTTAACACTTAAAATCAATAATATATTTATTCACAAATAAAATTTCATTTATAAAACGTAACGAATTATTATATATAAATTTTTTGTAAAACTTTTAAAGATAAAAAATATAAATTATATAATATTAAAAAACAAAGACATCATCAAATTAAAAAAAAAATTATATATATATATATATATATATATATATATATATATATATATATATATATATATATATATATATATATATATATTGTAAAAATATGAGAGAAATTACTAAAGTTGTTTAAACTTTAAAATAAAGAAAAAAAATTATAAAATAAAATAGAAAAATCAAAACTATTATTGTATATTTAGAGTGAACTATTTTCTAACTTAACAAAGAAATCTCGAATTTATAGAGTCATAGGTTTATTCTTAACATGTTTGAGATAAGTTTGACATGTGCACCAGAGAAAATGTAATAGGATACATCTCAAAAAGGTAACTACTCGGTTTTATCTATAGGTTTGTCATTATATGATTTTTGTTTCCTAAATTAAGCAAAGGACGTTAAAAATGTTCTCATTGATCAACATTGGTCTTTTGTTAGGTAAGAAGAGGAGAATTTTACCTGCCACCTGTCATACCCCAAATTTTGACCACTAGGATTTCTCATCATTGTGCAAATCATCATCACAATATGGATGTACCTTCATGCCTCATCAATCTCCTCAAGGAATTGTTGAGCATCCACTACAATCAAAATTAGGGTTTCAAGCCCTCTCTGAGTGCCTAGACAAAAGATCAATCAAGGAATGGCATGATCTTCAACTTGTCTAACCTCTCAAAATATCCACAATGGATCAAAAGAACTCCCACTTCAAGGATTAAGCACAAGGCTGCTCCCTTCTAGGTGGATCAAGTCTCAAGATCGACAGTGTCACCAAATTAGGGTTTTGGTCGACCAGGGCCTCCAGATGGAAAATTTTCATCTGGGCACAAGCCAGTGATCCAAAACATAACCTAATATACTCCATGGAACCTCATGGACCCAATCATCAAGTCAATTTTGCCTCTGGGGATGCATTAATCAAAAATAAAGAATTAGGGTTTCTTGACCTAATTCACCCCTAAGTTGGTTTTTGGGACAAATCATGAACCAAGACCTCAAGACATGATTTAAGGGTCTCTAATATACCATATTGATCCATTTGGAACAATGGATTGATCCAAGAAGCTTGAGCGACAAGTTTCAATTTCATCAGTACCACAGTTAGGGTTTCAACGGGGTTTAAAACAAGCAATTTGCATGACGTGATGATTCGTGTTTGGAAGAGATAGAGAAAATGCAAGTGTGTGCAGTGTTTTATTTTACTGCTTGTTTTTTATTTGAATTATTTTTTAGGATTACCATTTTCTAAAAAATCAAAAAGAGAAAACAGCAATTAATGCAGAAATTACAGAACGACGTTATTTTATTAATGAACAAGTCGATCCTTGAAACTACAACCCTATAAAACAAAACTCCGTCGCTTTGGGCTAAGCGAAGAGGGAAATTTACAGAAAGCGAGCCCTATCAAAACATCCGTTTCACCTGGGCAGGGTGAAAGGTTAAAGATGGCAATTACTTTGACTGATGAACGATCTTCGGAACCTCGACGACAACCCATTGGCGGCGAACTCCTCGGTGAATCACAAAGTCTGGCACCTTCCTTGATTTGTCTTCAGAAATGACGCTGATTTCTGGTGGAGTAGGATCGTTGGAATATGTCTCCCAAGCAGAATTGTTGTAGGATAATTCCTCAGTTGCATTTTGCATAGTATTTGTGCTCTCAGCTGTATCTCCCCATCCAGTAGGCTGGATATCTTCGAGCCTGGTACGAGAGCTTTCGGGAGCGGTGTACTTGACCATATAGTCGTATTTCCTACTCGGTTATCCCAAGGTGTCCCAAACTTATTTGGAACTGGAGGAGTCATCTCTCTTGATGACGTTGACCTCGGGAAAAGCATAGTTGATGAATTCAAGTCCTGCAAACGTTGCGAATTCATCTTCATGTTGAGTAGTTTCTGAATGACCTGAGTGTTGATCCCATGACATGGTGGGGACACAGGTATTCTGTTCAATGATGGTCAGCTGATTTTCATTGTTCGGCTGACTCTCTTATTCCAAATCTCCAGGATAAGGTTGCCATATTGGCAGACCATCCATTGGGCCATAGTAGGTGTAGTCAAAATTGTCTTTCATCGGAGTGTCTTCCTCTAATGAATTTGGCGGAGCACGACATCCTTCAGGATCACAATCTCCATAGACTTTGTATAAGAAAACCACTGGTTGATCCAATTAACCTTTTAGCATCAAAGTTGTGCCTCGTTCACAGTACACAAACATCAACAACCCCTTCCCCTCCATCTAATCGCTGTAAGCGGCAAGCCTCTGGATCATCTACATCCATGCCAATGTCCCTCTTTTAGTATGAGAAATTCCTAAGGAAAGATGGCATTACTCTACACTGAGTTAAAGTCTTCTCCTTCAGGTTAAAATCCCCTATAAAAGAAATCATGGCATTGCCGGATTCACAAATCCCGGTTAAAGTAATTCTCCTTTATAAACAGTCGTAACAGACAAACCCCTCTTTAGAGATGACAAATTCTCTCTAAAGTCAACACCTTTAGCTTCACATCTTGGGCTTTGAACAAGATACAAATAAACCCTTCAGCTTCACATCTTGGGCTTTGAACAAGATACAAATCACCTTTCGCTTCACGTCTTGGGCTTTGAACAAGACACCAAAACAACCATTTCCTCCCATAGAATAGGAGGAACTACGAACGCTCTGATTTCCCTGTTTCGGTAAACGGGAATACGTAGTCATAAGATTGAAAGAAAAAATCTTAGCGAGCACACTAAACAAAAACCCAAAATTCCATACTTTCAAATATATCCGTCCTAACATCTCAACCGATAGCCTAAAGCACCCCTCGTCAACAAAATAAACCTAGGAGAAACCCCGAATCTTTGTAGCATCTGTAAACCAACAGTTTTGACTGTTTAACCTCAGTATGCAAGCAGGGTTAATTAGAGAAATTTATTTCCCTTCCTTCATAAGCTTTAATAGGATAAAAAATGAATCGAGCTGTAGTACTAGAGCGATTGTGCTTCGCAACCACATCCAAAAATCACTCGCTACACCACCCCCCAATTAAACCTTGCACCCCCCATATTTTTTAAATGACGAAAATGTCTCTTAAAGTTTTTCAAACAATCTCCAGATGAAATTTTCGGTAATGTTAAAAAAATTTCCGGTATTGTTCAAAATTTCCATTAGTGTATTTAAAATTCCAGGTATACCGGTAATTTCAAATTCCCCGGTAAGTGGTTAAAAATCCGGTTATGCCCTGAAAAGTACAGTTTGATACCGGGAATTTCACCCCAATTGAAATTCTCGGTAGTTATAATTTTAGGGTTTTTTTTTAAACGGTTGAGATTTTGCCGACAGTTTTGTATGGTTGTGATTGCACCGACACTTTGTGCGGTTCAGAATGGATGAACGTTTGTATAAATAGGGGTTAGGTCTTGTGGTAAACCATATCGGGAAAAAATGGCTTCTCCCGCATTTTTGATTAAGGCAGAAGTTTACTTCCAGAGAGGTTCTTGTCCTGTCGAATTCATGCTTCCCGATGACACAACCTCCTTTGTCGGCCTAACTTCGAAGTTGAAGGGATTGTTGCCTGAAGGTGACAATAGAAAGGTGTCGAAGATCGAGTTTCGGGAGGATTGGGTGGATGGTAGTCTGGAATACAACCTAATTGAGCTGAAGGACGATGAAGATGTCATCAAAATGTGGAGATCATTTTGCCGTAGGCTAACAAGGGGTCCGATGGAGTTTGATGTGCAGCTTTCAAGATCAGTTGATGAAATAATGGAGATGCTGAAACGCCCTGAAGCATCGTTTAGGTTTTTAATGTTGATTAATTAAGTTGTTTATGTAATGTTAAGTGTTGATTTGTTTAAGTTGTTTATTTCATATCACTGCGATGTAAGAGTGTAATCGAAGGTATAATAATAATATATTGTTTTGACATAATATACATATAATACAAAATATACATATAATACAAAAATACATATACATACTAAATAGGACCCCCACGGGCTAGGTGTGCAATCCTAGCTAATCCAGCAGAAACACTGCCATCAGGGTCTACCAAGCCCATGAGCTCATCCGCCATCACTACTATCATCTGAAAGCGTTGTGTGTCATCATGGTGATGTGCTGGACGAGGAGGAGGAGGAGGAGTTGCGTCATGAGAAGGTACACCCCCGGAAGGTGCATCCTCAGAAGGTGCATCCTCAGCCGACGGTGGAGTAATACGTGGATGTGATACGGTGAGAAACCACTCCAAGTAGCCATCCTCACACTGCGAGGGATACTGAACCGGTGCAGATCGAGCTACAATGGCATGACCGGAGCTGAGGAAGTGCGTCTGAAACCACTGATCAATACCTTCAGAAGGTGTATCTGGAACTGGTGGTGGTCGCCTCTGGATGTAGCCAAACTGGCGCAAGCATCTCTCTTGAAGGTGTCTGGCAACCAGAGTCTCCCATCTCATATATCCAGAGTATAATGACGACTCCTCGAACTCACAGACGGCTCTGTGATCATCGTAGGGTGTCCATATGACATCCTATACGGTCAGCTCGTCCAGTCTCCTCCTGTACTCAAGTATGCCCCCCGGGTGTTTCTGCCTCGCCCTCCACCTCTTCGCCCGTGGCTCGCCCTGGGTATATGGCTGGAACCTCCTATCGCATATCATAGGGAAATGCTCATAGATCCAGCACTGAGATCACAACAAACAATAAATTAGAAATAGAATGATTTAAATAAAAATAGAAGGACAAGTAAGAACATGAATTAAGATATACCTGCAACAAACTAAGGTACCCAGCAAGTTGCTTCGTCTCAAATCGGGTCACCTCCCCGAGTGCATGATACAGCTGAGTCAGGGCTGCACAACCCTAGGCCCAGTTGTGCGTCTGCAGATCACTGAAGAGGCATAGGTAGCGAGCATCAAGATACGTACCAGACTTGTCTGCAAATAGGGTACATGCTACTACATGCAGCATGTACGCTCTAGCGGCAGCCTGGAACCTCCCAGTAGCAACAAGCTCGTCGTACCTATCACGGAGCCACCGCATGCGTAGGTGAACGCCTCGTGTATCGGGGAACTCCTGATACACCACTGCCTCAAGCAGCTCCAGATCACGTACCACCAACGCATGTGCCTGGGACACACTCATGATCGGGGCCGTCCAGAATCTACCGCCGATAGGGAGGTGAAACAAGGAGGCGACATCATATAAGGTCACAGTCATCTCTCTGAATGGGAGATGAAATGATGATGTCTCCTTGTGCCACCTCTCGACGAAGGCACTCAGCAGATCTGCATCGAGCATGGTGAGAGAGCAGTTCCCAAAATTCAGGAGGTCAAACTCCTCCACAATCCTCTTCACCGCAGCGGGGAAGGGAATACGCAGGAAGTTCTTCATCTTCGCCCCGTGAGACTGGACCCTCAGTACAGGTCGTACCTGTGACACGAACCATTAAACAACTTTGTTAGTACAAAAACAATTTATGTATAAGCTAACAAAACTTAAAATGAAACGCAAAAAACATATACCTCGCCCAGCCATAATCGCAACGCCACATGCTCACTGTACTCTATAAGCACAGACGTATCTATCGCCCCGCCAGGGAATCCTGGCTCAATGTGCACCGATGGCTCGGTCGATGGGACCGTGACATCAGTCTCAATGGTCTCCTCGACCCCTACTGTGCCAGCAACCCCTGCTGTGCCAGCAACCTCTGCTGTACCAACTGCCTCTGTTGTACCAGCCGCCTCTCCTGTATCAGCATCACCCACCTCCTCATCCTCAACCTCAACCTCAACTGCCACTGTAAAATCAATCTCCTCTACCACATCCCTAACTGCAGTCTCCTCCGGAACATCTCCAATAATAGCTTCCTCCGGCTGAAGAACAGGGACGTCCCCATCTGTGGCCTGCACTGAGGAAAGACCTCCACGCCGCCTAACAGACCGAGGTGCCTGGAAACACCCCCGCTGCTTGGCCATCTGCCTCCGGTGTGAATCGGTTGGGACCACCCGGCCTGCTCGTACATATGCAGACTCAACATCAGGAACTACTGTACCTCTACCTCTACCACATCCCGCCAAATCAAGCACCCTCCCAACAATGCTACCATCACGGCCTCTAGTTTTCACTGGAAAAAAAATAAGATTAAAAAAATAACAAATATTGATAAAATACCGGATATTTTGAAATTCCCTAATGATGGACTTCCAGTGTGTAATATCCCATATTCCCTTAAATGCTCAATTGGATACCAGTTGAGATCAATTGAGTTCCTATGCACACTATCTTTTGTTAATTGGAACAATTCACTACGCCAAAAATGAGTTTTCGCAGCGCAACAAAGACATCGCTTTCTGGCAGAAGCGCTGCTACATGTTTCGCTAAAAACAAAAATAAAAAATGAAAGAAAAAAAACGCTGCTAAATGGGGGATATAAGACAACGCTTTTGAAAAACGTTGCTAAAACCCTAAGGCAGATGAACTTTATAAAGCGTTTTATGAAAAGCGCTGCTAAAGGGGTAACATAAGGTAGCGCTTTTGAAAAGCGCTGCTAAAGGGCTTTCGTACAACACGCTTTAGGAAGCGCTTTTAGAAAGCGCTGCTAAAGGCCTTTCATTAATCCCACATAAGAAAGCGCTTTTATCCCAAAAGCGCTGCTAAAGGATTAACATAAGAAAGCGCTTTCTAAAAGCGCTGCTAAAGGTCTTTTAAAATATTAAAATTAAAACAGATTCTGATATCCCTCTATTTTCATTACGACCGTTTCTATTTCGCCCTAAACTCTCGCGACACTGTATCTTCGTCTTCTTCTTCTGCAAACGAAGCTCCCTCCGTCCTCCATCGTCCACCGTTCGTGACTTTATTTCGTTCAAGGCTACCCTCACAGTTACCGTCGTCCGCCGTTCGTTACTTCAATCCATGCTACCGTCGTCCGCCGTTTGAGGTTTTTACTCTCCTTTTTTCCGGTTTTCTCTCCAATAATGGAAATGCCTAATATTCTCCATTGTTGATTGTTTCTCTGCTGTTTCTGTGATACAATTTTTTTCTTCCTCAAATTATTATTATTGTTATTTCTATTGATTGTGGTTGGCAATTATTTTGCTAAAACTATTATAGCAACAAGATGTTGAATCTTAATGTTCTAAGTGGCTGCTTTCAACATGTCGGATGAAGATGTCCCATACCAGCTCATAGGACATCGCGTTGTGGATTCAGTTTTAATGCAGATTCTGTTACTATGAATTGTTACTGAATATTCTGTGAATATTTGGTTATCCTATGTGGCATCTAAAGCATTTTTGGATCGTGGTTATTTAGTGGTTTTCGGATTTGCTGCTGTTTCTAATTATGGAGACATAATAGGAAACTTTGGATTGAAGACCTATTTTGTTGGAGTTAATTTTGCAGTTTTGTGAGCGGTCTATTTGCTGCGTTTTTTAAGCCCATTTCAGTCCAGATTAATTGCTATATATTGAATGATGTAAACCTAGTTTTAGGTGTGGAACTTACTTGTGTTTTTAGGGTTTTCGAGTGTATTTTGTGAGCCTAACTGGTATCATTCTAATAACAGTATAAGGGCTGATTTCTTGTGTTGTAAGTTCTGTCAAGTTACTCATAAGCTTTTAAGCATTTAGTTTCTTGTGTGTCAATCCTCATAAGCTGTGAAGTATTGAGGATTGTGTGTTTTGAAAGTGTGTCTTTCGTTTTTGTTTCTTGTGTGGAAAGGTACCAATCACGGGCTGTGATTGTAGAGGGATTTGAGGAGGGCCTCATACCTAGGTGAGTCTTAGGTAGAAGTCATAGGAAGGGTAGTGATTAAGTGAGCAGATTATCCGGTGTTTGTATGATCTGTGAATTGATACTATCGTATATTGATTTTGTCCCTGGCTTGGTAGCCCCCAGAGTAGGTGTGTTAGACCGAACTGGGTAAACATATCGTTGTGTTATTTACTTTCTGCACTATTTCTGTTAATTGTTATCTTGTTCATTGTGTTGGATATCAGTGTCTCAACATCCGTATAGGACATCTGATATCTGTGCTAGAATTTCAATTGGCATCAAGAGCTTACACCCTTAATTGGTTCTGGGTGAGATTCAAGGAAGGTACTTTCTGGTACAATGGACAAGGATGGAGGATTTTTGAACAAACCACCTCTGCTTGATGGTTCCAACTATGACTACTGGAAACCAAGGATGATAGCTTTCATCAAATCCATGGATGATCAAGCATGGAAAGCTGTTATAAAAGGATGGGAGCCCCCTAAGGTTAAAGATGAAAAAGGTGCCCCTACTGATGTGGTGAAGGAAGAGGAAGACTGGGATGATACAGATTACAAAGGGTCCGTAGGGAATTCCAAAGCCATGAATGCCTTGTTCAATGGTGTTAACAAGAAATCTTCAGGTTGATTGAACACTGCACCATTGCTAAAGAGGCATGAGAAGTCTTGAAGGTTGCTCATGAAGGGACTTCAAAGGTGAAGATGTCCAAACTTCAACTTCTCACTAGCAAGTTTGAGAGTTTGAAGATGAAAGAGGATGAGAGCATTCATGATTTTCATATGAACATTATTGAGATAGCTAATGCCTCTAGTGCCCTAGGTGAAAAGATGTCTGACAGCAAACTGGTCAGAAAGATTCTCAGATCTCTACCTAAGAGATTTGACATGAAAGTGACTGCTATAGAGGAGACTCAGGATATAGACAAGATAAAAGTGGATGAACTGGTGGGATCTCTTCAAACATTCGAATTAGGGATCAGTGAAAAGTCTGAAAAGAAGAAGAGCATAGCTTTTGTGTCAAATACTGGTGACTCAGAAGATGAAGGTGACCTGGTCAGAGATGAAGGGGTGTCTAAAGATCTGGTTATACTTGGAAAACAATTTAACAAAGTATTGAAAAGGATTGACTGGAAGTCGAGAGCAAATGCTCAGAACAAGTCTCTCGACATCAGTAAGAACCAGGATGGAGGCATAAGATCCAGAACTGAAGAAGACTCCAATCAAGGGAAGAGAGTTCAGTGCTTTGAATGTGAGGGATATGGGCACATAAAGACTGAGTGTCCCACGTATCTCAAAAGGCAGAAGAAGGGCCTATCAGTGTCTTGGTCAGAAGGAGAGTCTGAGAGTGATGTTGAAGAAGAATCAGCAAAATTGGTGACAACTTTGACTGGAATCTGTAAGGCCGATGGAGAAACTACTTGTGAATCTGACTCTGACAAAGAATCCTATGTTGGAGAACTCACTAAGGAAGAAGTATTCACAGGGTTTTTAGAATTGTGTATCAAGAATGAAGAAAGGTGCCAGATAATATTGGAACAGAAGATTCTGATAGCTCAACTGGAAGCTGAGAAGGAAGAACATCTATCAACCATTGCTGATCTGAAGGAGGAGGTTGAATGGCAAAAGTCAAAACTTGACAATATGACCAAATCTATAAGAATGCTGAACAATGGTACCACGCAGCTGGATGAGATTCTTCAGAATGGGAAAGAAGCTGGAAATGTGCAAGGCCTTGGCTTTAACAATCAAGCAGAGACTTCCAAGAAGTCTGTATTGAAGTTTGTTCCTCAGAAAACAAAGCAAGAAGTGGGGATGTCAAATCACATGTTTCAACATCAGATGAAGCATCAGAAAAGAGTTGGTAGACCAAAGTATAAACCATGGAGATGTCATCACTGTGGAAAGATTGGTCACTTAAAGTCCTTTTGCTACAAGATGCACGACTATCCCAAAACTGCTCAGCAACAAAATAAAGGACAGAGCTGGGGTAAAGTGAAGAGAAGATGGATTCCTAGACAAATGATGGCTGGTCTCATAGCACATACCTCTCTTAGAGCATCTGCAAGAGAAGATTGGTACTTTGACAGTGGTTGTTCAAGACACATGACTGGTGTGAAGAAGTTCTTGTCAGATATCAGGCCCCACTCCACCAATTATGTCACCTTTGGGGATGAATCAAAGGGGGAAATAAAAGGGGTTGGAAAACTGGACTGTGCAGGACAACCCAATCTAGAGGAGGTATTACTTGTTGAAGGTTTAGATGCAAACTTGATCAGCATAAGTCAATTATGTGATCAAGGTCTCAAGGTCAACTTTACCAATTCTGAATGCCAGATAACTAACAAGAAGGTTAAGGTTATCATGAGAGGTAAGAGAGCATCAGATAATTGTTATCTGTGGTGTTCTGAGAACACTGAAATTAGCTTGGAGACTAAGAAATATATTGGAAAGACTAGCAAGTTAGAACAAGCGCTGATAAATTGTAAAGCAACGCATGATGTTTGCTTGGTGAAATATAATAATGAGCTTAAACTTAGTAAATATGCCAGCAAGGTAAGTTTAGAAGGAGGGGAATGAACAGTTCGAGCAGGACCTCCTAAACATTGGAGCAAGGTTGTAGTGCCCACTAAGAAGAGAAAAATTCCTTATCATGTTTACAAGTTGAAGAAGGCTTTGTAAGGGCTGAAACAAGCCCCACGAGCTTGGTATGAAAGACTAACTGAGTTCTTAGTCAACCATGGGTACATAAAGGGTGGTATTGATAAGACACTTTTTGTCAAGGAGAAGGATGGGAAACTGATGATTGCTCAGAGTTATGTAGATGATATTGTGTTTGGTGGGATGTCGGATGAAATGGTCCAACATTTTGTCAATCAAATGCAGTCTGAATTTGAGATGAGCTTGGTAGGTGAATTGACCTACTTTCTTGGATTACAAGTCAAGCAGATGGAAGACTCCATTTTTATTTGTCAGAGCAAATATGCGAGGAACATTGTGAAGAAGTTTGGACTGGATAATGCCAAGCATAAGAGGACTCCTGCTCCTACTCACTTGAAGTTATCCAAAGATGAAAAGGGAGTGAATGTTGAACAAAGTCTGTATAGAAGTATGATTGGCAGTCTGCTGTATCTTACAGCAAGTAGGCCAGACATAACTTTTGATGTTGGTGTGTGTGTGAGATATCAAGCAGAACCCAAGGTCAGTCACATCAATCAAGTGAAGAGAATTCTGAAGTATGTGAGTGGTACATGTGATTATGGGTTGCTTTACTCCCATGACTCAAGTCCCATTTTATTAGGTTATTGTGATGCTGGTTGGGCGGGAAGTGCTGACGATAGGAAAAGTACCTCTGGAGGATGTTTCTTTTTGGGAAATAATCTTATTTCATGGTTTAGTAAGAAGCAGAATTCAGTATCCCTTTTTACTACTGAAGCTGAGTACATAGCAGCTGGTAGTAGTTATGCTCAACTGGTATGGATGAAGCAGATGTTATCTGAGTATAATGTCACACAAGATGTCATGACATTGTTTTGTGATAACTTGAGCGCTATTAATATTTCAAAAAATCCTGTTCAACATAGCAGGACTAAGCACATTGATATCAGGCATCACTTCATCAGAGAACTCGTGGAGGACAAAATCATAACTCTGGAGCATGTAAGCACAGAAAATCAGATTGCTGACATATTTACCAAGGCTCTGGATGCAGTTCAATTTGAAAACCTGAGGAGCAGACTTGGGGTGTGCATTCATGAAGAACTATAGCAATCAATGTTCCTTCTGACTGCCAGATTGAAAAGACTAAAGGAGGTTCTGGTAGTACAGTGTGTGAACGAAGGGAAAATGTTGAAGTTTGTGCATGACATTTGGGGATGTGATGTGGTGTGCATCTACTCGCTGATGCAGTTTACTCTAGTTTATTTTTATCTTAACTTGTTCTACTTGCCTTTGTCATATTTATGGCTAAAAAGGGGGAGTAGTATGTTGTGTGGATGTGTGTGTGTGTTGAGTGCTTGTGTGCTTGTGTTGCTGCAGTAGTTGAGGGGGAGAATGTGGAATGTTGCTGCTGTTGAGGGGGAGTTTTTTTGTTATGCTGCTTTGATGAGTAGTTTGCTGTACTGAGTGATGTATGCAGATGAAGGGGAGTGCTGCTATGCTGAATGTTTTTGCTGGATGTTTTTGCTGTGTGCTGTTGGTGTTTTCGCTGCTGTCTGATATATGGATATTTTTTCTGTTTTGTGCTTCTTTACAAGTTTTTGTGTGTGTAGTTTTAGCCAAAATAAGCCAAAGGGGGAGATTGTTAATTCTATGCTTTTGTGGTTGGCATTTATTTTGGTAAAACTATTATAGCAGCAAGATGTTGAATCTTAATGTTCTAAGTGGCTGCTTTCAACATGTCGGATGAAGATGTCCCATACCAGCTCATAGGACATCGCGTTGTGGATTCAGTTTTAATGCAGATTCTGTTACTATGAATTGTTAATGAATATTTTGTGAATATTTGGTTATCCTATGTGGCATCCAAAGCATTTTTGGATCGTGGTTATTTGGTGGTTTTCGGATTTGCTGTTGTTTCTAATTATGGAGACATAATAGGAAACTTTGGATTGAAGACCTATTTTGTTGGAGTTAATTTTACAGTTTGTGAGCAGTCTATTTGCTGCGTTTTTTAAGCCCATTTCAGTCCAGATTAATTGCTATATATTGACTGATGTAAACCTAGTTTTAGGTGTGGAACTTACTTGTGTTTTTAGGGTTTTCGAGTGTATTTTGTGAGCCTAACTGGTATCATTCTGATAACAGTATAAGGACTGATTTCTTGTGTTGTAAGTTCTGTCAAGTTACTCATAAGCTTTTAAGCATTGAGTTTCTTGTGTGCCAATCCTCATATGCTGTGAAGTATTGAGGATTGTATGTTTTGAAAGTGCGTCTTTCGTTTTTGTTTCTTGTGGAAAGGTACCAATCATGGGCTGTGATTGTAGAGGGATTTGAGGAGGGCCTCATACCTAGGTGAGTCTTAGGTAGAAGTCATAGGAAGAGTAGTGATTAAGTGAGCAGATTATCCGGTGTTTGTATGATCTATGAATTGATACTATTGTATATTGATTTCATCCCTGGCTTGGTAGCCCCCAGAGTAGGTGTGTTAGACCGAACTAGGTAAACATATCGCTGTGTTATTTACTTTCTGCACTATTATTGTTAATTGTTATCTTGTTCATTGTGTTGGATATCAGTGTCTCAACATCCGTATAGGACATCTGATATCTGTGCCAGAATTTCAATTATTATTATTTTTATTTTGTTATGAGTGTGTGCATGTGTCTAACACTACTTGAAATTCTGGTATCAGACGTGTGATGTTAAGGTACGATGTCACAACAACACACTCTGCACAATGGACAGCAATAACAGTAAAACAACACCAAGAATTGTTGACCCAGTTCAGTTACAACCAACCTACTCTGGGGGCTACCAAGCCAGGGATGGAATTCACTACTTGTAGATATAATTTACAGACTCAACAACCCGTTGACAATCTCCTAAACTTATACTCTACTAATGACTTCCTACCTAAGAACCCACTTAGGTATGAGAACACCACTCAATCCCTTACAAACTCTCAAAGAAACCACTTTGAGTAACCTTGATCTTACTTCACAGCTTCGATCAAGCAACCACCCTCTATTGCTTCACAGCTTCTAGAGAGGACAGAAACACAACACCTATTCAAACCCTAGAATAGTGTAAATACAAGCACTCTAAACAAACTCTAGACACTAAGCCTCCAGCTCCTGATCTTCTGAATGTTTTCTGTCCCTTTTTCCTTTGGTCTTGTGCGCTTTATATAGCTCCTTGAATTGGTCTTGGACTTGCTACAATATCTCCCAGATTTGTTATTTAAAACTGAATATTTAAAACAGATTTTCTCCTAAAATCTTTTTAAATCTTCAACCTTTTAAATCTCCTACAAATCTGCACCAGATCTCCTATGCAGCAGCAAATATCTATCCCAAGATATTCGCATCCAATGAGATAGCTTGCTCTCCACAATTCCAGCTAATACGCAACCCTAACAACATCACAGCCTGCTGTTGTTAATTCTGCAGGTCTGATATTACAACATCACCTATGTGACATCAGACATCCAACTTCAGCAAATAATTACTTAACACAGCCCAATGTTAATACTTCAATGTTGCAACATCAGTACCTTGACATCAACATTTAATATACTTTGTTTTACCAAAATTCCAGCCAATCCAAGAACTAACAATCTCCCCCTTTGGCTAATTTTGGCTAAAACAATCTCTGCACTCTGCATCTTCAGAGACTTCAGCAGCGGAAAAACTTTAATCAATAATTTTGAAACTCCAAGCAGTAGCATCAGCAACATCTTCAATTCACAAAACTCTGCTGCTCACAAAACAACTTCAGGCATATATCATTAAGCTGCAATCAAGTTACACTCTTCAAACAGCTGCACATATTATCTTCAACTACAGCTGCAGCATCTTTACTTCAGCATCTAGCAGCAGCCTTCACAACAACTCTGCTGCAGCACCATCTTCAACAGTAACAATTTTCAATGTTGCTCCCCCTCAATGCAACAACCAGCATAGCAGCAGTCAATTACTCCCCCTTAATATCTGCATCACATTAGCAGCATTTGGCATTCTTGGCATTCTTTGATACTCTTGACTCTCTTGGCTATTTCTCCCCCTTTTTAGCCACAATTAGACAAACCTCAACATGTACATCTTCTGTCAGCTCCTCTTCCATTAGTCATAGTCTTCATCCATCCAGTCAAGAGGGCTTCACACAATCATCCACAAGATCTAAAGCACACACACAATGCCTTCCACTGAACTCTAAGAATAACACACACCAAGACAAGTGTACAATCTATTCAAGGCCATGATTCAATCTTGTCTTCAGACATCTCCTCAGAAGCATGTGTGCACAAGATTCAAACAATTTGCTTCATATGACTAAAACCAATCAACAGCCTAATGTCATAACATGCTATCTGACATTATATCCTCATAAGAGGCAACTAATCTTCACAAGAAATGCACCTTTGCTGCAAAATCCATAGACAAGTACTCCCCCTGTCATGATTAACAAATGCACTAGATGGAGATGAACATTTGAGCACATTTTCTGAATAGATGCATTTTGGTGCCACTGTCCCTTTCTCCAGAGGCTATCATATAATTCATCTTCACCATCCAAGGCAAACCTTCTACTTCATCATTCTCCCGTATGACTATGTAGATGCTCCTTAGATATAATGTACGCACTAAGCTTCAGATCCAGAGCAAAGTCATCCTTAACCAAGGATACTTTTGACACTCTTGACACCAGGGTATTACATATGCTCCACTTAACACTGTGTCACAAACTCCACAAATTCTCAGTTTACTTATAAGCTTTACTGAGATCCAGTCTCTTTAAGAGATCACAATTCCTCCATCCTTACATCCACCAGTAGTTGTTGAAACTGGTGAAGTCTTCAAAGACAGTAGTCATGCTTTGCCAGAACAAGCTACTAAACACATGACCATAATCTCCACCTCTTCTGACCAAAAATGCTAGAGCATCCAACTCCACATGTCCAATCTTAATCATCTTCCAGATATAACCACCAACAAACATGATGTTATAACATCTTTTGGGACATCCGCTTCTTATCACCATTCAAAGGACTCACTGCACAAAAAAGTCCTTCAAGAAGCTCCCAATAAGACACAGTCAGAGCAACTTATTCATACACACCTGAATACCATAAGTTCCCACACCCTCTCTGAACCATATCCTAGCAAACTCAACCATATCCAGAGTATTTATACCAAATTCTTTTTCCAGAACATACTTCCACCATTTTATGAAAAGCACAGGAATATTATCTAGTATAGCCTTTTGAATTTTCTCATAGGTTCTAACAACAACGACTTCCTTCATTTGAGAGATATCCTGGACATTATCATCAGACTTATCTCTGATCTTCCTATTTCTGGAAGAGATGAACACTTTATTCCTGGATTTTGTAGTACCATCCACATAGATCTTCTGCTTATCAGTTCTCATCTTTAGAGGTGACTCAATAGCTTTCCTCTTCCTTGATTTCAGTCGTTTAGCAACCCCAGGAACCACTTTTGCAATTAGTTCATCATTACTCTTCTTTATTTTAAGGCTTGAAGTACCTTTCTTGACTTGAGATGTTTTAACATCAGCTCTAACATCTGCATCTTCCAACCTAAGGGTTGTCAACCTGTGAAATTTTTCTTCTGAACTATAGGAGTCATTAGTCAGGTTGTCATCTTTCTTGGCCTTGCAAGTATTCAGCTCCCAACACTTCTTAAGGTCACAACTTTTGATCCTTCCATCAGCATTGTTGACTCCTTCATCTTGCTCACATAACTGACTACTCAAGTTGGCTTTTAACACATCATCCAACTTAGGAGTAACAACACCATAAGTCATTAACCCAGATTAACTTTTCACCATACTTTCACACTTGACGTCACCATCTGATGTTACAGCATCATCCTTAACATCACTAGATAAGCTGTCCACTTGAGGTATCCACTGATAGCAATTATCTTTGGATCTGACACCCTTCATAACAACCTGATTATGCTCATCAGAAACCACACACTCATGCTTAGTGTAGTTTACCTTGTAACCTTCATCACACAACTGGCTTATGCTGATCAAATTTGCATTTAAACCACTGACAAATAGAACATTGTCAAGTTCAGGTCTACCATCACCTTTCACTTTCCCAACTCCTGCAACAACACCTTTTTATCCATTGCCAAACATAACTTCAAGAGGGGGGCAAGGTCTAAATTCAGCAAACATGGATCTACATCCAGACATGTGTTTGGAACACCCACTGTTAAAATACCATGTTCCTTCTTCAACCTTCTTGTCAGCCATGTGAGCCAATAAGCACTTCACCTTTTCCTTAGGTACCCATTGTTTAACAACTTTGGGCCTGTATTCTCTCCATCTGTTTTGGGGCTGAGGGTATCCATGCAGCTTATAGCAAGAGTACTGCATATGTCCAAACCTTCCACAATAAAAGCATCTCACCCTTTCATATCTGAATCTTCTGTCATGATGAGATTGCTTAGGCTGCCATCCATAATGTGGTCTCCTCCTACCATAACTGGCCTGCCTTCTATTATGTTGATATCTTCTCCCATAAGAAGGCTGAGAATGCTGTTTCCTGGATTGTCTCCCATAATGGTGTGGCTTTCTTCTTCCATAGATATGAGGAACAACATTGGTGTATCCATATCCATAACCATACCAGTTGTTTTGATGTTGAGACACCTGATGAGACATGTGTTGTTTGAACTGAGCAACTTGCATGCTCTTGTGGTATTGTGGGGGCATATACTGACTAGCTCCTTGTGGCTGCTTTCTCTTCTGATAAGGACCAGTCTTCTTCTCAATCTTCTTTGGTTGTGAAACATCAGCTTTCTTAGGGGTAGGATCCTGCTTCTTTGGCTGATGTTGAGATAAAAGTTGTGACACGTCCTTCTTTGAACCTGAAGTGCTTTCTTCTGAAGTTCCCTTATCCTCAGCCACATAACCTATCCCAGCTTTGTCTCCAGCAGCTTTTTCTGACTGAAGGATCTTGTCAAGTGTGTCTGTACCACAGCTCATCATCCTAACCGACTTGGTCATTTGATCAAGGTGACCTCTAACTAGCACCACTTCATTTTCCAGATCAGTCTTTTCATTCTCTAGCTGAGCAATTTGTTGCTTGTGGCACTTGTTTTCTTGACAAATCTCAGCACTTTTTAAACACAGCTCTTGATAGTAGAAGCTAACTCCTCATAAGTTACTTCTCCATCACTAGAATCATCATCAGAAACCACAGCTCCTGTTAAAGCTCTCACATGCTTTGCTGACTCACCTTCACTTTCACTATCAGAGTCAGACCAGGAAACTGTCATGCCCTTCTTCTGCTTTTTCAAGAAGGTGGGACATTCTTTCTTGACATGTCCATACCCTTCACACTCAAAGCACTGAACTCCTTTATCTTGGGTAGTTTTCTCTTCATCCTTCTTGCTGGTGTCAGAAGTCATGTTCTTGACATTAGGCCTGGAGTTATTGTTCATTCTCTTGAAAACTTTGGTGAACTATCTTCCCAACATAACTATGGCCTGAGATACATCCTCCTAGGATTCAGAACTCTTCCCTTTCTCTTCTTCACCATTTGACACCAGGGCTATACTCTCAGGCTTCTTTTCTGGTTCTTCCTCATTCAACCCAAGCTCAAAAGTTTGAAGAGATCCAATGAGCTCATCAACTCTCATTTTGCTGATGTCTTGTGATTCTTCAATGGCAGTAACCTTCATCTTATACTTCTTAGGTAGGGACCTAAGGATCTTCCTCACAAGCTTTTCATCTGACATCTTTTCTCCAAGAGCACTGGATGCATTAGCCAGCTCCAGAACATTCATGTGGAAGTCATGAATAGTCTCATCGTCCTTCATCTTCAGGCTTTCAAATTTTGATGTTAAAATCTGAAGTCTCGACATCTTAACTCTAGATGTTCCTTCATGGGTAGCCTGCAAGATATCCCACGCTTCCTTAGCAACTTCACAGGTATTGATTAACCTGAAGATATTCTTATCCACTCCATTGAAGATTGCATTCAGAGCTTTGGAATTTCCAAGGGCAAGCTCATCTTCCTCCTTGGTCCACTCTTCTTCAGGCTTTGGCTTAGAGGTGCCTTCTTTATCTTTGCCAGCATCATCCTTCTCACACATGACAGGAGCTTTCCATTCTTTAATAACACCCTTCCAAGCCCTACTGTCCAAGGATTTTAAGAAAGTGGTCATCCTTGGCTTCCAATAGTCATAATTGGATCCATCCAAAATAGGGGGTCTGTTGACGAATCCTCCAACTTCTTTGTCCATCTTTACACTAGAAAGTAACTTCCCTAGATCTCACCCAGAAACAGACAGGATGCCTGCTCTGATACCAATTGAAATTCTGGTATCAGACGTGTGATGTTAAGGTACGATGTCACAACAACACACTCTGCACAATGGACAGCAATAACAGTAAAACAACACCAAGAATTATTAACCCAGTTCGGTTACAACCAACCTACTCTGGGGGCTACCAAGCCATGGATGGAATTCACTACTTGTAGATATAATTTACAGACTCAACAACCCGTTGACAATCTCCTAAACTTATACTCTACTAATGACTTCCTACCTAAGAACCCACTTAGGTATGAGAACACCACTCAATCCCTTACAAACTCTCAAAGAAACCACTTTGAGTAACCTTGATCTTACTTCACAGCTTCGATCAAGCAACCACTCTCTATTGCTTCACAACTTCTAGAGAGGACAGAAACACAACACCTATTTAAACCCTAGAATAGTGTAAATACAAGCACTCTAAACAAACTCTAGACACTAAGCCTCCAACTCCTGATCTTCTGAATATTTTCTGTCCCTTTTTCCTTTGGTCTTGTGCGCTTTATATAGCTCCTTGAATTGGTCTTGGACTTGCTACAATATCTCCCAGATTTGTTATTTAAAACTGAATATTTAAAACAGATTTTCTCCTAAAATCTTTTTAAATCTTCAACCTTTTAAATCTCCTACAAATCTGCACCAGATCTCCTATGCAGCAGCAAATATCTATCCCAAGATATTCGCATCCAATGAGACAACTTGCTCTCCACAATTCCAAGTAATACGCAACCCTAACAACATCACAACCTGCTGTTGTTAATTCTGCAGGTCTGATGTTACAACATCACCTATGTGACATCAGACATCCAACTTCAGCAAATAATTACTTAACACAGCCCAGTGTTAATACTTCAATGTTGCAACATCAGTACCTTGACATCAACATTGAATATACTTTGTTTTACCAAAATTCCAGCCAATCCAAGAACTAACACTACTGGTACTGATTATCTTTTTAATATTTTTTAAAAATTTATGTTTATTACTAATATAGGAGTATGTCATGGAATAATGAATGATATTAAAAAGGGTAATGGTTGTTTGTTATGAGTGACTAATGAAGGCACGTTGGAGTTTAAAGTTCAACGGTTCTTGTTACTGCAATTTGCGGATCTGTTTATGCCGTTAATATGAGAATTGTTGTGGGATTGTTTCATCTATAAGAAGAAAGTTAGTATCTAAGTTCTGTTTTAGTAAGTCTTTCTCTGGTTAATAGTTGATTTTTGATATTAGTTTTTGATTTAATTGAAAATGATATTAGTTTTTGATATTTAGTTGATTTGATTTTTGATTTCACTCACAAGTTCATTGTTTATAATTGTGTCTAAAATGACTATGAACTTAACCCTTCTAAGTTTGTTTAGCTTAATAAATTTTTTAATATAATTGTGTCATTTTATATTGACGTTTTTATTAATTATAGGTGAAATGGCTACTAACGAGGAAAATCCACATGATACTTCAAAAAATGATGGACATGAAACAATTCAAGAGGCGGAAGGTGATATTACGCGAGGAGTAACTATCATGAAGAACATCATTCGTGCTAAAGATAAAGGAATAAAGTATGACGTTTATTGGAATGATACGAACCAACTTGTTGAGCCTAACAGAGCAATGTCGACAAGTTACATTAGTACACTTGTTTGTTCGTATATTCCAATTACTTGTGATAATTGGAGAAATGCATCGTTGAAACCCGCCAAAGAAAAGATATGGAGTGAGATACAAGTACCATATTTATGTTATTTGTTTTTGTTGCCGATTATGTCTTTAAATTACTAATTATGTTATTTGTTTTTGTAGAGGTCTTTTAATATTAGTGATGACCGAAAGAAGTATTGTATTCAATTAGCTGGAAAAAGACACAGAGGGTTTCGAGCATTTCTATCAAACAAGTATCTTAGGGATGCCGAACGAAATTTTATTGAAGCAGAACATCCAGTGAAGTATGTGGACTTGATTTCACCTGAAGAATGACCAACTTTTGTAGCCAAAAGAAGAACCGAAGCATTCCAGGAGTTGAGTGGCATAAATCGCCAAAGAGCATTAAAACCCGCGTATCCATACAGGAAGGGGCGTTTGGGATATGCACGCTTACAGCAAAAAATAGTAAGTATATATAAATGCTTTGATTTACTTGTTTCTTTCCCATATGTTATAATTGATTTTATTATTTGTCTTAATGTGTAGTTAGAAGAAGAGAAAAGTGAAGAAACATGTGTTCCGGAACATGTTTTGTGGAAGGCTGCTCGTGTGGGCACGGATGGAGTTGTTGCGGAAAATGTTCAACAAGTTTTTGAGCAATGTGTAAGTATAACATTATGCGTTTTATATCCCACTTATTGACATATATATAATATTTATGCTTTTTAATCCCCGCTAATATTTTTCGATATTCATGCATATGAATTCCAGGAGACTCTGTCTCAGTCCGCAACTCTAACTGAAGACCATGATTGTAGGAGCATACTTACTCGAGTGTTAAATGTTTCTGAGTACTCCGGTCGTGTGAGGGGTAAGGGTTTTGGAGTCACTCCATCATCCTTTTACAATCGTTCAAAGAGCCAAAATCCTAGCAATAGAGAGGTGATGGAAGCCATGGAAGAATTAAGAGCTCAAGTCCATGAATTACAAAAGGACAAGGAAAAATATATGTCAGAAAGGCGTGGTTCAGAGTTTAATGATACTAGTGACAAAGGTAGTATCAATTGTCAACAGAAACTTGCCGAGGTAATTATATATGCTTATTATGAAATTAATTTAGCACAAATTTTTCAATATATACACATTAAAAGCGTTAATTCTATATTCAAATGTTTTACTAACTTATATGATTTTTAGATTCATGCCCAAGAGTTGCAAATAATAGAAAATTAGAATAGGCAGCCAGAATTAGGCAACACGTCCAACCAAAAAAAGACTCTTGCAAGGACGGGGAAAAAAAGCAATTGTATCTCGATTTAGGTCATCTCTTGTAACACTTATAGAAACATCGAATTTGATGGACGGAGGTATTCGTGAAGTACCTATGGAGGAAGGTATTTTCGGTTATTCCTATTCAGAAACAATTTCTAAAGAGGATTTAGATCAAATTTTTAATCATTCTGAATTAGGCATCGGTGTTATGCATACATACATCAGGTATTCCGATTAACTCTCTTTAATTATTTAAACAATTTATTTACTCATTTCAACGAATAATCTAATGTTTGTTAAGTTTTTATTTAAGGTTCTTATATGAGAAATTGGTGCGCCCGCATCAATTGTCAGAAAGATTCGGTTTCTTATCTGCCAACTGTATCAATGCACCGTTAATTGCGATGAATACAACTTCAATACAATCTCACTTAGTCGAAAGATTTATGGCGAGCATAGATACAGAAAAGTTGTATCTTTTACCATATAATACTGGCAACGGGTTAGATTTGCATTCTTACTTCATTTATTATCATTTTTCGTTTTTTGATGTTGCGTATAAAATTACTATATCGATACTTTTATTTTATTTTACAGTGGACACTGGTTGTTGGTTGCGATAAATCCGATAAGAGAAATAGTGTATTATGTGGATACGTTAGATGGTGATGTAGATAAATACTCGGATATGAAGACGACGATTGATACGTAAGTGAAATTGTTCTAAATATTCGTGTGTATTTGTTTATTAATTTATTTAAGTGAGATTGTTCTAAATATTCGTTTATATTATGTTAGAGCTATACAAATATTTCGATCACAAAGAGGAGCCCAAGTATCAAAGAGTGAGTCAACCAACATTTCATGGATCAAAGTGGAGGTATATTTTCACAATTTTGCTTATAATAGTGATGCTACTTGATAAAACAAGTTAGACTATATATCCTGATATATATTCTTATTTTTTTTCACTGTGTAGTGTCCTCTTCAAAAAAATGGTATAGATTGCGGTTATTTCGTTTTGAGGTTTATGAAAGAAATCATTCATATGGATCAAATAGATATTCCAATCATGGTATGGATTTATAACTTAGGAGTTATTTTAATATTTATCGGATATTTGATATAATTAATTACTTTTAACTAAATCATGCATATTATGTTATATTATGTAGTATTTTTATGAATTCAAGTGTGCTACTTACTCCAAAGTACAATTGGAAGAAATTAAGGAGGATTGGTGTCAATACCTTATTGAGAAAAGAATCATATATGGTATGGAAGTTGGAAGTTGTTGTATATACTTTGTATAATTTTGGAAGTTGTTGTATATAGTTTTGAAAGTGGAAGTTGTTGTATAATTATGAATAGTTCTATATATGGTGATTGAAGTATAATTATGAAATATAAGGCCTATATATGGTGATTGGAGTATATAATTATGTAGTATTGTGAATTGAAGTATATAAGGCATATGTTGAATGAAGGCTTGTGAATTGAAGTATATAATTGTGATAAGTTTTGATAAAAAATTATGTTATACAGGTTTGTTAATATACAGATCTATTAAAAGGTTTTTTAAAAAAAAAAGCTTTCTTAAAAAAAGGAGTTTTAGCAGCGCTTTTGACAAAAAACGCATCCAAAACAAATAAATTTTAAAACAATTTACGTGCACAAAAGACAGCGCTTTTACTGCAAAAGCGCTGCAAAAAGTGGAACTAAAGAAAGCGCTGCTTAAAGTATTAAGAAGAGACGCATTAGAAAGCGCTGCCTAAGGGGGGGGGGGGGGGGGGAACCAGCGCTTTTTCCAAAATAAGCGCTGCCTAAAGTTGGAAAATAATACACATTAGGTAGCGCTTTTTAAAAAGTGCTGCCTAAAGGGGAACAAAAAGACAACACTTTTAGTGGAAAAGCGCTGCCTAAAGGGGACCTAAGGCAGCGCTTTTGCATTTACAAAAGCGCTGTCTTTACCTTTAGCAGCGCCACCTTTGGCAGCGCTTTTTTAAGCGCTGCTAAAGGCCAAAAAAAGCGTTGCTAAAGGTATTTTTTGGCGTAGTGATTGGAACTCCAAAGTACTCTAAATGTTACCAGTTGGAACCAATAGAATAACTAGCGAACTCTGAAGAGAGATCGATTATTAATAAAAGAGACAGACCAATATTAATAAGTGTAAGAGAGGACAATTTGGTAAACTTAAATATTGGCCAATTGGTATTAGATAACGAAATATCAGATGAAGATATTATATATATATATATATATTGGTGGAAATGAAAATAGAAAGTTGGTAAGAAGAAAAGGAAAAGAGAAATGGAAAACAATAGAAGAAAAGCTCATGGAGGAAGAAGAGGAAATTCATCATCATAAACTCCATATCATTTTCTCCATTGCAAGGTGAGTTCCATTAGATAGTGTAGCATCAGGGGGGGGGGGGGGAAGGGGGGAAATATGAGAAATTGGTGGGTTAGGTTTTGTGTGAAAAACATGTTTAAATGTGGAATTGGATGTTGATACATGGTGGTTTGATGAATTGCATGCTTAATCATGACATAACATGTTTATTTGAGTGTTTGGTTGCTGAATGAACATATGGGTTGAGGAATTTATTCATGGGTGCCTTAAATTTACGCTGCTGGAAATTTACATTTCGCTTGGTTCGTTGTGCAAGCTTTCGTGAACAGAAAGTGAGCTGCTTGTTGTTCGGTCGCTGTGCGACCTGAAGGTGTGAAAAACACAAGACAGGGGGGGTTTGAATTGGTTTTTCAAAAAAAATCTTTTCTTTTCAAATAGCCCATTTTTAATAACTCTCAAATTTATGAATGATAGTATTAATGAAGCTTGAAAGAGATAACACAGTATGTTTATACTAGTTCACTTGAGAATCTTCTCAAGTTAATCTAGTCCACCCGCCAAGGTGATTTCGCCTCTCTCAATCGAGGTCTTAATCCACTAATCAAATAGATTAATACAATGCACAAGCCAAAACGCTGGTGACTAACAACAACCTCTAAAACTCTTAAGTTATAGACTTCTCAAGAGATTTAACCACACTGGTCTCTCTTAAGGAACAAACTCTAAGACTCTCACTAGTCCTAGACTTCTCAAGAAACAACCACACCCGGTTTTTTTTCAAGGAACCTCAAACTGTAGTTTGAAAAAGGTTTTGTTTACAAAGCATTGCTTCTAGGGTAAGCGGAATATGTAAACTATTTTACAGCACAGAAAATAACTTTTAGAATGATAATAGCAAGATAGAGCATTTTTTAATCGAAGAAGTTGTGACATTCTTTGAGTCTTCAAGTCCTTTTATAGCCGAGCAAAAGTAACCATTATAAAGTAATCATGACTTTTGATGGCGGTTTGGTAGAAGCGTGTGGACAGATAAAACCTTTTGCATCCTGTCTTGTTAGTGTATCTTCGTTTGTACTGTTGCACTGTTATCGAGATATATTTGTTTGAACTTTTGCACATTTACCAAGATATCTTCGTTTGAACTTTGTTGCTTAGTCTTCATGGCTTCTTAACTTCAGAGGCTACTGCGAGCATGAGCAAGAAGGGAAAACACAACTTGGTTCTTAAAGTCTTTGAATCCTCAGAACAACGTCTTCAGAGTTTTCAGCATTTGATCTTCAGAACCTTGTTCACAATTTGTCTTCATATCTTCAGAGGCTTCAGATAATATTTAATTGAAGCATGAGTAGAGACTATAGTTAGGTCTTCAGAACCTTTATCAGAGAGCGAAAGCCTTCAGCATCTGGACTTCGTTCAACCATAACCTTTTGTCTTCAGATCTTCAGAACTTGTTCGCTATCCATATTTTATCAGAGTCTTGCCAACTTCTGCTTTTTAGCACTTCAAGTGTAGTGTGTAGGCGAAATATATTCTTTTAACATTAAGTCCTCACCAATTATCAGAAGCATAACCTGTTTGTTAGATTCTCAAGAGTAACAAACATTAGCCTTATAAAAATTGTTCATACAAACATACTTGTTTGATATCATCAAAACTCAGAGGTAATAATGCAGAACCAAATCTTGTTCTAACAATCTCCCCCTTTTTGATGATGACAAAACAACGTATTTTGATGACACAATTTTGTTCATATCACACAGGTAATTGAAATAAGAAGTTTAATAGATACTTATCCTTTACATGAGATACTCCCCCTGTTTCTCAAATTGGGTGAAAATTGAATATCATGACTCATTAATTTTTCAAGATGGACTCCCCCTGATTCTAAGAGGTCAGGTACTTATCCTTCAGAGTTAGATCAGAAATCCTGAAAAGAAAAACAATCTAATAGAAATAACAGTTTTATTGGTTAGCATGTGAACAACGTTATTTCTCGGAGATTGATTATGAGAATCAAAATATCATATTGCATTCATTACTTCTCCCCCTTTTTGTCATTATCAAAAAGTTTCATGATCAAAGGGTGAAAAACAAAGTTCTAAGTTCTAAAAAGATAGAACCCAAAATGAAACAAGGAGAAGATTAGGTGCTTCCAGATGACATTTTGTCCAAGATCTTTTGAAGCAGGTTCTGAACATTTGTATTGATAGCTTTTTGTTCTGCAAAATTTTCTCTGAAAATCTTATGTTCTCCTTTGATTTCTTCAATTGCTTCTTCCAAACGCTTTACAGTCGGATCGGATGAGGACATAACTGCAGCATTTCGCTTGGCCTTTTCTGTGGCTTCAGCTTCTTGTGCCATCCTGGCTTCTTCAGCCGCCTTTTCTGCAAGAAGTCTTACTTCTTCAGCAGCTTTCTTCCCAGCTTCTTTCTGCTTAATCATCAACAGCTTGAAGATTCTTATTCTTTCCTCAGCTTCCTCTCTTGATTTTACCAGTTCAACTCCAGCAGCTCTAGTAGCTTCAGAGAACCTTGATATCTTTGCATATTCAGAGTCGTACCACTTCTAAAAAGCATCCCAAGAGTTCTCAAACTCCACAAGCTTGCCACTAGTGCTGGCTTCTGTTTGTAGCCTGGTTACATTTTCCAAAGCCTCTTCAAGAAACCGACTAAGACATTCAGCACAGGTGTTGGGATGAGGTCTTTGATAAACAACCAATGTAAGGTTGGATTCAGCAGTTGGAGATGGTATTTCAAGCATTTCTGAACCAGAGAGTGATTCAGGAGTGATAATCTCAGAGGATTCAACCATTTGTCCTTTAGTTTTTGGTTGGTTAGTAGGAGAAGATACTTCTGGGATAACTGAAACCACGAGAGGTTCAGAATTTGGAGATAGAGGATCAGGGTGTTGGATTGAGGATTCAACAATTATTTTTTGATGAAATGCATAAGACATCGGTGAGACAGGTATATCTGGTTGGATGATTGAGATAGTTGTTGATGAAGTGTATGTAGGAATTACTTCGGATTGGATAGGTGTACTGATTGATGGAAATGAAATTTGTGGATTTACAGGAATAGAGATTGGTGGTGTTGGAATTGAAAAAGATGGTGACTTGAGCTGGCTTGTGGATTTGAGGTGGGGATGTAGGTTATTTGTTGAGATGAAGATGAAATACTGATAGGTTCAGCATTAACTGTTGAAACAGACGAGGCAATGGAAGACTTACTTGCTCTTTTAGATTGAGAATCTTGAGCCGAATTCTTGGAGGTCTCTGATTTGTTAGCCATCTTCTTTTTCTTGGGTTCAAGAACCTCTTCAATTAGCTTCCTTTTTCCTTTACTGGGCTCAACTACTTCAATTCTTAATTTGGACACGTCTTGTCCTTCTTTTTCCATTATAGCAATAAGTCCATCAATAATATCCTTGTTTTCACAGCAGTCAAAGGAAGGATAGTCTTTCACCTGAACTCTGCTTCTTATTACTCTTTCATGAGGGATAATGGTAGGTTTATGTTGAACATCTTTGATTATTTTCATGTTCTTCATGGTGTTAGCATTTAAAGACTCTCTGATGCATGGATCCAAATATTCTGTATATCTGGCTTCTTTAGTCAGATACTCCACAAGTCCGCTCTCAACAAAAATATCCGAGAGCAATCTTCTGAAAGGAATGTAGGTTGGAATCTTCTTTGTTGGTGAATCCGTTGTTCTTGACTTGCACACTTTGTCTTAGATAAGAGAACAGAATGAATGGCAAATTCATTTTCTTCCTTTTATGCAAACAGTATAGCATGTTCTTTTGAGTAGGATTGAAGTAGTCAGCGGAACTCTTCAGGGGTCTTGGGTTGATGCAGCCAAGAATGATTTTGTGCCATATTCTTAGTTTATCACGCAAGTCTATACTCTTATAATCTGTTTTCTTAGGTTGATAGTTCAAAAATATTTCTTTGCTGATGGCAGTGTCAGATTTTTCAAGCTTTCCATAGACTCGTTTTCCTTCTAAGAACTTCAAACCTAGAAGGTCTGAAATCGACTTTTCAGTAATGATAATCTTCTTTTCCATGACAAAGGAGACAACATGAAAATCGTCAGTATCATCCATTCTCCAGAAGTCTTTTATAAGGGATTCAAAGATAAGACCTTTAAGCCTTTGAAAGTAGTTATTCCATCCTTGACATTTGAGTTCAGCAGAAAGATCGACCCCATTGCTTGCAAGATTCAAAAAATCTACATGCAGTTCCTTGAGAACAGTTAGTTCGTTTGCAGGATGCACACACGTGACTGCTGAGTTTCTTTGAGTAACATGGTTTTCATCAATCTTGGGAGGAGACGATGAAGTCGACGCAACAGTCGCAGTGGTTACATAGGTGGTAGTAGGCGTGATTGATGAAGACGATGATCCTTTCGAGGGATTCAAAGATGCTTCTGTTTCTTTAAAGAAATTGACAGTTTCTTGTTGAATCGGAGTCATCATGATGATAGTTGAAGATTAAGATCGATGAACGGTTGAGAGAGAGAGAGTGAAGCGATTAGGGTTTTTAGGGTTCGTAAAATATGGAAGTGGAAGTGAAGTGGTGTGAGTGGGTTTATAAGGTGTTTTTGAAATTTGAAAAGTTGAAAACACGGTATTTGGAGTTAGTAAATGAGCGCAATTATGATTTTTTAAATCAATCTCAAAAGAGATTACTGTTCAGTGTGTACTTTAAAATAGATGTAATGATTTGGATATAACCTAGGTTACACGCATTAATCTTTTTCTAATTCAAGTGACACGTTTCACTATTTCAGGGTCTGGACAACTCAAGAGTTTCCATCTGATCAGAGCCCATTCTGACTGAAATAGCCTCTGATAGCTGAGATTAAAAATCTAATTCTTCAGACTCTGACTAAGCACATCTGATTCTGATACGATCTTACTCTGGACAAAAGTCCATTTTCAGATGCGTTAGAATAAATTGAAATCTATCTTCAGCCAAGGGTTTTGTGAAAATGTCAGCCCACTGATGGTTTGTATCGATGAATTTTAGACAAAGAGTTCCCTTCTGAACATAGTCTCTAATAAAGTGATGTTTAATTTCTATGTGCTTAACCTTAGAATGTAGAATTGGATTTTTACTTAAACAAATAGCAGCAGTATTATCACAATAGATATGGATGTTACTCTCATGTATCTGATAATCTTCTAGCTAATTTTTCATCCAGAGCATCTGTGTACTGCATAGAGAAGCGAAGATGTATTCTGCTTCCGATGTAGAGAGAGCAATAGTAGACTGCCTCTTGCTTGACCATGAGATTAGGTTGTTCCCTAGGAACTAACAGTTTCCAGATGTGCTCTTTCTTTCCAATCTGTCTCCAGCATAGTCTGCATCACAGTAACCAGAAAGAGTGTACTCTGATGTTTTCTCATACATCAAGCCAAGGTTAGTTGTTCCTTTCAGATACCTTAGAATTTGTTTAACATCAGTTAAATGAGGTTCTCTGGGATCTGATTAAAATCTAGCACAAAGATGTACGCTGAATAATATATCAGGTCTAGAAGCAGTTAGATACAACAGAGAACCTATCATACCACGATACATTTTCTGACAAACCTTACCACTTGCTTCTGCTTTTTCCATGGTGCATGTTGGGTGCACTGGTGTTTTTGCTATCTTGTAATCTAACATGTTGAATTTCTTCAGAAGTTCTTTAGTGTACGTACTTTGATGAATGTAAGTAGCTTCTAATTTCTGATCAATTTGTATTCCCAGAAAGAACTTCAACTCACCCATGAGACTCATTTCGAATTCAGCTTGCATCAATTTTGAAAACTCCTCGCATAGAGAAGGATTAGCAGAACCAAAAATAATATCATTAACATAAATCTGAACTATGAGTATGTCATTTTTGAATGATTTACAGAAGAGAGTAGTATCAACTTTGCCTCTGGTGAAATTATTTTCTAAAAGAAATTTGCTCAATCTGTCGTACCAAGCTCTGGGGGCTTGTTTCATACCATAGAGAGACTTTTTAAGTTTAAAAACGAAATCTATCTTTTCTGAGTTTTCAAAACCAGGAGGTTGTTTGACATAAACTTCTTCTGATATGTAACCATTCAGAAATGCACTTTTAACATCCATTTGATATAAGATGATGTTGTGATTTACTGAAAATGAAATTAACAGGTGTATAGCTTCTAGTCTGGCGACTGGAGCAAAGGTTTCATTGTAATCTATTCCTTCTAGTTGATTGTAACCTTGTGCAACAAGTCGTGCCTTGTTTCTTACGACTTCACCTTTTTCATTTAGCTTGTTTCTGAAAACCCATTTGGTTCCAATTACATAGACACCTTTAGGTTTTGGGACGAGATCCCATACATCATTCTTTGAGAACTGGTTTAGTTCTTCTTCCACTGCCAGAACCTAGTCTTTGTCCACAATAGCTTCATCAACTGTAGTTGGTTCAATTAATGAAACTAATCCCAGAAGCGTTTCTTCAGAGGGTTTGAAAGCTGACCTGGTTCTGATGGGAGCATCCTTGCTACCTAGAATTAGTTCTTCAGGATGTAACGTTGATATTCTCCTTTTTTTTTGTTGTGGAGTATTAGATGATTCAGCAATGATATCGTGAGTTAGAACATTTGGATTTCTAACTTCCTCTTCTTTTTCTTTAGGTTCTGAAAAGTTGATTTCCAAATCTGCAAACTTTTCAACTAGCTTTGACTTTTCAGAGTCAATCTTATCATCGAATCTGACGTGAATTGATTCTTCCACAATCCGTGATTCTGTGTTATAAACTCTGTAGCCTCTAGAGTGTTCAGAGTAACCTAACAATAAACACTTCTGTGCTTTGGAATCAAACTTGCCAAGATTCTATTTAGTGTTTAACATAAAAGCATGTACATCCAAACGGATGAAAGTAAGAAATGTTGGGAATTTTATTCTTCCACAATTCATAGGGAGTTTTATTCAAGATAGGTCTTATAGAGATAATATTCTGAATATAGCACGCTGTGTTAACTGCTTCTGCCCAAAAGTTCTTAGCCATTTCAGTTTCTTGGATCATGGTGCGAGCCATTTCTAGTAAAGTTCTGTTCTTTCTTTCTACAACTCCATTTTGTTGAGGAGTTCTAGGATAAGAAAAATCATGAGATATCCCATGTGAATCAAAAAGTTTTTCAAAATCTTTATTTTCAAATTCTCCACCATGATCACTTCTGACCTTGAAGATTCTACAATTCTTTTCATTTTGCACTTGGGTGCAGAAGGAAGCAAACACAGAGTGTGACTCATCCTTGTGTCTTAAGAATTTCACCCATATCCAACGACTGTAATCGTCAACGATGACAAGTTTGTATTTCTTACCATTGATAGAAGCAGTTTTCACTGGTCCAAATAGATCAATGTGAATAAGTTCCAATGGTCTAGAGGTAGAAACAATATTCTTTTCTTTGAAAGAGGTTTTTGAAAACTTGCCTTTCTGACATGCTTCACAGAGAGCATCTGAAGAGTACTTCAAATTTGGCATACCTCTAACAAGTCCAAGCTTGTTCAGCTGAGAGATTCTTCTCAAGCTAACATGACCCAGACGTCTGTGCCAGACCCATTGCTCTTCATTTACAGACAGAAGACACTTTACATTTTGATGTTTTAAGTCTGATAATTTAATTTTGTAAGTATTGTTCTTCCTTTTACCATTGAACAAAACAGATTCATCCTTTTGACTAACAGCCTTATAATACGTTTGATTGAAAATAACGTCATAACCATTGTCACTAAGTTGGCTGATTGACAATGAATTATGCATTAGACCTTCAACTAACAGAACATTATTTATAGAAGGAAGATTACCATTACCAACAGTTCCAGAGCCAATGATTCTTCCCTTCTGATTTCCTCCAAAACCAACGACACCTCCAGGCTTAAGTTTTAGATCTTGGAACATATGCCTTTCTCCTGTCATGTGTCGTGAGCATCCACTGTCCAGGTACCATGATTGGTGTTTCACTGGCGCCATTAAGGATATCTGCAACATAAATTATCTTATTCTTAGGTACCCATTTTGTGGGTCCTTTTACATTAGCTTTTCCAGAGGTTCTGATACCTTTGGATTTTCATGCGGCAGAATAATAGTGTGGTATTTGTGTTTGGAAGTTTTCTTCTGTGTCTGTGTTTGTGATATAACTGATTTAGAACTTTCTGGTTCTGAACATTTTAGCTTTGTATTAGCACGCACAAAATGTTTAGATAGAGGTATTAGTTTTATATTCTTGGTTTCATCATATGGTTGTGATGGTCCAGAATATCCTAGACCTCTACTTCCATTTATGCTAACCCCATAGATCATTGAAGCCATTTTACTTCTATCTATGCTTTTAGCAAGGAAGTGCCGAAAAGCTCTGTCATATCTGACAACTTCATTAGTGATAGTTGTATCAGACATGATCTCTTTCTCGAACTTAGCTACTTTATTTTTTAAAACAGCATTTGATTTTTCTAAGAGAAATAATTTTTCGTTTAATTCCAAAATAGTTTGCTTGCTTTTAGTAATGTCTTCTGAAGGAACCACAAGAGTCTTTTTAAGAGTTTTGTGTTTTCTTAAAAGAAGTTGATACCTATCCATAAGTTCAGATAATCCTATTTCTAGTTCAGAACGAGATAAGGAAGAAAGTACCTCTATGTCGTCATCAGATTCTGATAGTTCTTCTTTTGATAGAGCTTCATTCGTACCAGTCTTGCCAAGAATGCTACATTTGCATGTTCTCCTTCGGAATCTTCTTCTGATTCTGAATCGTCCCAAGTTGCCATGAGACCCTTTTTGGCTTTTCTAGGTTTTCCATCTTTCTTGAATTTTGGACAATCATTTTTTATATGTCCAGGTTCCTTGCATTCAAAACACGTAACTTCTCTTCCAAAAGCTTTATTCTGACTATGTGAATACTCAAGTTTTCTTCTTGGTTCTCTGAACTTATTCCTTCTGTATTTCCATAGTTGACTTATCTTCTTTGATATGAGGGATAGTTCATCTTCATCTGAATCTTCTTCAAATTCTTCAAATTCTTCCTCTGCTTGATAGGCCTTTTTCTTTTCAGATTTAGCCTTTAGAGCAATAGATTTACCTTTCTTCTGAGGTTCATCCCCTTGAAGTTCTATTTTGTGACTTCTTAGAGAACTAATTAGTTCCTCAAGACTTATGTTGTTCAAGTCCTTTGCTAGTTTCAAGGTTGTTACCATTGGTCTCCATTTGACAGGCAGACTTCTGATAATCTTCTTGACATGATCAGCGGTAGAATAACCTTTTTCCAGAACTTTGAGTCCTGCAACAAGCATCTGAAATCTTGAAGACATAGTTTCCACAGATTCATCATCTTCCATCCTGAAGACCTCATACTTCTGGTTTAATCTAAGAGCCCTTGTTTCTTTGACTTGAGCGTTGCCTTCATGAGTCATTTTGAGAGAATCAAAGATAGATTTTGCAGTTTCTTTGTTTGTGATTTTCTCATATTCCGTATATGAAATTGCATTTAACAGAATTGTTCTTGCTCTGTGATGATTCTTGTAAGTTTTCTTTTGAGCATCTGTTAATGCACTTCTGACAATCTTTTTGCCTTCAGAATCTATAGGGTAACTGTAGCTGTCAACTACCAGATCCCATAGATCTAAGTCAAAGGCCAGAAAGTAACTTTCAATTCTATCTTTCCAATAGTCAAATTTTTCCCCATCAAAGATAGGAGGTTTTGCACTATAGGAATCTCTTTCATTTGCAGTAACATTTAGATCAGGTGCAACCATTGTTTTTCACACTTGGATCATACTGAACACTATTAAGTGCTTGATAAAAACTCAACCTTTTTATCACCTCAGAATCGGAGCTCTGATGCCAATTGAAGGTGTGAAAAATACAAGAAAGGGGGGTTTGAATTGGTTTTTTTAAAAAAATTATTTTCTTTTCAAATAGCCCCTTTTTAATAGCTCTCCAATTTATGAAGGATAGTATTAATAAATCTTGAAAGAGATAACACAATATGTTTATACTAGTTCACTTGAGAATCTTTTCAAGTTAATCTAGTCCACCTGCCAAGGCGATTTTGCCTCTCTCAATCGAGGTCTTAATCCACTAATCAAACAGATTAATACAATGCACAAGCCAAAATGCTGGCGACTAACAACAACCTCTAAAACTCTCAAGTTATAGACTTCTTAAGAGATCTAACCACACTGGTCTCTCTTAAGGAACAAACTCTAAGACTCTCACTAGTCCTAGACTTCTCAAGAAACAACCACATCCGATTTTTTTTCAAGAAACCTCAAACTGTAGTTTGAAAAAGGTTTTGTTTACAAAGTATTGCTTCTAGGGTAAGCGGAATATATAAACTATTTTACAGCACAGAAAATAACTTTTAGAATGATAATAGCAAGATAGAGCATTTTTTAATCGAAGAAGTTGTGTCATTCTCTGAGTCTTCAAGTCCTTTTATAGCCGAGCAAAAGTAACCGTTGTAAAGTAATCATGACTTTTGACGGCGGTTTGGTAGAAGCGTGTGGACAGATAAAACCTTTTGTATCCTGTCTTGTCAGTGTATCTTCGTTTGTACCGTTGCACTGTTAGCGAGATATCTTTATTTGAACTTTTGCACATTTACCAAGATATCTTTGTTTAAACTTTGTTGCTTAGTCTTCATGGCTTCTTAACTTCAGAGGCTACTGCGAGCATGAGCAAGAAGGGAAAACACAACTTGGTTCTTAAAGTCTTTGAATCCTCAGAACAACGTCTTCAGAGTTTTCAGCATTTAATCTTCAAAACCTTGTTCACAATTTGTCTTCATATCTTCAGAGGCTTCAGATAGTATTTAGTTGAAGCATGAGTAGAGACTATATTTAGGTCTTCAGAACCTTTATCAGAGAGCGAAAGCCTTCAACATCTGGACTTTGTTCAATCAGAACCTTTTGTCTTCAGATCTTCAGAACTTGTTCGTTATCCATATTTTATCAGAGTCTTGCCAACTTCTACTTTTTAGCACTTCAAGTGTAGTGTGTAGGCGAAGTATATTCTTTTAACATTAAGTCCTCACCAATTATCAGAAGCATAACCTGTTTGTTAGATTCTCAAGAGTAACAAACATTATCCTTATAAAAATTGTTCATACAAACATAATTGTTTGATATCATCAAAACTCAGAGGTAATAACGCAGAACCAAATCTTGTTCTAACACGACCATGACCCAATTTCAGTTCTGCCTGTACCTCGCTTTGCGGTCGTTGTGCTACCATGACTGGGTGCAGTTTTCCCATTTCTTGTTTTCTTCATATATAGATGTTTGATTAATTGAATAAGTATTGAATTAAAATGAATGTGTAATAATATGTGAACAGGTGAAGATGAACACCTAGCATTGTGATGAGTACCATATGAATGGTTCGATAATTGGTGAGGGACCTTCGTTCCGAAAGTCCTATTTATTATGATGATCGTATGCCTTGTGTGCATTATTTATACTTGATTTGTTATGTCACCATACGTGTTTTATGTATGATATATGTGTATGTTCATATGTTTGATTGTGTGATAACATGCTTAAAAGAATATGAAGATAAGTGCGAAAACCTAGGCTTAAAACTAGGGAAATGGATTAAAAAGATAAATAGGTTGCAAGATGATTTAGATAACACTAGAGGGTGACATTCATGCTATGATACCTAGGTGTGTGTCATGGATGAATGGTTACCAAAGTTGTGAGTGAGATGCATTGTATGGAACATGTGTTATTGTTGCGTGATTAAGGTGAATGTGATCATCTTGTGATTGTCGAATACGATCATATTATGTTGTATTTCATCACGTAGTCGAAAACAAATCCTTGAGACGTTCTGTCGTGAGAGTTAATGCTTATACAGAGCTCCTTTGGAATGTATGCACTAATACTTTGGCAGGAGTCCCCTTAAGCGAATGGAGCCTACGGGTAAAAGGCTTGAGATGGGCAGAGGTCCCATGGGAAGTGAAGATTCATAAAGTTGATTATATGTCCCTTAGAATCTGAAATCCATTCGTTTGAGTCCCGTGTGTACGAATGAGGCCTATGGGTAAAAGGCTTGAGATGGGCATAGGTCCCGCGGGAAGCGACGATTCATGTGGAAAACACCTTGAATCCGAATCTATTTTGTATGCCAAAGTATGACACAAGGATCCATGACCCACGCTAAAAGTCCTAGACGTAGGTGAGGCGGCGGGGAAGTTTACCTTGGTAAGGTTTTCGATTAGTGATTATTTGAGTTGGTGAACTCAAGAGGCATGTTTCCATACATTGCGAGTTGTGTGAACTCAAGTATTATTTCCCTTTTCCCCTAGACTTGAGTTAGAATTTGATTAGAACCTTGTATAGCCTAGTGAACCCATAAGATAGGGGAACTCACTGAGATTATTATCTCACCCCATTATTTTTGTTGTTTTTCAGGTATTATCTACAGGTTTAGTTTGCAATTGGAGCTATGTGTAGATATTTTAAGAGAAGCTTAGATTATGTTTTCCGCTGTGTATATTGTACAATGATGGATATTGTACTTATATCTTAGATTTTATGTTTTTGTCACTTTCCATATTTTGTACCACGGGTTATTTTTATTGTTTTAGAAATGGCCAAGTATGTAAATGTTGCCAATAGGCACTTATGGTTGTGTCAGTACCAAATAATAACACTTTTGTGATATTATTTTAGATATATATTAAATGGGTCGTTACACAGTGCTCACTATTTGGATTTCTAGTAAAATCTACTCATTTTACTAATTGTAAATGCTATGTCGGGTCTAGTACATTGCATGCACTTGCATATTCTAATTGAGCCACAACTCTTCCATCATTCTTTTAAAGTTTGACACTAGAATCAAATGGAGTGGTCACTTCCTTAAAGCATAATTTTTTTGAACTTATCAAGCATTTTCTCAATATAGTGTGTTTGACTAAGTTCTTAACCCCCACTATTTCGCTTTACTTTGATCCCCAAAAGTGTGTCAACTAGTCCAAGATCATTCATCTTGAATGTGGAAATTAAAAACCTCTTTGTTTCTAAAATTCCATTCATCTCCTTGATAATGATCAATCATATAATCAACATGGAGACAAATGAATATCATAATATTCTCACACAACTTTGTGTACAAACACTTGTAACAAGAATCAGATGAAGAAGGTATGCATGATGATGCAAGAAGGTTTTAGATGAAGTGACAGATGAAATTATGAACAATTTAAAGTAGTATAGTATAAATTGCAATGAGCACCTATTTATGTTCACTTGTCTCAAATCTTCACTTGAATTTATATGTTAAACATTCTTGATCAACTTCATCATTGATGTGCATGACACTTTTGAACCTTTTCTTCTTTGATAATCCCTGTCTCCATCAAAATTGAACTAGATATAAGATGTATTCCTCACAATCTCCTCCATTTTGATGATGACAAACTCTTTGAATTCTTGTTTTCATAATGATTGAAAAGTCTCCCCCAAGTTTTGTGTCTCCCTTTAATTGGTTTTCAATGACAGAGTCAAACTTTTGATGTCATTTTTTTGGTGCTTGTTTTAATCCATACAATGATTTGTCAAACTTGTACACCTTTTGTTCATTTCCACATAACCTTCTAGATGCTTCATGTAAATCTCCTCATCGAGATCTATATTTAGGAATGTTATTTTGCCATCCATTTCAGGAACTATGAGGTTATGCAAAGAAGTTAATGCAAACGACGCACTAATTTTCGTTGTGTTTGCTACTTGTGCATATGTGTCAAATGATAAACACATTTTTGTTAGAACACCCTTGGTTATTAATCTAGACTTGTAGGTGTTTAATGTACCATCACATTATAATATTTCCTTCTAAACAAGAGAAGTCCCTTGAAGATATTGTTTCCTTATAAGTCTTAGGATCATCTTCCACTTAAAGAATAATAGGAATCTTACGAACAAAATTATTACTATTTCCTTCCATTAGACAAAGCAAATAAATTGATTATCATTTTTGTTCTGTCCTGATTCCTTAACCTTTTCAGACTCTCTTGTTTATTCTAAGTTCGAGTTGTTTTCAACAATCCATGAAGAATCTTCCTCACGAGATTCTTCATCAGTGACAAACTTTCGGTTTGAGTTTTAACAAACTGTGGAAAACCTTCCTCACGAGATTCTTCATTTGTGGGAATCTCGAATTTCTTATCCTTCGTGATAAGGATCTCAAAATTCCATATCTCGGTATTCAATAGTAATATTAGACTTCAAACTCAGACATCTATATAAATCATGATTCATCCTTGAATTATCTTTATATGTCATATAGTAATTAGTCTCATTGAATACAAACATGTTATTCCCATAGAATCATAATCAAAATTCAATTGCATAATTTAAAATCATAAATTTTAAATAAATTTAATCACTTTAGTGATTAAAAAATTTAATATAATAATTTCAAAACAATTAATCATATATAATATAAAAAAAAATCTATGCACTGTTGATATTAAAGTGCACAGCTTCCATATTAAGATAATTTTGAAATTTAAAGGTTGTTTATCTTTAGTTGGCCAAATTACTTACAAGTTACATGTTGCCATTGTGTAAATAAATTCCAAGTAACAAACACAATATATGTTATCAAGTTTTTAACTCAAGTCCTTGCATACCTCTCATTTTTCATTTCAGTCCACCATTAATTAAGTTTAATTCATGCAAACTCATATGGAACTAGAAATATTTTAACTAATAAAAATATCCACATAAACTATCCTTCAAAAGTCCATATGCGCACAATGCCTCGTTCACCAACAGTAACAAAATGTGTTGCTTGAGAATCAACATTTTTTTATATAATAACGAAATACATGTTTTTTTAAACTTATCAAACAATATCAATTTATATAAGGGATTAATTACTATGCACCGACACTGTAAAAATTTTTACACTGTCCATTCATAACCATCATATGTTTGCATTACATTACATGTTATTAAAATAAAAGTCAAACTTCTTTTTACATCCAACGTCTAATATTAATTGACAGTGTAAAATTCTTTTACACTGTCAGTGCATTTCAATTAAATCCTTTATATAAATAATATCTCCCGTTTAAATCAAACAATATAATTTCAATTTTTTCATACATTTGCAAATCTATTATTCTAGAAAAATTCACTTTCAATCATATATTTTCTTGATTCAATATCAAATCAAAAAACAAGAAGATTATGAACACTACGTAAAAGTATGATAAGTACAGAAATAGAAATCACTTTTTATATTTACTATGTGCGTCCATATAATCCAATGCCGATGCATATGATAATGAATGAATTAATTCTAACAACAAAGGAATTTATTCTTTAAGAATGAACATAATTGTAATGGATGTATTAATTTCGATTCCTACTAGCATTGATGAGGAAGAAAATTTATCAATGCAATTAACACTTATTTTGAAACGGTACTGTCATATAAATACATATGTTATTATAGGTTAAATCATAATATCGGCAATATTGCTCTGATGTTAATTATTAGAATTTTTTATGATTTTAATATTATGAATTTCATAATAATTTAATTTCTATGAAAAACAATAAAAACATATTGGATTTATTTTTCCAATTACTTCTTTGTTTTCTTTCTTCTAGTATTCTTGATTTGAAATTTTTTTCCTTCTCTTCATTCTTCCATTTGATACTTGAAACGGAAGCCTCAATTGCCATTATATGAAATAATATAAGATTGTTAGAAAAACTAATTTAAATTAAATGGACCGAGACTATAGAATCGTGAAAAAAAAAACACTTTCCTTATAGTATTTCAAGCACTCTCAATTTCTCTTAGAGCTTGTACACAGGAATACCCAGGATAATTCAGCCTATACTCGAGTTTGCATAAGACCGATGAAAACTCTAATGTAGGGAAGACGAAATTCGAAATTTTATGTAAAGAAGATAGGTTTTTCTAATGTATTTTTATGAATCTGGAATGCTCAATTTATAGGTCAAACTGGTGTTGTTTCATAAGGTTGCAACCCTTGATGAAACACACATTTTCAGCAACACTTTTGGTAAATGTTGCATTGTTTTGTCTATAGCAGCACTTTTACTAAATGTTGCATTGTTTTGCCTACAACAACAGTTTTCAAAGGTTGCACTGTTTATCATTATGCAATACTTCACAAAGTGTTTCCTATTTCCAAATTCAAACCTACTGCAACACTTCACAAGTGTTGTCTATTTCTGAATTCAAACCTACTGCAACACTTCACAAGTGTTGCCTATTTCTGAATTCAAAAATTAATCTTCACTTAAATATTTTCTTGTCATTTTGGAATACACTCAAGATTATTAATTATTAATAATTTACAACATCAACCTCCTCTTTTAAAAACATTTCTTCCCCTAATCATGTCTTCAAGTTGAAAAATGTTCATTACAGTTTGAAACAAAGCCCATCGCACTTGGCATGACATTTTTACTTGAAAGAAATTTTCAAAGAGGGAAGTTGATACAACTCTATTTATAAAAAAAAATCTATGCATGACACTCTTCATGTTTAAATTTACGTCGATGATATTATATTTGGAGCTAATTATGAATATCGATGTAAGAATTTCTCTAATATACTCCTTCGTTTTTTTCATAAGTCGCTTTGAGAAAACCTTTTGTAGCACAATATAAGTTGTTTTACAATACCAATAAATCGTTAATACTATTTTTTCAATTATACTCTTAAATATTTATTATTCTCTCTATATTCAATTATGTAAATTTGTCATCCTAATATTATTAATGAAAGATAATTTTGTATTCATAATTTCTCTTTTTCATACAATAATGATTACTTTTCTTAATACATGTGAAAAGTAAAAAACGATTTATAATAAAAAAACGAATGGAGTAATGAAAAGTGAATTTTAAATGTCAATGAAGGGTGAACTTTGATATTTTCTAGCACTACAAAAACATCAAAGAAAGAAGGAACATTTATAAATCAATCAAAATATTGCAAAGAACTTCTAAAAGTATTTGGAATGGAAAATGACATAGAAATATAATTTCTCATGAGAACATCAGGTTGTTTAGATAAAGATGACGGTGGCAAACCAGTCAAAGAAAGAAAATATAGAGATATGATCGCTTCTCTTTTTGTTATTGTTAGTTGTCTTGATATTATGGTTTCTGTCTATATGTACTATTAGATGATAGAGGCAACAACTAAGTGATTATGATATTAATCTTGGAACTATCATGATTAAAATACTAGCGCCTAAAATGTGTTTTAAGGATAACAAAAATATAATCATTTTTATGAGCATATACTTTTAAATCTAACATCTTAAGACAGGCTCATTCAAGCATTCCTTGATCGAGAAATTCAAACTAAAACATGTTGGAACTTGTACGAATAAAAAATACTAAATGAACCAAAGGACTCAATTTCAAATGACAAAGCTAAAGGACTCAGTTATACATGAAAGAGTTAGATGACTCACTTGCACTAAAAGACAAATATCAGTTTCTAAGAATAACATGTGATGTTAGCACTGCATCACCAATTCGATACAAAATATATGGACAAGACTAAAGTTAGAGGACTCAGCTATACATGACATAATTAAAGGACTCACTTGCACTAAAAGACAAATCTCAGTTTCCAAAAGTAACATGTAATGTCAGCACTGCACTATTGATTTGACAAAAAACCTTATGGACAAGACTAAGAGCTATCAAGCCTTTATCATGATATGACAACAAGGACTCATACTATCTAAACTCACACTAAGTGGAAAAATTTAATGATTACATGAATGATATCGTCACTATAATCTCACAGCAAAATAACAAAATTGTTATACCCAATCCCTTGGTGTATAGCTCAATAATCTATACTTTGAGTTTTCTATCTGTTGTGAATTAGGATGCCTTAAAACAAAATATACTCGGTTTCTTTATAGGCAAGAAACACACAAGGGTTAGGGTTAACAGGGAAAAACAACAAGGATTGGTTATAATTGTTATTCTTTACTTTCTCTATCAAACAGATTACAAGTACTCAAGAATAACAAATAACCATCTCACCTTAATTAGGATTTGCCACACCGCACATATGATGAGAGACTAGTATACTATTTATAATAAACCTAACATACTAAACTAATGGGCTTTTTAACAATTACCCATTACAAGCTAACTTAGGATACAAGCTAACTTAAATAATTGGATCCTTAACATAAGGCCCAATTCGACAACTACATATTAGAACACAATTAGACTACAGCATGTAGGTCTTCAACAACAGTATGTGAGCAGACTTTGACGGCATGCTTAACTAGATTTCGATCCAAAATCTCACAAATCTCCATCTTGGATCTAACTCTAACATCAAGAAACAGACTAGTTTTCTTCATGCAGCTTTATCAACTGCATACAGTGGAAAAACTTGCAACTGGGCAACGTCTTTGTGATCATATCAGCAGCATTATGATTTGTCGAAACCTTCAGCACTTGGACTTCTCGGTGCTCGATTACCCCTCTAACGAAATGCAGCCTCACATCAATATGCTTGGTTTGCTCATGATATGCTGAATTCTTCGACAAGTGTATTGTACTTTGACTATCACATTTAACATGATAACTATACTTTGAAGTTTCAGCTCCTTTGCAAAACCTTCAAGCCACAATTCTTCTTTCACAGCTTTAGTTAGGGCGATATATTCCACTTCAGTAGTTGAAAAGGCAACAACCTTCTGAAGTGTTGCTTTCTAACTGATTGTTGTGCCAAACATAGTGAACACACATCCAGAAATAGATTTTCTGGAATCCATACAACCTGCATAATCAGAGTCGACATATCCTTAGATTGTTGCTTTACTATCTTCACCCAAGGCTCCACCATAAGTTAGGACTCTATTTAGAGACACATTTATGTACCTTAGAATCCACTTCAATGCTTGTCAGTGAGCCTTTCTAGGTTTCGAAATGTACCTGCTTACAAGACTTACTGCATATGCTATGTCGGGTCTAGTATAGACTATAACATTCATTAAAGAACCCACTATATTAGCATATGGAATGATATTCATATAAGCTCTTTCGACATCAGTACTGAGACACTGATCTATACTCATCTTGAATTGAGGGTTTTTCAGAGTCACAACAGGATTTGAATTCGACATACCATACTTTTCGAGAATCTTTTGTAGGTATGCTTCTGGATATAATCATAATTTTGACTGCTTTCTATCTCTTCGGATGTCAATCCCAAAAATCCTGGACGCAACTCCCAGATCTTTCATGTCGAACTCCTTATTGAGTTCATCATCCACCCTCATTACATCTTCAACATTGTTGCTTACTATTAGAATATCATACACATAAAGCAACAAAATAACAAATGAATTACCAGGTCGAAATCTGAAGTAAACACAGTGGTCGAACTGACTTCTAATGAAACTTATGCGTGCCATGAACTTGTCGAATCTCCTATTCCATTGTTGAGGAGATTTTTTCAGTCCATATAAAGATCTCTTCAGCTTGCACACATAATCTTCCTTCCCCTTTTCGACATACCCTTTAGGTTGCCTCATCAAGATTGTTTCATCTAAATCACCATACAAGAATGCAGTTTTCACATCCATCTGTTCTAGTTCAAGATCGAACCGTGCCACCGTGGCAAGCAACATTCAAATGGATATGTGCTTCACAACAGGTGAGAAAACATCATTAAAGTCGACACATTCTTTCTGAGTGAACCCCCTAGTGACCAATCTTTCCTTGTATCTCTTCGACGCCACTTCTTCAATTCCTTCCTTAACTTTAAAAATCCATTTACAGGTGACTAATCTGGCTCCAACAGGTTTCTTGATAAGTTCCCAAGTGTTGTTATCATGAAGAGATTTCATCTCATCATCCATGGCCTTCAACCATTCATTCTTCTTTTGACTCCTCATAACTTCCTTATAGTCTCTAGGTTCTTTGTCGAGAACCTCACTTGCAGATATTAAGGCATAAGATATAAGATCTGCATACCCAAGTCTCTGAGGTTGTTTGATGACTCTCCTTAACCTGTCTCTTGCTAGTAGGTAGTCATTATTAGTCTCCTCATATTTGACAGCATATTCTGTTTCTTCTTCGACTTCATCTGGGATACACAATTCAGCATCAACATGCTCCACCACAATAGGAATATCTCCCAGTTCCAGCTCTTCGTCAGCATCATTAGTTTTCTTGAAAACCATCTCAGCTTCATTGAAACCAACATCTCAACTGGTGATACACCTCTTGTGACTTGGCTCTAAGAACCATAGCGTATAAGCTTTGACTCCTTCAAGGTATCCCACGAACATGCATTTCAGAGCTCTAGGTTCGACCTTGTCTTGCCTAATGTGAGCATAGGCCACACACCTAAATACTCTCAGTCTGTCGAGACTAGGTGGATGTCCCCACCAAACTTCTGCAGGTGTTTTCATATCTAATGCAGTCGAAGGACATTTGTTTATCAGATATGTTGTTGTCGAAAAACCCTCAACCTAAAACGCCTTCTTTAACCCAACACTAGTCAACATGCATCTAACTTTTTCCAAAATAGTTCGATTAAACCTTTCTGCCAAACCATTTTGTTGTGGAGTACCTGCAGTAGTTTTGTGCCTTGCAATACCTGAGGCAGCACAAAAGCTGTCGATCGCCTCATTACAAAATTCAAGGCCATTGTCGGTTCTCAACCTCTTGACCTTTCCGCCAGTCTGATTTTCAACCAGAGTCTTCCAAACTTTGAAATTCTCAAAAGTTTCATCCTTAGTCTTCTGGATGAATACCTATAACTTTCTTGAATAATCATCGACTATGGATAGAAAATTCCTTGCTCCTGAATGTGATTGACACCTTGCAGGCCCCCAAAGATCAGCATGGATGTAATCAAAGGATCCATGAGTTCTTTGTTTGCCTTTGTTGAACTTCACTCTGCAAGATTTTCAAAGTACACAGGGTTCACAAAATTTTAGCTTTTCGACTTTGTCTACTCCAAGTAGATTTTGTTTCCCTAATTCGACCAGACCCCTTTCACTGACATGGCCCAATATCATGTGCCAAATTTCTATTTTCGACAATGATTTCGTGGATGTAACATTTGTCGAACCACTTACAACTTTAGCCTCAAGGGTTTACAAGCCTTATTTCTTCACGCCTCTCAAGACTTCCTTCGACCCCTTCATGACTCTTAGGATACTTTTCTCTCCTTAAAAAACATATCCCTTCTTGTCGAATTCACTAAGAGAAATCAAATTTCTCTTCAAATCAGGTACATACCTGACTTCAGCCAATAACCTTATTGACTCATCATGGAGCTTGAATCTTATAGATCCAATACCTGCAATTTTGCAAGCTTTGTTGTTTCCCAGCAGCACTGATCCACCATCTTGATCACATAGCTCCTCGAACAATTCTCTGTTTGGATTCATGTGCGAAGTACAACCTGAATCCATAATCCATTCTTTTCTTGAGTTGCTGCTTGAAACCATAAAGAAATCAGATGAGTCGAAGTCATCTTGAACAATGGATGTGTTGCCATTATCCTTACCTCCATGATCTTTCAGGCGTTTAAGGTACACTTTTCTTGTGTGACCCTCCTTCTTACAATGATAGCATCGAATACCAGACGCCTCACCACTATAAGACTTCTGATGACTTTTATCTTTCTTCTTGTCGAACTTACCATCCTTTCGCAAGAATTTTCCCTTAACGGCTAAACCTTCACCAATCGTCGAAGGTTTATGCTCCTTTCGTTTGTTCAGGTCCTTAGAATACAAGACTGATTGAACTTCTTTAAAGCTCTGGGACTCCCTTCCATACAGGAGAGTTTCTTTGAAGTGAGCATGTGTTCTGGGCAAAGCGCACAACAACAATAGTGTTTGATCTTCATCATCAATCTTCACATCAATATTTTCAAGATCAAGAACCAGCTTTTTGAACATATCCAACTGCTCAGCCAACACTTTGTCTTCACTCATATTGAATGAATACAAAGCTTACTTCAAGTAGAGTCGATTCACCAGAGATTTGGCATGTACAAACTTTCAAGTTTCAACCATAATCCCGATGTCGTAGTCTCCTTTTACACATGTCGAAGAACCTTATCACCAGGCTCAACAATATTGTGTTGTGTGCTTTCTCTATCATGGTCGTCTTTTCTTTTTCGGTTAACGCAACGTCCATGGCTGCCTCTCCCTACAATGCTTCCAAACAACCATGCTGTACCAGTAGGGCTTTCATCTTTAAGCGCCACAGACCGAAATCGCTCACTCCGGTGAACTTTTCAATCTCATACTTTGTTGAAGGCATCTTCTCCACGCTCACCGCACCAATTTGTTGTGAATTAGGATGCCTTAAAACAAAATATACTTGGTTTCTATATAGGCAAGAAACGCCCAAGGGTTAGGGTTAACAAAGAAAAACAAGGAAAAATAATAAGGATTGGTTATAATTGATATTCTTTACTTTCTCTATCAAACAGATTACAAGTACTCAAGAATAACAAATAACCCTCTCACCCTAATTAGGATTTTCCATACCACGCATATGATGAGAGGCTAGTATGCTATTTATAATAAACCTAACATACTAAACTAATGGGCTTTTAAACAATTACCCATTACAAGCTAACTTAGGATACAAGCTAACTTAAACAATTGGATCCTTAACACAAGGTCCAATTCGACAGCTACATACTAGAACACAATTAGACTACATCATTTAGGTCTTCGACAACAACATGTGAGCAGTTATATATATATATATATATATTATTAGTCACCCGTTAATATTATTATATATATTACTTTGTGCATGTTGTGTATGTCTAAATAACAATGTTTAAGCAATCATATTGCTTGACAAACAATTTCTTAGTCGGTTAACCAATACGATATCATTAAGTTTCGATAGTATGTGTGAATGCTAGATTTAAATCAGTGCCCATAATATTAGCAAATAACGGATGAAAATATTTGATCTAGATAAGAAAATTATTTCTTAATATCAATTTAAAACTATTATAACAAGTTATAAGTAGCTAATTTATGACAGACATTAAAAACGAATATAATCATCAATATTAATAATCAAGATAAATATATATATATATATATATATGGAACGTATCATATGAGAATGTCATTTTTATGTGAGAACATGAGAATGAATCTGAACCATTAAATTTTAAAATAAATGGTGGAGATTGTGTCATTTTTTTCTCTCAATCATTTATTTTAATAATGGAGGAGAGAGAAAAAAATCACACATAATCTCCACCATTTATTTTAAAATCTAATGGTTCAGATTCATTCTCATGTTCTCACATAAAAATGACATTCTCATATGATACGTTATATATATATATATAGGCTCTGTTTGGTAAAAATAGCGGTTGATTGATAAGTTAGCTGATAGCTCATAGCTTATGATTGATAGCTGGTGACTGATAGCTTATAGCTTATAGCTGATGACTGATGACTTATAGCTGATAAGTTAATTGAAGTGTTTGATAAAATTAGCGGTTTAATTAGGTGATTAAATAAAATGACATAAAAGATATTTAATGATTTTTATTTTATTTTAAATTATAATAAATTATAAAGGATAGTAGTGGATTTTAGTTAAAATTGTAAGGGTAAAAGTGGAATAAAAAATGATAAGCTATAAGCTATAAGCTAAAACGCTATTTAAAATAGCGTCTGGAAAATAAGCTATAAGCTAATAAAATAAGCTATAAACTCGTGATGAAAAGAACGTTACCAAACAGATCTTTTATTGTCATATGAGCTTATAAGCTATAAGACATAAGCTATAAGCTCAAAAAATATTTTCCCAAACAGAGCCATATATATATATATATATATATAACGTATCATATGAGAATGTCATTTTTATGTGAGAACGTGAGAATGAATCTGAACCATTAAATTTTAAAATAAATGGTGGAGATTGTGTCATTTTTTTTCTCTCAATCATTTATTTTAATAATGGAGGAGAGAGAAAAAATCACTCATAATCTCCGCCATTTATTTTAAAATCTAATGGTTCAGATTCATTCTCATGTTCTCACATAAAAATGACATTCTCATATATATATATATATATATGGTACATATCCAATGAGAATTACATTTTTATGTGAGAACATGGAAATGAATCTGAATCATTAGATTTTAAAATAAACGGTGGAGATTATGTGTAGTCTTTGTTTTTTTCTCTCCTCCATTATTAAAATAAATGATGGAGGAGAAAGAAAAAAAACTGACACATAATCTCCACCATTTATTTTAAAATCTAATGGTTCAGATTCTTTCTCATGTTCTCACATAAAAAAAAACATTCTCATATGATATGTTCCCAATATATATATATATATATATATATATATATATATATATATATATATATATATATATATATATATATATATATATATATATATATATATATACACCATGATCAAGATGAATACATGAATAACTGGACAATTACATCTAACACCAAGAAAAGAGAATTTATCAACTCTTACTCGTATTATCTTTACAACGATGGTCAAGAAGAAAGATTTGGAGTAACATCAACGACGATTTCCCTAACTAGATGGAACTTCCACGTTTGATCTTCAATGTCTTTCTTGGGATTTCTCCATCTCAATTATCTCTTGTTTCTATTCTTCAATTATACATTGAAATACTCCTCTAATGGGTTGGAGGTGAGCTATATTTATAGGGGCCTGAATAAGCATTTTTGCCCAGCAAGGTACTTAGCTTGTCCAACGAGCTTACTTTCTTCACCTATAAGTTATGTTCATCTTGTCTAAATGGACTTTATTTGTCTTATCTCGCCTAGAAAACCTCTCTGTTTTCCCAGCAAGCAAACTCTTCATTCATCTTGAAGTTACTTAGCCAATTGGTCTATAAACCGCTTTGTTTTGCCTAGCGAGTGTGTCACATCACCCAATGAGTTGTTTTGCTTCTTCATAAAGTAATTTGGCCTAGAATTAATCTCTTGTGCTCGTCCAACGAGTTTTTGTCTTCGATTGGCAAGAATGAATCATCAAGGTTGCCTTGTTTCTATCCTGTCTTGGCTTGGCAAGTCCTATTTCTCCCCACAGGTTTTCTTTTACTTAGCTCATGTATTTTGTGTTTTCTTTAGATGTTTACACATTTACTCATAAATAACATTGTTAAAATGTTCATACAAATGTGTTATCTTCTTTTAAATGATAGATATATGAGGTTTTATTTCTTGTGATTTAAGGTAATAAGTGCATATGTTAAATGAGTAATTTTGACACTTATCTTATCTCAGAGGAATTTCTAAAATCGAGTTTATGATTCGGAATTATAAAACATGGACTAATTGGCTAGGCAAATACAGATATGACGAGAGATATCGTGACAGTCAACTTCTAGATTTTTATAAAACATAAACTAATTGGCTAGGGGTTAGTATCGTGGCAGTCAAAACTATAAAATTATTGCTTTATCTATCACAAAGGCATAGTTCATTGTAACAACATAAACTTGCAAGGAAATGTTATGGATGAAGTAGTTCTTGTATGAATTAGGGCATGAACATCATAAATACATTGTACATTGAGCACAATTCACTTAAGCAAGAAATCGATTTTTCACTCGAGATTAAAGTACATTGATATGAGATATCACTAGATACGTGATATGTTGAATCCTAAGAAACTACAACTTGAAAAAATTCATTCTAATGATAACTTCTCGGATATGATGACCAAATCCTTACATAAGAACATGTACGAGTTCTAAAGAAAAGTGGTTGGAGTGTTGGAGCCCTGCATCAAAATTGAAAAGAGGAGATTGATGAATTTTTCATCTTTAAAAGGAGAGGGAAAAAAATGATAGATGCATTATAAAATATTAAATATAATTAAAGTGAGTACGAAAAAGCTTTTAGAAAATTGATGAAAAGAAAAGAAGACAAATTCTCTTTATGTTATAGCCAGTGGCGGAGCCACGTGGTACTGAGGGGGTGCAAGTGAACCCCCTGCATTCTTAAAACTTGCACCTATAATTCTATATGTTTATATTTTGCACCCCCTGACTTTTGAACTTTGCACCACAAGCCACAAAACCTTAAGCAACAGTTCTGATAATTATTTAATATCAAAAGAGAGAAACAACTTTTCTATTGATTTGATGATAGGATGGAGATAGATAAACTTACAAAATTTTTATGTGTCAGTATGTACAACATTTTTTATTAATAAATTGTTAATGAGTAGTACTAGTATTATAAATAATACTGGTATTAGTTAAAATCACAATGTTTATTATGAGTCAGTGTGTACAACATTTTTTATTAATAAATTGTTAATGAGTAGTACTAGTATTATAAATAATACTGGTATTAGTTAAAATCACAATGTTTATTATATCACTACATCTACTACAAGTGTTGTCATAGTATATATATATATATATATATATATATATATATATATAAAATAAAAATTAATTCTATTAAAATATTAATATAAAATTTTGCACCCCCTGGTCTGGAGTCCTGCCTCCGCCACTGGTTATAGCCATATATTGTTGCATGCATTGGCTATAAAAACATATTTGTTTCATTTATACTAATATTGGAGTGAAAGCCTTTTAAAAGAAAATCCATAAGAGTTTTGGTGAGATTGTAAGAAACATTTTTGTATTCTCGTTAGTTTATAGTAAACTGATTATTGTTTTTCTATTGTTAATTAGTTGTTCTATTGTTATTAATGTTCTATTGTTATTATTATAATGTGAGCAAAGTATAATTGAAATAATCAGTTATCCACTGGCCATATATTAGGTGTTTTAATTGATGTATTTCTTAATAATATTATTATATAAAAGTTTAAATGTTTACTAAATCCATATATAAAAAAATACAAAGAGGATGGGTAGAAAGAGACTAGATGCAAGAGCATTGTTGTCTTTTTTTAGAAGCTTTTTACCTTTTTGATTTTTTCTTTTTGTTCTATTTTATTTTGGGGCTTAGTCCCTTTTCCTTATCAATGCTGGAAAGTGGAAAGCACCCTAACATAGAAAGTGGTAAGAAATTTCCAAAATAACTTTTCATAAAGTACTATTCATCTTCTCTATATATAATGCATATATATCACACCATTTTGCAAAACAAAGCAAGAGTTTTTTAGTGAGGAAACCAAGCAAGTCGAAGTTTTACTTCACTTCACAACAAAGTGTGAGAGAGACAAATCTCTTAACTAAGGTACTGTCCTACACTTCTTTATTCACGAGCTTTGTTAAATTCATCACTGTAGTCTAACATAATGTAGCAACAAATTTTATATATTTTAAGTGTTTTTTTTTGTGAGGTAAAATCACGTTTTTTTTAATACTTTGAATATGGCCACAAATTTGAAATTTCATTTTTGTTAAATTTAATTTTTGGGAGTAGCTATATAACTTGCTTATATTTGAGTTTTAATAATTTTCTATTCTGCAAGTGCATAATTCACAACTCAATCATTGATGTGAAGTTGTATTTTAATATATTTTCTTGTTATTTTATGTTACTAAAATCAACGAATATAATCCCTACAAGATAAGGAATTTCTGCAGACATGTTTGCTGATAATTCATTGCCATAGAATAAATGTTTGTTAAATAAAGTATATTGAAAATTAAATGTCTAGATAAATATGAAAAAATTGGGCTCTATTATTGTTTGCATATATCTTCTAAAGATTCAGAATTTTTTTTTTAATATAACACTAATTTTAAAAAAAAATACCAATTTAATATATAATTAGTAATATTATTCAGCTGGATTACGGTAGCGTCGTAGGCAGCAACCCCCGACTATTGGGGACAGATGCTTTAAGGTGTGTTATTTTTCTTTTTTTTTCTGGAAATTAAAAAAAACATTTTTAAAATTTTTTTTTTAATGTTTTATTTAATTTGAAAATGAAAATCAAAATAGAATAGTCATAAATAGATCATGCCTATTTAAACGACCACCGGTTCCACATGCATCAACTCTTGCATGGCGTCTCTGTCTACCACCACGTGTTTGTTAAGGTGTGGTTGGTCTTTGCGTTTGTTGATATGGCCCTGGCGCATCAGACGATGGCCTCGTTGCATGTAACAAATTTTGAAGCATCTGTCCCCAATAGTCGGGGAGTTGCCGCCTACGGCGCTACCGTAATCCAGCTGAATAATATTACTAATTATATATTACATTTAGAATTTTTAAATTATTTAAAAAAAGGTTTTTTTAATTTAACAAAATATTAAAAAAAAAAAAAGATTGCCTGAGGCGCCATCTGGGATGGCGACTCTCAGGAAAATTTAATTAAAAAAATAGGACTTTTATTTTGTACTGAGGCGCCATTTGGGATGACATGTGGTCTCTAACTGAAGCGTCATCCCATTTAACGCCACTCTATTAGTAGATTTTCAAACTCAGTCACTTTCGTAAATAAAATAAAAACTTGGTTCTTTTAATATTTTTTTTGAAAATTAGTGTTATATTAAAAAAAAAAATTCAAAGATTCATCCATCATGCTCTAACACACCACAAATTTAAGAAATCATAGGCAACTACATATATTCCCCAAAAAATTGTGGTCCCACTTCCATGTCCAAGAAGAAGATTGCAAAATATTGTAATTGATACTCTATTAATAACTATATATATTCATAATTAATTTTGTCATATGCACAAGTCTCACTGTCATATAAGTCTCATCACTTATAGAGGATCACATGCTTCAAGTAGCAACAAGCTCATTCACCTTAATTTGTACTATCTCAAATTTAAAATAGATTAGTCACGATTTAAGCGTGACAAATATTATAAAATTTTATTTAATTATAATTTAATGGTAACAAATTTAAAACTCATACGATAGCTCTTGTTGCACAATCTCAAAAACAGTATTATAAAAAATTGTTATAAGATTATGCTAAATCATGAAAGAATTTGAACCATATACAATATTTCATCTTGTACACTAGTTTTGAGAACAATGAATGAGAAAAATGATAATTCAGAAATTCCAAAATGTTGAAAACTCTCCATATGCTAGCATGGTCACATTCCATCACTTGCCTCCAAATATACACTGATTGGTTTCATTCCCATCCATATCTGGTAAATCTCAACCCTTTAACATAGCCAATAGTCACTAACTATGTATGAATATGTTTGCATCTCTCCATACATATGTATTACCTCACATGTATTTGTTTACTTATTTTTTACACACAGTTTCTAGGAAGCTTCCTCCTTTCCTTTCAAATATAATTTCATTCCAACATGTTCATATATACATGTCACTCTTGCCAATCTATGCAAGTAACTTGTTTTTCCTTATTTATAAACATACATGTGTCACATTCAAAAATGGAGTATATTGTTTAGAATTTAATTAACACACGGATAGTGCAAATAAGTTTTATACCGACATTCAATAGCAGATTTCTATTTTTTCAAGTCATATTAGAAATCTCACCCACATATCATATTGTAGCGAGCTGGTCGATATGACTTGAGAACGGATTAATCTTGTTTATGTTAGTTTAAGGACTATGAGGGTTTAGTGTGCTCTAGAGAAATTGAGTCAGGGCTTGTTGATGTTAAATAGAAAGAGTATTTTTTAATACATCACCCATATTTCTTAGGTACCACGCGAATTTTCATTTTTGCCCTCTGATTTCGAATGTGCACATTCGGACGCACCACTTTATTAAAAAAACGTTGATGTGTTCCAGATGTGCAAATCCGAAAAAACTCTTGATCTGCAGATCCGGAAAATAGCAAAATTTCATTTTTTTTTTAAATTAGTTTTGTTGGTTGGTTGCATATGTTAATATATCGTTGCAACTTAATATACATTCGAAAACATCCATATATAAAATAAAATAATATATATACATAATAATACTTCTGTCAAAATACAGTACATAAATGTAATAAAAATAGAATACATCAAAGAAAAACTACTGTGTATGACGAAGGATCTGTCCTGGCTCCCCTGCTCCTCTGCTCCTACCCGCCGTCCTGGCTCGATGTCTGAGGTACTGAAGTGCCCCCCGAGCAATCTCGATAATCCTATCAACAGCAAGTCTGCCACCAGAGCCCTCAGGGAGGTGACCGTCCGCAATGGCCTGCCGCGCCATCTCCTCTATCTCACGACAGCGAAGTAGGACATCCTGAGTATGGTCCAGCTGAGACTGCCGCTCCTCTACTATCTCCTGATGAGCAGGTCTCGGTGGCGATCCCTCAGTAGTGGGCACAATGCATGGGTGTGAGACGGTATAGAACCACATGATGTACCCGGCCGCAACGCTTCAGTCTCTCGGCGCTCTGGTCGCCCGAGCCTCTTCCGGTACCAAGTGGGACTGGAAGTCAGCATATAACTCATCTATCTGCACGCGGATCAAGCCTAGAGGAGCAGAATCATGAGGCTTCCTGGGGATCGTCTGCGTGTAACCGAACTGACGCAAGACGCGTTCCGGCAGGTATCGAGCAATAATGGTCGAACTACATGCCAACCATTCTAAGAACAGCGAAACCTCATCGAACGGGCGCGTCGCACGGTGATCGGCATAGGCGTCATAAAAAATGTCCTCAGCAGCCATCCGATCAAGATAAACTCTGTAAGAGTCGGGCGCCTGGTTCCCTCTGAGCAGAAGAAATGCAGCAGCACGCGACATATCCTCAGTGTACCCCTCGACACTCCCCCAACCAGTAATCTTGGGAAAGTGTTGTAATATCCACGCCTGAAATGGAAAATATAACATCGGTGTCAAACATTATAATGAATATAGAAAGAAAAGAAATGAAAAAAAAAGACTTAGAATATAAGATTGTTACCACGTATAGTGTACAGTTGCCTGCCACAGTCTTGGCTGCCCAGCGGCAACCATCTGAGAGCCTAGAATAGGTGAATGCCAGCGTAGCTGCCCCCCAGTTGTACCCATGGATCTCTGTGGGATCCAAAAGGTACCTGAGGTAAACGATATCAACGTAAATGGCGCTGGTGTCCACAAACAGCTGCGTGCCGAGAAAAAACAGATAGTAGCATCTCAGGGCATGCTGCTTGTGGATCGCCACCTCAGCTGCATCACATGTTGCTCGTCCTGCCTCTGTAAGCTCCTCACGAAATTTGCGTGTCAGAAAGGAGAACCGGGCGTGTGCGCCTCTCAACTGTGTCACCTCCGCAAGTGCCTCATCTGGGGTAGCCCCAAGCTCCTCAGTCAGCATCTTCGTTGCCTCCACCTTCAACATCTTACCGTGACGGAGAAGGGTACCAGTGATCGGTAGATGTAAAAGGCACGAGATGTCGTCAAGTATGATCGTGAGCTCGCTGTACGGTAGATGGAATGAGGATGTCTCAGGGTGCCATATCTCAACAAAGGCCATCAGCATACTGTACATGATATGGGGATACCCAATCCTAGAATGGCCTCCGAGACCAGAGGTAGCAAGTGCAGACTGGAACCACTCATCCCCGGGCAGCTCCGCCATCATGTCTATAACCTTGCCCCCATGGTTATAGAACTTCTGGAAATCCTTCTCCTAAAAATTTCCAAATAAAACAATGTTACAAATGAAAATATTTTCAACGAAAACAATTCTATAAATAAACCGAGAAAGGTTACCTGTCCTAGCCAGACATATCTGGCAGTATGCTCAGAGTACCCCACGAGTAGGGACATATCAGACGGTTCCCCGGGGTAACCGTCCAGTTCATCGAAATCGTCATCGCCGTTACCACCTTCATGTGTTGGATGATCACCCTCAGGAAAAGGAACAGGGGATGAAATAGGAGCAGCTGATGGAACTGGAGTCTCCCGACGACGCCTGCGTGGGGGATGGGATCCTGATAAACCAGCAGTAGAAGCCCGACGCCTCCGAGATGTAGAATCGGCAGCTGACGGGGGAGTGGCCTGAACCTGTGATGTGGAAATGGCTTGAAGCTGTGATGTGGAAGGTTGTGGTGTAGGATGTGCTTCAGCTGTAGGGGCTACCCTAACTCCCTCTGCACCGGAAGCCTCGGTTGTAGACTGTGTCCGCTCATGTCGGATAATGCGTGCTGAGCTGTCCGTCCATGTATGATATGATCGTCTCTGCCAACCATGTAATCTGCAAAGCATAATAAATAAATTAGAATTTTTTAGAAATAATTAAAAAAAACAAACAAACAAAAAAAAACCAAGTGTTTTCCGAATTTGCACATCCGGAAGTACGCAGAATATTTAACGTTGGGTGTTTCCGGATTTGCACATCCTGAAGCACTCAGAATATTTAACGTTAAAATCCTTCCGGATCTGCATTGTCATACCCAAAATTTTGACCACTAAGATTCCCCATCATTGTGCAAATCATCATCACAATATGGATGGACCATTATACCTCATTACAATCAAATTTAGGGTTTCAAGCCCTCTCAGAGCTCTTAGACAAATGATCAATCAAGGAATGACATGATCTTCAACTTGTCTAGCCTCTCAAACATCCACAATGGATCAAGAGGACTCCCACCTCAAGGATCAAGCACAAGGCTGCAACATTCCAACTGGATTAAGCCTCAAGATCGTCAGTGTCACCAAATTAGGGTTTTCGTCGACTGGGACCTCCAGATGGAAATTCTCCTCTGGGAATGAGCCAATGCTTCAAAGCATAAGCCAATACACTCTAAGGGACATCATAAACCCAATCATCAAGTCAATTCTGCCTCAGGGGATGCATTCATAAAAAATTAGGAATTAGGGTTTCTTGACCTAATTCACCCCTAAGTTGACTTTTGGGATAAATCATGAGCCAAGACCTCAAGAGAGGATTGAAGGGTCTCTAACACACTTCATTGATCCATTTTCAACAATGGATTGATCCAAGAAGCTTGGTTAACAAGTTTCAAATTCATCAGAACCACAATTAGGGTTTCGCGGGAAAAGTCAACTGTGCCTTTGACTTTTGACCCAGGCATGCTCCCAAACCTTGGGACATGATTCAATACACCCTATAACACCTATGAAATCAATTCATCAAGTTTGATTTAGGTCAAGGACTTGATTTCATAGAGGATCGCACAGTTTGGAGTTCATCTGACAAAAAGTCAACTGTGCACAAAAGTCAACTTTGACTTTTTGAGATTTTTCACAATTATGGTTCTTTGACCCTAAAATGATGTTAATGTGTGATTGGAATCATCATTCATCAAGAAAAATCAAGAAAAGTGGGATAACTTGTAAAAGGGGTAACCATAAAAAACTAAGAAATTTTCTAAGTTATGGAACGAAGTGGCTAGGGTACCAACTTCCAAGGATCATAACTTGAGATCCAAGTAACCATTTGGGCTGATCCAAAGATGGATTTGTAGCTCTCATGGCATACTTTAAAAGTGTCAACTACACCTCATTCCAATTCCTCATGGATTTTAAGTTATGGAGTGACCAAAATGACAAAAAGTGAAAATGTCACTTTTTTCCAACACTTAGTGAAATTTTCACTAAGTCAGAATCTGTCTTGCTTTTTTTCCAAAAGTAGAGGGATTTTTCACTTGGATCCAAAAAGTATCAAGACAAACTATGATCACACATGTATTGTATCATATGAGAGCTTTCCAAAATGGCAAAGAACTCCATCAAATTCCATTTGAGCTAAGAGTTATGGTAGTGGCAAAATGCCTTGCTGCAACTGTCATAACTAGGCAGATTTGTGTATTTTGCTCGATTTGAGCAATTTGTGCAAATGACAAATAAGTTTATCCATCTGAACACCTCAGGGGGAGACCAAGGAGGGACAAACACTGATCCATAAGCCTCCCAAGTCTTTGGAACCAAAAGTAGCATGCCAAACCTAGAAATGCCTAAAGAGGGGACAAAACTCCAATTTTGTTTTGGAGCATTCAATGGATGCACCAAGGTGGCATGAACTGAACCATTTCCAACTGAATGAGTCAAGGATAAGATCTGAACTAAGGAACCGCAACTCTGTGCTCTAACCTCTAGTCAATGGCTAGATGAGACTTGGATTCCTATTGATCAACATTGGCCAAACCTCTGATGCAGTTGCCATTCACTATTGCAGCCAAAACAAACTTGCTCTACTATAAATAGAACTCATTTGTGATCGGTTTGAGTACACCAAAGCCATCAAATAGATGCTTTCCTCAAAATCTCCTTCTCACTTCCAATTTTGCCTTCTAAGGCAAGTCACTATCAGGTTTTGAGTTTGAGAGTTATTCCAACCAAACCAATCACACACACACACCTCATAAACATCATATAAAAGTGATCCAAGTACTTAAACAACAACTGTAACACTGATTTCTCATAATCACCAACCAGTTGCTCAAGGTTTTAACCAAGTTGCAGTTGAGATGCCATGAAGTGATCCAGCCATTTCCAATCAAGTCCAAGCATTCAAACAGACTCCATATGGTGTAGGGAAGATGTTCAGATCATCACAACTCATCTGTAACACCTCCAACTCAAAAATCACATTGCTCTTGTTGTCACGACCTTCAAGTAAGCCTAAACTTGGTCATCTCTTAATCTATGCATATTTCCTCGTACAATAGTTTTGTCAAATGTTCATAATCATGCATAGAATGTTTCCCCTCAATTAATTGCTTTGTTTGAATTGTGTATGGAATTTCTGAACCTTCATGCAAATTTTAGGGTTCTTGAGGTATCTCTTTGATTTCTTATTCCATGCTTAAAATAAATGAAATTAAAGACCATATACATGATCGTGAGGTGAAAACGAGCAGATTGATATGTAGATTGCATGATATAATCAAGTATTCAGTGAGATTGGATAGAAAATGCAAATCTGCAGAAACAGAGGGTGGCGCGTGTTCTTGCCATGTTCTTGGCGCACTTTTTGAAAATTCAAATATTTGAATTTTGTGATTTTATTTAATTGATTCAAAAATTAATTTCTGTATGAGTTTTATTGATTTTGAGTTGATTCTTTTTTTTAATAATTCACAAAAATGTTAAAATATTTTATTTTGCCAAAAAATCCCAAAAATATTATTTATTTCATATATTTGAAATTTTTGCAAAGAATTAATATTTTATTTGTTTTTAACATTTGAAATATTTTTTCTCCCTTGATTTTCCAAACTTAATTGATTTCCAATCATTTTGTGGATATAAACATGATTTTTCAAACATTAATCCAATATCACAACTTGTTTTTCATACATGTTTGAGAATTTTGATCATTTTAATTAAGTTTTTATTTAATTAAAATACATTTTGAAATTAATTCAGGGTTTTGATCTTAATCACCCTAAACAAATCATTTTCAAGCACTTTGGGCCTCTATTAGAGTGTAAGACCCATCATCTTTGTAAATACACCACTTTTTGGGCTTCAGTCATTGTATAAGTCCCACTGTATTTTCAAAAACAACGGCGCGATCGTCGCCTTTTTAACAAAATCATTTGGGCCTCTCTTTGAGCTGTAAGCCCCATCATTTGTACAAAAACATTTTTGGGCCTCTAATAGAGTGTAAGACCTAACCCCTCTTGAAAACCAAAATATCTCGGGCCTCAGTGTATTGTATAAGTCCCAATACCGTCAAAAAGTTCGGCACGATCGTCGCCTTTTTAACAAAAATCCTTGGGCTTCTCCTCGACCTATAAGACCCATCTTTGGGTCTCTAATAGAGTGTAAGACCCAATCCCCTTTTAATCAAAACCTTTTTGGGCCTCAGACATTGTATAAGTCCCTCTGCGTTAAAAGAAAAATCTCTGCGCGATTGCCAGTTTAAAACAAAAATAATAGGGCCTCCCCTCGAGTTGTAAGCCCCATCTCTTGTACAAAAATAAATCTTTGGGTCTCTAATAGAGTGTAAGACCCATCCCCTTGTACATAAAAACTTTGTGGGCCTCACATATTATATAAGTCCCTCTGTACAGTTTTCAAAACAACGGTACAATCATCGTTAAAATTTGGGTCTCTCCTTGAGCTGTAAGCCCCAACAATCTTTTCAAAGCACTTTTCTCCTTTGATTTTGAATATAATATTGTTATCAAAGTTTTCTTTGTTGACCAACCAACCAAACAACATGGAAGCTTTACAACGGGTAAGTGTTTATCCGCTTTCATTTACCGTTTTCATATGTATATAAACTGTATTGTGGGGCTGCTTCACTGTAAGTCTTCTTTCACATCCTTTTATATACTTGCCACATATCCACTATGTAATACTAGTGTAGTTATTTAGAGTTTTCCCCGGCAACTATGTCTAGAACTAGGTAAATCCTGTTGGTCACTCTTAAATACAAACAAAACTAGATCCCCCATAGGATTTCCAGATACATTCTTCCCTTCTCTTGGGGTTAAACAATATGGAACAAAGAGAAAGGCAGTATTCTCGGTGAACCTTTTCTCAGACTGTCATTCTTAGAAATTGTCAAAGAGACTTTACTCCCCAGAGTTGATCTATTCTCCGTGAATAGCATCTCTTGAGTTTCTTCCAAATTCTCGAACTTTCCTGGAATGATCTCTTCTCTGTGAATTGCATTTCTTGAACTTCTCTTGGTTTGGGGACCCATAGGCTTCCTAAAAGCATCCCCGCCTCCTCTTTGGCGTTGTACAAGGACCCTTCGACTTCTTAGAAGTTCTCTTGCCTTCTCTTGGGCTTAATACAAGGACCCTGATGACCTTTTAAAGGTATAAGACAGGACTTAGTCATCCTTTGCTAGAGCAGTCTTTCCAGCGTCAAAACTTCGGTCGTTGTAGGGTTGATACTCATCCCTTAATGCCCGGGTCTCCTCTTGGGCATTGTACAAAAGATAAAACTCTAGACTTGGACCCAGTCTCTCTCATGAGAGTTCCCCACACTTGGACCCGCTTCAGGATCTCCAGAATCCATGGCGGTAAGGCAGCCTCCTCTTGGGCTTTGTACAAATGATTTTCCCTAGCAGAGCTAACCTTCTCAGACTCTCTTGTTGAGTCAATCCCTTTTTTTAGCCTCCGTCTTGGGCTTTGTACAAGACATATAAAACACTCTCTTGTTGAGTATAAAAGACTCTCTTGTTGAGTCAATCCTTTTTTTAGCCTCCGTCTCGGGCTTTTTACAAGACATATAAAACACTCTCTTGTTGAGTATAAAAGACTCTCTTGTTGATTCAATCCCTTTTTTAGCCTCCGTCTTGGGCTTTGTACAAAACATATAAATCACTCTCTTGTTGAGTATAAAAGACTCTCTTGTTGAGTCAACCTCCTTTTATCCTCCATCTCGGGCTTTGTACGAGATAGAAAAACACTCTCTTGTTGAGTCTGTCTCCTTTTAGCCTCAATCTTGGGCTTTGTACAAGACAAAAAGAACATTTTCCCCGAAAAAGTCAAACTTCCCGCCTCCTCTTAGGCTTTGTATAAGGAAACCCCGGTTGAGTCAATCAACCTTTTAGCATTAAAGTTGTTCCTTGCTCACAGCATACAAACATCAACAACTCCTCTTTAGAGATAACAAATTCTCTCTCATCCAAAACCCTTTAGCTTCACGTCTTGGGCTTTGAACAAGATACAAACCACCTTTAGCTTCACGTCTTGGGATTTGAACAAAACACCAAAACATCTCTTTCCTCCCATAGAATAGGAGGAACTACGATCGCTCTGATTTCCCTGTTTCGGGAATACGTAGGCATAAGATTGCAAAAATCTTAGCGAGCATACTAATCAAAAACCCAAAATCCCGTACCTTCATACAAAGCATCAAATCTAAACACATTACCAAAAACCTCACAAATGGTCCAAACATTATATCCTTAACAAAATAAACCGAAGAGAGGCCCACATCTTAATAGCATCTGTAAACTAACAGTCAGCTGTTTAAACTTAGTATGCAAGCAGGATTAATTGGAGACATATATTTCTCTTCCTTAATCAGCTTAACAGGATAAAAAATGAATCGAGTTGTAGTGCCTAAGCGATAGTGATTCAAGACCACAAAAATCGCGCTACATGCACATCCGGTACGTATTTTCAAGTTCAAAAATAGCAGCCATGACTACTGTACCATGGAAAAGGGCATTTTAATGCCCTGATCGTCCGTTTGAAGTAGCAAATAATACCTACATTGTCTCTAACCTATGTTATTCATACTACCTACAATTTCTACACCTAAATGTCTACTCTAAATCGATTACTCGAAAATAACTCTGAAACTCTAAAATTCGAAAACTTACCGATTAAATTGAGATACAGAGGATTTGGAGTGTCTTGATCGTTGTAGAAGTTGCTTTGCGCCGATCTCGAGTGAAAAAAGTTGAGATTTGTGGGATTGAGAATTTGAGAGTTTGAGAGGGTTTGGTGTTTGGAATATGAAAATGTGAAGAATAAGGGGGAGGAAGAAGGTCTGGCGCAAATTAATAAACCATTGTTTCAGATCTGCAGATCAGGTAGTTTTTCGGATATGCATATCCAGAACGCATCAACGTTTTTTTTTTAAATTGGTGCGTCCGGATGTGCACATTCGGAATCAGGGGGCAAAAAAGAAATTTTGCGTGGTGCCTAAGAAACTTGGGTGGTGTATTAAGAAGCCCTCAGTAGAAATATGCCATTATAAAAATATCAATTTACAGTCCATCAAAGATGAAATCTGTAAGGGAATCGTGATTTTTAAAATATATGATGGTTCACAGTCCTTCAAGTATGAGACTTCTAAAGGTAGAATGATTTACTAAAATATATGATGGTTCATATTCCCTCAAACACGAGGGCTATAGTGGAGAAGTGATTGACTAAAATATATGATGGTTCACAATCCCTCAAGTGTGAGGCTTGTAAAGGTGAAATGACTTATTAAAATATATGATAATTCATAGCCCCTAAAGTACGAGGCCTTTAGGGGAAAAGTGATTAACAAAATTATATGATAATTCACGGTATCTGAAACATGAGGCAAATAAGGGTGAAGTGGTTTTAGTAGGCAAGTTTGCAACACAGTTGGCGTTACAAGATTGAGGAAATGGTCAATCTAAATTGTTTGATCCAAAAGAGACTGTTCAATTTACTAAGTGAATAAATTTGGAAATCACTTTGAACTTCATTTTAAAATTTATGATGATTAAGTTTATCTTGTGAATGACCGCTAAAACATGGGTGCTCCGCTTATTTACTTTCCTACGAGTAGAGCCCTTCATGCTATGTCATGCTAATGATAGCTATTAGGCTAAAGGAGTATACTTGTGATTATAAATATCAAGTGTATGTCTCACCTCTTTATCATTCACTTGTCTAATAATAGTTTTTCTTTGCAATCACTATGTTTTGTTATTTTGTCCCTGTTGGCTGAGAATTTCTACGTCATATTTTCATTTGAGAAACTAAGTGAGAATTAAAGTTTCTTAAATTTGGCTGACTTTGACAGAAACTGGTATGAAGCTTTGTCGAAGTGGTTCTTATAAAGGAAACGTGTTTGGACAAATACTTAGAAATATTTTCTAAGTGTAGAAAGTCACTTCGACGAAGGGATGTTTTGAAGCATTGCTTCTACAGAAGTTTGAATTTCAAAATATGGATAGATAATTGTGTTTTGTCTTTATCTGTTTCTCAGGAGAGATGCGTGGAGAACTACAGTGAAATGAAGGAATGCAGGGCGAAATGTGTCAACTTTTGGAGAAATGCTCGTTGGAGACAGTTATTTCGACATATTATAAATAAGGGTCTTAGTATTAGGATTTATGTGTGTTCAATTGTTGTACTATACTCAAAATTTACTCAAAGTATCCGAGTCAAAGTTAGAAAAGAGTTACTATTGAGAAATGTACGTTTGAAACACCATATTTTATTCGATAGAAATTTAATTTCATTTATCATATTGTTCTTTACTGCACTTTTTACTTTGAAATTCTTTTCTTTATTGCATTTCTTTACCAAACTTTTAAAAAGTTTAGTCTTTTCAACAAACAATCAAAACAATCTTTTACATAAATGAATACTGTCAAAGTGTTCTACAATTTTCCAGAAATACATTAATACAATAGCTACGTCCTTAGGATTCACTGGTTGATCCTGCAAGTAAACCAAATTTTTTGAAGATCAACGGCTGTTTACCAATTTTCACAGTAAACAAATTAGCACGTCCAGTGGGACAGTGCTATAGTGTTTTAAAATATTCTTTTTTACTTATTCTGGAAAAAATTTACATTTAAGTTCTTCATTTTTACGATCTCTCTGCACTTCGTTGCATGAGACTTAGGAGTGGTAGGATAGCCATAAACAACGAAGAAAGGCCTAGAAGGAGATACGTAAGGAGGATGGTGAATCAAAATCCACCAAGTAACCAAAATCCACAAAATGATGGAGAACCACCCCCTTCTTCTTTAGGGGGAAATACGGTTTCAGCATAAGTGTTTGAACCCATACCAACCACGGCAAGTTCGACGCATGTGCAGTCGATTGCTCAAAGTGGTCCCATTCTATCCTATGGGGGAACACAGGGTCTACCAACTACCCCCCCCCCCCCCCCTCTCCAGTGGGAAATAGTTTATTCAGGCCTTATGTGCCTGGATTTTCAATGCCTCCAATAGGACGTGATCAACCTTATGGTATGCCAACATCAGTGATGGCAAGTTTGCATAATGTCTCATCACCATTTGCAGACCCAGTGGTGAATGTAACTTCGCCATTACAAGGATCTGATTCAGGTATAAACAATATGGGTCAAATTAGCCAACCCTTAAGGACTGGATTTCCTACCCAAATGCCAAACATCACCAATAGTTCTGCAACGGTGATAAGGCAACAGATGGACGAAAGTAATCATGAGATGGTCCAGATGCTTGCCCAACAAATGGGTGTTATATTCAATCCCTTAATTCAAAATACTACCTAAACCAACCAACAATTGGCAGCGCAAATTACGCGCATTGCTGACTTCTTTTTTGTTCCACAACCCCCTCGACAGCCTCAGAGGGAATGAATGGTACAAAATACTAGGGTGGTCTTAGAAGAAGACCTTACAATTAACCAAGTTCAACCAAATGTACCCCAGGCGAACGTTCTAAACCAGGCGGCAGTAGTCGAACCACCTAGGGTCGAATCTCCTAGAATTGAATAGCCAATCCAGAGGGAACCAAGGGTAGTAATGGTAAATAGAAACCAGAACGCGGATGAAGCAATACATCAAGTTCGACGCGAAGATGTGGCAGCGGATAATAACCTAGCAACCATGGTCGAAAGGATTATGGCCAGGAATGGGGTAAATGTTGGCCTTCATAGGCCAAATTATACACCACCATTATCTGAATATATCTTACAGTCAGATTTACCCCCTAGATGGAAAGTCCCCAAATTTACTAAGTTTTCTGGGGATACTAGTGAGTCCACAGTCGAACATGTGGCAAGAAACTTGATAGAGGCAGGAAAAATTAATAACAACAAAAACCTAAGAGTGAAGTATTTCCCAAGTTCGCTCACCAAAAACGCCTTTACTTGGTTTACAACACTGCCAGCAAATTCGATCCATAATTGGACTCAGTTGGAGAAATTGTTCCATGAGTAATTCTATATGGGACAATCAAAGATAAGTCTGAAAGAATTGGCTAGCATTAAGAGGAAGTTCTATGAGACAATAGACGATTACCTGAATAGGTTTCGACTACTTAAGGCTAGGTGCTTTACTCAAGTGCTTGAACATGAGTTGGTCGAAATGGCCGCTGGTGGCCTCGACTACTCAATTAGGAAGAAATTAGATACCCAATACCTGAGAGATATGGCCCAGTTGGCTGACAAAGTTTGACAAGTAGAATGACTGAAGGCTGGGAAAGCTAGGGCAAACAAGAATAGAAAGGAGAGGGTAACCTACGTCGAATTCAACAAAGATGAGCAAGAAACTAGTGTCGATTCCTTTTTCGACGAGAGTGAAATTGACCTTGCTGAATTAAAGTAAGGCCCACCTTACTCCTATAAAATTTTGACACCGTCGAATGGAAAGAATCCAGTCGATTCAGAGAAGAATGATAGGTTCCCTAAAAGGACCTACACCTTCGACGTTACCAAATGTGACAAAATCTTTGAGTTATTAGTTAAAGATGGCCAAATGATAGTGTCGTATGGCGCTAAAATGCCTCCTTTAGAATAGAGGAAAAAGAGAGGTTTTTGTAAGTATCATAATTTTCATGGCCATAAAACATCTCAATGTTTTCTTTTCAGGGATCTCGTTCAAAATGCCATTAAGGAGGAAAGACTCAAGTTTGCTGATAAGTCAAAGAACTAGATGAAGGTGGACTCTGACCCCCTCCCTGTTGCTGATGCACACTATTTAGAACCATCTATGGTAAACATGGTCGAAGTTCCTGATGACTTCACCAGTGATGTTGTAATGGTGGGAGCTGCTGATGGCTTCACTAGAAGAGTTGTTGAAGACTCTAATCAAGAAACCACTAAAGGTTTCGTCCAGGTTACTGTAAACTTTAATCACGAAGTCACTGACGACTTCTAAAAAGAAGCTATTGAGAGCTTCACTAAGAAAGTACCTGACGACTTTAAAATTGAAAGCACTGAGGGTTTGATGAACGAAGCTGCTGAGGGCTTCGACAACGGGACTACTGAGGGTCCCAACCAAGTAATTTCAATGTGTGAGACTACTGGTGGTTTCATACAAATCAACAACAAAACTAAGGCTACTGAAGGCCTTAGGATGAAACTTCAAGAATTGAATATCTCTGCAGGTACCAACCTTGAGGTTAACATGGTCGAGATGACCCAAGAGTCCGCGATGGAAGTGGACGAACACACTCTTAAACAAAAAGAATATGCCACAGTGGCATATCCAAAACAAGAAGAGAATTTGGTTTAGTTTCTTCACAGATGCCAACGAAAGAAATCCCAAGTGATGTTGTGTCCCAGATGCAATGTTGTCTTTGATCGAAAAGCTGCAGAGAACATCCAAGGGGTTCAATGGGCAATGGATAGGAACAACTGGAGGAACTCAAACAACCACGGCGCTTTCAATAGAAAAGGAGCACCAAGGAGATATGATCAAAATGGACCTGGGGTACATGGGAATAAGCCATCAACATTCAAGCCCACTTCTGATGCCCCCAAGGGCAAGTGGGTAAGGCCAATTGAGAAAATAGAGAATGGCCAGGAAAAATGGTAGAATTTCGAAGTCGGAAGAGGATCTTCGATAGCGTACCATTGGGAGTTCCAGGCTTCCAAGCAATCAGTTTGGTGCTCAGAGAACTACAAAGGGAAAAACCTAATGACGAGGTCTCAGTGGAGACGTCAACAAAGGAAGCGTAAGCCTGAGATGGAAGCTGCGGAAAAAGAGAAAGTTGAGTCTAGCAGCAACGTGCCAATCAAAAAGGATAACAACAAAAACAAGAAACTTGTCGAGAATAAAGTTGTCGAAAGAAAGTTGTTCGCAGACCAGCAGGAAGATGTAAAGGAGAATTCTAACCAGATGCCTACGGATGATGATGTGACGACAGACGATTTTGATTCGGGATCAAAACCGTCGCTAGATATTACAGTTAAAACTCTATAAATTAATAATGTCAGGACCAGAGAAATTTATTAATTTAGAGAGTTATTAATTTATCGATAAATTATTAATTATTAATTTAAAGAGTTTTTAAGTAATTATACTGTACATACCAAACAAAAAGGAAAATTAGTCTATGCCTCTTAGAATTACGTTGCAGCGAACCTTAGGACTCAACGTAAATTAGTAACTACTGTGTTCATATGCATTGGAAATCAATAATGACTTTTGAAGTACAGTAAATGTAAACAAGAGGAACAAATGTGTTCAATGTATTCTTAAGCAAGTTTGGCATACTGTATATGAATTATTAATTTATGATTTTCTTGGGACCGAAAATTATAAAGGGATCTCCCGAAAAATTATTATCTTATTATTTTATCGAGTTTTTCAATTTTTTACATTGGCCCAAGTCGGGACCGGACAAATTTATTATTTTAGAGAGTTTATTAATTTACCAAGTATTAATTTAAAGAGTTTCTACTGTATCTGCAATGTCGTATCCGTGCTTCCTAGGGAGTATGATACGAACGGAATTGGAAGACCCAGAAGATGAGGTCGAATCAGTCAAAGGCAAGTATGTTATTTATTCTTGAATAATGGTTGCGTCGAAGAGCAGAATGCGTTATTCGAAAGACCATACGAAGCCATGAAAAACCACCTGAAGCTTCTATTTATTAGAGGAAAATAGAGAACATTGGTATCAATAAGATACTAGTAGACGGAGGAGCGGCTGTAAACCTGATGCCGCATTATATGTTAAAAAAGATTGGAAAAAGTGACTCCGACATAAAGCCTCATAGCATGTGTAATACCCCAAAATTTGCCCTCTCATTTTTCATATCATTTAGCATATGCTTTCATTTCATTGCATTGCATTCAAGCATAGAAAAACAAAGCATTGCATTGCATCTTGCATAAGGGCATGTGATCAAGGACTTGTAGGTATTGATCATCCAAGCCATAGAACAAGAGCCAAGGATTTTCAAGCAAACCTCAAGGGTCTCTTACATCTCACATGATCCCAATTGATCCCACAAGTCATTGGAAGATGGGAATTCATCAAGAAGACTGGGCAGTGCATCATCTCCTATCAAAAATAGTTCAAATTAGGGTTTTGGGTTCAAGCAGTCTCCTGATGAAATTTTGATTCAAACTTGATCTCAATGTTTTCTACATTATGTTAAGTATTTAAGGATGAAAGATTGGCCATTGGTTCATTTCAGAGGAGGTTCAATTGATCAGTTGCTTGAGAATCAAGAAATTGGGGAAAAAGTCAATTATGCAGTGAAAAAGTCAACTCCTGACTTTTTAAGGTCAAATCATGAAATTCAAGTTACATATGTTCATTGGACAAGATTTTATCAAGAAATGATGGAGGAATCATGAAAAATCAAGAAATGTACAAAGTTTCCATTTTTAGAAACTTAGGGTTTCCAAAAATGGCAAGTTTGGACCATTTTGCTCCACACTTTGAGGCTTCCTTTCTTCAAGATAAAAGCTCCAAACCTCAAGCCCAAGTTGATCCAATTAAAGTTCATATTATAAGCTTCAAATCCATATAAAGAACTCTTCCATTGGATCAAAATTGAGGGAGTTATGGTCAATCAAAGTTTGACAAAACTAGGTCAAAAACCAAGTCATGACCAAGCAAGACCAGGTCTGCGCGCCATAATTTTGTCAAACACCTGGTGTGCCAAATGTCAAGCCATTTTTCTCAGTGAAGGAAGATTCAAATTAAAAAATGTTGAACATCAAAGTTGTTCATCTCAATGTCCTCTTCAACTTTGATGTTGGACATTTTTCCATTTAAGCAAGTTATGAGGGAGATATTAAGGTTCAAACATGGGTGCTATACTCTGAAAATTCGTGTGCCATTGTTGCCATGCCTGCCAGGTTTGCCTCACCCATGAACTAGTTTGGATTGCTTATGTCCAAGTCATTTTTCACTACCTTGCAAGTTTCAATTCATCTCAATTCCAACATCAAACTTATTCTCCTATGTTTTCTCTTTATAATGACACCAAAATCATGTCATTTCATCTACTATGCATGGAGAATTATCTTGCCGAACATCATTTTTTTCATCCTGCTTTAGGTCGCTACAAAATCAGAAAAATTACATTGTTGTTGTTGACTCACCAGTTCACATGTATGCTATCAAATGCCATTCATCCATTTCCTCATTTGCACACGCAAAGCTCTTACACTCATGTATGTACATCATGTACTATGCATGGAAATAGAAACATTTCAAATACAAACTTACACCACAAGCTTCCTTGCTGCTACATCAGTACCATCACCACCATCCACTTTAAACCTCACCATACAACACCATGAACTCTCCTTACCATAGCCAACCCTCCCAACTCGCCCCTAACTAACTTAACTCAGTTAGTTAGGGTGAACTCAGTTAACCTCACTCACCAACTCACTTAACCATTGTAGTTAACTTCTAACCTCACCTATATAATTCAAACTCACACACAATTTCAAAGGACTTTCATTTTTCATTCTCACTCCAAAATACTTCAAGATTTCTCTCTGAACTCTTTATCTCTCTCTCTCTCTCTCACGAATTCTCTACTTCTCTTTGGTTCATCATCATCATCATCAGTAATGCATTGTTGAAGCAAGAACAAGCATAATCAGCACCAATTCTCCAAGTGTAGTTTCATCACATTTTCGCATCTCTCTCTGTTTCCAAGATTTGAAGATTCAACAGCATTTATTTTGCTCATCTTAAGCTCAAGATTAAGTGTATCTCTCTGGTTTTCTTTGGATCCAAGAGTTCTTCCATTTTTAGGTTCTAATCTCCTCAACTATATTGCTTTGAATCCATGTAATTTTAGTATGTTTGAAGCTTGCTAGAAGCAATGCAATATATCCGGCTAGTGATAGGCTCATTAGGAGCGTAGTGGTGTTTTTAGGGAAAAATGTTTGGATCCTGTTCTTGCTGTGTGTGCATGGTTTGATGATTTCAAGTGTGGATTCGTAATCTCCTCAACTTCCTCTTCACTTTGGTGTATGGTTTGTGTAGTTCTGGAACATGTGAAATTTGCAGGTGGCGGAGAGTGGCCGGAGAAGACGACCGGAGGTCCTTCTCCGGTCGGTGAGGTGTGTGTTAGGGTTTAGGTTCAGTTTAAAACATGGTCATTTGATTAATGTTGATCCAACGTTTTAAAACTTGCCAACACATTAAAAATCATGTGCCATGCGCGTGCCTTCTTTTTTTGTTTCAGGTGATCACATGTGTGTGCGTGCGTAATAATTTGTGTGTGCGTGCGTTGTGATCCATTGATTATGTGTACTTTTGGTACTTGATCATCATGACATGATTGTGTGACTCTGATTGAATCTATATGTGACTGATTGTACATCTTTACCACACACAAGCACACGTGTAATTGGATTGGGTTTCTGATTGATATTCACACCCTCCTTTTTAAAAGCCCAATAATTTGAAACGTGCCTTTTACTTTTTCCGCACCCCCTGCACTCTTTTATTTTGTTTTTTTATTTTCTTTTTCCATATTGTTCCATTTTCTTATTTTAAAAATACTAAAACTCAGCAGAAAATTCCAAATAAATTCATGTAATATATTTACTCATTTAATTAATTTTCTACAATTTTTAATTCTGATTTCATTGATTTTTCCATATTATTCAATAATTTCTTTCCAATTTCTTTTTGAGGGAGGTTCTTCATTGATACTCAAACTTGTGCATTTTATTTCTCCCATCTCATACAACATTTTTTACTCATTCTTTTTGAATTGGTTATATAACATATTAAAGCATTTAAGTCAATTTTCTTTTGATTTTTAAATTCATTTTATCATGTGTTTAGGAGTTCTTATTTGAGCATTTTTGTAGTGTGTTTCAATGTGTTTTCATGAGACCTTTTGATGCATTTTTATTTTGGGTTTTGCCACGAGTTTTTTATACTTGTTTGTGCTTCTAACTTGGATTATTTAGGACCTTTTTTTTACAATTTTCTCATATGCTTTGATTTTTGTTTAATGCCTTGCACTTGAAGTTACATGTATTCACATTCTTCTATTTCATTTTCATATGATTTTGATGAGGCACTTGTGCCACCTTTTGTGCTCATTTGTATGATATTATAGCTCATTTGTATGATATTATAGGTCATATTAAACCATGGTTATAGGTCATTTGCTTTCACTCCTTGCCACTTACACATGCTTGTTTTAATTAGTTCCATTACATGAATTTGTTTGAATTAAACTTGCATCTTCTATTCTTGAGCTCTACATGTTTAATGTGTGCATTTTTGTATGCCATTTCATATATGCCATTTGCATCTCATTAATAGTATGCCACTGCCCATATGCATTCATTAATCGTTTCACATGTTATGCACTTTTGGTATGTCACTTTGTGCATCTAATTGGAAATTGTTTCTTCTCTTAATTTCTACTTCATCATATTTCTTCTACTTGTATCATTGCATCCATGATTTGTATGATGATTCATATGCATTGTGAGACATTTATAAATAGTATGTGGTTCTTACCTTGATCTTTTGTGAAGCATTATTGCATGGTCACTTTGCATGTCTACTCATCTTTCATCTATTCCTTTCATGTTGCACTTCTTTGATGTTTAAGGCATTATGTGTGCAAATTTAGTTCATGTTTGATATGTTAACATTAGAGAACATCCTTAGAGCATAGGTTCTGACCTTGATTGATTTTCATCTCTTAGGATCTTTATTCTTTGATTCTTATTTTGTTTGACCATTATTTGGTATTCTTTCCTTATTTCACTACTTGTAGATAGTTTTTGAACTAACCTTTTCATGTAGGTGCTAAGGGTAAGTAAGTGTGTGGATATGCTTCCACATACACTTCTTTCTTTCATTTTCTCTTATCTCTTTTAATCATTCTAATTGTGATCATGATAAGCATTTATATGCTTTCCTTGAATAACTTCCTTCTTCCCCTTTTGAGTTACAACTCATCTTCTACTTTAGAAGTGAGTTATTTAATTCATTCTTCTTATCCTTTCTCTTAGGATTAGATTTCTTAAACCACATTAACCATAGGAACATCCATGTATGATTACTTTAGGGTTTGAGTCTTTCTCTCCTCATCTCAAAACAAAAAGCAAAAATCACTTAACAAAGGTTGACGCATATTGTATGTGAGCCTAGAACATGGGAAATGGAAGGAGGAGGGTTTCCCTCCACCTTTCTAGAGTGTTTAGCATACGTCCTGTTAGGACGACCATGCGACGCATTCGATCCTATATCATAGACTTGAATGCAATACGTGTTACTAACACAAAAATAATCAAAACACTTCTTCTTAAAAGACAAAAACAAACAAACAAACTCTCATCTCATCTCATTCACTCCATTCTTAAGGACTCGTCACGTCCGTTCTACCGCAAACAGGTAACGCCTAAGTCTCCACACAGAGAGCTGTAACACCTAACTGTCGGAACGCGCACCCTGACGTTTCCAGTAAAAAACACAAACAAAGCAACCCTTGTTGAGGGGAACTACTTCGCTCTGATTCTCATGTTCCCGATGAGATACGTAGGCAGTGGGGTAGGGCCCATTCGAGCACTTCTTTTATTTTCCCTACATTTGTTTCTTGTTTTCTTTCCATTCTTTTTCCAGTATCTTTTCTATCACCCTTTGAGCAGTACTTCAAGTGTGGATCCCATCGGGTACGATGGACGCGTGGGGGTGCTAATACCTTCCTCTCGCGTAACCGACTCCCGAACTCAGTTATCTTGGTCGCAAGACCATGCTCTTTCCTTTCCTTAGGTTTATGCAGTGTTTCCTTTCCCTCTCTTGGGATAAATACACGTTGCTGGCGGCTCTGTTTCCGTGCCACTTTCGCGTTTGTATTAGGATGAAAATCCTGGGAGCGACAACATGGTCCTTTCAAATTACGAAGGGAAGGTGGGCACAACCATGGGAGTCATTCAGGTAGATTTGATTGTTGGCACAATTACTAGGCCAACGATGTTCATGCTGATTGGGTCTAAGGCGAATTACAATCTGCTCCTTGGATGGGAGTGGATACATGGAGTAGGTGTAGTGCCATCGTCGCTTCACCAAAGAATATCCATTTGGCTAAGTGATGGAATTGTCGAAAATATTGAGGCAGACCAAAGTTATTATATGGCTGAGGTTAACCAAGTAAGTGGGTGACACTTTGATAAAAATTTAGCCCACATAGCACCTTGTAACCCTGCAGGTTTTGACTTTACACCTGTAGATAACGCTTTCTGTTCTTGTACCTACATCCTGCCCATGACTTTTAGTGGGATGTGGAGGTTGTAGGTGAAGAAGACTATGTCTTTGGAACAGCTGTGAACCTACCAACTGGTTGGGGTAGTGAGTTTAGTGATAATGACCGAGACATTGGCATTCAAAAAGATTTCAGCTTATATAGCTGAAAACAAATTGAAAGTGGCCTTAGAGGCCGAAGTAAAATACATGGTTGTCGAAGCCAAAGTTGAAGAAAAACACTTCGAAGGTCCTGGGAAGGACTTCGACCCAGAGCCACCCGACAGAGATCAAGTTGAAGTACAAAGCCAAAGGCTAGATGCCATCTACGATGATAAGCCTTTGGGTTTTGAGAAGGATCCTCTAGCAAGTAATATCAAAATGCTAGCGCAAGACCCTTTGGAAGAGATCAACCTGGGAGAAGGGACAATAAAAGGCCAACCTACATTAGTGCCAACCTTGACCCACACCTCAGAGTCGAAGTAATTCAACTGTTGAAGGAGTTCAAAGACTGCTTCACGTGGGATTACAATGAAATGCCTGGTTTAAGCAGAGATCTGGTCGAACTGAAGTTTCCTATAAAGCCTGGGAAGAAGCCCGTCAAGAAAACTCAAAGGCGCTTTGTACCTGAAGTTCTCTCAAAGATCAAAGAGGAGGTCAAAAGACTTCTGAGATGTAAATTCATTTGTACGACCAGGTATGTCGATTGGATTGCCAACATTGTTCCAGTTATTAAGAAGAATGGAACTTTAAGGGTTTGCATAGATTTTAGAGACTTAAATGCTACAATCCCAAAAGATGAGTATCTAATGCTTGTGGCAGAAATGCTATTCGACTTTGCTGCAGGCCATGAGTATTTGAGTATGCTCGACGGATATTTTGGATATAATCAGATTTTCGTTGCTGAGGAAGACGTGTCGAAAATAGCATTTCGATGCCCTGGAGCATTAGGCACTTTCGAATGGGTAGTAATGTGCTTTGGCCTAAAGAATGCTGGGGCAACTTATCAAAGAGCAGTGAATTCTATTTTTCATGACTTTATTGAAACATTTATGCAGATTTATATTGATGATATTGTGGTTAAGTCAGTTTCAGAAGAAAGTCATATATACCATCTTCAACAATTGTTTGAAAGAATGAGGAAGCATGGTCTCAAGATGAATCCTATTAAGTGTGCCTTCTGTGTGTAGGCGGGGGATTTTCTAGGCTTTGTGGTCCACAAATAGGGAATAGAGATTAATCAGAATAAGACCAAGTTCATCATGGAGGCAAAAGCGCCTTCGAAAAAGAAGGAATTGTAGCCATTACTAAGAAAGATCAACTTCCTAAGAAGATTCATTTCCAATCTAAGTGGCAAGACTTAAGCCTTCTCACCTCTACTTCGACTTCAGCAAGAAGGTTTTGAGTGGGGGCAAGCGCAGCAAGAAGCGTTCAACAAGATTAAAGAATACCTTGCTCACCCTCCAATTCTGGCGCCTCCTTGTATAAATAGGAGTATGAGATTGTACATATCTGCGTCTGACAAGACTTTAGGGAGCATGTTAGCTCAAGAGGATGAAAATGGCGTCGAGATAACCATTTATTACCTTAGTAGAGTCTTGAATGATGCAGATACGATATAGTATAGTCGAAAAGTTGTGTCTTTGTTTATACTTCTCTTGTACAAAATTAAAGCATTATATAAAGCCAGTTGAAGTTTATGTTTCATCTCATTTCGACGTTATTAAACATATGCTTTCTAAACCAATTTTGGACACTCGAATAGGTAAATGGACATTAGCCTTAACGAAATATTCTTTAACTTATATGCCTTTAAAGGCTGTTAAAGGACAAGCGGTAACCGACTTTATAGTCGACCACTCTATATTCGAAAACTCCCTAAACTATGTGGAGCTTGAGCCTTGGAAGTTATACTTCTACGGTTCTAGTCATAAGGATGGAATAGGAGTAGGAGTATTGATTATTTCTCCTAACAAAATTCAAGTATAAGGTCGAAGGCCTTTGTTCAAACAACGAAGCTAAATATGAAGCTTTAATTGTTGGACTTGAAATATTGTTGGAATTGGGGACAACTCGAGTCGAAATAATATGAGACTCAGAGCTGGTAATAAAGCAAATTACAAAGCAGTATAAATATGTCAAGTAAAATCTTATCATGTAATTTGTGATAGCCAATAGGTTGTTACAAAGATTTTAAATGGTAAGCATTCGACACATATTTCGACTTGAGATTCAAAAGGCCAATGACTCTGCCCAAATTTCTTCAGGGTACAAAATTTCGAAGGAAAATTACAAGATGCAATCGAAGTCAGAGGAAGGGTTGTATCAACCAAACTATTCCCAACAGACTTGGAGACAATGAAGCTAGGATATGCTGCCGAAGAAAGCTTTGAAATATTGGCTATAGATAGTTTGACAGACGAAGATTGGAGAAAGCCAATATTAGACTACTTGTAGAATCCAACAGCTTCTGTCGAACGAAAGGTCAAATATCGTGCCTTAAGTTATGCTATAATGGGGAATGAACTATTCAAAAAGATGCCTGAAGGTGTCTTACTCAAATGCCTTAGCAAATCTGAGGCAAATTTGGCTCTTTCTAATGTCCATAGCGGGGCATGTGGAGCACATCAAGTAGGTCATGAGATGAAGTGGTTATTGTTTCGACAAGGAATGTATTGGCCTACAATGCTTAAAGATTGTATTGAATTCGCCAAAGGATGTCAAGAATGCCAAATACATGCAGGCATTCAACATGTTCCTGCAAGCGAACTACATTCTTTAGAGGTTGGGCTTTGGATTTAGTTGGTGAGATTCGACCAGCATCATCCAAGATTCAAAAATACATTTTAGTGGGAATAGATTATTTCACTAAATGGATTGAGGCTATACCACTGGTATATATGGATCAGGATGCAGTGATCGAATTCATCCAGAAGCACATTATTTACAGGTTTGGAATCCCATAAACTATTACAATAGATCAGGGATCAGTTTTTACTGGTCGAAAGATGCAAGAGTTTGCTAAAGAAATGGGGTTCAAACTTCTAACATCCACACCTTATTATGCTCACGCTAATGGTCAAGTCGAAGCAGCAAATAAAGTGGTGATTAGGTTAATTAAGAAGCATGTGGGGAAGAAGACAAGAAATTAGTACAAGACATTGGACCAAGTTTTGTGGGCTTGTCGAACCTCCCCTAAGGATGCTACAAATACTACACATTTTCGACTAACATATGGTCATGATGTTGTGTTACCAGTTGAAATCTATTTACAGTCAACCAGAATTCAGAGACAACATGAGATCCCATGATTCCTATTGGAATATGATGTTGGACGAATTAGTTGACTTGGATAATGAAAGATTAAATACCTTAGAGTTATTAAAGAGGCAAAAGAAGAGAGTGGAAAAGTCATATAATAAAAAGGTTAAAGTTAAGTTATTTTTGACTGAAGATTTAGTTTGGAAAGTGATTTTTCCCATGGATCAATAAGATAGAAGTTTGGGTAAGTGGTCCCCTAAGTGGGAAGGTCCTTTTCAAATTATTAAAGTCTTTTCCAATTGGGCATATGAGATCGAAGAGTTAAATAAAGATAGAAGAATCTTGAAGGTAAATGGTAAATATATAAAGAAAGATAAGCATATACTTCAAGAAATAAAGATAAATCAGGAATAATTCATGCAAAGAATAGTCGAAGCCAAAATGGGAATTAAAGTAAAAATTGCCAAAATGGATAAGTCATTACAATCAATGCCACAAATGGCTTAAAATTACAATCTGGAAAAACAAGTTCATCAACAGTCGAACTAAAATGGGAGATAGTTCTTCATCTTCTCATATTTGGACTTTTGGAGCACCAAGCTCCGCTCACGGATAGTCTTGTTGGTCGAAAGGTCTTCAATTTCCTTTCCAAGTTGTTGAGCTCTGTCGACGTGATACATCCCAACCTTAATTTCTTTGGCCACTTCTTCACGATCAAACTTTAAAAGTTCGTCTTTGCGTTGCTTGGCTTGAGAAATTTTGGTCTGTATTTTTATCACAACTTTCAAACTCTTTCTTATTTTGTTCAGAGACCTTTTCCAGATCTGCAACCTTTGTGGTGGATTCAGTGGTTGCATCTCATTCATCCAGTTGGGTCTCTGATTTATTTTGAATTTTATTCGAAAAATCTTTGAGATGATTGAGATAAGCAACAACAAGATCAATCAGCGGGCCCAAGTCCATTATGGCATTAGCAACCTCTGGAGGAATCTCTAAGACATTGACTTGCTTCAAGAATTTCTTGATCCCAAAACTAGATGAAGTGTATTTTTATAAGAGTTGGAACAAATCAACATTAAAAAATTCTCTTTAATTTGGGGAAGCAATTCAACCTAAGGTTTATTGGCAGATTGGTTGCCTTAGGTTGTCGAAGTGTCGATCATGGCCTTTAAATAATCAAGTGGCCTCTACACCTTCAGGGACTCTAGCTTTTCATGAGAGAGGCTGGTAGAGTTTGTGCCAGTCGAAGCATCAGGATTTGGGTCAGTTTTTTATTGATCCTTTTGCTGTTATTTTTCTTCTTCATTTTAATTTTTGTGTTTCTCTCCTTCTTCATTTTCATCCTCCATAGCAACTTCAGTTTCAAAATCAAACATGGAGTGATCCTCTTCCTCTTCACCATTTTCGTCACCACCGCCTTGTTGATTGATTAGGGAGTCATCTCCAGACTTTTCTTCGACAATTTGTTTTGCATATGGCATTTCCGTGTCTCATGCGACATCAACTATGGCTTCCTCCCTTGCTGGGATTTTTTCATGATCAGGTTCGTTGGTTTACGAAAGCTTAGTCGTGACCTTGGGCGGTGATTTCTTTTGATGATCACCGGCCAGTTGGCTCACTTTGTCTATAAATTCTTTGGTGGAATCCTTGGGAGAAGTTTTGTGTTGGGTGGAAGAACTTGTTGGATTGTAGGTAGGATCACTGCTAGGGGTGGGAATGATTTGTTTAACAAGGGGATGCCCCTTATCATCTTTGGCACCCTAAGAAGAAGAAATCAAGAAAGAGATTAGAAGCATGTTAGTCGAAGATAATCATAAAATTTAAAGACAAAGAAGAAATCTATGTACCTTAGGATCCTCAGTCCCAGGGCTAGAGTTATCACTCTCCACCTGATCTGGATTCTTCTTGTCAGTTGGTTTTTTACTACTGGGGTGACATCAGTCTCTACCAACTTTAGAGTAGAAGGCTTTTTCGCAGTTGCTTTATTTTTTTTTGCCTGAGGTCGAAAGCCAGCATCAGTGATTTTTGTTTGCTTCTTCTTTTTCTTGGGTTGTTTAGATTGATTTGGAGAAAGATCCCCATCATCAGGTTCAATTAGATGAACCTCAAGTTCCTTTTACTTTCTCTTTTTTGGTGTCGGAGGTGGTCTTCGACTTCCCTATATAAAATATTATATTTCAGATGTTAGACTGGGAAAGCAGTATGCAAACAGAAGAACGTCTCATTCCACACCTTCATATATTAGAGACTCCACGCGAACGTGTTCTATGCCAATATGAAGGTGGCCTTTGAAATTTTCCAGAGTGTACTTAGTCGGAACCACTCGCTTAGCACGTTTTTGGGATTCTTGGCGAAAATTTTTCATAAAATCTCCACAGACAAACCAGTCTGGAAATGGAGGGCTAAAGGTCACACCAAAGTTAGCAGTTGGCAGTCGAGGGAATTTTGGAGGATATAAATTAAAAGCTAACTTGTAACGTTGATTAGGCCAAACGTACGAAGGAAGTTTTAAGTCCTCTAATTTCTTTGTAAATTTTTATTTCAAAGTCACTGCTGTTTTGCTAATGGTTCGACTAAGATCGTCTGGTCTGTAAGCAGTTTCAAAGTATTTCTGGAATGCTTGGATCTCTTTGATGTATGTTGAAGTACCTTTCTTCACTTTGTCATGCACAAGGGCAAAAGCTCGAGTTAGTTAGAGGTCGAAGGCAGCTACATCAAAGAATTCTGCAGTGTAATACTCTCTCCACCAAGTACCGAACTCCCTGGTGCAGAGAAAGGATGGTTTAAAAGCTACAGGATTGAATTATGTAAGATCAAAATACTTGGCTAGAAACTTGATATATTCTGCCTCATTGTGCCACATGTTATAATGAATCAATGAACCCTTTTTATGGAAGAGTGGTTTGGGTTTAATTTGAATTAGACCAAACTGTCGAGCGACGAGATTTGGTTGGTAACTGACAAGAGTGATTCGAAGTTTTGAAGGGTTGAGTCTTGAAGCCAATAATCTTGGCATAAGAAAAGATTCCCAGATGTCAGGAGATTCTGCTTCTTGTTCTTTCGACTTGGGAGGAAACTTTCTTGTGAACAATTCAGGGCCTACTTTCCTATTTGCAAAAGGGGTCATGCAGGGAGAAAAAATGTAACGCTTTGCAATCATCATCACATAGCTGGTGAATGTCTGCTGAAGGTTCATTCCTTCATCACTGGGAGTTAATAGAGCAAGCCTCGTCCCTTCAACCCTCATATTCTTCACTTCAATGGATGTTGCGTTGATAGGATTTCGAGCAGGAAGAGATGCTTCAAAAGTAATAGTTAGCTATAGTTGTAGCAGCCAAAAGGGTCCAGAAATGAGTAAGCTTCCTCTTGACTTGATTGTCTTTAGTGTTGTAACGTCTTCGCCAAGGGATTCATAAAGGCTGGCTAGAATTATTTTGCTAAGACCAATGTCATATCCAGCATGCAGTTGGTTAGCCATGGTGAGGTACCTCTTCGCCACTTGAAGGGGCCTTGAGCAAAAAACACAGCGAGAAAGCCAAAGAGTAAGAAAAGCGACGTGTTCTTGATCAGAAATTTATGTAGTTTCTTTGTCATGGTAGTAGGATATGTAGGTGGTAAAAGCTACCTTGTTGGTGTCGAAACCTATTGAGTCATCGGCTAAAAGGGTAGAATCATAATCTACTCCACTAGGTTTGAGGCATGTAATGGCAGCGACGTCGAACAGAGTAGGGGTAACCATTCCACAAGGGAGTTGGAAGTTGTTGTGGGTGTTATCCCAAAAATAAAGGGAAGCAATAAGCATAGATAAGCAATAACCATGCCCCATCTGCGACAACTGAATTAGGTCGAAGATGCCCATGTTTTTCCAGACTTAGGACTTTGCTTTCTCTATTTTTTCTAACCAAGCTAAGTAATCAAAAGGGTCTTTAGACAAAGGTCATGACCTGAAAACCCTAGAACTAGTGTTCACAAACTCTAAGTTGATTGGGTCCCTAGAAGCTATGGTCGAAGGAGAGCCTTGACCATCAACTTTTGCTTTCTCATTAATTTTAATCTCTTCACTAGTCTTAGGTTTTAAACTATTGGCTATGGGTTTGTAATGATGGTAAGCGGGAAAGAATTCCCTAACCTTAGCAGGGTCAGCAGCAAGATCAAGGAAAGGACCTAACATAACATTGGTCTTACCAGAAACAAGAACGGGAATGAGTACCTGTGATTGGTAGATCATGTGTTTCTCCTCTTCATTTGGAGGTCCAGGGATGTAATGTTGGTTTCCAACCACGTTTGGACCCAACATTCTGTGAAGTGGAGCAAGTTCTTTGTATCTCTTGGACTCGTTATTTCTCTTGTTTGTCACTTTGGATATTTTTGATGAAGATGCCATTGATGTAGTGGGTTTGCAGAGAAAAGATTTGAAAGAGATGAAGTTTTGAGGAGATACGCTTGAGAGAGTTCAGAGAGTGAAAAGAGTAAAAATGGTGTTTTCCAATATGTTATATATGGATGAAGTGGAACGGTTACTGTATAACATTAATGGTGATAAAAATCATGGGACGCGTGTCATGTGAGGGTTGTGTGATGAGACGCTAGTAGTTAAAATCTGACCCATGATCTCCTAGGATTTAGACATGTGATGATTGAAAAGATTCACACATGGATTTAAGGAGACACTTTCGGGAAAGTTATCATGATGACGATGATGTCATAGTAGTCAAAAGGTTTCTGGCATCGAATATGAAACTGTTAGTTCTTGTATTGGCTGGAATTTTGGTAAAACAAAGTTGAACATTGTTGATGTCATATGTCTGATGTCATAACATTGGTTCTTATCATTAGCTGTTGCAGGGTTGGAAGTTTTGTATGCTGATGTTATAAGTGATGTCTTGACATCACGATACCAGAACATCAGAACATCAGTTTGTGATGTTTTAGGGCTGCGCGTGTTAGTAAGATTTGAGGAGATCTGTTAGAGTGATTGGATGCGAATTTCTTGGAGAAGATATTGGCAATCAGAGATGGAGCAGATCATGGAGCAAATCATATAACAAATCAGATTAGAATCTTGGGAGCAGGTCCAAGCACAAGTCAGAATGATATTTAAAGCAGCCTCAACCCTAAGTTAAAGTAACGAAGAAAGGGAGCTAAAGACTGAGTGTCATTGGTGTCTTCGCGTATGTTTGTGTAAACCATTCGTGTGTGAATTGGTGTTACTATTTTGAGTTGTAAGTGTATTCACTCAAAGCTTTTAAGCACGAGTGTGTTGTTCTTGATCAAAGCTGTTAAGCAGAATCAAGTTGGGTGATTAGTGTGTAATCATTGGATTGTATCACTGAGGTGAATTAGGGAGTGAGTGGTTTCTCATATCTAAGTGGTTTCTTAGGTAGAAGGTTCATTGGGTAGTGATTAAGTTTAGCAGATGTCAACTGGGATTGTTGAGTCTATAAATTAATACTACTAATAGTGGAATTCCTCCCTGGCTTGGTAGCCCCCAGACGTAGGTAGTTAGACCGAACTGGGTGAACAATTCATTGTGTCCTTTACTGCTTGTTATTGCCTTGTCCATAGCAGAGTGTGTTGTTATGACATCACACATCTGATACCAGAATTTCAATTGGTATCAGAGAAGGCATCCTGCTCTGCATCTGGGTGAGATCTAGGGCTTATACTTTCTGGTAAGATGGACAAGGAAGTTGGTGGATTTGTGAATAGACCCCCTATTCTGGATGGTTCTAATTATGATTATTGGAAACCAAGGATGGTTACCTTCTTGAAGTCCTTGGACAGCAGGGCTTGGAAGGCTGTGCTAAAAGAGTGGAAGCACCCTGTTATTACTGATAAAGAAGGAATCACCAAGCTGAAACCTGAAGAAGAGTGGACCAAGGAAGAGGATGAGCTAGCACTTAGCAATTCTAAGGCCTTGAATGCCATCTTTAATGGGATTGATAAAAACATCTTCAGGCTGGTAAACACTTGTGAAGTGGCAAAGGATGCTTAGGACATTTTAAAGACTACTCGTGAAGGAACTTCAAGGGTTAAGATGTCAAGACTTCAACTTCTGACATCAAAGTTTGAAAGTCTAAAGATGAAGGAAGATGAAACTATTCATGATTTTCACATGAATATTCTTGAGCTGTCCAATGCATCTAGTGCTCTTGGAGAGAAGATGACTGAAGAAAAGTTGGTGAGGAAAATTCTTAGATCCCTTCCTAAGAGATATAAGATGAAGGTGACTGCAATTGAAGAAGCTCAAGACATCAGCAAAATGAGGGTTGATGAGCTGATTGGATCTCTTCAAACTTTTGAGTTAGGGTTGAGTGAAGAGGAACCTGAAAAGAAGACCAAGAGTATATATTTGGTATCTAATACTCAAGAAGAGAAGAAAGGGAATGGTGCTGAGTCTCAGGAGGAGCTGTCACAAGCTATTGTTCTGATGGGAAGACAGTTTAACAAGGTGTTTAAGAGGACGAATAGAAACTACAAACCTAATGTTAAGAACATCTCCTCTGACATCAACAAGTCAAAAGAGAAGGATGAAGAGAAGAATGGTCAAGACAAAGGAGTTCAATGCTTTGAATGTGAAGGCTATGGTCATGTTAAGAAAGAATGTCCTATATTCCTAAAGAAGCAGAAAAAGGGCATGGCTGTTTCCTGGTCTGATACTGACAGTGAAAGTGAAGAAGAGTCTGCCAAGCATGTTAGGGCATTGACAGGAACATGTATTTCTGATGGAGAATCTAGTGATGAGGAATTAACTTTTGAGGAGTTAGCAGCATCCTATCAAGAGTTATGCCTGAGGAGTGCAGAGGTTTGTCAAGAAAGTGAGAAACAAAAGAAAAGAATAGTCCAGCTTGAGACTGCTAAAGCTGATCTTGAAAATGAAGTCTTGTTAGTTAAATCTCAACTTGATCAAATAACCAAGTCTATCAGAATGTTGAACAGTGGGTCTGATACTCTTGATAAGATTCTTCAGGCTGAAAAGGTAGCAGGAGACAAGTCTGGCTTAGGATTTGTTGTTGAGGAGAAGGTCTCTGGTGAAGCTAGTATTTCTGGAACCAAAAAGGACATGTCTCAACCAATGTCTCAACATAACAGAAGAAGACATAATCCTAAACCTAAGCAGGTTGTTCATCAACTTCCTCAAAATGTTGGGAAAGAGAATGTTCATGGTCCTCATCATGGGAAGGCACAGGCTTCTGGAGCTGGGCAGTATATGCCTCCACAATACCATAGGAGTATGCAGGCTTCTAGGTTTAACATGTTCCATCAGATGTCTCAACATCAAGGGAATATGTATGGCTTTGGACCTAATAATGCGGTGCCTCATGATTATGGGAGAAGAAAGCCACATCATCATGGTAGAAGATAGCCTAAGAGATAGAATCATCACTACAGAAGACAGGCTAACTATGGAAGAAGACAACCCCAGTACTTTGGATGGCAGCCTCAGCAGTTTCATCATCAAGGTGGCAGGAAGTTTAATCACTGTAGAGGAGAGGTTAAAAAAGTTAGGTGTTTCTATTCTGGAAATTTTGGCCATATGCAATATTCTTGTTTTAAACTGCACGGCTATCCCAAATCTGTCCATCAACCTAGACAGAATCAGAACAGGTCTAAGGCTGTTAAAAAATGGGTTCCTAAAGCTACTGTTACATGTCTATTGGCCCACACATCTGATAGACATTCTATTAAGGATGGTTGGTACTTTGACAGTGGCTGTTCAAAGCATATGACAGGGTTCAAAAATCATTTGGTGGATATCAAGACTTGCTCCACAAATGATGTTACTTTTGGTAATGGAGAGAAAGGGGAAGTAAAGGGAGTTGGTAAATTGAGGTGTCATGATGGACCAAATTTGGAAAATGTTCTTCTTGTCAAAGGATTGACTGCTAATTTGATTAGCATCAGTCAGCTATGTGATGAAGGATACAAGGTCAGCTACACTAAAGATGAGTGTTTAGTGACTAATGGGAAGAATGAGGGTGTTATGAAGGGAGTCAGATCCATAGATAACTGTTATCTATGGGTACCTCAAGAGTCCAACTCATCAAGTGATGTTAAGGTTGATGTTGTGACATCAGACTGTAACATTAGCTGTGAAGACTTAAGCAGAAAATTGAAGTTAGTGGCTTATGGGGTGAATTTATTAAAATTCAAAAATGTGTTTTGGTGGGGAAAATACGTTTATTGGCATTTATGTGATCCACAAAATCAGGCTCCATACTTTAGGCTATCATTACCTATTGTAGCTATCACACGCTTCATCAAACACCATACCCCTAGACGGTTCATCTCCTTCTCCATCAACAGAAGTAGCAATCCTTCCCTGATCCTCAGTTGCTTCACTGGAACAGTGTCAAAACAAGTATCATCCCCTTCAAAGAAGCCTGCTTTAAAAAGTTCTTCTCTTGAAAAAGCTAGGGTTTTGATGAAAGAGGGTTCTGCTGAAGAAGCTTTGAATATAGCACCCATCTCCATGATGGTTCCTGAATCTAGTAAGTCAAGACCTTCCAAACTTCAACCCAAAAGGCCTACACCTAAAATTAATGATAGTGAAAATAGGAGGTTAGTCATTAGCATTCTTTTTAAAGAAAAATATGCATCTGAGTCTTCCACCCCTCAAGCTGTTGAAGAGAGGGTTGATATTGATCGTAGTCTTAATCAGATTGCCACCAAAATTTTGGATAATGGTTTATCTGTAAAAGGAATTTCTATTCCCCTTAGACAAATTCCAGCTGAAAAGGATGACATGCAGAATGTGGATACCAATCTTCACAGATTAGCTATCTCAATCATTGAAGATGCAGAAGTGGAAGTTGAAGATGAAGGTGTTCATGTTGAAGAAGAAGTTGAAACCAATGTCAGAACATCGTCTGATAGGGATTTGGAGCTAGCCCTAGTGAAAAGAAGAATACTGATAAGGTGGATGTGATTGATCTTTCTGATAATGAAGTGATTGGAAATGTTGTCCCAGGTATTGCCACAAGAATGAGGTCTAGAAGAGGGAAGTCAGCAGAATACTCACCTAAGGAGAGACCAGAGAACAAAAAGAAAAAGTCAACTATGGTGGGACCTGCTAAGACTTGGAGTAAAGTTACTGTGAATTCCAAAAAGAGAAAGGTGAGGGAGGATTCAGAGTCTGAATTTGATGTTGAGGATGATGTTCAAGACATCACTCCTGTGAGAAGGTCTATATTGAAGAGAATTGCTGACAAGATTCCTGACATCCCTGTTGACAATATTTCATTCCACTATGCTAGTAGTGCATCCATGTGGAAATTTGTTTGTCAGAGAAGACTAGCACTGGAAAGAGAACTTGGTGGAGATGCCTTGGATCTTAAGGAAGTCATTGAATTGATTATATTTGCTGGGTTAATGAAGACCGTGTCTGGGTTGTCCAAGTGTTATGATGGATTAGTCAAGGAATTTATTGTGAACATTCTTATGGCTATTAATGACTGAAGAAATATGGATTTTAGGAAGGTTTATGTAAGAGGTCAATGTGTTAATTTTTCTCCTGAGGACATTAACACTTACCTGGGAAAGGATGAGAAGGAGTATAAAGAGTTAGAAGAAACAGACAATGCTGTGTGTAAGGAAATCACAGCAGGACAAGTGAAAGTCTGGCCTCTGAAAGGAAAATTGTCTGCCAGTTTGTTGAGTGTCAAATATGCTATTCTGCACAGAATAGGAGCAGCTAATTGGGTCCCTACCAATCACAAGACAACTATCTCTGTTGGATTGGGAAAATTCATTTATGCTGTTGGGACAAAGAGGTTATTTGATTATGAGGCTTATATATATGATCAGACTATCAAGCATGCTGCTACAAATGCAGTGAAGATGCCTATTGCCTATCCCTCTCTCATTTGTGGGATCATCTTGTCACAACATCCTGGCATTCTTCATCAATCTGATGTGGTGTGTAAGAAGGAATCTGCCTTGTCAGTCCATTATAAGCTGTTTGAAGGGAAGCATGTTCCTGACATTGTCAAGACATCAGCTTCAACATCACAATAACCACCTGCCAAAACTGGGTTGATTTCAGAATTGGAGGAGGCTTGCAAGGAGTTGGATGAAGTCATCAGAGTGAGTACTGAAAGAAAGCTAAAATTTGAAAAACTTCTCATGACTCTGAGATTGGCAGAAAAAGACGTTGAAGCAGTCAATGCTAGCCAAAATGATGATGATGTCCAGGACAATGTTGAAGGTTCAGGTTCTGAAGAAGGTGACCCTAGCACTGAGGATGAAGATGTTGCAGCTAGTTCTGATGGTTCTGATGCTGGTGAAGATTGAAGTGCTGCTTTTGATACTTTTTTGCTTTTGTAGTTTATTTTTGCTTCTGCACTTAGTGTGCTTGCTATGTATTCTGAATATTGTTGCTTTTAAGTACTTCGGGTTTATGTTCTGTGATTTGTCTTGTCACTTAATGCTGACTTTTGACTGACAATGAGAGCTAGCTTAGGACTATCTGGTAGTTAGTAGGACTAACAGGTTGATGATTGTCCATTTATGGCTAAAAAGGGGGAGAGAGTTGCCAATGTGTGGTTCTTGTTTTAAAGCAGTTTTTGATATAGTGCAGCAGTTGAGGGGAGAGTGTATGAACAACTGTGAGCTGGTTCTTGTTTTGAGGGGGAGGTTGCCCTATGCTGTTGCGAGGGTGTTTTCTGCAGCTTGTTGGTTGTGTTGAAGAGGTGCTGCTATGGTTGGATGCATTTATCAGTTTTTATCCGCTGCTGGTTTCTCTGATGATGACAGAGTTTGTTTTAGCCAAAATTAGCCAAATGGGGAGATTGTTAGTTCTTGTATTGGCTGGAATTTTGGTAAAACAAAGTTGAACATTGTTGATGTCATAATATTGTTCTTATCATTAGTTGTTGCAGGGTTGGAAGTTTTGTATGCTGATGTTATAAGTGATGTCTTGACATCACTATACCAGAACATCAGAACATCAGTTTGTGATGTTTTAGGGTTGCGCGTGTTAGTAAGATTTGAGGAGATCTGTTAGAGTGATTGGATGTGAATTTCTTGGAGAAGATATTGGCAATCAGAGATGGAGCAGATCATGGAGAAAATCATATAACAAATCAGATCAGAATCTTGGGAGCAGGTCCAAGCCCAAGTCAGAATGACATTTAAAGCAGCCTCAACCCTAAGTTAAAGTAACAAAGAAAGAGAGATAAAGACTGAGTGTCGTTTGTGTCTTCGCGTGTGTTTGTGTAAACCATTCGTGTGTGAATTGGTGTTACTATTTTGAGTTGTAAGTGTATTCACTCAAAGCTTTTAAGCACGAGTGTGTTGTTCTTGATCAAAGCTGTTAAGCATAATCAAGTTGGGTGATTAGTGTGTAATCATTGGATTGTATCACTGAGGTGAATTAGGGAGTGAGTGGTTTCTCATATCTAAGTGGTTTCTTAGGTAGAAGGTTCATTGGGTAGTGATTAAGTTTAGTAGATGTCAACTGGGATTGTTGAGTCTGTAAATTAATACTACTAATAGTGGAATTCCTCCCTGGCTTGGTAGCCCCCAGACGTAGGTAGTTAGACCGAACTGGGTGAACAATTCATTGTGTCCTTTACTGCTTGTTATTGCCTTGTCCATAGCAGAGTGTGTTGTTGTGACATCACACCTTAACATTACACATCTGATACCAGAATTTCAAAAACTTCAAAAAATGGCCATTTCTCCATTTTAGTCGAAAATGGCATTTTTTGGGGGCAATTTGTTGGCTGAGAATTTCGACGCCATGTTTTTATTTGAGAAACTAAGTGAGAATTAAAGTTTCTTAAATCTGGCTGACTTCGACAGAAGCTGGTATGAAGCTTCGTCGAAGTGGTTCTTATAAAGGAAACGTGTTTGGACAAATACTTAGAAGTGTAGAAAGTCACTTCGACGAAGGGATGTTTTGAAGCCTTCCTTCGACAGAAGTTTGAATTTCAAAATACAGATAAATAATTCTCTTTTGTATTTATCCGTTTCTTAGGCGAGACGCGTGGAGAGCTATGGTGAAATGAAGGCATGCAGGACGAAACGTGTCAACTTTTGGAGAAATGCTCGTTGGAGACAGTTATTTCGATGTATTATAAATATGGGTCTTAGTATTAGGATTTATGTGTGTTCAATTGATGTACTATACTCAAAATTTTATTTAAAGTATCCAAGTCAAAGTGAGAAAAGAGTTACTATTGAGAAATGTATGTTTGAAACACCATATTTTATTCAATAGAAATTTACTTTCATTTGTCATATTGTTCTTTACTGCACTTTTTACTTTGAAGTTCTTTTCTTTATTGCATTTCTTTACCAAACTTTTACAAAGTTTAATCTTTTCAACAAACAATCAAAACAACCGTTTACACAAATGAATAATGTCGAAGTGTTCTACAATTTTCCAGAAATACATTAATAGAATAGCTATGTCCTTAGGATTCACTGGTTGATCCTGCAAGTAAACCAAATTTTTGGAAGACCAATGGTTGTTTACCAATTTTCACGGTAAACAGTGTTATAGTGCACAACTTTAAGCACCCTATTCTGAACCCGGTTTCTCAAAAAATGAAACTTTGTTTCAATGTGCTTACTTCTTCCATGCAACATTGGATTCTTTTCAAGGCTTATAAATGATTTGTTGTCAATCATCAATTTCACAAGCTTGCTCACCTTGATCTTCAGGTCATGCAACAAGTTTAGAATCCACATAGCTTGACAGGAAGTCAAATCACCTACAATGTAATCAACTTCACAGGTTGATAATGCAAGAACTGGTTGCTTCTTGGAGCACCAAGAAATAGGACCTCCCAGATACTTGAAGAAATATCTAGAAGTGCTTCTTCTGTTAATTCTGTCTCCACACCAACCAAAGTCTGAATAACACGTCAGCTCTGAATCAAATGCAACATCAAGGGGGAACAAAACTCCATACTACAGAGTCCCCTTAATATACCTCAGTATCCTGATAGCAACTTGGTAATGTGACCACTTTGGTTTGTTCATAAACCTACTCACCATTCCAACAGCATAACAAATGTTAGTTCTGGTATCATAGAGATATCTCAATGAACCTACCAACTATTTGAAAGTTGTAGAATCTACATCATCACCCTTAACAGCAGAATCCAACTTATGATTTGTTTCAGCAGGTGTGATTGCAGACTTGCAATTTATTAGCTTAAATCTCTTCAGAAGCTCAAGTTTATACTTCAACTAATGCAAGATTATACCCTTATCAGAGTACATAATCTCCATCCCTATAAAATATGTCATATTTCCTAGATCAGTCATCTCAAACTCATTCATCAGCACCTTCTTGAACTTAGTTGTCTCTTGAACAACTCTATATTAGTAATATGTCATTAACATAGAGACTCACCAGAATTATATTGCTATCAAATGTATGTTGAACATAAACGTCATACTTCATCTCACATTTTATGAATCCTTGAAGTTTGAAAAATGAATCATTTTTTCATATTACAATCTCTAGGAGCTTGTTTCAGTCCATACAAGGCTTTATGTAACTTGTACACCATCCCTTTCTAATTTTTTTTCACAAATCCAGGAGGTTGTGACACATAAACTTACTCTAGTAAAAGACCATTTAAAAATGCATATTTCACATCTGAATGCATCAATGGCCAATTTCTACTAGCAGCTATAGCAATCACCAATCCGATTGTTTCATGTCTAGCTACATGTTCAAACAATTCAAAGTAATCTAAGCCTGATTTCTGTAGAAATCCTCTAGCTACTAACCTTGATTTGTGTTTTCCAATTGATCCATCTGACTTTAGTTTCACCTTATAAACCCATCTCATGCTAATGGCTTTCAATTGTTCTTTGGAAGCAACTCCCAAGTCTTATTTCTTTCTATAGCCTCAAGTTCTTCTTTCATGGTCTTCAGTCACACTTTTTTTCTTGAGAGCTTCTTTAGTATTCAGTAGTTCAAAGTCTACCAACATAGCACACTGAATAATTTCCCCTTCAGAGTCTATCTCAGTATCTCGCAACACGCCAAACTCTACAAATCTTCTTAGTATTTGTCCGATTCTTTGCAGTCTCTGAACTTATTTAAAATCTTCTTCAAATGTTGGAATGCATATATATTAGTATCTTACAATTATCCATTTGGTTCAATATAATTGAATACAAGTTTAATTATTTTAATATTGACATTGAATATCAACTTAACTCAAGTTTTATTCTTTCAATTGAACTAATTTTATAATTTATAAACATAAATAAAATCACTTGAATATATTTTTAATTAATTTTTAATATTTAAATATATTTTGATCAATAATTTTAAATTAAATGATTTTTTTAATTTTTTTATTGGTCAAGTGGTGAAAAATATAAAAATAAATATTATGTTGACCAAATTTGTGAGATTTATATAAATTGTAAGTATTAATGTGTGTTGATAATATTATTATTTTAATTAATGAGTAATCTATCATGGGAAACATATCTATTGTTGCTTAGAAGAAACTAAAACCAAATGGAAATAAAGGATTAGTGCGTTTCGAAGTTTCCTTGAACTTTCCTTGGTCATTATCGTTACTAGGGAATACTTGTGTTTATGTACAATTGGACAATGGTGGTTGATGTTGGAAATGGGCCCATGTAAGGTAGAGCAGAAGGTGTGGGTGTGGGTGTGGGTGTGGGTGTGGGTGTGGGTTCAAATGCTAATTATGCATTATTAAGATAGATTTTGAAAAAAAAATCTTGTCTTCAGTGTGAAGTCATAATAATATTGATACTTAAGTTTTTTTAAGAAAATTTAAATTGATATCAATCAAAATAAATATGATTGTTTAATCCTCTTGTGACATATTTGTAGTTCACGTATCTAAATACAAGATAATTGCGATAGTGAATGGGGAAGTGAAATTTTTTAGAAGAAATATTGGACACTTTTATAAAATAATTAAGAATCAAATACATATTGATTGTCTATAAAATAATTAAGAATAAAATACATATGGATTGTCTTAGCCGCTTTTTTCTACTCACTTTCGTAATTAGGTAAGTATTTTTTAAGATGTTCAACTCCATTAAATTTTATCTCTAAGATTCTTACGAGGGCAGGACAAAAATCACATACACAGCCTAGCCTGCTAGCAACTAAAAAAGGGATATGGACGGATTGAATGGGTCCAACGGGCCCAACTGTTTAATGAGACGGTTTTAATAGGGTTTATATGGGCGGGTCAGGTACCAAATGTTGAATCACGTCTACCCTGACCTGATCGAATGAAAGAAGTAGTAAGACGTCGTTTTAGCCAACACAAGGGGTAATACTCTCTGCCAACACTTATTTTCCCCTCATTCACTTTCGTTTCACACTTTCTCCTTCTCGCTCTATAACATGAAAATGAAACCCTAGTTGAGCCTCAACTGTCTCTCACCCTCTTCTCGGAGTCATCGTCGTCTCTCACCCTCTTCTCATGAATCACCATTGTCCCTCACCCTCTTCTCATCAATCACTGCATCCACTCACATTTCCTTTTATCACTCACTTTCACGAAGAACAACACCATCATTGTTGTAAAAAACGAGCACAAACTGAATTTGGATGTTGTGGATTCAAAGGTATACATCTCATTTTGTCACTTTTCATTTTTTTTATGTTGCTTTGGTTAAAACATGAAGTTGAGTGATGTTGTTTTTATTTGCAGTATATCCTGATGGACACCTGTTCATATTGTATGTGAAAACATAAAACCATAAATTCATTTCATTTATTTCATTGAGAATTTTGCTTTTCATTATTCAATTGGTGATTCTACATTGATATTGCGGACTAAATCAACTTGGTATTTGAAAAGCAGATTAGGAATGTCTAGCATTAGCACTAACACTATACGGTTTAATTGTGATTGTTAGTTGTATGTGATTGTTAATTGTCATTGTTAGTTGTAGGTGTCTTGTTTATGTTATCATTTTCCATCCCTTGTTGCTGCTAACATTATGACTATTTGTGTTTCAGATAATTGTTGCAATGCAGACATTATAACTAAAGTGCAAATTGGTGCATCATGACCTTGGTGAATTATTTTCTACATGAAGACTATCTCACAGTTACACTTGGGTTTTCAGCTAGTAGAAAGTCAACAAAGAATGTCAATGAAAATATATTTATTGTGAGAAAGCATTAATGAAGTGTTTTATAGAGCATTAATGATGAAACATCGATAGACTAATAACGAGGGATCGACCAAGCTGTCAACACAGGGAAACATGGTTTGAAGGAATCTCAGGGATAAATGCACAAGACTAAGATCGCTGGGAAACATGTCTAGAATCTCAAAAATGGTAGTCGACAGGGGCCTTTGTTTCATCAAGAGGACCAGTCGACTGAACCACGTAAGGTTGAAAGACTTAGTAAACTTACAAGTCATGATTCCTTGGTAGGCAGCATCGACAACACATTTGAGCGGTTACCATCATAGGTTTGTGAGTAAGTTGGAAGCAGTTATAATTCAACATGGGTGTTAAACAGATAAAGTCATGGATGACACGTAAGCATGCTAGTGGGAGCCTGAAGATTGAATGTGGAGTGAATGTCGTAGCTCCCTAGTGGTCATAACCATCATCGACGATTACTTTGTAAATAGAATAAATAGTAGACTCATACATGGGATCAAAGATCGCAAAATTTCATACATACTCTCCATACCACTGGAGTACCCTAATCAAAGAGAGAAACAGTTGAGAAAGAAACATGCATGTGTCTGCGTCCATTCTTTTCGTCAGTTTTTTGTTTCCTTAAATATAACATTTACTTTTACTTTTGCTTTGTTTAATGTCATTTATTGCATTTTACCTTGTCATTTATCACAACTTAACTTCATTTAAAGTATTTTTCTACACCATTATCGTTCACGCGACGACTGCATTCAATTCACACACATGTGTGTTCACACAAATTATTTGCACAAATTGCCTTGGAGATTTTTCGAGTTAATCTCACAGACTTTCTAAACTCATGATTGTTTACCAAAAAAATCAGTAAACAAATTGGAACACCCAGTGCGACCCTTTTGTGCAAATATTTTTGCAAAAAAGAGGCGTCTTACATTATTTTCTTTGTAGCGCCTCTCCATTTGTGAGGTATTGTGTTGTATGAGCTTGACGAGTAGTAAGCGATTTTCTGAAATGTCTCATAAAAATCAAAACTCTTCCCAGAGTAAAACTCCGAACCTAGGAGGACAACTGAAGGTTACTAGTGCCGACAATTATGTGGCGCCAACCTCCGTCGGGGAAATGCCTACTGTTACAAGCCAAGCTGTGGCGTATTCCATACCACCAGATGCGAGGGTTTCATCACCACAAGCGTCAAGTGCACCAACCTTTTCTAGGGAATTACAGAACTTAGTAGACCAAAGGCCTCCTTATCTAATTTTCTTGTTACCTCAGAAGGACCAGTTGTATGGCATGCCAACTACAATGATGGCAAGCCTGCACCCTAGTATGTGATTGTATTCAGAAAACACGATGACAACTTCATTGCCCTTTAATCTGTATTTGGCTTCAACATCCACTATGGGAAACTTTGGCCAACTAGGACAACCACCAGGAGGTATGGGGTATTTTTCTCTCCAGGGTGCTTTGTCATTGACCAATAACTCTCTTCAGATCATGATACAGTTAATGGATGAAATCAACCATGATATGGTCCATACGATTACGCAACATATAGGCAATGTGTTTAGCCTACTTGTAGAAAACATGAATATGAGTTATCAACAATTAGCCCACCAAATGTGTAGCATTGCTGATTTTTTTGGCGCGCCACTGACTCTAGTGCCTAATATTCTGACTAATCCCCCATAAAATTGGGTTATCGAAAACCATCAAGGGCCAGAAGGTCTCGACATGGTCCTGGTTCAACAAAACCAAGATGCTCATCAAATACTTAGACAAGGCCGACAAAACAATATAGGAGTACAAGATAATATCACTAACATTGTCAAACGCGTTTTGGTCCAAAATGGCCTCAACGTGGGCCTCCCCAGACTAAGTTATATATCCCCATTGTCTGAGTATGTAAGGTAAATTGAATTTCCTAGGGGCTGGAAAGTCCAAAAGTTCACCAAGTGTGCTTGTGATCCTAATGAGTCCACCGTCGAACATGTTGCCTGGTACCAAATCGAGGCTGGTGATTTAGCCAACAACAAGAATCTGAAAATTAAGTATTTTCCAAGCTCATTGACCAAGAACGCTTTTACATGGTTGTTTACTGTGAAAAAGAGTAAACAACCTCTAGTCTACCAAATCAATGAGAAATTGGGTAACGTGCAGGATCGACCATACTAAATCCTAGGACATGTGCTAAATCATTTAAATTGATATTTGTAAAAAGATGAACACTTCGACAGTATTCATGGCTTAAATAAAGTTTACTTCGACAATATTAAAGAAAATGTAATGCAGGAAAATGATCGAAAGTGCGTTGGAAAATAACTGGCGAAAGTAAAAGATAATCTTCTGGACAAAAACTAACTGAATTGTATTGAATATAAAAAGATGGTGTTACATCATACATACATTTCTCTCATACTCGTATCTTTACATGCGGGTACTTTGAGTTATTGAGGAATTTGTACAAACTTGAACACACACAAATCCTAACATTAAGACTTGCTATTTATAATAGTCGAAAATAACTACCTCTAACGGCTTACTAACTAGAGCAAGACAAATGGCATTATGCATGTCTTCGTCTCCTAAATGTGCTCCACGTGTCCTCTACCAGCAATTGGATAAGAACAAAGTTCCCTCCCTTATTTGAATTCAAATCTTGAATCGAACGTCATCATTAATGCTTCCGTCGAACGATATTTTCAAATTGTTAGAAATATTTCTAAGTCCCAAAAAATACTCCTTTCTCACACAAGGGCACTTTCAACTAGAATTCCTAGGAACGCTATTTTAGTCGAAGTCTTTTAATTCTCTGAAATCTTATTTCCTTGATTAATTCTCTTAACCCAATACTAGGCGTCGAAATTAAGAGATAACAAATTGCCCCCCAAAAATGTCATGTTCGACACCATTGAAGAAAAAAGAATTTTTTGATAATGTCGTTCGACGCCTCATTTAGTCCTTGCGTGGTTTTCGATGTTACTTATGGTTCCAACGTTACAAAACTGTTCATTTTCCTTTTAGCAGACCTGCATATCCATCATTATTATCTCTGACACGTCTCCTCAAGCCACATGAGAATTTCCATCATCATCACATTTCCTAGAGTGTAGGAAATCATAGGGGTATGCATTAATTGCCACCGTTCCATTAAAGATCGTGGGGAGGACACGTGTCCCACTTCCATTTTCTCCATCAAGATGATTTTTGAAACCGTTTCCACTCTCAACCTTATAAATACTCCCTTCATAAACTTTTTCACTTTTAACGCTCTCTACCCTCTCACATCTCCAGAAACTTTCATATTTCAAAAAAAACTCAGTCTCCTTCATTCCATTCCAGCAATGGCTTCATCCACACGATCTACCAAGGATGCTAACAAGACTACCAAGGAGTCTACCAAACCTGCAAGAGCTCGTAAGAAGATCTCTCAACTTCCCCCATTCGATTCCATCACCGGTCCAACCATGGTAGGAAATCAGCAGTACCTGCCTGAACCACTTGTTGAAGAGAAAAGAAGAATCTACGCTTCACATGTACTCATCCCTTTAATTGTTGCTGGTGAGCCTCTGGCTTTGTTTGGTCATCTGCCTAATCCTAATGTTGATCTTAGTAAGCTTAGGGATTTTCCCCACTTACCACAAATACAAACCCATAGGTCAAGCTAAGAAACCTAGGGCTTGTAATGAGGATCCAAATCCTACTAACCAGAACAACCCTCCGACTGAAGAGGCTATTGATCTTAGGTATATGAACAATTTTAGGGTATTTAGAGCTAATCCATCCTTTAAGGATCCCTCTAACTATTTAGGATAGATGAACAAGTTAGAGAAAACGAAATCTGAAGTCTAGAAGGACATGGGTATTTATGACCTGATCATACTGTCGAAAGTAGGACCTGACTACTGCTCAAGCATGCTTGTCTCATCCTTATATTTTTGAGACAGCACCCATTACACTCTCCATCTTCCATGTGGAATGATGACACCAACTCTGTTCGACGTGGCCGCTATCGTAGGGCTTAAACCAATTAGGAACACCTATGACCCTGATTTTATGTCTGATGATAGTATAGGCTTTTCGACTTCTAGGGCAGCATATTCGATCCATATCGTACATTATCATGATAAGGACATACAAGAGGTTCAGATGTAGAACACATAGCTTTCTTAACTCTATGGCTGTCTCGTTGTGTCTTCTGTTTGAAGTCACTACAAGTTGCTAGGAAATTCCTAACAATGGTGTACCAACTCCATGTTGGCCATGACATTTGTCTGAGTGAACTGATTCTAGCTAGCCCCTATGAATACATGAGTGAAGGTGTTACCCAACTCAAGTGTCTGGGTGACAAAGGAAATCTCCTCCTTTCTGGACCCTTATGTCTTCTACAATTGTGGTTGAATGCTTCATTCGAAGCCTGTCTTCCCCACAAGAATCAAATCAACGAGAACACTGATGAAGTGAAGAATAGGAGGGTAGAAGGTCCACTCCTGGCGAAGCTAACCCCTGTTGACGATGGTTGACCTGCTCAACAATCCTTCACCAACTTTATCATGATGTTTGCAAAACGTTATGACTTCACACCCAATATGGCTCCCTTCGCTGCAAGGAAATATGGTCCTGAGTGGTTCACCTGGCCATTCCCAGCGCCATCAAAGGCTTAAGAAGCAGAATCTAATGCAATCTGGGAAACCTTCCTGACTCCTGGGGTTTTAACCCTCAGGTTCAATCTCTTGAAGAGTCTGGTGACTTTTATTGCTTATCAGCCAAATCTTGTCGCCCGACAATTTGGATTAGTTTAGGTTTTACCCAAACCCCTCTATGACAAGAAAAACCTCCTTCTCCTCTACAACGCAGTTCACATCGAAGCAGTGACTATCAAACAAATTGCGCGGTATGCTGGTCGAACACAACTTCTTCCAGTTGCTTTTGAACCAATCTTTCTCGGCACCCAACGATTCGATGACTGGTGGAAAGCTTATTATGTAGAGGAATTTTTTGACTTGGCTGCTTTTACACAGCACATTAACAAGGTTTTCCTCTCTGTGTAGGAAAGAGTCAAGAAAGGTACTTATACGCACATCAAAGAAATCCAAGCCTTCCAGAAATACTTTGAAACTGTTTATCGACCAGATGATCTTGGTCCAACCGTCCGCGACGCAGCTGTCACTTTGAAGGAACTTTTTTTAAAGAAAACGGAGAACTTAAAGATCCCTTCGTACGTTCCTCTTGAGAAACGGTACGAAACGGCTTTTAATATGTTTCCTCCCAAATTCCCTCGACTGCCAAATACTGATTTTGGAGTGGCCCCTGCCCCTCCATTTCCATATTAGTTCGTCTGTGGGGATTCTATCAAAATCCTTCGCCAACAATCAAAACCAAAAGCTCAGCGGGTGGTTCCGACCAAACATACACTAGACAGTTTCAAAGGGCATCTTCATATTGGGATCAAAGATGTTCACATCGAATTTGAAATATATGAAGGTGTGGAATGAGAGGATTTCAATCCAACATTTTTTCTTATTCATTTTGTTTCACCTATAATAACTGTTTCTATTTTACTTTAGCCGTGAAAATTCCGCCAAAGAAACCAACAGCTAGGAAACCCGTCGAGGTGAAAGAGGAAAGAGGAAGTAAAGGAGCAACCACAAAAAATGTATTTCGTATCCCTTATTAATTTTGTCGCTTTCCATATATTCCATTATTTTCTAACATTTCCCCTACAGGGTGCTCGAAAGCTACCCCCGACTCCCCAAAAAAGGAAGACTAAGGAAGATGCGGTTGTGGTGGTTGAATCGGACGATGAAGATCTGTCTCTGACTGCTGAAGAACCCCTCAAGAAAAAGAAGAGACAGCTCAAAAATGAGCGAAGCTCTGGCCCAATCTCAAACGAAAGGTGTAAAGGCTCCGACCAAGAAACCCACTACTCTAATAATACTGGAACCAACTCCTGCAGAGATGTCGAAAAAGTTGCGGACCAGCCTGAAAGTGACAACTCAAGCCCTGGGGCTGATGCTCATAAGGGACCAAATTTTATACCTTATTATTTTCTTAGTAATTTTGTTTTCGACTACTGACTTTGATTACTCTTTTCAGGACGATGCAAGAGTTTCTACTCAGCCAGCTGCCAAATCAACCAACACCACACTCCTCAATAGTGAAGGTGAACCGACGTATCATCCTACTTCTGCAAAGGATTCTGAGAAGATCTTGATGAGCAAAATAAATCAGACAGTCGGGGAACTGCGCGAAATTTCGCTGCCCAAGACTACCACCCAGAATTCTCATACCAGTGGATCTGAAAACGAAGGTGACCCAGAAAAGGACATGCAAACTAAAGCAGCTAGGAATGATATGGAGGTGGATCACCCTGAAGTCCCTGTCGAAGAGGAAGCTGAAGATGGCTCCCCAAGAGTCGAACATATGGATGTCACTCAGCAAGACCAAGATGATGATATGGAAGAAAGGGAGAATCGCTATGTATTACAACATTATTCGATGCCTATTAAGGAATTCGTGGATGATGATGAAAACGTCGAAGAAGATGATGACAAGGAGGAAGAAGAGGAGGAAGATACTCATGATGAGACAATCGTCGAACCAACCCCTAATCTTGACCTGTCGATTGCGAAGGATTCAGGCAAAACCCTTGTGACCCTTTCTGCAAAAGAACTGGAGGCCTTGAAAAAGAGCAACCCTCACGAATACCTGAAGACTTTGATTGACTCTAGAGGGAGTTCTTCTGAGAAGAGTCTTAGCTCATCTTCAGTATCTGACAGCTGATCCACTAATAATCCTGCCAATGAAATACTTTCAAAAATTAAGGAAAAGGTTTTCAAAGGTGACCTGTTTCGACTTATGGAGTCCGACCCTACTTCTCCTCTTGCCTTGAAAAGTCTTCTAAAAAGATTGATATTCTGACTGCTTCTCCTGAAGTTGCAAACGTCATCTTGGAGCTGACTTCAATGATCGATCATGTTGCTGCTAATGTTGCCAAAATCAAGCAAAGCTCTAAAAATATCGAAAGTCATAATGGCTCCGTAGCAGCTGCATGGGATGCTGCCTCGGAGTCTACCAACCAACTGGCTGATTTGGAGAAATCCCAAGAACGAAACAAGGCTGAGATCTAAACTAATAATTGAAATATCCATTCCTGGGAGGACAAATAAAAGATCTACAGGCCAAAATTTCGAAATCCAAGAAACAGAATGTTGAGCTTCTGAAGTTTGATAACTCTAAAGCGGCGAAAGAGCTAGATGTTGGGCTGAGCATTGCTGATAAAGCCTAGAAATTAGAAACGGAGCTAGAGGTCGTGAGGTCGACCAAGTCTGTTAGTGAGAAGCGGTTAGAGTTCCTGAAGGCGAAGTACTCTAACATGAAGGCCAACCTTCCGTTTTAGTTCTAGTTCCTTTTATTTTAAACTTTATCATCACTTCTTGGATCATGTAATAATTTTTTGATCCCTTCGTGGTTCTTTTGGTTGTATCAGATTTAGCCATTTTGGCAACAAATTTTACCATGTTAGCTTTCGATTATTTTACATTTGATTACTTTTTATCTATTCTTATTTCTTGAAGTGCAGGCTTGTATTTTTTCAAATACTTCCCATTTACCCTCAAGATCCTCTTATCCTGATCTAACTCTTCGATCTCATGAGCACCGTTCGAAAAAAATTGTATGATTTGAAAAGGGCCTTCCCATTTAGGGGACCATTTCCCCAGGGCTCTATCTTTTCGATCCATAGGGAGGATTACTTTCCAAACCAACTCTTCAGGCGAAAACATCTTAACTTTAACTTTCTTATTATAAGACTTTTCTATTCTTTTCTTCTGTCTTTTCAGTAACTCTAAAGCATTGATCCTTTCCTCGTCTAAGTCTACTAATTCATCTAACATCATGTTTTAATATGTCTCAGATGGGATCTCATGATGCCTCTGAATTCTCGTCGACTGAAGGTAGATCTCAACTGGTAACACCGCATCATGACCAAAGGTCAATCGAAATGGCGTGGAATTAGTAGCTTCTTTAGGGGAGGTTCGACATGCCTAGAGAACCTGGTCTAAAGTCTTGTGCCAATTTCTAGGCTTCTTTCCCACATGTTTCTTAATTAAACTAATCACCACTTTATTTCCCGCTTCGACCTGACCATTAGCCTGAGCATAATAAGGTGTAGAGGTTAAAAATTTGAAACCCATCTCCTTAGAAAATTCTTGCATCTTTCGACCAGTGAATACTGATCCGTGATCCGTTGTAATAGTTTTTGGGATTCCAAACCTATAGATAATGTGTTTTTTGATGAATTCGATTACATCTTCTTAGCCAACATTTTGCAATGGTATAACTTCGATCCATTTCGTAAAATAATCAATGCCTACCAAAATGTACCTTTGTTTTTTAGATGACGCTGGTAGAATTTCCCCAACCAAATCTAAAGCCCAACCTCTAAAGGGCCATAGCTTGACTATGGAGTGTAATTCACTTGCGGGAACATGTTGTATGCCTACGTGCACTTGGCACTCTTAGCATCCCTTAGTGAATTCGATACAATCTTTCAATATAGTAGGCTAATACATCCCTTGTCGAAACAAGAGCCATTTCATCTTATGGCCTACCTGATGAGCCCTAAATTCCCCACTATGGATAGTCGAAAGGGCTAAATATGCCTCTGACTCACTAAGGTATTTAAGTAAAACTCCCTCAGGAGTCTTTTTAAATAATTCATTACCCAAAAGAACATAGCTTAAAGCTCGATACCTGATTTTACGTTTTGTGGACGCCGTTGGGTTTTGCAGATGCTACATTATTGGTTTTCTCCAGTCTTCGTCCGTCAAGCTATCTATTACTAAGATTTCGAAATTCTCTTTGTCAGCGTACCCTAGCTTCGTTGTTCCCAAATCTGATGGGGACAATCTGGCTGACACAACTCTTCCTCTGACTTCGATTGCCTCTTGTAATTTTTCTTTCGAAATTTTGTACCCAGAAGCAATTTGAGCCAAGTCATTGGCCACTTGATTCTCCAGTCGAGGTATGTGTCGAATGCTCACCACTTTGAACTTTTTTAGTAGTTGATTGGCTATTACAAAGTACATAATGAGATTTTATTTAACACACTTGTACTCCTTTGTGATTTGTTTTATGACTAACTCTGAGTCTCCTAATATTTCGACTCGAGTTGCCCCTAATTCCAACGATATCTCAAGTTCGGCAATTAAAGCCTCATATTCAGCCTCGTTATTCGAACAAAGACCTTCGACTTTATACTTGAATTTTGTTGGAATTTTATTAGGAGAAATAATCAAGACTCCTACGCCTATACCATCTTTATGACTAGAACTGTCGAAATACTATTTCCAAGGTTCGAGCTCAAGATAGTTTAACGTATTTTTGTTTATAGAGTGGTCGACGATAAAGTCTGCTACCACTTATCCCTTAACAGCCTTCAAAGGCATATAAGCTAGGGAATATTCAGTTAAAGCTAATGCCCATTTACCAATTCGACTATGCAAAATTGGTTTAGACAACATATGTTTAATGATATCAAAATGAGACGAAACATAAAAATCAACAGGTTTTATATAATGCTTCAACTTTGTACAAGAAAAATACAAGCATAAACACAATTTTTAACTATGTTATACCTATTTTCTGCATCGTTCAAAACCCTACTAAGGTAGTAAATGGCTCTTTCGACGCCATTTTCATCCTCTTGAGCCAACATGCTCCCTAAAGTTTTCTCCGACGCAGATATGTACAATCTCATACTCCTATTTCTACAAGGTGGTGTTAGAATCGGAGGGTGACTCAAGTACTCCTTGATTTTGTCGAAAGCTTCTTGCTAAGCTTGCCCTCTTTCGAATCCTTCCTTGTTGAGTCGAAGCAGAGGTGAGAAGGCTTGAGTTTTTCCGCTGAGGTTCGAGATGAATCTCCTTAAGAAATTGATCTTTCCCAAAAGTGACTGTAATTCCTTCTTCGTTGATGGCACTTTTGCCTCCATAATGGCCTTGGTCTTATTCTGGTTTATTTCGATTCCCTTTTTATGGACCATAAAGCCTAAGAAATCTCCCGCCTGGCTGTTCGAATAAACTTGCAATGAAGAAGCCTTTCGACCTCCTCCTTGATCTTCGAGAGAATGGCCGGTGCAAACCACCTTGGATTCTGTTTGATTGGCTTCTTCCCATGCTTAATTGGCAGCTTCAATTCGACCAAATCTCTACTTAAGCCAGGCATCTTGTCGTAATCCCATGTAAAGCAGTCTTTAAACTCCATTAACAATTGGATCACTTCGACCTTGATTTGTGGGCTGATATTGGCGCTGATGTATGTTGGCCTTTTCATTGTCCCCTCTCGCATGTCGATTTCTTCCAGTGGATCTTGCGCTAGCATTTTAATGTTGGCTGCCAACAGATCCTTCTCGAAACCCAAAGGCTCGTCATCATAGATGGCGTCGAGCCTCTGGCCTTGTACTTCATCCTGAACCTTATCAGATGGTTCTAGGTCGAAGTCCTTACCAGGACCTTCTTGGTGTAATCTTTTGTTGGCTTCGACAGCCATATGTTTCACTTAAGCCTCTAGGGCTGTTTGTAGTTTATTTTCGGCTATATAAGCCGAAATCCTTTTAAGTGCTTCGAACCCAGAAATCATCGCCGAATTCGCTTCCCTATCCTGTAGGGTCTACTCCAGACGTCTCTTCATATGCAAGGTCATCTTCTCCCACGGTCCCATTGAAAGCCATTTGTGGGATGCAAGTACAACGAATAGTATGCGTTGTCATCCGGAGTAAATGCAAAGTTGGACGGGTTGCATGGAGCAATGTTGGCAAGGTGCTTTTCGAAATGGCGTCTGTCGACATGATTGATTGCAGCCTTGAAATAACCTTGGTCTGCTTCAATGTTTTCCACAATGTCGTCTGGGCACCATATTGTAATCCTCTGATGCATGGAGGAAGGTACAGCCCCTATCCCATGTATCTATTCACGACCAAGTAACAGGTTGTAATTGGCTTTCGTTTCGACAACCATAAACATGGTCGGTCTTGTAACGGTACCTATGGTCAAATTGACCTGAATCACCCCCAAAGTAGAAACCCACATTTCCTTCATAGTTGGAGAGTACCATATTATGGGGCTTGGTATCGGTGTCTAACTTCCCGATTTTCCTCAGCATGAAGTGTGGCATTAGGTTCACCGTCGCACCACAATCCACTAAACTTTTGTTGATAGGAACGTCTTCGACCTTTCCTATAATGAATAGAGGCTTCAAATGACTTTTCATTGCCTCGTTTGGGCGTTCGAAGAACGCATTCTATTCCTCGACACAGCCGTTGTTCATAACATAATAACACATAGGTTTATATGCAGCCATTTCGATTTCAGTATTATTATCTGTCTCTTCGACCTCAGTTATTTGGTCGAATTCTCTGGGGAGCACTGACACCATATTCACTATGATATCCAAAGACTGCTCTGAGCCTAAGTCGATATTGTCAGTAAGCATCTCATTCTCAGCAACTGCTCGATCATGCTTTTCTTTGGCCTCTTCTTCCTGTGTGGTAAATAGCTTCCTTCCCACCGACATCTTTTCGATAGGCTTTGGCTACTCCCTGTCAGTCTTTTCAGTCGGTACGTTGGTACTTGACTCCGCCTTTGCCCCAGCCTCTCTCTGAGCTTTTCTTCTTCTCTGTTCCCTTCTCCATTGTGATCTGGACATGGGATTCTTTCCCTTATAATTTTCTGAGATGTAGGCTGACTGCTTCGAAGTTTGGAATTCTCTGCGGTATGCCATTGATAAGCCTCTATCTACGTCGAAGCTTTGCCATTTCTGTTGGCTTTTCCCCATGTTTTTGTTTGGTATTGTCCACTTGCCATTAGAAAGCTCTGCAAACAACTTTAAAGTGGTGGGTCTTGTACCTGGGACTCTTGGCTTAGCCTGTTCCTGCTTCGAAGAAGATATCATTGGGTCGAAGCCTTGTTGACCATGAGGGGCTCTCTCTTCACATCTTTGTTTGGCTTTCCTAACTCCCTCAAGATTTTAGGCTGCTTTTTTATCAAACACAGCACTGCATCAAGGACACAACATCACATCTGACTTTTTCTTTTGGCACCTATGGAGGAAATCCATCAGAGTCTCCTCTTGCTTTGGATAGGCTATTTTGTTATGCTCCTCTTGTCGACGCTCCTCGCCGACTTCCATGGGGGTTTCTTGGGATATTTTCACCATGTTGATATCTATGTTGACATCATCAGTGATGTTCAACTTGTGTAACTTCATTTGAAGGTTTTCAGCAGCCTTGTCCATTCGTATGAAAACATCAACAGTTTTTTTTATTATCATCATTAAATTGGAACCCTCAGTGATTCCTCCATTAGAGTCTTCAGTGACTCCCAAATCGAAACCATCAGTAGTTTCTGTGGCGAAGCCTTAAGCATCCTCACCAGCAAAATTCTTCATAAACTCCTGGTCGAGATTCTCAGTAATCCTGACCATAACAGCTCCATTATTGAAGTCCTCAGTGACTTCGACCATATTGGAAGTGTTGTCGAGATCTTCAGTGACCTCGATCATGTTGACTTCAGTTGGCTCTGTGTAATGAGTGTCAACCACTTGTAAAGGATCAGAGTCAATCTTCATCTGACTCTTCGACTTCTCTCCAAATTTCAGTCTTCCTTCCTGGATAGCATTTTGAACAATATCCCTGAAAAAGAAAACATTGAGAAGTTTTATGACCTAAAAAATTGTGATACTTACAAAAACCTCTCTTTTTCCTTTGTTCTAAAGGAGGCATTTTAGCACCAGGAGGCACTATCATTTGACTATCCTTAACTAACAAATTAAAAATTTTGTCACATTTGGTAACGTCGAAAGTGTAAGTTTTCTTAGGAAATTTATCGCTTTTTTCTGGTTCGACATGGTTCTTTCCGTTCAAAGGGGCCAAGAGCTTACAAAATTAAGGTGGACCTTGTTTCAATTCAGCAAGGTCAATCTCGCTTTCGTCGAAACTCAATGACTCACTATAAGGTCTTTCGTCTTCTTCATTGAATTCGACGTAGGCTATTCTTTTATTCTTATTTGTCCTAACCTTCTCTTCTTTCAGGCGTTCTAGTTGTCGAACCCTATCGGCCAACTGGGTCATATCCCTTAAGTATTAGGTATCTAGTTTCTTCCTAATGGAATAATCCAGGCCTCTAGCGGCCATTTCGACCAACTCATGTTCGGGTACTTGTGTAAAACACCTAGCTTTAAGCAGTCGGAATCTGTTTAAATAATCATCTATTGGCTCAGTAAATTTCCGTTTTATACTAGCCAATTCCTTTAGACTGATCTTGGTTTATCCCATATAGAACTGCTCATGAAATAAACGTTCTAACTGGGTCTAATTATGGATCGAATTCGGTGGCAAGGTTGTGAACCATGTGAAGGAATTCTTTGTAAGAGAACTAGGTAAGTATTTTACCCTAAGGTTCTCATTATTCAAAATCTCCCCGTCTTCTATCAAGTACCTAGCCACATGTTTGACAGTTGATTCAGTGGTATCCCCATAAAACTTAGTGAGTTTAGGGACCTTCGTTCCAGGGGGTAAATCTGACTGAAGGATATATTCTGACAACGGTGATGTGTAATTTGGCCTTCGAATACCAAAATTTACTCCATTCCATGCCATAATCCTTTCGATCATTGCTTCCAAATTATTATCTGCTGCCATGTCGTTACGTCGAACTTGTTGTACGACATTGTCAGTATTTTGGTTTCTATTTACCAAAACTACCCTTGGTTCCTCTCCTACAGGAATTTGGGGTTGATTCCTAGGGAGTTCGACTCTAGGTTGTTCAACTATTACCTGGTTTGCTAGATTCGCCTAGGGTATGTTTCCTGGGTTTCGTTGGACTTAGTTAATAGTAGGGTCCTTTTCGAAGACTACCCCTTGGTTTTTTATCATATACTCCCTTTGTGGATGTCGAGGAGGGTTTGGTACACCAAAGAAATCCGCAAGGCACGTCATCTACGCTGCCATTTGCTGATTAGTCTGGGTAGTATTTTGAATGAGAGGCTGAAACATTTCTCCCATAGTTTAGGACATCATTTGGACCATTTGATGGTTACTCTCATCCATTTGTTGCCTCAAATATACTGCAGAACTATTTGTCAAGTTTGGCATTTGGGTTGAATATCTCATTCCTAAAGATTGGCTATTTCGACCCATATTAACCCCAGATCCTGACCCTTGTAACGACGACGTTACTATGGGTTCCGTAAATACTGAAGGAGCATTCTGTAAGTTTGCCATCATCAAAACTGGCATCCCAAAAGGCGGGTCTCGACTAGGTAAAGGCATCGAAAATCCAGAGGGAATATATGGTTGGAAACTAGAATTTCCTACCGGAGGGGGAGTCCTCGATGGGCCCCTTGATCCGACATAATTTAGAATGGGTTGAGTATGGGAAATCGAATGCATAGGGATCGAACTCGCCATGGATGGTATTGTTTCAAAAACTGGCGCTGAAATCGTTGGTTCCCCAGTTGAAGATCCTGGGGGTAGTTCTACATTAATACTGGGCGTTGTTTGAGGATTCAAACTATTTGGCTGAGGGTTCGGATTATTTGGCTGGTTTGCACTTGCCATTTTCCTTGTGTATCTTCTCCCTGGTGTATCTTCATTTGTGGTGGCTACTCTACCACTTCTTAATAACATGCAACGAAGTTTTTGAAAAAGAAATGACAATTGAATATAGAATTATAAATTTTCAAAAGTGCAGAAAATTTGTTTTCAAAATTTACTTAGCACTGTCCCACTGGGCGTGCCAATTTGTTTACTATGAAAATTAGTAAACAACCTCTGTTCTACAAAATCAATGAGAAATTGGATAACTTGCATGATCGACCATACTAAATCCTAGGACATGTTCTAAATAATTTAAAATGATATTTGTAAAAAGATGAACACTTCGAGAGTATTCATGGCTTAAATAAAGTTTACGTCGACAATATTAAAGAAAATGTAATGCAGGAAAATGATTGAAAGTACGTTGGAAAATAACTGGCGAAAGTAAAAGATAATCTTCTGGGCAAAAACTAACTGAATTGTATTGAATGTAAAAAGATGGTGTTACATCATACATACATTTCTCTCACACTCGTTTCTCTACATGCGGGTACTTTGAGTTATTGAGGAATTTGTACAAACTTGAACACACACAAATCCTGACACTAAGACTTGCCATTTATAATAGTCAAAAATAACTACCTCTAACGACCTACTAACTAGAGCAAGAGAAATGGCATTCTGCATGTCTTCGTCTCCTAAATGCGCTCCACATGTCCTCTACCAGCAATTGGATAAGAACAAAATTCCCTCCCTTATTTGAATTCAAATCTTGAATTGAACGTCATCATTAATGCTTCCGTCGAACGATATTTCCAAATTGTTAGAAATATTTCTAAGTCCCAAAAAAATACTCCTTTCTCACACAAGGGCACTTTCGACTAGAATTCCTAGGAACGCTATTTTAGTCGAAGTCTTTCAATTCTCTGAAATCCTATTTCCTTGATTAATTCTCTTAATCCAATACTAGACGTCAAAATTAGGAGCTAACAATGATTCACCACCCTTCCCCTGAATTCCATCTTTACTTGGGCCTAATTAGAAAGGGAATTCCACGAACAATTCTACATGGGACAATGTAAGATTAGTCTCAAGGGGCAAGTGTAAGGCGAAAGGTGGTTGAAAGTATCGATGATTACCTTAATAGGTTTAGAACCTTGAAAGAAATATGTTTTACGTAAGTTCCAGAACATGAGTTAGTCAAACTGGCAGCAGGGGGTCTCGACTACTCCACTAGGAATAAATTAAAAACCCAATACTTAAGAGACATGGCCCAGTTGACTGATAGATTTCTACAAGTCGAACGATTGAAGGATGAAAAAGCTATAACCTCTAAGTAAGGGTGGAAATAGGCTGGGCCGAGCTATGCTTTGCCAAGCCTAAGCCTGGACTACCAAAAAAAAGTGAAGCCTAAGCCTGGCCTGTAGCCTATCATAGGATTATTTTAGGTCTGAGTATGGCCTTTTCTAAGACCTGGTTAGCCTACATAAAAGCCTGTTATTTTAAATAGAATACCAAACTAAAAACTAATGAGACTAAAAATTTTGTTTACATTGTCTTATTTTAACTTACCTATTAGCATAAGATTTGTGTTTATATGTTTAAGATAACTTATGAAAATAACTTATAACATTGTTCATAAGATGTTTTCATCTTATTTTCATAAATTCTCCAAGATAACCAATTTTTATTTATGTATTTTAATTCAAAGTACAAAATATAACATAATGATGATAAACAAATTATTCATATTTATTTAAATAGGTCGGTCTGTTAGGCTTAAAAGGCTTTTTTCTTGGCCTGAGGCCTAGCCTTTTTAACTAAATAGGCTAATAAAAAAGCCTAGGCCTTTTCTATTTACAAAAAAGTTTGGCCTAGTCTGAGCCTTTGTAGGCTAGGCTTGTAGGTCCTTGTTATCGGTTTGGCCTATTTCCACCCCTACCTCTAAGTTTAGTAAAAAGAAAGTGGCTTATGTCAAAGTCGACAACATAGGGAATTCATATGACTCAGAGTATGAGTATGTAGAGGAGAATGAAGATAATGTGGCAGGACTAAAGCCAAGGCCTCCTTACACATGCAAGTTGCTAAAACCCTCAAATGAGAAGAATCTCGTCGAACCCAAAATGAAAAATTTGTTGCTAAAACATATACCTTCGACGTTACTAAGTGTAATGAAATCTTTGATCTATTGGTTTCTGAGGGACAAATTGTTGTTCCTAAAAGGGCTAAGGTCCCACCATTAGAACAAAGAAAGAGAATTTTTTTTTATAAAATTCCATAATTTTTTGGATCATAAAACTTCTCAATGTGTACTTTTCAGAGATCTGATGCAAACTACTTTCAAGGATGGTAGGCTCAAATTTGCCAACAAGTAGAAACCGCAGCCATAAGAGGACATTGAAACAAAAGTTAAGGCTCTCTTTGTCGAGCCAGTAGACATCATGGTGGTCGACATTGTCGACGAAGCTAAGGCTGAAGATAGCAAAGAAAACTAGGAAGACCAATCCAAAAAGGTCTACCCCAAAGCTGAAGAAGAATTGGTCGACTTTTTAAATCATTGCAGGTTAAAAGATTCAGAAGTGATGTTGTGCCCCAGGTGCAGCTCTGTGTTTGACAAAGAAGCTGCAAAAGAGCTGGAGAGGATAAACCCTTACCAAGCTAAAAAATTTGTCCGTCGGGATAAACCCAAAGAACTTTTCTCTAGTAAGGGAAAAGGCCTAACAAGATTCCAAGGTAGGACTTATGTCACCACTGCTGATTCATCTCCTAGAGAATGGTTAAGCTCTGTTAAGAAATTAACAACTTATGGGGGCAAATGGAAAGTAGTCAATGTTTGTGATGGTTCCCCATATAGAGACAACTCTTAAGTCTTGAAAAAGTACTCTTATGTCTTGCAGAACTGCATGGGAAAAAATCCCATGACTAGGACTCAATGGAGGAAACACCAGAGAAATAAGAAAGTTGCATGAGAGGCTGGATGTTCCAGCAGAAGTGATAGCATTCAAGTTGTAGTCGACGACCTATTAAGCAAAGGTTATTTCCCCCTCTATCATCAATAAATAAGGAGAAATCAACAAAGGAAAAAGCATTCGACATGGAGAAGATAACTTTGACTCATGGTCAAAGCCAAAATTAGATATCATTTGCAATATGATATCTATTTTGCCCTTAGAATACGACACGGTCAAAAAAGTAGCTAAGGAAGAAGGTCTTGATGAAGAGATAACTACCCAAAAACCTTTGTGTTACTATGTAATGAATGAAAGCTCAGTGAATGAAGACCGCGCCATTCTTGAAAGGACGGACATGGCTATGTAGAAGTACCTTAAAACATTTGTATATAAGAGCCAAGGTAAATGGCGTAGGGATCTGTCATACCCCAAATTTTGACCACTAAAGTTTCCCATCATTGTGCAAATCATCATCACAATATGGATGAATCATCATGCCTCATTAGTCTCCCCAAAGATGGGTGAGCATCCACTACAATCAAAATTAGGGTTTCAAGCCCTCTCTGAGCTTTAGACAAAGGCTCAATCAAGAAATGACTTGATTTTCAACTTGTCTAATCTCTCAAACATCCTCAAAGGATCAAAAGGACTCCCACTTCAAGGATTAAGCACAAGGCTGCTCCCTTCTAGGTGGATCAAGTCTCAAGATCGACAGTGTCACCAAATTAGGGTTTTGGTCGACCAGGGCCTCCAGATGGAAATTTTCATCTGGGCACAAGGCAATGATCCAAAACATAACCTAATATACTTCATGGAACCTCATGAGCCCATGCATCAAGTCAATATTGCCTCAAGGGATGCATTCATCAAAAATCAGGAATTAGGGTTTCTTGACCTAATTCACCCCTAAGTTGACTTTTGGGACAAACCATGAGCCAAGACCTCAAGACATGATTTGAGGGTCTCTAATATACCATATTGATCCATTTGGAACAACGGATTGATCCAAGAAACTTGAGCAACAAGTCTCAATTCCATCTGCACCACAATTAGGGTTTTAAGGGAAAAGTCAACTGTAACTTTGACTTTTGACCTGGACATGCTCCCAAACCCTAATACATGATTGAATATACCCTATGACACCCATGGAACATGTCCATCAAGTTTGATTTAGGTCAAGGATATGATTTCCTGAGGAATTGCACAGTTTGGAATTCATCTGATAAAAAGTCAACTGTGCACAAAAGTCAACTTTGACTTTTTGAGATTTTTCACCAAAATGGATTTTTAACCCTAAAATGATGTTAATGTATGATTTGAATCATCATTCATCAAGAAAAATCAAGAAAAGTGAGATAACTTGTAAAAGGGGTAACCATAAAACTTAGAAATTTTTCTAAGTTAAAAATAAAGTGGCAAGGGTACCAACTTTGGAGGACCATAACTCCTAAACCACAAGGCCATTTTTTCTCATCCAAAGATGGATTTGTAGCCCTAATTATCACCTACAAAAACTTCAACTACAAGTCATTCCAATTCATTAAGTATTTTGAGTTATGGAGTGATCAAAGTGGCTGAAAAGTGAAAATGTCACTTTTTCCAACACTTAGTGAAATTTTCACTAAGTCAGATTCTGCCTCACTTTTTGCCAAATGTAGGGGGATTTTTCACTTGGAATCAAAAGAGATCAAAACCAAACTTGTTCAAACAGTTGTTGTATCATGTAAGAGCTTTCCAAAATGGCCAAGAACATTGCCAAATTCAACCTACACCATGAGATACAACATTGCCAAGTTGCCTTGCTGAAATCTGTCAAGGCAAGGCAGAATTTGCAACTTTGGTCGATTTGCCAAAATCAGCCAAATTCAATTGCTCCTATCCACTTGGACACCTCAGAGGATTGAATCTAAAGGGGACAATCACTGAGCCAAGCCTCAAAAGTCCATGGAACAAGAAATAGCATGTTGAACCTAGAATGGCCAAAATAGGGACAAGACTTCAAATTTGGAATGAGGCATTCAATGGAACCATCAAGGTGGCATGGACTGAGTCATTCTCATCTGAAATTAGTCAAGACTTATCCAAGACCAAGGGAACCAAAGCTCTGTGCCCTAACCTCTAGTCAATGGCTAGAGGAGACTTGGATTTTCATTTGCCAACATTGGCCAAACCTACTTACCAGCTGCCATGCACTATTCCTTGCGAAACAAACTTGCTCTACAATAAATAAAGCTCAATTGTGGTCAGTTTAAGTACACCAAAGCCATCTAACAGATGCTTTCCTCAAAATCTCTTCTTTCACTCCAATTTTGCCTTCTAAGGCAAGTCACTATAGGGTTTTGAGTTTGAGAGAAACTCCAATCAAACCAATCACTCACACACCTCACATACATCACATATGAGCTGATCAAACACTTGGATTACTTCTGAAACATCAATTTCACAAAATCACCAGCTGGTTGCTCAAGGTTTTAACCAAAGTGCAGCTGAGGTACCACAAAATGATCCAGCCAATTTCAATCAAGTCCAACCATCCAAACACAATCCATAGGGTGTAGGGAAGCTGTTCAGATCATCACAACTCATCTGTAACACCTCCAAATCAAAAATCACTTTGAACTTGCTGTCACGGCTTGGAGGTAAGCCTAAACTTGGGCATCTCTCAATCTATGCATATTTCCTCGCACAATAATTTGGCCATATGTTCATAATCATGCATGGAATGTTTTCCCTCAATTAATTGCATTGTTTGAATCGTGTATCAAAAATCCTAGCCTTCATGCAGAAATTAGGGTTCTTGAGGTCTCTTCGTGATTTCTTGTTGTATGTTTAATTTAAATGAAATTAAAGTACATAGACATGATCGTGAGGTTGAGACGAGCATAATGATATGTGGATTGCATGATATGATTACGTATTCATGGAGATTGGATAGAAAATGCAAATCTGGGAAACCAAGAACACGCGCGAGTTCTTCAGCTGTTCTTGGCGCCATTTTTCCAAATTCAAATATTTGAATTTTTGTGATTTTGTTTAATTGATTCAAAAATTAATTTCTCTCTGAGTTTTAATGATTTTGAGTTGATTCTTTTTTTTAATAATTCACAAAAATGTTAAAATATTTTATTTTCCCAAAAAATCCCAAAAATATTATTTATTTCATATAATTGATATTTTTGTAAAGAATTAATATTTTGATTGTTTTTGGCATTTTAAATATTTTTTCTACATTGATTTTGCAACTTTTAATGCTTTCTAATTATTTTGTAGGTCAATACTTAATTTTTGAAGCATTAATCCAAGATCACAATTTGTTTTCCATGTGTTAAACAATTTTTGATCATTTTAATTGAATTTTTATTCAATTAAATACATTTTGAAAACAAATTAGGGTTTTGGATTAATTCAATCCTCATAAATCATTTTCAAACCTTTTTGTGCCTCTTGAGAGAGTGTAAGACCCATCCCCCCTTGTACAAAAACTTTTTGGGTCTCACTCATTGTATAAGTCCCTCTGTACAAGTAAACGGCGCGATCGTCGCCCGTTTAAAAATAAAACTCATCTGGGCCTCTCCTTGAGCTATAAGACCCATTCAAAACACTTTGGACCTCTATTAGAGTGTAAGACCCAATTCCCCTTTTAACCAAAACAATTTTGGGCCTCACTTATTGTATAAGTCCCTCTGCGTTAAAAGAAAACCTCGGCGCGATCGCCATTTTTAAAAGAAAAATCATTTAGGCCTACCCTCGTGTTATAAGCCCCACTCTTTTCTTTAAACCTTTTTGGGCCTCTTGAGAGAGTGTAAGACCCATCCCTTTGTACAGAAAACAATTTTTGGGCCCCAGTCACTTGTATAAGTCCCTCTGTACAAATTCAAACAGTGCGCTCACTGATAAAACCCTGGGCCTCTCCTTGAGCTGTAAGCCCCAAATCTTTCTTTTTCAAAGCACTTTCTCCTTTGATTTTGAATATACTATTGTTTTCAATCTTTCTTTGTTGAACAACTAACCAAACAGTATGGAAGCACTCCAACCGAGTAAGTGGTTATCGCTTTCGTTTACTGCTTTCATATTATAAACTGTATTGTGGGGCTGCTCACTGTAAGTCTCCTTTCATAAACTCATATCTACTGTGTAATAATAGTATAGATATTTCGAGTTTCCCCGACAACTACGTCTAGAACTAGGTGACGCCGTTTCATTTATTCGTAGAAATAGACGCCTAGATCCCAAATAGGAGCACCAGATACAGTCTTCTCTTCGGTTGTCCTCCTTAGGAATCGTCAAGAAGCTCTACTCCCCAAGATGAATGTATTCTCTGTGAATGGCATCTTTGAGTTTCTTCCAAATTCTCGAACTTTCCTGACTTGTTCTATTCCTTGTGGATAGCTTGCCTTGAATGTCTCGGGGTTTGGGTACCCACTACGGTCATAATCTTGGACCTTAACTAAGGAACCCTCTTTAAAAGCTAAAAGTCGCTGGATAGTAAACCTTGCACGTTTACCAGTGGTTTTTATCTTTAAAAGAGTTATCTCTCATAATGGAAAGGAGATGATAGACCCACGGGCTTCTTAAAAGCATCGGCCTCCTCTTGGGCATTGTTCAAGGACCCACAGGCTTCCTAAAAGCAACCCCGCCTCCTCTTGGGCATTATTCAAGGACCCTACGGCTTCTTAGAAGTATTCACAGCCTCCTCTTAGGCTTCGTATAATGATCTCTTCCTCCGGGAATGATAGCCTCCTCTTGGGCTAAGTACAAGGACCCGTCGGCTTCTTAAAAGTTTCCAGCCTCCTCTTGGGCTTCGTACAAATTGTCCCGCCGACCTCCTAGAGGTATAGGAACAGAACCTAGTCATCCTCATAGAACAGTTCTTTCGTAGAGTCTACTATTGTTTCTCAAAGCATAGTATAAAAGATGAAACTCTAGACACGGACAGTCTAACTTCCTTGAGTCTCAAAGACATTCTCAAGCACCCTTCGTTAAATAGGAAGGAAACCCGCAGACTCAGACAGTCTCAATACCCTTTGGATTTTCCGTTTCCTCAAAGAGAAGGAGATATCCCTGATCCTCAAATCAGATCCCTGAGTACAGTGATGCTCATATAAGAACTGATTTTCTCTTTCAAAATCAGTATATTGGATCTGTCACTCAACTGAAACAGTTACAATAGCCTCTCTCTCGGGCTTTATACGAGACACCTAAGAGACTCCCTCGTTGAGTCAATTACCCCTTTCGCCTCCATCTCGGGCTTCGTACGAGATACAAAGACTCTATCGTCGGGTCAAAACCTTTTCGCCTCTCTCTCGGGCTTTGTACGGGACACAAAATAGCCTCCTCTTAGGCTTTGTATAATGATTTTCCTAGCGGAAATTAGCCTCCTCTTAGGCTTTGTATAAGAAAACCACTGGTTGATCCAATCAACCTTTTAGCATCAAAGCTGTGCCTCGTTCACAGTATACAAACATCAATAACTCCTTTCCCTTCATCTAATCGCTGTAAGCGGCAAACCTCTGGATCATCTACATCCATGCCATTGTCCCTCTTTTAGCATGAGAAATTCCTAAGGAAAGATGGCATTGCTCTACACTGAGTTAAAGTCTTCTCCTTCAGGTTAAAACCCTTTCTTCGGAAATTATGGCATTGCTCGGATCCGCGTATCCCAGTTAAAGTAATTCTCCTTCTCCCCTCTTTAGAGATGACAAATTCTCTCTAAAGCCGAGGTCTTTCAGCTTCACATCTTGGGCTTTGAACAAGATACAAACCACCTTTCGCTTCACGTCTTGGGCTTTGAACAAGACACCAAAACACCCATTTCCTCCCATAGAATAGGAGGAATTACGATGCTCTGATTTCCCTGTTCCGGTAAACGGGAATACGTAGGCATAAGATCGAAAGAAAAGATCTTAGCGAGCGCAATCAACAAAAAACCCAAATCCCATATCTCCATCAATCAAAAGCAGTAATTCAAAAGCATCAGTCCTAACATCCTAATCCTTGTTCCCCGCTAGAAACCTTCTACCCAGATAAAAAGAAAGAAAATCGTATTGGCGAAAATACAAATAACCAGTACAAAGGCCCCCCACATTGATAGCATTCGTAACCTAACAGACCGCTGTTTAAACTCAGTATGCAAGCAGGGTTAATTGGAGACATCTATTTCCCTTCCTTATTCAGCTCACAATAGGATAAAAAATGAATTGACCTGTAGTCAAAGCTCAAACCGCAGAGAGCGATCAGCGCTTAAGAACCGCGTCCAAAATCGCTCGCTACAGAAAAGTGGCGCCCACCGTGGGGCCATTCAAAGTTAGATCTAGGCACGGTCTTCTTTCTCTTCACTTGTGTGAAAACCACAGATTGGGGCTTCCTCCGGGGAACCCATTTTCTGTCAGGAACTTAGGAATCATAGCTTTATAAGTCTAGGATGATTAGGACAAATATATATACTGGTTTTCCTAATTGAATATGTGTTTATTTTTCTGCTACTGGGAATGCGTGTGATGCCGCATGTGGTGAGAATGAGTATACACTTAAGATATGTGATGGCGACAGGGTCGACCATCAACCTCAGTGGAGGCTGACCAACGCAACCCATTCACTCTTCTAGCCAATGGGCCGGTTGTTAAGTCTGAGAAGCTGAGGAGCCAAACCCTTTCGTAGTGCGGAAACTATCGGAAATAGTTGTTACGCGATACTACCCTCATTTGAGGCTGGTGATCTATTCTCGGTGAATGGCACTTACTCTAAGATTGCTTTACAACTCGCTGGCGATCCGCTTGTTGTTTTGTTTTCCTGGGAGGAGCTGATGATAATGAGTACAGGTACAAAAATCACCCTAGTATAAACCTTTGGGGATGGGTAGAGCCTTGACTTCATGACAACGACCCTTTGACCCCATGTTTTTTCTATGTTTTTGTGTGCTGCATTCATGCATTCATTTAATAAAACATTAAAACATTCAAAAGAATCTTCTCTTCTAGTCTCTCTGTTTTTCAAATTAAACTAAGACTGTGATTGCAAATATCAGAGAAAAAGATTGCATTAATGGATTTCGGTAGAAGGAGAACTCGCCAGTATACCTTCAAGGTTCCAAAGCTAGAGGATTTGAGAAAGTTAGCGAGGATGATCGTTAACCCAGAGGCTTTCAGAACCAAGCACGGTGGTTTGCTACCACTGTTAAGAGTCCATGTGATTAATGGGATCATGGACGCGCTCATTCAGTTCTACGATCCGGTTTATCACTGTTTCACATTCCCGGATTACCAGCTATCACCAACGCTGGAGGAGTATTCTCATCTGACTGATTTACATATCACTGATCGAGCTCCATTTTCTGGACTGGAAGAAATTCCAAAGAATCAGACTATTGCAATAGCAATTCATTTGGACGAGTCTGAGGTCAGGACTCACATGACCACTAAGGGTGGCATCCAAGGTTTGCCAGCCCAGTTCTTGACAAAAAAGGCTCTATACTTCGCTAGTATAGGGAACGGGACTGCTTTTGAAAGCATCTTTGTCTTGCTCACCTACGGGTTATTTTTGTTTCCCAACATCAATAACTTCGTCGATATCAACGCTATTAAGGTTTTTCTCATTGGAAACCCTGTGCTGACCTTGCTCGCAGATGCGTATCATTCTGTACACTTGGGGAATTTGTACAGCGGAGGGGAGATCACATGCTGTGTACCTTTGCTCTACAAATGGTTTATCTCTCACTTGCCTAAGTCTGCTGCTTTTTGGGATTGCAAGAGTGTCTTACGTTGGTCACAGAAGATCATGTCTCTCACCAATTCCGATATAGATTGGTGTAAAAGGATTTATGAGGGAATCAGAATCATTGACCATTGTGGAAACTTCCCCAGCGTACCCCTCATAGGAACTAAAGGAGGAATCAACTATCATCCGATATTGGTTCTTCGTCAATTTGGATACCCGATGAGACACATCCCACTAGGTGTTCATCTGGAAGGTCTTTTCTTCAAAGAAGGAGAAAACGACAGAGCACTAAAGACGAAAATAGTACAAGCTTGGAAACAGGTTCATAAGAAAGGACGAGAGTCTCTGCGAAAACCGGACTGTGTCTCGGTGGAGCCTTATCTCCATTGGGTACAAACTAGAGCTCTCAAGCTAAAGATGCCTTATCGTCGTTACGGAATTCTTCCGCCGAGGGAAACTGTCATGTACTTCATGACGGAAACTGAAAAGCTTCAGGTTACTCTTAACAACGTTCAAAAGGAAAGAAGATCTTGGAAGAACAAGTACCGCACCCTCGACGTCGAGTGCATCCAAATACAGCAATTACTGAAAGAGAAGGACGCTCTGATTGAAATTTTGGAGCAGCATGCTGTAGAGAATCAAGACGACCAAAGGAATTTGCTCACTCCTTTCACTTGGCAAAGGAATGACAACCCGACAACGGCCCAAGCGCCCCGGTCAAAGAAGAGGACTCGGGACCCATTAGTTTAGGTTTCTGTTTCTGCACTTTGTAATCTACTGTATTTCCATTTCTGTAATCCTTTGGAATTCAATAAAAAGGGGTTTCCCCACTGTTTGATATTTGCAATCTAATTGTCGAAGTTTATTTTGATTAAACAAAAAAAAACAATTAATATAATCACTGCATTCATCATTCTCACATCGCGTATTCTCCTTACCTACGAATCTCACGTTTGTGTCTCGATTCTAGAGTCAAACTGTCTCATTCGTATAATACTCGGGCCAATCGTCAGAAAAAGATGGATGATCTTGAGGAAGAAAACAGAGAGTTGAAAGAAGAAATCGACGCTCTAAGAGAGGATATGAGAAACCTTCGTAACGACATGCAAGCCATGGCAGAAGCTCAGCTACAAAGAACTTTGATCTCAGAGATCACCTCAACGCCCATCATAGAAAAGTATGATCCTAGGTATCAGATACCAAAAGATCGTCCTTGGGGCATGCCTGTTAACTATATCCCGGAAGGATATGTTCTGCCGATCACTGAAGATCAGGGAATCACAACAGAATCCGTTGGGCCTGAAGGTTACAAACTTCGGGAAAGCGAAGATGCCAGGGGCATACTCAAGACTCCTGAAGGTTACAAACTTCGGGAGGCACCAAGACTTACTGCCGTAGTCACGGTACCACCCCCTGTGGTGCACACTGTCCCGGGAGGGCAGATTCCACAGACACCTTCTGGTAAGAAGGAAACTATGTTTGACAGAATGGAGGAATTCCAGGAACAGTTCTTGGAAATGCAGAAAGAGCTGCAAGCCATTCGCGGTCAGGATCTATTTGGAAAGGACGCCGCAGACCTCTGCTTGGTCCCAAATGTGAAAGTCCCGCACAAATTTCAAGTGCCCGACTTTGAAAAATACAAGGGTAACTCTTTCCCTCAGAGCCATCTGGTGATGTACGCTCGGCGGATGTCAGCTCAGACGGAGAATCAGGACCTGCTGATTCACTACTTTCAGGATAGTTTAACCGGTGCCGCACTCAAATGGTACATGGGTTTAAACCGTACTACAATCAGTACATTCAGAGATCTTGGTACTGCCTTCATCCAACAATACAAGTACAATTTGGACATGGCCCCCGACAGAGATCAACTCAGATCAATGTCACAAAAGGACAAGGAAACCTTTAAGGAGTATGCTCAAAGGTGGCGTGAAATTGCCGCTCAAATTTGTCCACCTCTTGAGGAAAAAGAGATGACAAAAATCTTCTTAAAGACCTTAAGCTCATTTTACTATGACCGAATGGTTGCCAGTGCACCCAGTGATTTCACGGAAATGGTCGGCATGGGTGTACGTCTTGAGGAAGCCGTCCGAGAAGGACGTTTGGTAAAAGACACTGGATCAACGAGCGGTACTAAAAAATACGGTAGTGCTCTCCCTAAGAAAAAAGAGCAAGATATTGGGAATATCTCTCTCGAAAAGCAAAGGCGATGTTATCAGCCAGTAGCAGCTGTTACTCCTGCTATCGGCCCCGCGCCTGTTCCTATGTATCAACCTCAGGTTGCGCAGAGCCAACCTGACCAACAAAGGACACAACAGCCTCTTCAGCAGGCTCGTCCTCCATACAATAACAACCGTACAACACGACCATCAGGGTTTGATCCTATACCCATGTTGTACGCATAATTATTTCCGTTACTACTGGCTAAGGGGCACATCCAGACTAAGTCTCCCCTTTCAGTTCCGGAAAATCCGCCTTTTTGGTTTAAAGCAGATCAAACATGCCCTTATCATCAAGGAGGTTCAGGGCATAACATTGAGACTTGTCTCAATTTCAAATCCGACGTGCAAAAGCTTGTTAGGAGCGGGCTCTTATCTTTCAAAGATACGAATCCTAATGTTCTCACGAACCCGCTGCCTCAACATGAGAAAACTGCAGTCAATCTGATTGAGAAAGAGACTAACAATGTCTATCAAATTCACGATGTACTCTTGTTGAAAACCAATCTGGTCAAGATGCATTGTAGACAAAGTGGATATGGCCATGTGCCACCTCATAATTATCACCAGTGTGATATCTGCTCTAAAGACAACCAGGGATGTTCTGTGGTGCAAGCAGCTCTACAGGAACAAATGGATCTTGGATGGATCCAAGAGCACCGAGTTCGTGGAGTTAACATGGTCTATACGAACTCCAACGTCATTCAAAACCACGACATCCGTGCGATGAGTGTCAACTTAGTGGCAATGCACTCAAGGCAAAGCCAGTATCATAATCTGCCGCGGCACGATTACAGTACCTGTCTGATTTGCTCGGTAAACAAACAGGGATGCTCTTTCATACAAGAGGCCCTCCAGCGTCAGATGGATCTTGGATGGATCCAAGACTACCATGATAGGAATCCCTATCAAATCAACATGGTTCAGATATTCGATATCCGCGTGATGAATACCAACCTGGTAGAGTTACATGTTGAGCAGGTCCGAATCGGATTCTTAATATCACATGACTATCAAAATTGTAAAGCGGGTTGCGAAAACGACTGAGGTTGTACCCTTGTCCAGGAGGCACTTCAGCACTTGTTAAATCACTGGTGGATGCCAATCTATATGGACGAAGATACTCAGCAAATTAGTATCAGTCACAGGAATCCTACTCGTCGTCAAAGTCAGGATGTCCGATCAATGGAAGGCAACCTAGTGAGGTTACATTGTATTCAAAGTGGGCGTGGCCAGGTGCCACCACACAACTATGACAGTTGCAGCGTCTGTTCAGAAAGTAACCAAGGGTGTTACCTTGTGAGAGCAGCTCTTCAGGGTCAGGTCGATCATGGAGAAATTCTTCCATATCCAGGTTCAGGACCCATCATTTGGTCGCCGAACTACCTTGCCGAGCAAGTTGAGGATGTTGTCACGATCTCTGGTCATCACAGGACCAGGGATGTTCTTGCCATCATCCCTCTACTTGACGAATCTAGAGTTCCCAACCGGGAACGGATCAAGGTTACTTATGATGGTCAGAAAAATCAGAAGGCTCCCATAATCATCTATCTACCAGGACCACTACCGTATGAATCAGCTAAGGCAATCCCTTACAAATACGGTGCAACAATAATCGAGAATGGAAAGGAAATTCCGTTACCCTCCGTCGTGAATATTGCAGACATCAGTCGTGTAACACAGAGCGATCGAATCTTCAACTGATGGGTTGGAGAATCCAACAAAGAAAAGGAACTTCAGGCAGAAATTCCTGATCCACCAGTCGGTCAATCTAGTAATCCCGACTTTTCAAAAGACAAAGATGAGATGCTAAAGCTCATCCAAAGGAGTGAATACAACATTGTTGATCAACTGTTACAGACTCCTTCAAAGATCTCAGTATTATCACTGTTACTCAGTTCAGAAGCACACAGAGAGGCTCTACAGAAAGTCTTGGAGCAAGCCTTTGTGGAACAGGATGTAACAATCAGACAGTTCGATAGTATTGTCTCTAACATCACTTCCTGCAACAATTTGGGATTTAGTGATGAGGAATTACCCGAAGAGGGTCACCGTCATAACATGGCGCTCAACATTACAGTCAACTTCCAGGACGATGCTTTAGCCAACGTACTGGTAGACACAGGGTCAGCCCTGAATGTTATGCCGAAGTCCACTTTGATGCAATTATCATTTAAGGGCCCTCCGATGAGAGTCAGCGAGGTCGTCGTCAAAGCATTCAATGGATCCAGAAAAACAGTTATCGGCGAAGTTGATCTTCCCATAACTATTGGTCCTCACACTTTCCAAGTCACTTTCCAGGTCATGGACATCCGGGCAACATACAGTTGTTTATTAGGAAGACCTTGGATACATCAGGCTGGAGCGGTTACTTCAACCCTCCACCAAAAGCTAAAGTTCGTCAAGAACGATCAACTTGTCACGGTTTGTGGGGAACAAGCCTTGCTTGTGAGTAACCTATCATCCTCTACTTGTGTGGAACCCGAGGAGGTTATTGGAAAGCAGTTCGAAGCACTGTCGGTAAGCAAGGACAATCAGTTCAAAGAAGGAAATTCAATTTCTTCATACAACGATGCTATCAAAGCGGTCGAGAGTACCGATACAACAGGATGGGGACAGCTTGTCATTCCCACTGACAATAAAACAAAGAAGGGTCTTGGTTTTTCTGCAACCTGTACCCAGACAACTGCTAGCGATGAAAGTCTTCATCCCCTTCAGAACTTCTTCCATAGTGGAGGTTTTCTTCACCCAGTGTCTCAGACAGTTCACGCTATCAATGGGGAAGATCCCTCTGACACAGATGAAGAATGGAAGTCCTACCTTAACAAGGACGGTTATATGTCTCAGGAAGAGGTGCCTATGCCTTTTTGCTTTCCTACAGAAAGTCCGAGATTTATACCCAGATCAGACGTCGAAATGATCTATGGAGATTGTGATCCGGAAGGATGTCGTGCTCCGCCAAACTCATTAGAGAAAGACACTCTGATGAAAGACCAATTTGACTACAACTACTATGGCCCAATGGATGGTCTGCCAATGTGGCAGCCTTATCCAGGAAACTTGGGGCAAGAGAGTCAGCCGAACAATGAAACTCAGCTGAGCGTCATTGAACAGAATACCTATGTCCCCACCATGTCATGGGATCAACACTCAGGTCATTCAGAAACTACTCAACATGAAGATGAATTCGCAACGTTCACAGGACTTGAATTCATCAATTATGCTTTTCCCGAGGTCAACATCATCGAGAGGAATGACTTCTCCAGTTCCAAAGAAGTTTGGGACACTCTGGGACAACCAAGTGGAAAATACGACTTTATGGTCAAGTACACTGCTCCCGAAAGCTCTCGTATCAGGCTCGATGATATCCAGCCAACTGGATGGGGAGATACAGCTGAGAGCACCAATGCTATGCAAAATGCAACAGAGGAATTCTCCTACGACAATTCTGCTTGGGAGACAGATTCCAATGATCCTGCTCCACCAGAAATCAGCGTTATTTCTGAAGACAAATCGAGGAAGGTGCCAGACTTTGTGATTCACCGAGGAGTTCGCCGCCAATGGGTTGCGTCGAGGTTCCGAAGGTCGTTCATCAGTCAAAGTAATTGCCATCTTTAACCTTTCACCCTGCCCAGGTGAAACAAATGTTTTGATAGGGCTCGTTTTCTGTAAATTTCCCTCTTCGTTTTGCCCGAAGCGACCGAGTTTTGTTTTATAGGGCTGTAGTTTCAAGAGTCGACTTGTTCATTAATAAAATAACGTCGTTCTGTAATTTCCGCATTTATTGTTGTTTTCTCTTTTTGCTTTTTTAGAAAATGGTAATCCTAGAAAACAAAACTATAAAAAACAAGCAGTAAAATAAAACACTGCACACACTTGCATTTTCTCTATCTCTTCTAAACACGAATCATCACGTCATGCAGATTGCTTGTTTTAAACCCAGTTGAAACATACTATCCGATGCCTTCTCCCAACTTTGAGTTCCCGGTATTCGAGGCTGAAGAAGAAGTTGACAACGAAATTCCAGAAGAGATCTCCCGACTACTCAGACAAGAGGAAAGGTTCATTGAACCTCACAAAGAGCCGTTGGAAACGGTAAACTTGGGTTCAGAAAAAGAGAGAAAAGAAATCAGGATCGGAGCACTGCTCAGTCCAACTGCCAGAGAAGATCTGATAAAGCTTCTCAAAGAATTCCCCGATGTATTCGCTTGGTCCTATCAGGATATGCCAGGGTTGGATACCAGCATTGTGGAACATCACTTACCGTTAAGATCGGAATGTCCGCCAGTAAAGCAAAGGTTGAGACGCACTCACCCGAACATGGCCATCAAAATCAAAGAGGAGGTACAGAAACAGATTGACGCGGGTTTCCTTGCTACATCTGAATATCCTCAATGGTTAGCCAACATCGTACCCGTTCCCAAAAAGGATGGAAAGGTCAGAATGTGTGTTGATTACAGAGATCTAAACAAGGCAAGTCCAAAGGACGACTTTCCTTTACCACACATTGACATGTTGGTTGACAGCACAGCAAAGTTCAAAGTATTCTCCTTCATGGATGGATTCTCGGGCTATAACCAGATCAAAATGGCGCCGAAAGACATGGAGAAAACTTCGTTCATTACCCCATGGAGTACCTTTTGTTACAAGGTAATGCTGTTCGGTTTGAAGAATGCCGGGGCAACCTATCAAAGGGCCATGACTACTCTGTTTTATGACATGATACACAAAGAAATCGAGGTATATGTCGATGATTTGATTGCAAAATCAAGAACAGAGGATGAGCACGTTGAACATCTGTCAAAATTGTTCGAACGTCTAAGAAAATTCAAGCTCCGCTTGAATCCCAACAAGTGCACCTTCGGTGTCCGTTCAGGGAAACTACTAGGGTTCATCGTCAGCCAGAAAGGAATTGAAGTTGATCCTGACAAGGTCAAGGCCATTCAAGAAATGCCTTCTCTGAAAACTGAAAAACAAGTCAGAGGATTCCTGGGACGTTTGAACTACATCTCCAGATTCATATTCCTTATGACCGCGACGCGTGCGCCGATTTTCAAATTACTCAAAAAGAACCAGGATTGCGTTTGGTCAGAAGATTGCCAAACCGCCTTCGACAGTATCAAGGAATATATGTTGAATCCTCCGATTCTATCACCTCCAGTGGAAGAAAGACCACTGATCATTTACCTCACAGTCCTAGAGGACTCAATGGGATGTGTACTTGGCCAACAAGACAAAACCAAAAGGAAAGAGTCTGCCATTTACTATCTAAGCAAGAAATTCACCGACTGCGAGACTCGGTACACAATGCTTGAGAAAACTTGTTGCGCTTTGGCTTGGGCAGCCAAATGTCTTCGCCAGTACATGATTCGTCATACTACTTGGTTGGTCTCCGAAATGGATCCAATCAAGTACGTTTTCGAAAAACCTGCTCTCACGGGAAGGATTGCCCGTTGGCAGATGTTACTATCAGAATATGACATAGAGTACCATGCTCAGAAAGCCATTAAAGGAAGTATTTTAGCCGATCATTTGGCCCATCAACCGATTGACGATCAAGAATCAATCGGGTTTGACTTCCCAGAGGAAGATGTCATGTATCTAAAGATGAAAGATTGCGATGAACCGTTACCCAGTGAAGGGCCAGAACCAGGTTCCCAGTGGGGACTTATCTTTGACGGAGTAGTCAATCATTATGGAAACGAAATTGGGGCAATCATTGTTACACCTCAGGGTTCCCACATTCCTTTCACCGCTCGACTTACGTTCAAATGTATGAACAACAAGGCCGAATACGAATCTTGTATCATGGGTCTCGAAGAAGCGATTGATTTAAGGATCAAAAACTTGGACGTATACGGCGATTCAGCCTTGGTTATCAACCAGATAAAAGGAGATTGGAACACATTCCAATCAGGATTGATTCCTTACAAAGACTATGCAAGAAGGTTGTTACCTTTCTTCAACAGAGTTGAGTTTCATCACATCCCTCATGATGAGAATCACATGTCTGATGCATTAGCCACTCTCTCTTCCATGATTAGTGTAGGTCGATGGAATGACATACCTAAGATTGACATCATGCGCCTTGAACGGCCCGCTTACATCTTCACGATTGAAGCAGTCATAGACGACAGACCTTGGTATCACGATATCAAATGCTTCCTTCAGAAACAAGAGTACCCATCTGGGGCACTCAGAAAAGACAGGAAAACCCTCAGAAGATTGGCTGGAAACTTCTTCTTGAGCGGTGACACTCTTTATAAGAGAAATTTTGACATGGTCTTGCTCCGATGCGTCGACAGACCAGAAGCAGACATGCTCATGAAAGAAATTCATGAAGGATCCTTTGGCACTCATGCCAATGGACACACAATGGCGAGAAAAATTCTCAGGGCCGGGTACTATTGGTTGACAATGGAATCCGACTGCTACAAGTACATGAGGAGGTGTCACAAGTGTCAGATATACTCCGACAAAATTCATGTACCGCCATCACATCTCAAAGTTCTTTCTTCCCCGTGACCATTTTCCATATGGGGAATCGACATGATTGGTATGATTGAGCCCAAGGCTTCAAACGGACACCGGTTCATCCTGGTAGCCATTGACTATTTCACCAAGTGGGTCGAAGCAGCGTCATTCGCCAATGTAACCCGACAAGTGGTGGTCCGATTTATCAAAAACAATATCATCTGCCGTTATGGTGTTCCAAGCGAGATCATTACTGATAATGGATCTAACTTGAACAATAAGATGATGAAAGAGTTGTGTGCAGAGTTCAAGATCGAACACCATAACTCATCTCCCTACCGACCCAAGATGAACGGAGCGGTAGAAGCGGCTAACAAGAACATCAAGAGGATTGTTCAAAAGATGGTTGTAACCTACAAAGATTGGCATGAAATGCTACCCTTTGCCCTTCATGGTTATCGAACATCTGTTCGTACTTCAACAGGGGCTACCCCTTTCTCTCTAGTATATGGCATGGAATCAGTTCTCCCCATAGAAGTAGAGATCCCGTCAATCCGGGTATTGATGGAAGCTAAGCTCACCGAAGCTGAATGGTGCCAAAGTCGACACGACGAATTGAATCTGATCGAGGAAAAATGAATCACGGCACTATGCCACAGTCAGTTGTATCAGCAAAGAATGAAGAGGGCGTTTGACAAAAAGGTCCGACCTCGTGTCTTCAGGAAAGGAGACCTTGTGCTCAAGAAGATACAATCATTTCTCACTGATTCTCGGGGCAAATGGAACCCAAATTATGATGGCCCCTATGTGGTCACGAAAGCTTTCTCAGGCGGCGCCTTGAGACTTGCAACCATGGATGGAGAGGAATTTGCCTACCCCACGAATGTTGATGTAGTCAAGAAATACTTCGCCTAAAACAAAAAAAAAACGTCTCGGTGGATTGAAAACCCGAAAGGGCGGTCCAGGAAAAAGTTAGAGACATGAAAAAAATCATCCCGATGGATTGGAAATCTCATAGTACAATCCAGGCAAAAGTTAGGGATAATAGCAAGTAACTATGTTCAACAGAGGCAAGTCCCCCAGTAGCAACAGCAGTTGCATCATCTATCGGAGGAAATCTCCAGTCAAAGGTCATCTTCGACGGAAGCTCAGGATGTCCCGAACTCAAAGTTGGTAGAAGGATAGTGGTCGTTATGTTTCAACGTAGCCCTTTTCCCTGTAAATTACCATTTTCTAACTTTGTATATACTCTTTGGAATCACGCGTTTGGCTGATCTCCATCTTATCAATAAAATTTGAGCCCTTGTGCTTTTGTTTGTAATTCTTTACTTGTTTTAGCTTTACAGAACGACGTTGTTTAAACTTAATCAGCGATTCTTGAAATAAAACAAAAATAAATTTACTTGTAAAAGTTTTTCTGCTTTTAAATTAAAGATGGCATTTCTTTTGACTGTTGAACATCAGAAGAACATCGATCGCTTCTCCCGGAGTAAGCGAACTTCAAAGTGCAGAATCAAAGTACTCCTTCTAGACCAGTACTCCTGAATGAAGGATCAATAATGTCAGAGACCTTGTTTCGTCTGACACACCTCGGTCGAGTTCTCATCTCCTAAGCCCGATCAACATAGCTCCCAATGGGACTATCTCTCCTAAGCAAGGTGGAATTGCTATTTTGAACCAACGATACTTCTTCGCCCCGCGATGGCCGAGTATCCAATTGTGTTCATCCATTAGTCTGTATGTCGCGTCTGTTTTGTCAGTATATACATACGTACTTCATGCATTTTTTATTTGCATTTACATTTCATATTGCATCGTTCTCACTCTAGCCGGTCTTGTCCCCTAGTGATAAACAGTTTTCTCAATCGAGTTTGTCAGTTCTTTCCTCTTCAGGAAGTGTTGCGTCTGCACAATCTCGCCACCAGTGTATCTTTAGATCAGAGTCGGCACTTGGCCACTTTGATAATTTGAACCTCTGAAAGATCAGAGAACCTTCAACAGATGTCACTCTTCGCCGTTGAAGATGATATCCTTGCTTTCCCGGATTAAGGAAAATCCACAGAGAAAGCCTCGTGATCAGAGATTCGGCAGCACGCCAGTTTTGCTCCGAAAAAATCACTGATGAAAAAGTCATCGGCACCTCAAAATTGGACCCCATCATATGGCGTTTCTCCGGGAAGATCCCGAGAAAAGTATGATGAAAGATCCCAAATGAAAACAGTCTCTCAAGAGACTCGCTTTCCCCAGTAGAGACAAATGGCGTCTCCAACAGAGAAGTTTGTACAACTCTACAACTCAGACGAATGGGTTCCCCAGCAAGTCTGACATCAAACCATTTTCCATTAAATGACATCTCTCCAGGAAAATTCGGCGAGAAGTTTGAGGAAAATCGCTACGCATAGCGTCCCTTGTCAGTAAAGTTTATTGACAAAAGAAACTGAGACCAGATCCTTGGTAGGAAACCAGGATCGAGGGGAAGTTTATATCAGAAACCGAGACCAGTTCCTTGGTAGGAAACCAGGATCGAGGGGAAGTTTAAATCAGAAACTAAGACCAGTTCCTTGGTAGGAAACCAGGATCGAGGGGAAGTTGACAAAAGAAACTAAGACCAGTTCCTTGGTAGGAAACCAGGATCGAGGGGAAGTTTAAATCAGAAACTAAGACCAGTTCCTTGGTAGGAAACCAGGATCGAGGGGAAGTTTAAATCAGAGACTGAGACCAGTTCCTTGGCTGAAGACCAGGATCGAGGGGAAGTTTACCTTTTCTAAGCATCATTGCTTAGCAAAAGAAGATGAATGCGATCCGCCATTCATAGATGCCATCAAATTTTCGGGTATTCCGATATTTAATCCTCTTGCACCCCGAATGCCTGAATCCCTTCGTCATTCACACCTTCGGGTCCAAGAAGATTAAATAGGGGCATCTGTCATACCCCAAATTTTGACCACTAAAGTTTCCCATCATTGTGCAAATCATCATCACAATATGGATGAATCATCATGCCTCATTAGTCTCCCCAAAGATGGGTGAGCATCCACTACAATCAAAATTAGGGTTTCAAGCCCTCTCTGAGCTTTAGACAAAGGCTCAATCAAGAAATGACTTGATTTTCAACTTGTCTAATCTCTCAAACATCCTCAAAGGATCAAAAGGACTCCCACTTCAAGGATTAAGCACAAGGCTGCTCCCTTCTAGGTGGATCAAGTCTCAAGATCGACAGTGTCACCAAATTAGGGTTTTGGTCGACCAGGGCCTCCAGATGGAAATTTTCATCTGGGCACAAGGCAATGATCCAAAACATAACCTAATATACTTCATGGAACCTCATGAGCCCATGCATCAAGTCAATTTTGCCTCAAGGGATGCATTCATCAAAAATCAGGAATTAGGGTTTCTTGACCTAATTCACCCCTAAGTTGACTTTTGGGACAAACCATGAGCCAAGACCTCAAGACATGATTTGAGGGTCTCTAATATACCATATTGATCCATTTGGAACAACGGATTGATCCAAGAAGCTTGAGCAACAAGTCTCAATTCCATCTGCACCACAATTAGGGTTTTAAGGGAAAAGTCAACTGTAACTTTGACTTTTGACCTGGACATGCTCCCAAACCCTAATACATGATTGAATATACCCTATGACACCCATGGAACATGCCCATCAAGTTTGATTTAGGTCAAGGACATGATTTCCTGAGGAATTGCACAGTTTGGAACTCATCTGATAAAAAGTCAACTGTGCACAAAAGTCAACTTTGACTTTTTGAGATTTTTCACCAAAATGGATTTTTAACCCTAAAATGATGTTAATGTATAATTTGAATCATCATTCATCAAGAAAAATAAAGAAAAGTGAGATAACTTGTAAAAGGGGTAACCATAAAACTTAGAAATTTTTCTAAGTTAAAAATAAAGTGGCAAGGGTACCAACTTTGGAGGACCATAACTCCTAAACCACAAGGCCATTTTTTCTCATCCAAAGATGGATTTGTATCCCTCACTATCACCTACAAAAACTTCAACTACAAGTCATTCCAATTCATTAAGGATTTTGAGTTATGGAGTGATCAAAGTGGCTGAAAAGTGAAAATGTCACTTTTTCCAACACTTAGTGAAATTTTCACTAAGTCAGATTCTGCCTCACTTTTTGCCAAATGTAGGGGGATTTTTCACTTGGAATCAAAAGAGATCAAAACCAAACTTGTTCAAACAGTTGTTGTATCATGTAAGAGCTTTCTAAAATGGCCAAGAACATTGCCAAATTCAACCTACACCATGAGATACAACATTGCAAAGTTGCCTTGCTGAAATCTGTCAAGGCAAGGCAGAATTTGCAACTTTGGTCGATTTGCCAAAATCAGCCAAATTCAATTGCTCCTATCCACTTGGACACCTTAGAGGATTGAATCTAAAGGGGACAATCACTGAGCCAAGCCTCCAAAGTCCATGGAACAAGAAATAGCATGTTGAACCTAGAATGGCCAAAATAGGGACAAGACTTCAAATTTGGAATGAGGCATTCAATGGAACCATCAAGGTGGCATGGACTGAGCCATTCTCATCTGAAATCAGTCAAGACTTATCCAAGACCAAGGGAACCAAAGCTCTGTGCCCTAACCTCTAGTCAATGGCTAGAGGAGACTTGGATTTTCATTTGCCAACATTGGCCAAACCTACTTACCAGCTGTCATGCACTATTCCTTGCAAAACAAACTTGCTCTACTATAAATAGAGCTCAATTGTGGTCAGTTTGAGTACACCAAAGCCATCTAACAGATGCTTTCCTCAAAATCTCTTCTTTCACTCCAATTTTGCCTTCTAAGGCAAGTCACTATCGGGTTTTGAGTTTGAGAGCAATTCCAATCAAACCAATCACCCACACACCTCACATACATCACATATGAGCTGATCAAACACTTAGATTACTTCTGAAACATCAATTTCACAAAATCACCAGCTGGTTGCTCAAGGTTTTAACCAAAGTTTAGCTGAGGTACCACAAAATGATCCAGCCAATTTCAATCAAGTCCAACCATCCAAACACAATCCATAGGGTGTAGGGAAGCTGTTCAGATCATCACAACTCATCTGTAACACCTCCAAATCAAAAATCACTTTGAACTTGCTGTCACGGCTTGGAGGTAAGCCTAAACTTGGGCATCTCTCAATCTATGCATATTTCCTCGCACAATAATTTGGCCATATGTTCATAATCATGCATGGAATGTTTTCCCTCAATTAATTGCATTGTTTGAATCGTGTATCAAAAATCCTAGCCTTCATGCAGAAATTAGGGTTCTTGAGGTCTCTTCATGATTTCTTGTTGTATATTTAATTTAAATGAAATTAAAGTACATAGACATGATCGTGAGGTTGAGACGAGCATAATGATATGTGGATTGCATGATATGATTACGTATTCATGGAGATTGGATAGAAAATGCAAATCTGAGAAACCAAGAACACGCGCGAGTTCTTCAGCTGTTCTTGGCGCCATTTTTCCAAATTCAAATATTTGAATTTTTGTGATTTTGTTTAATTGATTCAAAAATTAATTTATCTCTGAGTTTTAATGATTTTGAGTTGATTCTTTTTTTTAATAATTCACAAAAATGTTAAAATATTTTATTTTCCCAAAAAATCCCAAAAATATTATTTATTTCATATAATTGATATTTTTGTAAAGAATTAATATTTTGATTGTTTTTGGCATTTTAAATATTTTTTCTACATTGATTTTGCAACTTTTAATGCTTTCTAATTATTTTGTAGGTCAATACTTAATTTTTGAAGCATTAATCCAAGATCACAATTTGTTTTCCATGTGTTAAACAATTTTTGATCATTTTAATTGAATTTTTATTCAATTAAATACATTTTGAAAACAAATTAGGGTTTTGGATTAATTCAACCCTCATAAATCATTTTCAAACCTTTTTGTGCCTCTTGAGAGAGTGTAAGACCCATCCCCCCTTGTACAAAAACTTTTTGGGCCTCACTCATTGTATAAGTCCCTCTGTACAAGTAAACGGCGCGATCGTCGCCCGTTTAAAAATAAAACTCATCTGGGCCTCTCCTTGAGCTATAAGACCCATTCAAAACACTTTGGGCCTCTATTAGAGTGTAAGACCCAATCCCCCTTTTAACCAAAACAATTTTGGGCCTCACTTATTGTATAAGTCCCTCTGCGTTAAAAGAAAACCTCGACGCGATCGCCATTTTTAAAAGAAAAATCATTTAGGCCTACCCTCGTGTTATAAGCCCCACTCTTTTCTTTAAACCTTTTTGGGCCTCTTGAGAGAGTGTAAGACCCATCCCTTTGTACAGAAAACAATTTTTGGGCCCCAGTCACTTGTATAAGTCCCTCTGTACAAATTCAAACAGTGCGCTCACTGATAAAACCCTGGGCCTCTCCTTGAGCTGTAAGCCCCAAATCTTTCTTTTTCAAAGCACTTTCTCCTTTGATTTTGAATATACTGTTGTTTTCAATCTTTCTTTGTTGAACAACTAACCAAACAGCATGGAAGCACTCCAACCGAGTAAGTGGTTATCGCTTTCATTTACTGCTTTCATATTATAAACTGTATTGTGGGGCTGCTCACTGTAAGTCTCCTTTCATAAACTCATATCTACTGTGTAATAATAGTATAGATATTTCGAGTTTCCCCGACAACAACGTCTAGAACTAGGTGATGCCGTTTCGTTTATTCGTAGAAATAGACGCCTAGATCCCCAATAGGAGCACCAGATACAGTCTTCTCTTCGGCTGTCCTCCTTAGGAATCATCAAGAAGCTCTACTCCCCAAGATGAATGTATTCTCCGTGAATGGCATCTTTGAGTTTCTTCCAAATTCTCGAACTTTCCTGACTTGTTCTATTCCTTGTGGATAGCTTGCCTTGAATGTCTCGGGGTTTGGGTACCCACTACGGTCATAATCTTGGACCTTAACTAAGGAACCCTCTTTAAAAGCTAAAAGTCGCTGGATAGTAAACCTCGCACGTTTACCAGTGGTTTTTATCTTTAAAAGAGTTATCTCTCCTAATGGAAAGGAGATGATAGACCCACGGGCTTCTTAAAAGCATCGGCCTCCTCTTGGGCATTGTTCAAGGACCCACAGGCTTCCTAAAAGCAACCCCGCCTCCTCTTGGGCATTATTCAAGGACCCTACGGCTTCTTAGAAGTATTCACAACCTCCTCTTAGGCTTCGTATAATGATCTCTTCCTCCGGGAATGATAGCCTCCTCTTCGGCTTAGTACAAGGACCCGTCGGCTTCTTAAAAGTTTCCAGCCTCCTCTTGGGCTTCGTACAAATTGTCCCGACGACCTCCTAGAGGTATAGGAACAGAACCTAGTCATCCTCATAGAATAGTCCTTTCGTAGAGTCTACTACTGTTTCTCAAAGCATAGTACAAAAGATGAAACTCTAGACACGGACAGTCTAACTTCCTTGAGTCTCAAAGACATTCTCAAGCACCCTTCGTTAAATACGAAGGAAACCCGCAGACTCGGACAGTCTCAATACCCTTTGGATTTTCCGTTTCCTCAAAGAGAAGGAGATATCCCTGATCCTCAAATCAGATCCCTGAGTACAGTGATGCTCATATAAGAACTGATTTTCTCTTTCAAAATCAGTATATTGGATCTGTCACTCAACTGAAATAGTTACAATAGCCTCTCTCTCGGGCTTTATACGAGACACCTAAGAGACTCCCTCGTTGAGTCAATTACCCCTTTCGCCTCCATCTCGGGCTTCTTACGAGATACAAAGACTCTATCGTCGGGTCAAAACCTTTTCGCCTCTCTCTCGGGCTTTGTACGGGACACAAAATAGCCTCCTTTTAGGCTTTGTATAATGATTTTCCTAGCGGAAATTAGCCTCCTCTTAGGCTTTGTATAAGAAAACCACTGGTTGATCCAATCAACCTTTTAGCATCAAAGTTGTGCCTCGTTCACAGTATACAAACATCAATAACTCCTTTCCCTTCATCTAATCGCTGTAAGCGGCAAGCCTCTGGATCATCTACATCCATGCCACTGTCCCTCTTTTAGCATGAGAAATTCCTAAGGAAAGATGGCATTGCTCTACACTGAGTTAAAGTCTTCTCCTTCAGGTTAAAACCCTTTCTTCGGAAATTATGGCATTGCTCGGATCCGCGTATCCTAGTTAATGTAATTCTCCTTCTCCCCTCTTTAGAGATGACAAATTCTCTCTAAAACCGAGGTCTTTCAGCTTCACATCTTGGGCTTTGAACAAGATACAAACCACCTTTCGCTTCACGTCTTGGGCTTTGAACAAGACACCAAAACACCCATTTCCTCCCATAGAATAGGAGGAACTACGAACGCTCTGATTTCCCTATTTCGGTAAACGGGAATACGTAGGCATAAGATCGAAAGAAAAGATCTTAGCGAGTGCAATCAACAAAAAACCCAAATCCCATATCTCCATCAATCAAAAGCAGTAATTCAAAAGCATCAGTCCTAACATCCTAATCCTTGTTCCCCGCTAGAAACCTTCTGCCCAGATAAAAAGAAAGAAAATCGTATTGGCGAAAATACAAATAACCAGTACAAAGGCCCCCCACATTGATAGCATTCGTAACCTAACAGACCGCTGTTTAAACTCAGTATGCAAGCAGGGTTAATTGGAGACATCTATTTCCCTTCCTTATTCAGCTCACAATAGGAAAAAATGAATCGACCTGTAGTCAAAGCTCAAACCGCAGAGAGCGACCAGCGCTTAAGAACCGCATCCAAAATCGCTCGCTACAGGATCAACAAGGTTTTTATTGATTGTGGAGCATGTGTCAATGTTATGCCCTACTCCCTCTTGGAGAAAATAGGTAAATTTACCACAGATTTAGCCTATAACAACATGGTATTGTCCAACTATGAGGTCAAAACCGACAAACCCTTAGGGGTTATTCAAGTCAACATAGTGGTAGAAACTACCACAAGACCAACATTGTTTGTGGTGGTACCGAAAAAAGCAAATTACAACCTACTATTAGGTAGAGAGTGGTTGCATGGAGTAGGATGTGTACCCTCATCTATGCATCAGATGATCACCATATGAAATCCTGATGGGATTGTCGAACACATCAAAGCAGATCAAATTTTTTTCATAGCAGGTGTCCATCACAATGATAAACTTTAACCGGAAACTGGCGAACATTTCACCATGTTGACCTACCGGAGAAGGGTTTAACTTTGAAGGGCGTGAGGTATACTACACAGTGAACCTACATCCTCAGTACAAGTTTACTTGGGAATATGAAATTGTCAAAGGGTACAGCTGATGGTCTGAATTTGGTGAAAATCATGATTGATTCAAGTACATTGGCTCGGATTTCGGCCTATGTGGCTGAAAATAAGATATTAGTGGAATTAGAGGTTGAATCTCAACAAATATTGGTTGTCGAAGCCATTAAGTGTGAGAACTCTCGGGAAAATCAATCTGGCTCTACCGCTCAAACAATAGCTTCAGAAAGTTGAAGGCTAGATTGCATCTATGATGATGAGCCTTTGGGGTTCGAGAAAGACCCAGCAATCTCGACCAGGTAAATGCAGACGCGGAATCCTTTGAAAGATATAGACTTGGGAGATGGGATGACGAAAAGGCGCACATACATTAGTGCCAAACTCGCCCCATACTTGAAAGCAGAAGTAATCAAGGTGCTAAAGGAGTTTAGAGATTGCTTTGCCTAGGACTATGATGAAATGACTGGACTTAGTCACGATTTAGTATAATTAAAGTTGTCAATCAGACCTGATAAGAAGCCAGTAAAGCAAACCTTAAGAAGGTTCGCGCCATAAATTATGTCAAAGATCAAAGCTAAAATCGAGATATTGCTCCGGAACAAGTTCATCAAAGCTGCTAGGTATGTCAATTGGCTAGCTAATATTGTTCCAATTATTAAAAAAAATGGCACCCTCAGGGTCTGCATAGGCTTCAGAGATCCTAATGTTGCCACTCCTAAAGACGAATATCAAATGCTAGTGGCTGAGATGAATACCCTAGTCTTCTCGATGGATACTCGGGTTACAACTAGATTTTCATTGTAGAGGAAGACATAGCAAAAACGGTGTTTCGATGCCCAGGGGCCTTAGGCATATACGAATGGGTAATGATGCCTTTTGGCCTGAAGAACGTTGGTGCCACTTACTAGAGAGTAATGAACTCGATGTTTTATGACTTCATTGAAACATTCATGCAAGTGTACACCTGACATAATTATCAAATCTTCATCCGAGAATGGCAACCTTGACCATCTTCGAAAATCATTTGAAAAGATGAGGAAACATGAGCTTAAAACGAACCCATTAAAGTGTGCTTTTTATGTTCATGCAGGGGATTTTCTTGGCTTTGTCATCCATAAGAAGGGCATAAAGATAAATTCAAACAAGACAAAAGCCATATGTAATACCCCGTATTTTATGTCACCGAATAATATTGCATTGTGATTAATTGAGTCCGGTTGCTCTGAGAAATTATTTGATAAAATAATTAGAGTAACTTCGGTACTTAGAATTGATCCAATAAATATTAATTGTTTCGGAGACATTTATTTAATTTGGACTTGAGAGACTTTTTGGACATTTAGTAGTATTATTTCTAATACTAAGTTACTATATTTCTTTTCCTTCCATTTGCCAAAGATAGAAAGACATAGAGAAAGTTAGAGGAAGGAAAGAAGGAAGAAAGGAAAGGAAGGAGAGAAAAAGAGAAGAAGAGAAAATTTGAAGAAAAGCTCAAGAACATCATCCAATCTGCATCCAAACTTCTCAATCATCTTCATCTTGCTCTATTTGAAGGTGGGTTCTAGTTAGTACCATTGTTAGAGAGCTCTAGAGAGTTTTTGGAATTAGGTTAGATTATGAAAATATGGAATTTTATGGTTGAATCTTGTTATAAATGTTGTTGAATGCTTGTTACCATGTCTATACTGAGTTTAGATCATGTGGGTACTATTGGGTTATGTTTTGATGAAGAAAAATGTGGATTTGATGGTGTTACAGCAGCTGGGAGAAGTTCTGGTTCGCAGGGTTCGCCTAGCGAACCTGGGGCGAAGCCCAGCGAACAACAATCGAGGGTTCGCCTAGCGAACCCGAACGTTCGCCTAGCGAAGGTTCGCTGGCATGTTCGCCTAGCGAACTTTGTGTGTTTGGAATATGGGAACTTACTGCCTTGGTGCTCGCTGGCACTTTCGCCTAGCGAAGGTGAAGGCGAAGGTTCGCCAGACGTTCGCCTAGCGAACTTATGGTGTTTTGGGTCTGGGAGTTTTCTGTTTAATTACTCGCCAGCTTACTCGCCTAGCGAAGGCGAAGGCGAAGGCTCGCCAGTTCGTTCGCCTAGCGAACCTGGGGCGAGCTGTGTTATTTTCTTAACTTGTTTTCGCCATATCTTTTGATCCGGTTGTCCATTTTGGATGTTCAGCATATCGATAGAAAGCTGGAGAAATGAACTTTATGATGATGATAAGGATTGTCGATTTTATTTCCCGATTAAATAATCAGAGGAAACTCGAAGTGAAAATCATTTGATAATTTATGTAAATTATGTTTTAAATTGTGTTTAACTATTCTTTTTATGTTGTGAATATGTTGTAATTGGAAATTCATGAAAGATAAAAAGGAAAATAGTAAGAGTGAGGAAAACCCTTATGAACTATAAGAGAATTTAGAAGTTGGAAACACTAGTATGGAACATGTGGTTAACCTTGGTGGATTTGAACCGGCATGTGAGGCCGAGAGGCATTATGGCCTTGTGATTGTCGAATACAATCGTGGTATTGTGTATGATCACGTAATCGTAACCGGATTATTTATATGAGTGTAGTTTCATGAGTCTCGGACTCCTCTGAAATGGATGCACAACTACTTGGCAGGTTTGATTCCCCGTGCTGTACGAATGGCGCCTATGGAGCGTAGGCTTGTGACGGTATAAGGCCCGTGTGAAGTGACGGTTCATAACGGTTTATGGCCCGTAGAACCCGAATCCATTCGTATGTCAAGTAGATTACAAGGACTTATGACTCGAATCGCCTTCTAGACGTAGAAGCGGACGGGAATAGGAAGTACCTTGGTATGGTTAACGATTAGTGATATTGTGGGTTGATGAACTCATAGCATGTTTCCATATAGTGTGTGTGTGTGCTCAAAGTCACTTCCCTTCCCCGGACTTGAGCTAGGATTGTTAGAACCATAAATAATCCGAGAGAATCCATAAGATAGGGAACTCACTGAGATTTGATGTATCTCACCCCACTGTTGTTGTTTACATCACAGGTTCTGCAGGTTCGGTGACGGGTAAGGATAAAGTGGTTTGACTTTTCCTTCCGGTTCGTAGATTTTTGAGATGGCATGGCTTCCGCTATGACGTTCTATTATGAGATCATTGCATTGATCTAGTTCTTAGTTTTTATCTTGTTGGAACATCTTGTATATGTAATGCCTTAGCTTTCGTGTTGTATTGGAGGCATTTATGTGTATAATGTGTTAGCTAGGAACTTATTGTATTTCAATACCAAATACTTGGATTCATATATATAATTTATGCTTTGATGTATGGATTTTATATGTGGGTGTTACAGTTGGTATCCGAGCAGGTCGTATCCTCGACCTAGCCATGAAATAGTATAAGTGTTTCTTTCTGTTTCATATACGTTGTGTCGCCGTGGGTCTTAAGCGTTATATTTATGGCATTGAGCCTGATCAATTTAATTCTATTTGTATGACCTTTAGGAACATGGCTGATGGACGTAGAAACCCTCGTGGTAGGCCCCGCACCACTCCTCAAGGACGACTCCGCCGGTTGGTGATGGTAATGCTCCGTTGTATCAGTTCATGCAGCAGATGCAACAACAACAGAATCTATTCACGCAGCAGATGGTGCAACAAATGAATGGAGGTCCGCATCCTCAAGTAGTGGCTCTCGAAGCTGTAGGTGGGAATTTCCGGGACTTTATCCGCATGAATCCTCCGGAATTTCAGGGTGGATTAGATCCCATGAAGGCTCACGAATGGATTTCAGGTATGGAAAGGATTTTCTTGATAGTCCAGTGTAGTGAGGAGAACAAGGTGTTGTTTGCTTCTCATTCTCTAAAGGGTCCCGCTATGAGATGGTGGGAGAGCGCTTCGGCTTTGATGACTGTTCAAGAGGTGCCAAAGGTTTGGGAGCAGTTCAAGGTTGTTTTCATGGAGAAATATTTTCCGAGCTCATTAAGGACTCAGAAGGAATTTGAATTTCAGCAGTTAAGACAAGGTGGCATGACTGTGGCCAGTTATGCTGAGAAGTTTGAAGACATGGCTGCTTATTCTAGGCAGGCTATGTATGCTCCTGATGAAAAATGGAAAATAGACCAATTTATTTTTGGACTTCGAGCTGAAATATCCCATAGTGTCTCTCAGAGGGAGTTCACTACTTATGCTGAAGTGTTAAGACAATGCTATGTGGCAGAACATAGTTTGAAAAAGGTTCGAGATGAAAGTGTAGCAAGTCGGGCAACTCAAGGTGATCGTGGAAGGTCTAATCAATCATTTAGACCTAGGCCACAATCCTTCAAGGGGAAGCAGGTGCATGATACAAGGGCGAGTACACCTCCGGTGTGTCGTACTTGCGGACGGAATCATTTCGGACGGTGTGGTATCGAAGGTGTGAAGTGTTACCAATGTCAGAAGATGGGTCATCTGAAGAAAGATTGTCCTCAGAATAAGATTCAACCACAAGGAAGGGTGTATACCTTGGATGCAAGGAAGAAAAGGAGTGACAATTCATTGATTGCTGGTATGTGCCTAGTTAACAGATTTCCTTGCTTTGTTATATTTGATTGCGGAGCTACACATTCTTTTGTATCGATGCAATGTATGAAGCGACTTGGGTTGCGGTCCGTTCCTTTGTCTCCTCCTATGGTGGTCACTATCGCCATGGATGAAATGGTTGAGACGCCTTCGATGTGTGAAAATTGTGTGCTATCTGTGAATGATAGAGTTTTTCAGATTGACCTTATTTGTCTACCGCTTAAGAAAGTGGATGTCGTGTTGGGAATGGATTGGCTTTCTGCTAATTCGGTATTTATTGGGTGTGAGGAGAAGCTTATCATCATTCCGTCTATTGAGGCTACACCAAGGGATGTTTTAACAACTATTCTAGAAGGTACGGTTGGTATGATAAATCTTTTGTTTGAAGAAGAGAATTCGGTTATGTTGGTTCTCACTAAGGAAGGGAGTAGCGACCTTCAGGTTATGGACATTCCCGTAGTTTGTGAATTTTCTGAAGTTTTCCCCGAAGATGTCACTTCTCTTCCTCCAGAGAGGGAAGTGGAATTTTCTATTGACCTGGTACCGGGAACGGCTCCTATATCCGTTTCTCCGTATCGGATGACACCGAAGGAGTTAAGGGAATTAAAAGATCAGTTAGAAGAACTCATGGCGAAACATTTTGTGCGGCCTAGTGTTTCTCCGTGGGGAGCCCCTGTTTTGCTGGTGAAGAAGAAGGACGGTGGGATGCGGATGTGCATCGATTATCGTCAGTTGAATAAAGTCACCATTAAGAACAAGTATCCCTTGCCCAGGATAGATGACCTTTTGGATCAATTGAAGGGAGCCTGCGTGTTCTCGAAGATTGATTTGAGGTCGGGTTATCACCAAATCCGAGTGAAGAGTTCCGATGTACCTAAGACTGCATTTAGGACCCGTTATGGCCATTACGAATTCTTAGTGATGCCTTTCGGTGTGACAAATGCTCCACCCGTTTTTATGGATTACATGAACCGAATATTTCAAGCTTACTTGGACCAGTTCGTGGTAATCTTCATTGACGATATTCTTATTTATTCTCGTACTTCACAAGAGCACGAGGAACATCTGAGAATTGTGTTATCTGTGTTGCAAGAGAAGCAACTTTTTGCTAAATTAAGTAAGTGTGAATTTTGGATGGCAGAAGTTAAGTTTCTTGGTCACGTTATATCCCAGGGTGGTGTAGCGGTGGATCCGTCGAAGGTAGAAGCAGTGATAAATTGGGAAAGGCCGAGAAATGCCTCAGAAGTTAGAAGTTTCTTAGGGCTGGCAGGTTACTATAGGAGGTTCATTGAAGGTTTCTCTAAGTTAGCTTTACCGATGACGAAACTTACTCATAAGGATTTTGCTTTTGAGTGGGTTCAGGTTGTGAGCAAGGTTTCATGAAGTTGAAGGAGAGATTGACAACGGCTCCGGTGTTAATCATTCCTGATCCTAACAACTCTTATGAAGTGTTTTGTGATGCTTCTAAAATGGGATTGGGAGGTGTCCTGATGCAAGGCGATCAAGTAGTAGCTTATGCCTCCCGACAATTGAAAATTCATGAACAGAATTATCCAACTCACGATTTGGAATTGGCGGCGGTTGTTTTTACATTAAAGGTGTGGCGGCATTATTTGTATGGGGTACGTTTTGAAATGTTCAGTGACCATAAGAGTTTGAAATATTTATTTGACCAAAAGGAGTTAAATATGCGACAACGAAGATGGATGGAGTACTTAAAAGATTATGATTTAGAATTGAAGTATCATCCAGGAAAAGCGAATAAGGTAGCAGATGCGTTAAGTCGGAAATTAGTTCATGATGCGAAATTGATGAGTTTAGAGTATGCCTTGTTGGAGAATTTTAGAGATCTTAATCTTCAGTTTGTATGGACCCAAGATGGTGTGATTATGGGAAATTTGAATGTCAATTCTACCTTGAAAGTTGAGATTCACCAAGGTCAAATGGCAGACGAGAAGTTGCAAGAAGTGTTACTTCTACCGGGTTTTATTCAGGCTACCGACGGAATTATTATGTTCGACCAAAGAATTTGTGTTCCGAATGATACAATGTTGAGAAGAAAGATTTTGGATGAAGCTCATAAAGGTACTTTTACGATACATCCTGGTTCTTCGAAGATGTATCAGGATTTGAAGAAGGGCTATTGGTGGGCCGGAATGAAAAAGGATGTTGCATTGTATGTGTCAGAATGTGCAGTGTGCCAACAGGTTAAGATTGAACACCAAAGACCGGGCGGTATGTTGCAACCTTTAGAAATTCCAGTTTGGAAATGGGATAGCATTTCTATGGACTTTGCAGTAGGTTTGCCCCGTACGCAAGGTGGTTATGATTCAATTTGGGTGATTGTGGATAGACTAACGAAATCTGCGCATTTCTTGGCCGTGAAGACTACTTTCAAGGCAAGTCATCTTGCGAGGTTGTTTATTGCGGAAATTGTAAGATTGCACGGTATTCCTTCTAATATTGTGTCGGACAGAGATCCGAAGTTTACCTCAAGGTTTTGGAAAGTCTTTCAACAAGCTATGGGGACGGAGTTGCGTTTGAGCACGTCTAATCATCCACAGACAGATGGACAGACTGAGCGAACGATACAAACGATGGAGAATATGTTGAGAGCTTGTGTGTTAGAGAGTAAAGAGAATTGGAAGGAACTTCTACCATTAATTGAGTTCTCTTATAACAATAGTTATCATGCTAGTATCGGTATGGCTCCGTATGAAGCGTTGTATGGGCGAAAATGTAGAACACCCTTGTGTTGGGCAGAAGTTGGGGAAGATAGAATCTTAGGACCCAAAATCATCCAAGAGACTACAGAAAAGATTCGAATGATTCGCGAGAAAATTAAGCAAGCCCAAGATCGACAAAAGAGTTATGCAGACAATCGAAGGAGACCTTTAGAATTTGAAGAAGGTGACCATGTATTTTTGAAAGTTACTCCTAGATTGAGATTGAAAGGACCATTTAAGTCACGCAAGTTAAGCCCGAGATACGTGGAACCGTATCAGATCTTAGAAAGGATTGGTGAAGTAGCGTACAGGTTGGCCTTACCGCCTTCTCTGTCGGAAATGCATGATGTTTTTCATGTATCGCAGCTTCGAAGATTTGTTCCCGATCCTCTTCAACTGATTCTACCGGATACTATTGAAATAGAGGCGGATTTGACGTTTAAACCTCAACCGAGCCGCATTGTGGGAAGAGAAACGAAGGTATTAAGGAACAAGGACATTCCTCTCGTTAAGGTGCAGTGGGATGTAACGCATCCGGGAGATGCAACTTGGGAACTTGAATCGGAAATGAGAGATACTTACCCTCATCTGTTCAGGTAAATTTTAAATTCGAGGGCGAATTTCTATTTAAGGGGGGAGGATGTAATACCTCGTATTTTATGTCACCGAATAATATTGCATTGTGATTAATTGAGTCCGGTTGCTCTGAGAAATTATTTGATAAAATAATTAGAGTAACTTCGGTACTTAGAATTGATCCAATAAATATTAATTGTTTCGGAGACATTTATTTAATTTGGACTTGAGATACTTTTTGGACATTTAGTAGTATTATTTCTAATACTAAGTTACTATATTTCTTTTCCTTCCATTTGCCAAAGATAGAAAGACATAGAGAAAGTTAGACGAAGGAAAGAAGGAAGAAAGGAAAGGAAGGAGAGAAAAAGAGAAGAAGAGAAAATTTGAAGAAAAGCTCAAGAACATCATCCAATCTGCATCCAAACTTCTCAATCATCTTCATCTTGCTCTATTTGAAGGTGGGTTCTAGTTAGTACCATTGTTAGAGAGCTCTAGAGAGTTTTTGGAATTAGGTAAGATTATGAAAATATGGAATTTTATGGTTGAATCTTGTTATAAATGTTGTTGAATGCTTGTTACCATGTCTATACTGAGTTTAGATCATGTGGGTACTATTGGGTTATGTTTTGATGAAGAAAAATGTGGATTTGATGGTGTTACAGCAGCTGGGAGAAGTTCTGGTTCGCAGGGTTCGCCTAGCGAACCTGGGGCGAAGCCCAGCGAACAGCAATCGAGGGTTCGCCTACCGAACCCGAACGTTCGCCTAGCGAAGGTTCGCTGGCATGTTCGCCTAGCGAACTTTGTGTGTTTTGAATATGGGAACTTACTGCCTTGGTGCTCGCTGGCACTTTCGCCTAGCGAAGGTGAAGGCGAAGGTTCGCCAGACGTTCGCCTAGCGAACTTATGGTGTTTTGGGTTTGGGAGTTTTCTGTTTAATTACTCGCCAGCTTGCTCGCCTAGCGAAGGCTCGCCAGTTCGTTCGCCTAGCGAACCTGGGGCGAGCTGTGTTGTTTTCTTAACTTGTTTTCGCCATATCTTTTGATCCGGTTGTCCATTTTGGATGTTCAGCATATCGATAGAAAGCTGGAGAAATGATCTTTATGATGATGATAAGGATTGTCGATTTTATTTCCCGATTAAATAATCGGAGGAAACTCGAAGTGAAAATCATTTGATAATTTATGCAAATTATGTTTTAAATTGTGTTTAACTATTCTTTTTATGTTGTGAATATGTTGTAATTGGAAATTCATGAAAGATAAAAAGGAAAATAGTAAGAGTGAGGAAAACCCTTATGAACTATAAGAGAATTTAGAAGTTGTAAACACTAGTATGGAACATGTGGTTAACCTTGGTGGATTTGAACCGGCATGTGAGGCCGAGAGGCATTATGGCCTTGTGATTGTCGAATACAATCGTGGTATTGTGTATGATCACGTAATCGTAACCGGATTATTTATATGAGTGTAGTTTCATGAGTCTCGGACTCCTCTGAAATGGATGCACAACTACTTGGCAGGTTTGATTCCCCGTGCTGTACGAATGGCGCCCATGGAGCGTAGGCTTGTGACGGTATAAGGCCCGTGTGAAGTGACGGTTCATAACGGTTTATGGCCCGTAGAACCCGAATCCATTCGTATGTCAAGTAGATTACAAGGACTTATGACTCGAATCGCCTTCTAGACGTAGAAGCGGACGGGAATAGGAAGTACCTTGGTATGGTTAACGATTAGTGATATTGTGGGTTGATGAACTCATAGCATGTTTCCATATAGTGTGTGTGTGTGCTCAAAGTCACTTCCCTTCCCCGGACTTGAGCTAGGATTGTTAGAACCATAAATAATCTGAGAGAATCCATAAGATAGGGAACTCACTGAGATTTGATGTATCTCACCCCACTGTTGTTGTTTACATCACAGGTTCTGCAGGTTCGGTGACGGGTAAGGATAAAGTGGTTTGACTTTTCCTTCCGGTTCGTAGATTTTTGAGATGGCATGGCTTCCGCTATGACGTTCTATTTTGAGATCATTGCATTGATCTAGTTCTTAGTTTTTATCTTGTTGGAACATCTTGTATATGTAATGCCTTAGCTTTCGTGTTGTATTGGAGGCATTTATGTGTATAATGTGTTAGCTAGGAACTTATTGTATTTCAATACCAAATACTTGGATTCATATATATAATTTATGCTTTGATGTATGGATTTTATATGTGGGTGTTACACCATACAAAACTGATTCTCTGACCAACAAAAAATAGCTTCAGTCCTTGTTGGAAAAAATCAACTTTCTAAGAAGATTCATTTTGAACCAGAGTGGCAAGACAAAACTATTCTCACCACTACTACGTTTAAAGAAGGAAGAAGTGGAGAAGAAGAAGGGTTTAAATAGGGAGGTAGCAAAACGTTTCCCTATAGCATGGACAGGTGGAGTGTTTGTAGCCAACGAATAGCCTTGAAGTAAGGAAAAATTAATAAAATAGAAAAAGTGAAATGTTAAATTCTGGTTTAGTGATTTCTCAATGACCTCGGAATTAGGGGTAATGATGTGTTGCCACTTACACGCTTTCAGACGTGACATTTTGGTAAAAAGTTAGTCATGATGACTGACAATAGGCATAAATGAGATGACGTGGTACAAAATATGAACAGTGACAAAGTGGTTACAAAAATGCCACCTTTCTCCCTTCGGGTATGGGTCAACAATGACATTTTTTGGGGGACATCTGTTACGCTTAGATTTTTAGCTAGTAGAAAGTCAATAAAGAATGTTAGTGAAAATACATTAGTTGTGAGAAAGCATTAATGAAGTGTTTAAAAGAGCATTTATGATGAAGTGTTGACAGACTAATAACGAGGGATATACCAAGTTGTCGACACAGGGAAACATGGTTTGGAGGAATCTCAAGGATAAATCCACAAGACCAAGATCGCTAGGAAACATGTCCAGAATATCAAAAAGGGTAGTCGACAGAGGCCTTTATTTCAACAAGAAAACCAGTCGACTGAACCACATAAGGTTGAAAGACTTAGTAAATTTACAAGTCTAGAGTCCTTGGTCGGCAGCACCGACAACATGTTGGAATGGTTACCATCAGGGGTTCGTGAGGAAGTTAGAAGTAGTTACAACTCAACATGGGTTTTAAACAGATAGAGTCGTGGATGATACATAAGCATGTTAGTGGGAGTCTGAAAATTGAATGTAGAGTGAATGCAATAGTTCCCTAGTGGTTATAACCGTCGTCGTTACTTTGTAAATAAAATAAATAGCAGAATCATACATGGGACAAAGGTCACAAAATTTTATACATACTCTCTATACCACTCCAGTATGCAATTCAAAGAGAGAAACAGTTAAGCGAGAAACATGTATGTGTCTGCGTTCATTCTTTTCGTCAGTTTTTTTTATTTCCTTAAATGGAACATTTACTTTCGCTTTTTCTTTACTTTATGACATTTATTACATTTTACATTGACATTCATCACAAATTAACTTCATTTAAAGTCTTTTCTACGACGTTATCGTTCACGCGGCGACTGTATTTAATTCACACGCACGTGTGTTCACACAAATCATTTGCACAAATTACTTTGGAGATTTTTCGAGTTAATGTCACAGACTTTCTAAACTCATGATTGTTTAATAAAAACACTGGTAAACAAATTAGCATGTGCCAGTGAGACCCTTTTATGCTAATATGTTTTTAGAAAAAGGTGTCTTACGTTAGTTTCTTTGTAGTGTCTATCCATTTGTAAGGTCTTGTGTTGTTTGAATTTGAGGAGTGGTAAGTGACTTTCTGAAATGTCTCAAAAAAATCAAACCTCTTCCCAGAGTAATACTCCAAACCCGGGAGGACAATTGGTGGTTACTAGTGTCGGCAGTTCTGTGGCTCTAACCTCCGTCGAGGAAATGCCTACTGTCATAAGCCAAGCAGTGGTGTATTCTATACCGCCAGATGTGGGGGTTTCATCACCACAAGCGTCAAGCTCACCAACCTTTTCTAGGGAATTATGAAACTTAGGAGAAGATCTCCTTATCTAAGTTTCTCGTTACCTCAGAAGGAACAGTTTTATGACATGCCAATTGCAACAATATTTTTCTGTCATCCATACCCGGACCTTTGAAACCATACTGCTAAAAAAACAAAAAAAATATATGCATGACATAACATTGCATTTTCATAAAAATCTTTTGCATATAAAAAAAATCATGCATTCGCATTCATCAGCATGCATGCGCAAATTTCCACAAAAAATAAATGTATCCCGCCTTTTGTCCATAACTAGCAAGCTGATTACCCGGCATTCGCTTAAAACGTGAAACATGTCTCTTAAAACTATGGAAGAACTTCAGTGAGGTCAAGAGTTGCTGAGAGAAGAGGTCAATCAGCTGAAAACTCAGATAGACTTGTTCACTGAAACCCTGTAAGCTTTATTGAGAAGAGATGGCTACCCCACACCAATTGATGCATCAGAAATGGTTACCTCTTTACATCCGTCCGATTTCACCACAAGTTAAGGGCAGAACCATGTGGTGATTGTATCACCCCAATTTTAGTAATTATTTATTTATATTAATTAATCGAGTGATTTTATGAATTAATTGATTTATGTGATTTATTTAATTTATTTGAATTATTTGATTTATTGAATTTATATGAATAATTTAAATTATATGAATTATTGGATTTATATAAATTAATTGATTTATTTAATTTATATGAATTAATTGATTTAATTGATTTAATTGAATATATGTGATTTATTGAATTATTTAAAATAATTGATTTGTTTGGATTTATTTGAAATAATTGACTTATTTAATTACTTGATGTATTTGGATTATTTAAATAAGTAACTTATTCAACATGAGTAGGAAATCTTTGCATATGCCGATGATGATGGTAAAAGAGTTGGAAATGATTGAGCAATTTCAAGATATGAGTTTGGTTCGTGAAGAGACTTCTTATGGAGTGAAGCTTGGTATGTTGAAGCTTACTAGTGGTATTCTGGATGAGATTCGTGAAGGTCAGAAATCTGATTTGAGTTTGGTAGATCGATTGACTTTGATCAATCAAGGTCGAGGTGGTGATTTTCGGATTGATGAGAATGGTATCATGAGAGGTCGTGATAGAGTTTGTGTTCTGGATATTGCCGAGTTGAAGAAGAGTATTCTTGAGGAAGAGCATTGTAGGGGATCGAGTATTCATCCCGGTGCTACTAAGATGTATCAAGATTTGAGGAAAGTATTTTGGTGGAAGTGTGACTTGGGAGCTTGAGAGTCAGATGAGGGAGTCTTATCCCGAGCTTTTCGTTTGAGGTGATTTTCGAGGGCGAAAATCTTTTAAGTGGGGGAGGGTTGAAACACCTCAATTTTAGTAATTATGTATTTATACTAATTAATCGAGTGATTTTATGAATTAATTGATTTATGTGATTTATTTAATTTATTTGAATTATTTGATTTATTGAATTTATATGAATAATTTAAATTATATGAATTATTGGATTTATATAAATTAATTTATTTATTTAATTTATATGAATTAATTGATTTAATTGAAAATATGTGATTTATTGAATTATTTGAAATAATTGATTTGTTTGGATTTATTTGAAATAATTGATTTATTTAATTACTTGATTTATTTGGATTATTTAAATTAAGTAATTTATTTAATTAGTTCTATTTAGTAGAATATTGTAGAATTGTTAGAGTTTAGTGGGCTTAATGTGGTGTGTGAATAGTAAGTGAGACGGTTGAGTTAGGCCCAATTGGTTTAAGACAAAGTTAGGGTTAAGGAGAATAGAAAAATAGTACGAAAAGTAGGAACAAGAGAAGAGAAAGAATAGAAGAGTAGAAGAGAAGAAGAAGAGTGGAGAAGAAGAGAAAATCAAACTCAACTCAAGAAATCATTCAAAATAAGGGAACGGTGGGGTGGGTTTTCACTCAATTATTGCGACTATTGATGATGATTAATGGGTAGAAATAAGTTTTGAGTAAAATTCCTAAAAAGTTTCTATGAGATTGAAATTATTAGGTTAATATTAATTTCTAAAACTTATTAATTTTTTAGTGTTTAGAATTGATTTTGGGTAATACTTTAGAGATCCATTTAATATTTAGAGTACGGCTATGAGTTTAAAAAATAGAAATGATTATATTTGGTCTTCACTGTAGCGAACATATAATGGAAAGTATACCTATATCAGTTTCATGTAGAGTGACCACTTGACCATCACTGAAATGTAGCATCAACTGGTTTTAGTACTGTAGCGTATAAAATAAATATTCCCTCCGTCTCACAATGAGTGACCCAGTTGACTTTTTACACAGATTAAGAAAAAAGGAATAAATGAAGGAGAGAGAATGATATTTTTACTAAAATACTTTTATGATGTATTGGTAATGATGAAAGTAATATTAATTAGAGGGTAAAATAGGAAAAGTTGCATTGAAAATTGAAATAGGTCATATATTTTGAGATACCATTTTATTTCAAATGGATCACTCATTGTGGGACGGAGGGAGTAATAGTTATGAGATGAGTTGTTGTACCATCTTTTGTTTCAAAGTGAGTACCTTTAATTCAATAATTTCATCGCCTAATAATCATGTTTGGAAGGATATGGGTAATTAGTGCTTCAATTCAATTTGTGATCATGTTTTGTCCAATTTTTTTTAATGATGAGATTGGGAAAGATATTTGTCTATTGGGGGATTAAAAGGTGCTATTTGTTATTGGAATTAAAAGGTAGTATTATAAACTATCGGGATAAAAATCTACCTCTACTGTACAAAATTCTACTATTTTCTTATGATGATAGCTCACTCTTGTATAATTATTGGAAAGTGGCATTGAAAAGTGAGTTTTTTTTATTAATTAACTGTAGCCATGATTAGAAATGAATATATATATATATATATATATATATATATATATATATATATATATATATATATATATATTGATATGGAGTATTCGAACAGGTCCACGTATGCTGGTCGTCAGATGGGCAAGGTGCTCGGAATGTTGATGAGGAGAGGAGGGGGGTGTACCTGCAAGACACTCCGACGCTCAAGTAAGAAAGGGTCAGAGAAAAGGGGCAAGTACAAAGCGTATTCTTAGGGTGGAAAAATGATACCTGACCCTCTCAAGCGAGAGGGTTTATATAGAGCCCCTAGCGCGTGGCCAACGGTCCTATTTTTGGGGTGAAATAACCGTTTTCCCCAAAGAATAGGTAACCGCCCAAACTAGTCGATATGTAGGGCAGGTGCCCGGAACTAGCCGTTATGTCGGGCATGGGCGCAGTTTCGGGCACTTGTCCTTTGCTTGTTCAGGCAGCGAGGAAGCCGTGCGTAACGGACATCATAGCCGGGGAGGAACGTTGCGTTCCTTGCCCGGTTGGAGGGGCAGAAATGTCATTTTGGCCCCTCTATGGATTGGACTTAGGCAATTTGGGCCGCTCTGGAGCAGAGGCGGATTGAGCCAATTCTAGCCATTGGTCCAGTCCAGAACAGGAGCCCCCCAAGTCGTTGCTCCTGGGCATGGGAGTGATGACTTAAGGACTGCTAGTCGCTCCGGGGAGCTAGCGTGGAGTCGTCGTTTGGAGACGAGGATGATTGTCTCGGGGCGCTCGTGGCTCTCCGTGTCCGTGATATTCGTGGTCGAGACTCAATTGCCCGGTATTCGGGGAGATAAAGCGTCAGACAGAACGGGAAACGTTGGGTTGCCACGTGTGCTTCGAGCCCTGTGTAGCAGTTAATAGGTAATGATGGCTAGTGGGCAGTTATTATTGCCTACGGGCGCATGTGTGCACGTGCCCCTCAGTATAAAAGGGGGGAAATTGTCCCATTTTGCACTTTTTCTCTCTGATTTCTCTTCGCCTCTTCTGCGTTCTTGCCCGTCGCCGTCTTCAGAGCATCCGACCACCGTGCCAAGCTTCGAGCAGTCTCTTTCTTCTACCCAAATCAAGTAAGTTTTCTGATTTCCAGCTTGTTTTACTTTCTTTTGTCGTTAGTGGTAGATTGCATGCGGCTAGGGTTAGCTTTAGGTGACAAATAAGGTAGATTTCTGGCGAGTGTTGGTGGTGGACAGTGGTTCTGCCCTTTTGCTGCTTCTAGCATCTCGTCGGAGTAGGTAGTGCGTTCGGTGAGCGTGGTGGTCCACGTCGTGGTTGCGAGTCGTGACCACCGCGTCTGATTATCTTCTGATGGAACGGTGAATTTTCCGGTAGAACGTTTCCAGATTCCAGTGGAGCCTTGCGGTTTCCGGTGGGGCTTCAAACCGAATCTGGGCACGAGTGCGGGGAGGTTCTTCGTTTGATGTTAGGGCTTAGGCCGGGGACGTTGTCCTTAGCCTTTTGCGCGCCCTTTCACTTGACTTGGCAGTGGAAGGGTGGATTTGATTTCCTGTCGAATTCACTGTCTTTCTCTACTTTTTCAGGTGATCGTAATGGCGACGGGGCCAGAGAGAGAAGTTATTCTAGACACGTCCGAGGAGGAAACTGGCTCCGAGGAGAATAGCAGATCGACGGCTTCGAGTTCTGCGTCTTCGAGCTCGGCGGCATCGAGCTCCTCGAGCAAAGTCGAGGAGGAAGAAGAATTGGAGGTCATGGAGGAAGATGTTGAAGGGTTCTGTCCGGAGGAGTGGGAGGTGGCTGAGCCTTCCGAACATATTTCTACGTTCGCACGGTCTTTGGCGGAAGTCTTTACAGAGGTGGGCCCAGAAGGGGATTGGAAAATGCATTTTCCCACCTTGGACGAGCGGGTCTGTCCGGATTTTGGGGACCGCTTTACGATGTACGAGTATGCTTTCAAAGAGTTGGGGCTGAGGTTGCCTTTCACTGATTTCCAGCGGTCGGTATTCGAGCATCTGAAGCTGGCGCCCTCTCAACTCCACCCCAATTCGATGGCCTTTATACGGGCTTTTGAGTTAGTGTGCGAGCATCTCGCCCTGGGGACTACTCTCCCTCTGTTTTTTGTTGTTTTCCATCTTCAACGGCAGCTGGCGGGGAAAAAGTACGGATGGGTTTCCTTGAAGCAGCCCAAAAAGTTATTCAAGCCGTTCTCGGAGTCAATCCGAACGTTCAAGGGACGGTACTTTATCGTCGAGCCAGTGTCTGAAGCTGCCCAGGACAGCACGTATGTCAGGGAGATAGAGGTTGATGAGGACGGAGAGGAGCTACTCAACGAGGAGGGGAAGTATATCGGGGAGAGGGTGTACAAGTTCCCGATCCGCTGGGGACCTGACCATTTCTCCAAGAAGCCCGACGCTTATGTCTTCGAGCCGAGCGAGCAACGCGGGCAGGACACCGTGTCTTATGAGAAGCTGGTGAACTGGGTCAACTCCTTCAGTCTTGCAAGATGCTGGACGAGCAAGGCCAACCCTATCTACGAGGAGGATGGGAGCCAGAGGGTTGAGCGCAGATTCATTAATGTTAAGGCACTGCTGGAGTGCAAGACTCCCGCGGATGCCGAGAAGCTGCTCGGTAGTCTTGGTTATTTAGACTTTGTTTGTGTTATTTCTTTTCCTCGTAACTAACGTGCTTGTTTTCGTTTGTGCAGGTGAGATGCCTCAAGCTCGCGATCGCGTGGTGAGGAATGCCATGGCGAGGAATAAAGCTGGAGCAGCTCCTCCTAAGACCCGGACTGCTGCTGGTGCTCGTGCTCCTCCCCTTATTCAAACTGCAGTGGGGACCTCTTCTTCTCCCTCTCCTGCTCCACGGGGATCTCCATTGCCTTTGACCGGACGGGGGAAGCGGCCAAGGACATTAGATGCTGTGCATCTGACCCGGGCGCCTGAGAAAGGGAAGTTTGAGCTCCCCCCGTGCATCCTCGACAGGAGATTTTTTGAGGGCAACACCCTGGTCGTTCCTCGGGCAGAATCTCTCAGCTTGGAGAGTATGGACCGACCGAGCAAGAGGGCGCTGGTAGCCCAGGATGCTTCAGCCCTTGTGAGGATGCTGGAGATGGCGGCCGTTTATGCAGAAGGGGACTCTGCGCTTGAGGCCGAACTTAACGCTGCCCGGGCTTCTGAGACGGCCCTCAAGGAGGAAGTTAAGAGTGCCTGTGAAGCTCGAAAAAAGGCCGAAGAGGAGACGGCTAGGTTGAAAGAGGATGTCACCAAACTGGCGGCGGAGAAAAAGGCTGCCGAGGAGCTGAACAAAGAGTTGATGGCGGCCAGTGCCCCGGGTGCCGACGAACCGGATGAGATAAAAGAGTTGAAGACTAGGAATGAGTTGGTTGCCGGCATCCTGCAGGCCGAGGATGACGGTATCGCCGTGGCAGTGGAGTCTTTCGAAAGTGTCGTGGCTCAGTTGCGGGTGGTGAACCCTGGGCTTGAGATTTTGACCGAGGGCACTCACTATCTTGCGCGCGTGGAGGATGGTCACATCGTCTTGCCCGCATGCCTTGTTCTAGATACCCCTGAGGTTCAACCCGAGGACCAGCCCGAGGAGGACCAGAGACCTGAGCCGGCGTCAACCGAGGATGTGGATGAATGAGGAGTTTTGTTATTTTGATGTTGTTGTATCTTGTCCGGCCTGCGCGCCGTTGAATTATTTGTAACTTTATTTTTGGGGGCATGGCCCCGTTCTATGTAATAACGCACAATCGTGGCCCTTGTGGTCATCTGTTATGTTAATTATATTTCTGTCTTCTTCGCGTGCATGATTTTACTTGCGTTTGTTTTTGCTAAGTGTTGTATGCATGCTCACTGTGGATGTATGTCTGCCCGTCGGAGGGTGTGTCTGTTAACGGAGCTTTCTTTTGAAAGATAGCTCGTTGTGTGTGAATTTTCCAGTGTGGAGAACTGGTCGAATAGCCGGGGAAGGTCCTGGCGAGGTTGCGTATCTCAGGTCGCGATCGAGGCCTGAGGTCGCGGCGTGAACGTCCCATCGCGAGCTGGGGTTCTGCCAATCATGGTACTTGGGCTAAGGCGGTGCTCGGTCGAGGACCGCCGACGAGCAAAGTTCCAGCTCATTTACTTGAGCGGGATTCTACTTTGTACATATGCGTCGTTTGTACCTGAACGAGCATGATGACCGTTAGGTGGTCTTTTGATGCGGGGAAGCCTATAACTTCTTTAGCTGTAGTATTGCTTTAGTTTTTCAGTGTTCCATGGTCGAGGGATTGCATCCCCGTTGAGGTTCTTGAGGAAGTATGCACCATTCCTCATTCTGGCACGGACTCTGTATGGCCCTTCCCAGTTGGCTGCTAGTTTGGCTTCGCGAGAGTGCTTGTGGTTTCTTCGCAGGACAAGGCTGCCCACATCGAACTCTCGTCGTAAGACTTTGGCGTTGTTCCTGATTGCTATTTTTTGCTTAAGAGATGCTTCGCGGAGGGCTGCTCCTGTTCGGATTTCCTCGACAAGGTCGATCTCCTCTCTTATTGCTTCGTCATTCATTTCCTCGTCTAGAGGTGATTCGTTCCTCCTGGACGGTACGTGAATTTCAATGGGTAAGACAGCCTCCGTGCCATATGCTAAGCGGAAAGGTGTTTCCCCGGTGGTAGACTGAGGACTGGTGCGGTACGCCCATAAGACGTTGTGGAGCTCTTCGACCCAGGCTTTCTTTGTTTCATCCAGTCTTCGCTTGAGGCCACGAAGAATGATATGATTGGCCGCTTCTGCCTGCCCGTTGGTCTGGGGATGTTCTACAGAAGCGAAATGTTGCTTTGTTCCGAGATGGGCGACAAAGTCTTGGAACTTCTTGTCCGTGAATTGTGTTCCATTGTCCGTGACAATTGCTTGGGGAATCCCAAAACAGGCAGGGATATTCCGCTTGTAAAAGCGCAGAATGTTAAGTGTTGTTATCTTTGCTAAGGCTTCTGCTTCTATCCATTTTGTGAAATCGTCTACGCCCACTATCAAGTATTTGTTTTGGCTGGACCCCGTCACGAAGGGTCCTAGGATGTCTAGGCCCCACCAGGCGAATGGCCACGGGGAGGTCATGCTCTTCAGTTCGTTAGGTGGAGCTAGGTGCATATCCCCGTGCCGTTGGCATTTGTCGCATCTCTTCACATGCTCCTTGGCATCGTGCTGCATGGTTGGCCAATAATACCCTGCCCGGAGGGCCTTGCAGGCAAGGGACCTTCCTCCTAGGTGCTGGGCGTTAATGCCTTCGTGGATTTCTCGTAATACGTGGGGGACAACTTCCTCCTCTATGCATTTGAGCAGTGGGATGGAGAAGCCTCGTCGATAGAGTTTGTTTTCAAGGATGACGTACGAGCAAGCTCTTTGTCTGATGGTGCTGGCTTTCTTGGGGTCATCCGGAAGTTCGTCCCTGGTGAGGTAGTTGTACACGGGCGTCATCCAGCAATCGCTGTCCCCAATCGCGTGCACGTGTAGGGTCAAGGATCCCTTATTGATGCTGGACCGGGGAAGTATCTCTTGGATGACTGACCTGTTTCCGCCTTTCCTCTTAGTGCTTGCTAGTTTGGACAAGACGTCTGCTCGCACATTATGTTCGCGCGGAACATGTCTTACTTCTACCGCTCTGAACTTCGAAATTTTTTCCTTAACTAGGGTTATGTATTTAGAGAGACTATCGTTTTTGGTCTGATACTCTCCTGATATCTGGTGGGCTACGAGTTGGGAGTCCGTGCAGATGATGATTTCTTCAGCCCCTAGGTCTTCGGCTAGGCGCAAACCGGCGAGGAAGGCTTCATACTCGGCCTGGTTGTTCGACGTGGGAAAGGACAAAGTGAGAGAAGCCTCGACTATGGTCCATTCGTCGTTCTCCAAAATTACCCCTGCCCCGCTGCCTGTCGAGCTGGATGCTCCGTCTACGTAGATGGTCCATTTGTTTGCTACATGGACCGGGGAGTCTGAGAAGGTCATTTCCGCTACGAAATCGGCCAGAGCTTGGGCCTTAAGAGCTTTCCTGCTTTCATACTGGATGTCGAACTCGGACAGTTCCAACGACCATTTGAGCATTCTGCCGGCCATGTCTGGTCGTCCCAGTAATTGCTATTGGGCTGATCCGTTCTTACCACGATCGTGTGAGCCAAGAAATAGTGTCTCAGTCGTCTGGCAGCGTTGACGAGGGCCAATGCTACCTTCTCTATCTGTTGATATCGCAGCTCTGTGTCCTGCAATGCTTTGCTCGTGAAGTATATTGGCTTCTGTCAGCCAGTATTCTCTCGAATGAGGACGGCGCTAACGGCCTCGGCAGTGACGGCGAGGTATAGGAACAAGACTTCCCCGGTATCTGGTCGTGATAACACGGGCGGTTTTGACAGGGCTCACTTCAAGTGAAGGAGGGATGTTTCACATTACTCGGTCCATTCGAACGCTGCCTCTTTCCGCAAGAGCTTGAAGAAAGGAAGGGCGTGTTGGGCAGATTTTGCCACGAAGCGGGACAACGAAGTAAGCACCCCGTTGAGGGATTGGATGTTCTTCTTAGACGTGGGTGTTGGGAACTCAGAGAATGCCCGAAACTTGTCGGGGTTAGCTTCGATTCCTCGTTCTGTTAGGTAGAAGCCAAGGAATTTACCTGCCCGTACGCCGAACATGCACTTCTCTGGGTTAAAACGCATTCGATATTTTCTTGCTTGCTCGAAGATTTTGCGAAGATGGGCGACATGATCTAGTTCCTCGTGGGACTTGACGATCATATCGTCCATGTATACTTCGAGCATGTCGCCTATTTGTCCTTGGAAGACTCTGTTCATTATTCGTTGGTACGTAGCGCCGGCGTTCTTCAGTCCGAAGGGCATTACGTTGTAGTAATAGTTGCCCGATTAGGTCATGAAGGTCGTGTAAGTTTTATCGCTCGCGGCCATTGGGATTTGATTGTATCCCGAGTAGGCGTCGAGGAAAGATAAAAGTTTAAAACCTGCTGAGTTATCTACGAGCTTATCGATATTGGGGAGGGGGTAGGCGTCCTTCGGACAGGCCTTATTAACATCGGTATAATCAACACACATCCTCCATTTGCCATTATTTTTTTCTTACAAGTACAACGTTTGAGAGCCATGTAGTGTATTTGGCCTCAGAAATGAACCTAGCTTCTAGAAGGTCTTTGACAGCTTTCTCCGCGGCTTCCATCTTTTCCGGGGACTATTTCCTTCTGCGCTGGGCAACGACTTTGGCAGCCGGATCGATTGTAAGTTGCTGGTAAGCGACGGATGGGTCCAGTCCTGGCATTTCAGCAGCGCTCCATGCGAACAAGTCTGCGTTCTCCCGGAGGCACGCTTTTAGTTGTCTCCTGGCTAGGTCGGGGAGGTCTGCTCCGATCTTTACTCCCCGTTGGGGGTCTTCTCCGAACGGAAGGATCTCGAAGTTGCCATCTGGGATAGGGCGTAGGAGATGGCTGTTGTTGTTAGACTGGCTGCTCGAAGTTGTTGGGTCCTTGGCGTGGTCGTCCTCGCTGAAACAGCTGTCCAGGTCGATAGATTCGACCTGGGGGAGCGGCTTTGGCTGCTCGAAGCTGCTGGGCAGAGGGGGACGACCAGAAGTCCTTGGTCCTGCTGAGATGGTGCTGAGTCCCTTTGATGCAACTTCAAAGCACAGACGGGAAGCTTCGATGTCGCCGTGGAGGGTGGCGACCATCCCTTCAGAAGTGTAGTACTTTATATTGAGATGTACGGTGGAAGGTACTGCAATCAATTCTGCCAGGGTTGGCCTTCCAAAAATGCACTGGTATAGTGACGGGCATTCAATTACCAGAAACTATGCTTTAATTGCTCAGGTTGTCTTTCCTGAACCGAAAGTTACGATGAGCTCTACGTAACCCCGGGGCTTTGTCACTGCTCCGTTGAATCCCTGCAGGTCGGATCCAACGTATGGAGTAAGGTGAGAGTCGTTCAGCTGCAGCGTTTCGAACAGGTGGTTGTACATTATATCGACCGAAATGCCCTGGTCCGCGAGTATTCTGCGAACGTCAAAGTTCGCCATCTTTGCCCGAATAAGCAGCGGGATGCCTGAGTTTGGTGCCCCACCGAGGAGCTCCTCCTTGTAGAAGGAAATAGGAATGGATCCCTTGTGAGAGGTGTCCAGCGTAGTGACTTCATTGGAGCTTTTGCTGATCAGTTGATCGAATCTCCTCTTGATTAAGCCGACCGTGATTTTGTTGAATCCACCACCAGAAATGACCATGGCTGACGGGAAGGCCTCCCACGGGCAGTGAGCAACGAGGTAAGTGGAGACGGGCAGACCATCGGGGATGCGGAAGTCCTCTGGCCGAGTTATGGACATAGCAACCTGTACGTTGGTGTCATCAGAGGGCGGAGTCTCTTCTGTAACCTTTTTGCTCTCCTGGGTTTCTTGCCGGGGAGCACCTTTCTTTTTCGCGAACTGCTTCAGGTGGCCGCCGCGAATAAGGATCTCTATTGCATCTCTAAGGTGGATGCATTCTTCCGTCGTATGACCGTGACTCTTCGGTGTCCGTTCAGGGAAACTACTAGGGTTCATCGTCAGCCAGAAAGGAATTGAGGTTGATCCTGACAAGGTCAAGGCCATTCAAGAAATGCCTTCTCCGAAAACTGAAAAACAAGTCAGAGGATTCCTGGGACGTTTGAACTACATCTCCAGATTCATATTCCTTATGACCGCGACATGCGCGCCGATCTTCAAGTTACTCAAAAAGAACCAGGATTGCGTTTGGTCAGAAGATTGCCAAACCGCCTTCGACAGTATTAAGGAATATCTGTTGAATCCTCCGATTCTATCACCTCCAGTGGAAGGAAGACCACTGATCGTTTACCTCACAGTTCTGGAGGACTCAATGGGATGTGTACTTGGCCAACAAGACGAAACCAAAAGGAAGGAGTCTGCCATTTACAATCTAAGCAAGAAATTCACCGACTGTGAAACTCGGTACACGATGCTTGAGAAAACTTGTTGTGCTTTGGCTTGGGCAGCCAAACGTCTTCGCCAATACATGATTCATCATACTACTTGGTTGGTCTTCGAAATGGATCCAATCAAGTACGTTTTCGAAAAGCCTGCTCTCACGGGAAGAATTGCCCGTTGGCAGATGCTGTTATCAGAATATGACATAGAGTACCACGCTCAGAAAGCCGTTAAGGGAAGTATTTTAGCCGATCATTTGGCTCATCAACCGATTGACGATCAAGAATCAATCGGGTTTGACTTCCCAGACGAAGATGTCATGTATCTAAAAATGAAAGATTGCGACGAACCGCTACCCAGTGAAGGGCCAGAACCAGGTTCCCAGTGGGGACTTATCTTTGACGGAGCTGTCAATCATTACAGAAACGGAATTGGGGCTACCCCTTTCTCTCTAGTGTATGGCATGGAAGCAGTGCTCCCCATAGAGGTAGAGATCCCATCAATCCGGGTATTGATGGAAGCAAATCTTTCAGAAGCTGAATGGTGTCAAAGTCGACACGACGAACTGAATCTGATCGAAGAGAAGCGAATCACGACACTATGCCACGGTCAGTTGTATCAGTAGAGAATGAAAAGGGCGTTCGACAAAAAGGTCCGACCTCGTATCTTCAGAAAAGGAGACCTCGTGCTCAAGAAGATACAATCTTTTCTCACTGATTCCCGGGGCAAGTGGACTCCGAATTATGATGGCCCCTATGTGGTCACGAAAGCTTTCTCAGGCGGCGCCTTGAGACTTGCAACAATGGACGGAGAGGAATTTTCCTACCCCACGAATGTTGATGTAGTCAAGAAATACTTCGCTTAAACTAAAAAAAAAAAAAAAAAAACGTCTCGGTGGATTGAAAACCCGAAAGGGCGGTCCAGGCAAAAGTTAGAGACATGAAAAAAAAAATCATCCCGATGGATTGGAAACATCAAAGTACAATCCAGGCAAAAATTAGGGATAATGGCAAGTAACTATGTTCAACAGAGGCAAGTCCCTCAGCAGCAGTTACAGCACCCATCGGAGGAAAACTCCAGTCAAGGTCATCTTCGACAGAAGCTCAGGATGTCCCGAATTCAAAGTTGGTAGAAGGACAGTGGTCGTTATGTTTCAACGTAGCCCTTTTCCCTGTAAATTACCATTTTCTAACTTTGTAAATACTCAATGGAATCACGCTTTTGGCTGATCTCCATCTTATCAATAAAATTTGAGCCCTTGTGCTTTTGTTTGTAATTCTTATTTGTTTTAGCTTTACAGAACGACGTTGTTAACATGATTAACGATTCTTGAAATGAAACAAAAATGAATTTACTTGTTAAAACTTTTTCTGCTTTTTTAAAATAGAGATGGCAATTTCTTTTGACTGTTAAACATCGAAAGAACATCAATCGCGTCTCCAAAGGTGTTCGAACCTCAAAGTGCAGAATCAAAGTACTCCTTCTAGACCAGTACGCCTGAATGAAGGATCAGCAATGTCAGAGACCATGTTTCGTCTGACATCCTCGGCCGAGTTCTCATCTCCTAAGCCCGACCAGCGTCGCTCCCAACAGGGACCGTTTCTCCTAAGCAAGGCAGAATTGCTATCTTGAACCAGCGATATTTCTACATGCCCCGCGGTGGCCGAGTATCCAATCGTGTTCATCCCTTAGTCTGTATGTTGCGTCAGTTTTGTCCGCATATACATATATACATCATGCATTATTGATTTGCATTCACATTCATATTGCATCACTATCACTCTAGTCGTTCTTATCCCCTAGTGATAAGTCCTCTCAATCTAGTTGTCAGACCTTTCCTCGTTAGGAAGTGAATCATCTAAGCAATCTCTCTCCCGTTTATCTCTGGATTATAGACGGTCCTTGACCACTTTGATAACTTGAACCTCTGAGAAACAAGAAAACTTTCAACAAATGTCGCTCTTCGCCATCGAAGCCGATATCCTTGCTTTCCCGGATTAAGGAAAATCCCCAAAGAAAGCCTCTTAATCAGAGATTCGGCGGTACGGCAGTTTTTCTCCGAAAAAACCACTGATGAAAAGGTCATCGGCACCTCAAAATTGGATCACATCATATGGCATTTCTCCGGGAAGATCCCGAGAAAAGTATGATGTAAGCCCCCAAACGAAAACAGTCTCTCAAGAGACTCGCTTTCCCCAGTAGAATCGACAAATGGCGTCTCCAAAATAGAGAAGTTTGTGTACCTCTACAATTCAGACGAATGGGTTCCCCAGCAAGTCTGACATCAAATCTTTTCCCACTCAAATGGCATCTCCCCAGGAAAATTCGGCGAGAAGTTTGAGGAAAACCGCTACTAATAGCGTTCCTTGTCAAGAAAGTTTATTGACAAAAGAAACTGAGACCAGTTCCTTGGTAGGAAACCAGGATCGAGGGGAAGTTTATTTCAGCAACTAAGACCAGGTCCTTGGTAGGAAACCAGGATCGAGGGGAAGTTTATATCAGAAACCGAGACCAGATCCTTGGTAGGAAACCAGGATCGAGGGGAAGTTTACAAAAGAAACTAAGACCAGTTCCTTGGTAGGAAACCAGGATCGAGGGGAAGTTTATTTCAAAAGAAAACTGAGACCAGCTCCTTGGCTGAAGACCAGGATCGAGGGGAAGTTTACCTTTTCTAAGCATCATCGCTTAGCTAAAGAAGATGAATGCGTAAACTACCATTCATAACCACCATCAAAATTTTGGGTATTCCGATATTTAATCCTCTTGCACCCCGAATGCCTGAACACCTTCGTCATTCACACCTTCGGGTCCAAGAAGATTAAATAGGGGCATCTGTCATACCCCAAATTTTGACCACTAAGATTTCCCATCATTGTGCAAATCATCAACACAATATGGATGTACCTTTGTACCTCATTAGTCTCCCCAAAGGTGGGTGAGCATTCACTACAAACAGGATTTAGGGTTTCAAGCCCTCGCAGAGCTCTTAGACAAAGGATCAATCAAGGAATGACATGATCTTCAACTTGTCTAGCATCTCAAATATCCACAATGGATCAAGAGGACTCCCACTTCAAGGATTAAGCACAAGTTTGCTCCCTTCTAGGTGGATCAAGCCTCAAGATCGCCAGTGTCACCAAATTAGGGTTTGGTCGACTAGGGCCTCCAGATGGAAATTTTCCTCTGGGCATGAGCCAATGCTTCAAAGCATAACCTAAAATGGTCCATGAAACATCATAAACCCCATCATCAAGTCAATTTAGCCTCAGGGGATGCATACATAAAAAATCAGGAATTAGGGTTTCTTGACCTAATTCACCCCTAAGTTGACTGTTGGGACAAATCATGAGCCAAGACCTCAAGACATGATTTGAGGGTCTCCAACATACCACGTTGATCCATTTGCAACAATGGATTGACCCAAGAAGCTTGAGCAACAAGTTTCAATTTCATCTGAACCACAGTTGGGGTTTCGCGGGAAAAGTCAACTGTAGCTTTGACTTTTGACCAGGACATGCTCCCAAGCCGTGGGACACGATTAAATACACCCTATAACACCCATGGAACATGTCCATCAATTTTGATTTAGGCCAAGGACATGATTTCCTGAAGAATCGCACAGTTTGGAATTCATCTGATAAAAAGTCAACTGTGCACAAAAGTCAAACTTTGACTTTTTGAGATTTTTCATAAAAATGGTTTTTTTAACCCTAAAATGATGTTAATGTGTGATTGGAATCATCATTCATCAAGAAAAATCAAAGAAAGTGGGATAACTTGTAAAAGGGGTAACCATAAAAACTTAGAAATTTTTCTAAGTTATGAAAAAAAGTGGCAAGGGTACCAACTTTGGAGGATCATAACTTCTCCATGATCCAAGTTGAACCAGGTCTAATGTTAAACATCAAAGTTGAAGTACGTTATCTAAGCTTTCCGAAAAGTCCTAGAACGTCCATATAGCATACTCGAGCAGGGAGTTATGGATCTTACAAAATGGCTTGCTGAAGCTGAATTTTACAAGGCAGATTTGCACATTTTTTGTGCCACACGAATTTTCAAGCCTTGTCATCAGTTTGAACACATCTAAGGATCAAATCCAAGTGGGATGATCTGATCCATGAACCTCCCAAGTCCAAGGAACAAAAAAAAGCATGCCAAAGCCTAGAAATCCCTAAAAGAGGGACAAAACTCCAATTTTGGTTTGGAGCATTTAATGGATGCTTAGAGGTGGCATGTACTGAGCCATTCTCATCTAAAATTAGTCAAGACTTATCCAAGACCAAGGGAACCAGCAGCCTGTGCCCTAACCTCTAGTCAATGGCTAGAGGAGACTTGCATTTCCATTGGCCAACATGGAACAAACACCTGCTGCAACCACCATTCACTGTGGATCCCAAAACAAACTTGCTCTACAATAAATAGAGCTCATTTGTGCTCAGTTTGAGTACACCAAAGCCATCAAACAGATGCTTTCCTCAAATTCTCTCTTTCACTCCAAAATGCCTTCATTAGTAAGGAAATTCTGAGTTTTTGAGCTAGAGAGCAATTCCACTCAAACTAATCACACACACACACCTCATATATATCATATGTAAGCTGTGCAAACCATCAAAAGTGACCTGTAATCACAACATCACAAAGTCACCTCTCAAAACCTCAAAATGGCACTTTTTTTGCATTTTTCAAGCCATGTCTTGATTCAGTCACTTTCCAAGCCAGATAAAACCTCAAACACACTCTAAATATCATCCTTGAACTATCCCAAATGGTGCCACACATCTGGAACACTATTTGAGAGAGTTGGCATTTTGGCCGTTTTTGACCATTTCGCGAGAAAGTGCACAAACTTGCTCCAGAGGTTTCTAGCCAATTCCAACCATCCTAAAAGCTTCTAAGAGGTCATTTGAGGTTGTCCAAAGCATCAAATCATTTCTGGAACAAAGCACTTGGAAGGTTGCCCAAAATCTCCAAAAAAGAGGTAAAATCCACAACTTGAATTCTTTGAATCATGCTTTCCTTTGTTGTCCACATACATGCATCATATTGAACAATTCTTGAGGTAAATATGTAGTCCTTAATGTGTATGTTGTGATCCTCCCACTGTTTGCATTTTGACATGTTTTTGTGTGGAATTTTGGTTGTTTTGAAACCATGTTCAGTTCTGTCTTTTCTTCATTGGTGTGTTCTATACATTAAGTTTTAGTTTGCATGAGTAACACCATTGGATTCCTTGCGAAAAATCGGTCAAGATAGGTTTTTACGGATTTCAATTCTGATGAAAATTGAGAGAGTTACGCGCGTTGGAAATTTTACGCGAAACGGCGTCGAATTAACGATAGCGGTTCTGTTTTTTTCGCTTTGTACAGTAAGTTTCCGAGTGCGTGAATAATACCATTGGATTCCTTGCGAAAAATTGGTCAAGATAGGTTTTTACGGATTTCAATTCCGATGAAAATTGAGAGAGTTACGCGCGTTGGAAATTTTACGCGAAACGGCGTCGAAAACAACGATAGCAGTTTTTGTTTTTTAATTTCTGCGTTTTGTGCGTCGATTTTCCGTGTGCGTGAGTAATACCATTGGATTCCTTGAGATAAATCGGTCAGGATAGGCTTTTGCGGATCTTGATTCGGTTAAAAATCAAGAGAGTTACGCGCGTTGGAAATTTTACGCGAAACGATGTTTTTACACGCAGCAGCTCTGGTTTTTTTATCGCTGCGTTTTGTACGTTGAGTTTCGGCGTGCGTGAGCGATACCATTGGATTCCTTGCGAAAAATTGGTCAGGATAGGCTTTTGCGGATCTTGATTCGGTTAAAAATCGAGAGAGTTACGCGTGTTTGAAATTCAACGCGGAACGATGTTTTTAATCGATAGCAGTTTTTGTTTTTTAATTTCTGTGTTTTATACGTCGATTTTCCGCATGCGTGAGTAATACCATTGGATTCCTTGCGAAAAATTGGTCAGGTAGGTACTTCCGGATTTTGATTCCGATAAAAATCGAGAGAGTTACGCGTGTTGGAAATTCGGCGCGGAACGATATTTTTTAATCGATAGCAGTTTTTTCTGCGTTTTATACGTCGATTTTCCGTGTGCGTGAGTAATACCATCGGATTCCTTGCGAAAAATCGGTCAGGTAGGTACTTCCGGATTTTGATTCCGATAAAAATTGAGAGAGTTATGAGTGTTTGAAATTTGATAAAAACGTGTTGAAAATTAAAGTTTCGGTACTCATTTTTACCCCAAAAGAAATGTCGGAGATGATATTTTGATATCTTTCCTCTTTTTCTTACTTTTTATTTTCAAAACTCAACCGATTTTTTTCACATAGCAAAAAATCATCGTTTTCCAATTCGTACCCCATAATATTTTAATCCAAAAAAATCACAAAAAAAATATTATTTTTAATATATTTAAAAATAGTGTTTTAAATTATTTTAAATGCTTTTAAAATGATTTTTTTTTTTTTTAAAACCAAAATGATTTTAAATATTTATGTTGATAAAATATTTTTTTTCATAAACTTTAATCATTATTTAATGATTTTATTTGATATTTTTATCATTTTTTATTTAATTTTTCTTGGAAAAATGCCTAAAAAATGAAATTGGGGTTTTCTTGATTTTCACCCTAACAAATCTTTTTTAAACACTTGGGCCTCTAATAGAGTGTAAGACCCAATCCTTTTTTGACCAAATCATTTTTGGGCCTCATTCATTGTATAAGCTCCGATACCGTCAAAAACAAACGGCGCGATCGTCGCCTTTTTAAGAAATAACCTTGGGCCTTTCCTCGAGCTATAAGACCCATTCAAAACTTTTGGGCCTCTATTAGAGTGTAAGACCCAATCCCCTTTTAACCAAAAAATTTTGGGCCTCACTTATTGTATAAGTCCCTCTACGTTAAAAGAAAACTTCGGCGCGATCGCCATTTTCAAACGAAAATCAACTGAGCTTCTCTTTGAGCTGTAAGTCCCATTTCTTTTCATTTTTAAACACTTGGGCCTCTATTAGAGTGTAAGACCCAACCCTTTATTTTACGAAACAATTTTGGGCCTCACTTATTGTGTAAGTCCCGATACGTTAAAAATCTCGGCGCGATCGCCATTTTCAAACTGAAAATATTTTGGGCCTCTCCCTGAGTTGTAAGCCCCATCTTTTGTACAAAAATACACTTTGGGCCTCTAATAGAGTGTAAGACCCAACCCCTCTTTTTTATATTTTCTTATTATTTTTTAATAATTTGGAAAATTAATAACTCCTTCAATTTTGATTATTTTTTATTGGTTCTTTTTCTGAAAAATCACAAAAATAGTAAAATATTTTATTCTACAAAAAAAATCAAATTTATATTATTTATTTAATATAATTGGTATTTTTGTGAATAAATTCATTTTTAACTGTTTTTAAGCATTTTAAAAGTGCATATTCATCTTGAAAATAAAGACTATGGGTCTCCCCTCGTGTTGTAAGCCCCATTTCTTTTCTTTAAACTCCTTGGGCCTCTATTAGAGTGTAAGACCCAATCCCTTTGTAAATACCAAAATTTTGGGCCTCAGTCACTTGTATAAGTCCCACGGTGTTTCCAAAACCTCGGCGCGACCGTCGCCCTTTTAAAAACTAACCATTGGGCCTACCCTCGAGTAGTAAGACCCATTTTTTCTTAAAACTCACTTGGGCCTCTAATAGAGTGTAAGACCCATCCCTTTGTACATAAAACCTTTTTTGGGCCTCAGTCACTTGTATAAGTCCCTCTGTACAAATTAAACAGTGCGCTCACTGATAAAACCCTGGGCCTCTCCTTGAGCTGTAAGCCTCAAATCTTTCTTTTTCAAAGCACTTTCTCCTTTGATTTTGAATATACTGTTGTTTTCAATCTTTCTTTTTTGAACAACTAACCAAACAGCATGGAAGCTCTACAACCGAGTAAGTGTTTACCCGCTTTCATTTACCGCTTTCATATGTATATAACTGTATTGTGGGGCTGTTTCACTGTAAGTCTCCTTTCACAAACTCATATATATATAACTGTATTGTGGGGCTGTTTCGCTGTAAGTCTTCTTTCATAAACTCATATCAACTGTGTAATAATAGTATAGATATTTAGAGTTTCCCCGGCAACTACGTCTAGAACTAGGTGACGCCGTTTCGTTTATTCGTAGAAATAGACAACTAGATCCCCAATAGGATCACCAGATACAGTTTTCTCTTCGGATGTCCTCATTAGGAATTGTCAAGAAACTCTACTCCCCAAGATGAATGTCTTCTCCGTGAATGGCATCTTTGAGTTTCTTCCAAATTCTCGAACTTTCCTGACTTGACCTATTCCTTGTGAATAGCTTGCCTTGAATTTCTCGGGGTTTGGGGACCCACGGGCTTCTTAAAAGCATCGGCCTCCTCTTGGGCATCGTACAAGGACCCACAGGCTTCCTAAAAGCAATCCCGCCTCCTCTTGGGCTTCGTACAAGGACCCTACGGCTTCTTAGAAGTATTCACAACCTCCTCTTAGGCTTCGTATAATGATCTCTTCCTCCGGGAATGATAGCCTCCTCTTGGGCTTAGTACAAGGACCCGTCGGCTTCTTAAAAGTTTCTAGCCTCCTCTTGGGCTTCGTACAAATTATCCTGACGACCTCCTAGAGGTATAGGAACAGAACTTAATCATCTCCATAGAACAGTCCTGTCATAGAGTCTACTACTGTTTCTCAAAGCATAGTATAAAAGATAAAACTCTAGACATGGACAATCTAACTTCCTTGAGTCTCAAAGACATTCTCAAGTGACCCCTTCGTTAAATAGGAAGGAAACCCGCAGACTCGGACAGTCTCAATACCCTTTGGATTTCCCGTTTCCTCAAAGAGAAGGAAATATCCCTGATCCTCAAATCAAATCCCTGAGTACAGTGTTGCTCATATAAGAACTGATTTTCTCTTTAAAATCAGTATATTGGACCTGTCACTCAACTGAAACAGTTACCATAGCCTCCTCTTGGGCTTTGTTCAATGATTCTTCCCAGCGAAGCAAACGTTTAGCCTCCATCTCGGGCTTCGTACGAGATACCAAAATTCTCCCCAGCGGAGTCAAACAACGTTTAGCCTCTCTCTTGGGCTTTGTACGAGACACATAAGAGACTCCCTCGTTGAGTCAATCACCCCTTTCGCCTCCATCTCGGGCTTCGTACGAGATACAAAGACTCTCTTGTTGAGTCAAACATTTTTAGCCTCCATCTCGGGCTTCGTACGAGATACAAAAAAGGCTCTCTTGTTTAGCCAATCAAACTTTTAGCCTCCATCTCGGGCTTCGTACGAGATACAAAAAAACACTCTCTTGTTGAGTATAAAAGATTCTCCTGTTGAGTCAACCCTTTTAGCCTCTCTCTCGGACTTCGTACGAGACACATAAAAACTCCCTCTTGTTGGGCCAATAGCCTCCTCTTAGGCTTTGTATAAGAAAACCACTGGTTGATCCAATCAACCTTTTAGCATCAAAGCTGTGCCTCGTTCACAGTATACAAACATCAACAACTCCTTTCCCCTTCATCTAATCGCTGTAAGCGGCAAGCCTGTGGATCATCTACATCCATGCCACTGTCCCTCTTTTAGCATGAGAAATTCCTAAGGAAAGATAGCATTGCTCTACACTGAGTTAAAGTCTTCTCCTTCAGGTTGGAAATCCCCTATAAAGGAAATTATGGCATTGCTAGGATCCGCGTATCCCGGTTAAAGTAATCCTCCCTTTATAACCAGTCACCCAACAGTTGGGACAGACAAACCCTTCTTTAGAGATGACAAATTCTCTCTAAAGTCGAGGTCCTTCAGCTTCACGTCTTGGGCTTTGAACAAGACACAAATAGACTTTTTAGCTTCACATCTTGGGCTTTGAACAAGACACAAATAGACCTTCAGCTTCACATCTTGGGCTTTGAACAAGATACAAATCACCTTTCGCTTCACGTCTTGGGCTTTGAACAAGACACCAAAAACCAATTTCCTCCCATAGAATAGGAGGAACTACGAACGCTCTGATTTCCCTGTTTCGGTAAACGGGAATACGTAGGCATAAGATCGAAAGAAAAGATCTTAGCGAGCACAATCAACAAAAAACCCAAATCCCATATCTCCATCAATCAAAAGAAGTAATTCAAAAGCATCAGTCATAACATCCTAACCCTTGTTCCCCGCTAGAAAGTCCTAGAAAGAAAGAAAACCGTATTGGCGAAAATACAAATAACCAGTACAAAGGCCCCCCACATTGATAGCATCCGTAACCTAACAGACCGCTGTTTAAACTCAGTATGCAAAGCAGGGTTAATTGGAGACATCTATTTCCCTTCCTTATTCAGCTCACAATAGGATAAAAAATGAATCGACCTGTAGTCAAAGCTCAAACCGCAGAGAGCGACCAGCGCTTAAGAACCGCGTCCAAAATCGCTCGCTACATTGTGATTCAGGCTCATGCCTGGATCTATGGTCTTCCCCACGCCGAGGGTGCGGGCTTCATGATTTTTGGTGCTTACTCTTTGGGGGAGAGGATCTTGGAAGAGATGCTTCCTCGAGAGCTCCTATTCTCTCTCCTTACTGCAGGATAAGGAGGTTTGTGCGATTGACAGCTTCCAAAAGAGCTGCAATGGCCAGGTCGGCGCTGGGAGGGCCAGGAATTGGTCGTTCACCTGGCGGTAGCTGCTTGCCTCCTTGCTCGGTGGGAGGAGGAGTTAGAGACGCAGTAGCCCCGTCTTGAAGGAAACGGGGATCAGAAAGTAACAGAGATCTGCCGTCAACGTCCATCTTGTTGACGGGAATGAGAATTGTAACGTCAGCACCTTTTGCGGAGTTCTGAGCGGCCATATGTGGGCGGATCAAAGAAAATATGTTTTGATCTTTAGTTTCCGAGGAGGAAAGAAAGAAGGGGAGAACAAGGCGTTCCCACAGACGGCGCCACTGATCCGGAGTATTCGAACAGGTCCACGTATGCTGGTCGTCAGATGGGCAAGGTGCTCGGAATGTTGATGAGGAGAGGAGGGGGTGTACCTGCAAGGCACTCCGACGCTCAAGTAAGAAAGGGTCAGAGAAAAGGGGCAAGTACAAAGCGTATTCTTAGGGTGGAAAAATGATACCTGACCCTCTCAAGCGAGAGGGTTTATATAGAGCCCCCAGCGCGTGGCCAACGGTCCTATTTTTGGGGCGAAATAACTGTTTTCCCCAAAGAATAGGTAACCGCCCAAACTAGCCGTTATGTCAGGCAGGTGCCCGGAACTAGCCGTTATGTCGGACATGGGCGCAGTTTCGGGCACCTGTCCTTTGCTTGTTCGGGCAGCGAGGAAGTCGTGCGTAACGGGCATCATAGCCGGGGAAGCGTTCCTTGCCCGGTTGGAGGGGCAGAAATGTCATTTTGGCCCCTCTATGGATTGGACTTAGGCAATTTGGGCCGCTATGGAGCAGAGGCGGATTGGGCCAATTCTAGTCATTGGTCCAGTCCAGAACATATATATATATATATATATATATATATATATATATATATATATATATATATATATATATTAGCAGTTTTACTAATAGATTAAATAGTTATTAAGTGTTAATTATTTAATTAAAACATTGATTATTTAATTTAAAAATTGATTATTTTTTTAATTATTAACTATTTATTAAATATTGGTTATTTAATTTTTAATATGGATTATATATTTGAATATTAATTGTTTATTTAAATATTAATTATTTATTAAAATAATGATTGTTGGTTAAAATATTGATTAATTATTGGATATGAAATAATTAGTAAAATGTTTAATAATTACTAAATAATTATTAATATTGAGTAGTATTGAATATTTACTAAATATTGAAATATTAATTTTAAATATTGAATTATTTATTGAATAATTGAATTAATTAGTTAATATTGGATTATTTATTGAATATTAAATTATTTAATTAAATATTGACTAATTATTAAAGTATTGGTTGTTTATTAAAATATTGATTATTTAATTGAAAATTGATTATTTATTAAATATTGAGTATTTATTAAATATTAATTATTTTATTAAATATTGATTATTTATTAGATATTGATTATTTATTTAGATATTGATTATTACTTAGTAAATATGGAGTTAACAATTGAGGATAAGTCAATTACTCTATGTATAATCGGTATCGTGTGATTTGTGAATTGAGATGGAATTGTATTGATACTTGTGAATTATTTGCTAATTGTGGTGATGATGTTTAAAGTATGAGTACCTTAATTATGAAAATGTGTTTGTGTGTGCAATTGTGTGATAATTCAAGTGTGATGAATTATTGATGATATGCTTGGATATTAAGATTAGGGAATGGTCTTAATTGCATATGATTGTTGATTGCATACGCATCATTTGTGTCAAGAGGCAATGCTTGTTAGTTCCGTGAGAGCTAGTGACTTGTCCCAAACCTAGAGTGGGGTTTGAAAGCATGGGGGACGGGCTTTTGTTTGTTATTGGTCTAGGGGACGGACCCGGTTTAAGTGTAAAAACCGAAAAATAATTACAAGTGTTGGTACCACATGGCATGAGTTGCATTGAGTCTTGCATCGAGTCACATTGCATATATGTTTGTTATATGAAAATATGTGTATATACGAGACTTGTTGAATTGGCGAAACTATGGAAATGTTTACATGTACTTGTGAATTGTATAGTTACTTGAGTAATACTTTGTTGATGAAACTTTGAAGTGTAAGAATGATTATAATTATGTTTGTATGCCTTTAAATTAATTATTATCTTATGATTTCAATAATGATATGAATTTTCACCCTTCTGTCGGAATGATGTTTTATACGACATCGCTCAGGCACCGAGGAGTAGAGTTGCTTCTAGCGGGAAGCAGCCGTTGGAGTAACTGATTTAGTTTCTTTATTTATGTTGGGTCGAGTCGTGCTCTGATAATGTAACACTGGGATTGTTTTGGTTTATGTTTTAGAGATACATTATGTACTCTACTTTATGCTTTATTTTTATTTAACTTGTTTGAAGTTTGGCTTTTATGTCTTAGTATTGATTATGAATGTGATGAGCATGAAACTTTCTTTATGTCAATTATGATTAACTTGAATCCGCTGTTGCATGCTAATGTGAAAGTGTATGAAAAGCATGAATTTATTTTAAGTGTTATTGAGCGTGACAGGTGTTTGTGTGAGTTTTTGAGAATATATGTGACTCCCTTTTGTGAGATGCATGATAAATACTCTGATTATTTATATTTATTCTGCGGGGTTTAGAAGGGTGCTACAGTGACCACTCATTTTCCGGTGTTTGGTCCTTCTTCCAAATATCTATAAACTTCTGCCAAGTCTCTATATCAACAACCTCTGTCTATCCCTCTCCCCCAATGTCACTAGAGTCAGAATCATAGCCAAAATCAAAATCCGCGTAGAAGGAGCAGGACTCACTTTGACCAAATCCCTATACCATATTGTTAGCTCTCGTAACCTAACAGACCGCTGTTTAAACTCAGTATGCAAAGCAGGGTTAATTGAAGACATCTATTTCCCTTCCTTATTCAGCTCACAATAGGATAAAAAAATGAATCGACCTGTAGTCAAAGCTCAAACCGCGGAGAGCGACCAGCGCTTAAGAACCGCGTCCAAAATCGCTCGCTACAGAAAAATGGCGCCCACCGTGGGGCATATCTCTTCAGCTTCTTTCCTTTTTCCTCCTTTTCACCTCTTTGGTTGATACCACAGATTGGGGCTTCCGCCGGGGAACCCATTTTCTGTCAGGAACTTAGGATTCTTAGCTTTAAAGGTCTAGGATGTTTAGGACAAATATATATACTACTTTTCCTAATTGCTATACGTGTTTATTTTTCTGCTAATGGGAATGCGGGTGATGTCGTATGTGGAAAGAATGAGTATACACTTAAGATAAGTGATGGCGACGGGGTCGACCATCAACCTCAGTGGAGGCTGACCAACGCAACCCATTCACTCTTTTAGCCAATGGGCCGGTTGTTAAGTCTGAGAAGCTGAGGAGCCAAACCCTTTCGTAGTGCGGAAACTATCGGAAATAGTTGTTACGCGATACTACCCTCATTTGAGGCTGGTGATCTATTCTCGGTGAATGGCACTTACTCTAAGATTGCTCTACAAATCGCTGGCGATCCGCTTGTTGTTTTGCTTTCCTGGGAGGAGCTGATGATAATGAGTACAGGTACAAAAATCACCCTAGTATAAACCTTTGGGGATGGGTGGAGCCTTGACTTCATGACAACGACCCTTTGACCCCATGTTTTTTCTATGTTTTTGTGTGCTGCATTCATGCATTCATTTAATAAAACATTAAAACATTCAAAAAAAACTTCTCTTCTAGTCTCTCTATTTTTCAAATTAAACTAAGACTGTGATTGCAAATATCAGAGAAGAGGATTACGCTAATGGATTTCGGTAGAAGGAGAACTTATACGTACACCTTCAAGGGTCCAAAGCTAGAGGATTTGAGAAGGTTAGCAAGGATGATCACTAACCCTGAGGCTTTCAGAGCCAGGAACGGAGGTTTGCTACCACTGTTAAGAGTCCATGTGATTGAGGGAATCATGGATGCGCTCATTCAATTCTACGATCCGGTTTATCACTGTTTCACATTCCCGGATTACCAGCTCGCACCAACGCTGGAGGAGTATTCTCATCTGATTGATCTACACATTACCGATGGAGCTCCATTTTCTGGACTGGAAGAAATTCCAAAGAATCAGACCATTGCAAGAGCAATTCATTTGGACGAGTCTGAGGTCAAGACTCACATGACTACTAAGGGTGGCATCCAAGGTTTGCCAGCCCAGTTCTTGACAAAGAAAGCTCTGTACTTTGCTAGTATAGGGAGCGTGACTGCTTTTGAAAGCATCTTTGTCTTGCTCACCTACGGGTTATTTTTGTTTCCCAACATCAATAACTTCGTCGATATCAATGCCATTAAGGTTTTTCTCATTGGAAACCCTGTGCCGACTTTGCTTGCAGATGCGTATCATTCTGTACACTTGGGAAATTTGTACAGTGGAGGGGAGATCACATGTTGTGTACCTCTGCTTTATAAATGGTTTATTTCCCATCTGCCCAAGTCTGCTGCTTTTTGGGATTGTAAGAGTGCCTTACGTTGGTCGCAGAAGATCATGTCCCTCACCAACTCTGATATAGATTGGTGTAATAGGATTTATGAGGGAATCAGAATCATTGACTGTTGTGGAAACTTCCCCAATGTACCCCTCATAGGAACTAAAGGAGGAATCAACTACCATCCGGTATTGGTTCGCCGTCAATTTGGATACCCGATGAGACACATCCCACTGGGTGTTCATCTAGAAGGTTTTTTCTTCAAGGAAGGAGAAAGTGACAGAACACTAAAGACGGAAATAGTGCACGCTTGGAAACATGTTCATAAGAAAGGACGAGAGTCTCTGGGAAAACCAAATTATGTCTCGGTGGAGCCTTATCTCCACTGGGTACAAACTAGAGCTCTCAAGCTAAAGATGCCTTATCCTCGTTACGGAATTCTTCCGCCGAGAGAATCTGTCATGTACTTCATAACGGAAACTGAAAAGCTTCAGGTTACTCTCAACAAAGTTCAAAAGGAGAAGAGGTCTTGGAAGAACAAGTACCGCACCCTCGACGTAGAGTGCATCAAAATACAGCAATTACTGAAAGAGAAAGATGCTCTGATTGAAATTTTGGAGCAACATGCTGTGGAGAATCAAGACGACCAAAGGAATTTGCTCGCTCCTTTCACTTGGCAAAGAAATGACAACCCGACAACGGCCCAAGAGCCCCGGTCAAAGAAAAGGAAGATACCAGAATCAACACCTGATTTCTCTTTAGAGAGGACTCAGGACCCATTAGTTTAGGTTTCTGTTTCTGCACTTTGTAATCTACTGTATTTCCATTTCTGTAATCCTTTGGAATTCAATAAAAAGGGGTTTCCCCAGTGTTTGATATTTGCAATCTAATTGTCGAAGTTTATTTTGATTAAACCAAAAGAACAATTAATATAATCATTGCATTCATCATTCTCACGTAACGCATTCTTCTTACCTACGAATCTCACGTTTGTGTCTCGATTCTAGAGTCAAACTGTCTCATTCGTACAATACTCGGGCCAATCGTCAGAAAAAGATGGATGATCTTGAGGAAGAAAACAGAGAGTTGAAAGAAGAAATCGACGCTCTAAGAGAGGATATGAGAAAGCTTTGTAACGACATGCAAGCCATGGCAGAAGCTCAGCTACAAAGAACTGTGATCTCAGAGATCACCTCAATGCCCATAGTGGAGAAGAATGATCCTAGGTATCAGATGCCGAAAGATCGTCCCTGGGGCATGCCTGTCAACTATATCCCGGGAGGATATGTTCCGTTGATCACTGAAGATCAGGGAATCGCAACAGAATCCGCTGGGCCTGAAGGTTACAAACTTCGGGAAAGCGAAGATGCCAGGGGCATACTGAAGACTCCTGAAGGACTTACTGCCGTAGTCACGGTACCACCCCCTGTGGTGCACGCTGTCCCGGAAGGACAGATTCCACAGACACCTTCTAGTAAGAAGGAAACTATGTTTGACAGAATGGAGGAATTCCAGGAACAGTTCTGGAAATGTAGAAAGAGCTGCAAGCCATTCGCGGTCAGGATTTATTCGGAAAGGACGCCGCAGACCTCTGCTTGGTCCCCAATGTGAAAGTCCCGCACAAATTCCAAGTGCCCGACTTTAAAAAATACAAGGGTAACTCTTGCCCTCAAAGCCATCTGGTGATGTACGCTCGGCGGATGTCAGCTCAGATGGAGAATCAGGACCTACTGATTCACTACTTTCAGGATAGTTTAACCGGTGCCGCACTCAAATGGTACATGGGTTTAAACCGTGCTACAATCAGCACTTTCAGAGATCTTGGTACTGCCTTCGTCCAACAATACAAATACAATTTGGACATGGCACCTGACAGAGATCAACTCAGATCGATGTCGCAAAAGGACAAGGAAACCTTTAAGGAGTATGCTCAAAGGTGGCGTGAAATTGCCGCTCAAATTTGTCCGCCTCTTGAGGAAAAAGAGATGACAAAAATCTTCTTAAAGACCTTAAGCTCATTTTACTATGACCGAATGGTTGCCAGTGCGCCCAGTGATTTCACCGAAATGGTCGGCATGGGCGTACGTCTTGAGGAAGCCGTCCGAGAAGGACGTTTGGTAAAATACACTAGATCGACGAGCGGTACTAAAAAATATGGTAGTGCTCTCCCTAAGAAAAAAGAGCAAGATATTGGGAATATCTCTCTCGGAAAGCAAAGGTGTCGATATCAACCAGTAGCGACTGTGACTCCTGCTATCAGCCCCGCGCCTATTCCTACGTATCAACCTCAGGTTGCACAGAGCCAGCCTGATCAACAAAGGACACAACAGCCTCTTCAGCAGGCTCATCCTCTATATAACAACAACCGTACAACACGACCATCTGGATTTGATCCTATACCCGTATCGTACGCAGAACTGTTTCCGTTACTGCTAGCCAAGGGGCACATTCAGACTAAGTCCCCTCTTACAGTTCCAGAAAATCTGCCTTTTTGGTTTAAGGCAGATCAGACGTGCCCTTATCATCAAGGAGGTTCAGGGCATAACATAGAGAATTGTCTCAATTTCAAGTCCGACGTGCAAAAGCTTGTTAGGAGCGGGCTCTTATCTTTCAAAGATACGAATCCCAACGTTCTCACGAACTCGCTGCCTCAACATGAGAAAGCTGCAGTCAATCTGATTGAGAAAGAGACTAACAATGTCTATCAAATTCATGATGTACTTTTGTTAAAGACCAATCTAGTCAAGATGCATTGTAGACAGAGTGGATATGGCCATGTGCCACCTCATAACTATCACCAGTGTGATATCTGCTCTAAAGACAACCAAGGATGTTCGGTAGTGCAAGCAGCCCTACAGGAACAGATGGATCTCGGATGGATCCAAGAGCACCGAGTTCGTGGAGTTAACATGGTTTACACGAATTCCAACGTCATTCAGAACCACGACATCTGTGCAATGAATGTCAACTTGGTGGCAATGCACTCAAGGCAAAGCCAGTATCATAATCTGCCGTGACACGATTACAGTTCCTGTCTGACTTGCTCGGTAAACAAACAGGGATGCTCTTTCATACAAGAGGCCCTCCAGCGTCAGATGGATCTTGGATGGATCCAAGACTACCATGATAGGAACCCTTATCAGATCAATATGGTTCAGATCTTCGATATTCGCGTGATGAATACCAACCTGGTAGAGTTACATGCTGAGCAGGTCCGACTTGGATTCTTAATACCACATGACTATCAAAACTGTAAAGCAGGTTGCGAAAACGATCGAGGTTGTACCCTTGTTCAGAAGGCACTTCAGCACTTGTTAAATCATTGGTGGATGCCAATCTACATGGACGAAGATACTCAGCAAATTAATATCAATAACAGGAATCCTACTCGTCGTCAAAGTCAGGATGTCCGATCAGTGGAAGCTAACCTAGTGAGGTTACATTGTATTCAAAGTGGGCGTGGCCAGGTGCCACCACACAGTTACGATCGTTGTAGCGTCTGTTCGAAAAATAATCAAGGGTGTTGCCTGGTGAGAGCAGCTCTTCAGGGTCAGGTGGACCGTGGAGAAATTCGTCCATATCCGGGTTCTGGACCCATCAACTGGACGCCGAATTACCTTGCCGATCAAGTTGAGGATGTTGTCACCATCTCTGGTCGTCACCAGACCAGGGATGTTTTTGCCATCATCCCTCTATTTGATGAATCTAAAGTTCCCAACTGGGAACTGATCGAGATTACTTACGATGGTCAGAAAAATCAGAGGGCTCCTATAGTCATCTATCTACCGGGACCACTATCGTATGAATCAACTAAGGCAATCCCTTACAAATACGGTGCAATGATAATTGAGAATGGAAAGGAAATTCCATTACCCTCTGTTGTGAATATTGCAGACATCAGTCGTGTAACACGGAGTGGTAGAATCTTCAACCGAGGGGTTGGGGAACCTAACAAAGAAAAGGAATTTCAGTAAGAAGCTCCCGATCCACCAATCGGTCAATCCAGTAATCCCGACCTTTCGAAAAATGATGATGAGATGCTGAAGCTCATCCAAATGAGTGAATACAACATTGTCGATCAACTGTTGCAGACTCCTTCAAAGATCTCGGTATTATCACTGTTACTCAGTTCAGAAGCACACAGGGAGGCTCTACAGAAAGTCTTGGAACAAGCCTTTGTGGAACAGGATGTAACAATCAGACAGTTCGATAGCATTGTCTCTAACATCACTTCCTACAACAATTTGGGATTTAGTGATTAGGAATTACCTGAAGAAGTTCGCCGTCATAACATGGCGCTCAACATTACAGTTAACTGCCAAGACGATGCTCTAGCCAGTGTACTGGTAGACACAGGGTCAGCCCTGAATGTTATGCCGAAGTCCACCTTGATGCAATTATCATTCAAGGGCCCTCCGATGAGAGTCAGCGAGGTCGTCGTCAAAGCATTTGACGGATCCAGAAAAATAGTTATCGGCAAAGTTGATCTTCCCATAACTATTGGTCCTCACACTTTCCAAGTCACTTTCCAGGTCATGGACATCCGGGCAACGTACAGTTGTTTATTAGGAAGACCTTGGATACATCAGGCTGGAGCGGTCACTTCGACCCTCCACCAAAAGCTAAAGTTCGTCAAGAACAATCAACTTGTCACAGTCTGTGGAGAACAGGCCTTGCTCGTGAGTAACTTATCATCATCTACTTGTGTGGAACCCGAGGAGGTTATTGGAACTCAGTTCCAAGCACTATCGGTGAGCAAGAACGATCAATCTGAAGGAGGAACCTCGATTTCCTCATACAACGATGCTATCAAAGCGGTCGAGAGTACCGATACAACCGGATGGGGACAGCTTGTCATTCCCACTGACAATAAAATAAAGAAGGGTCTTGGTTTTTCTGTAACATGTACCCAGACAGCTGTCAACGATGAAAGTCTTCATCCCCTTCAAAACTTCTTCCACAGTGGAGGTTTTCTTCACCCAGTGTCTCAGACAGTTCATGCTATTAATGAGGAAGATCCCTCTGACACAGATGAAGAATGGAAGTCCTACCTTAACAAGGACGGTTATATGTCTCAGGAAGAGGTGCCTATGCCTTTTTGCTTTCCTACAGAAAGTCCGAGATTTATACCAAGATCAGATGTCGAAATGATCTACGGAGATTGTGATCCGGAAGGATGCCGCGCTCTGCCAAATTCATTAGAGGAAGACACTTTGATGAAAGACAACTTTGACCACAATTACTATGGCCCGATGGATGGCCTGCCAATGTGGCAGCCTTACCCAGGAGACTTGGGGCAAGAAAGTCAGCCGAGTAATGAGACTCAGCTGACCATCATTGAATAGAATACCTGTGTCCCCACCATGTCATGGGATCAACACTCAGGTCATTCGGAAACTACTCAACATGAAGATGAATTCGCAATGTTCGCAGGACTTGAATTCATCAACTATGCTTTTCCTGCGGTCATCGTCATCGAGAGGGATGACTCCTCCAGTTCCAAAGAAGTTTGGGACACCTTGGGACAACCGAGTGGAAAATACGACTATATGGTCAAGTACACCGCTCCCGAAAGCTCTCGTATCAGGCTCGAAGATATCCAGCCAACTGGATGGGGAGATACAGCTGAGAGCACAAATGCTATGCAAAATACAACAGAGGAATCCTCCTACGACAACTCTGCTTGGGAGACAGATTCCAATGATCCTGCTCCACCAGAAATCAGCGTCATTTCTGAAGACAAATCAAGGAAGGTGCCAGACTTTGTGATTCACCGAGGAGTTTGCCGCCAATGGGTTGCTGTCGATGTCCCAAAGGCCGTTCACCAGTCAAAGTAATTGCCATCTTTAACCTTTCACCCTGCCCAGGTGAAACGGATGTTTTGATAGGGCTCGCTTTCTGTAAATTTCCCTCTTCGCTTCGCCCAAAGCGACAGAGTTTTGTTTTATAGGGCTGTAGTTTCAAGATTCGACTTGTTCATTAATAAAATATCGTCGTTCTGTAATTTCCGCATTAATTGTTGTTTTCTCTTTTTGCTTTTTCAGAAAATGGTAATCCTAAAAAAACAATTCAAAAATAAAAACAAGCAGTAAAACAAATACACTGCACACACTTGCATTTTCTCTATCTCTTCTAAACACGAATTATCACGTCATGCAGATTGCTTGTTTAAACCCAGTTTAAACATACGATCCGATACCTTCTCCTAACTTTGAATTCTCGGTATTTGAGGCTAAAGAAGAAGTTGACAACGAAATTCCAGATGAGATCTCCCGATTACTCAGACAAGAGGAAAGGTCCATTGAACCTCACAAAGAACCGTTGGAAACGGTAAACTTGGGTTCAGAGCAAGAGAGAAAAGAAATCAGGATTGGGGCACTGCTCAATCCAACTGCCAGAGAGGGTTTGATAAAGCTTCTCAAAGAATTCCCCGATGTATTCGCTTGGTCCTATCAGGATATGACAGGGTTGGATACCAGCATCGTGGAACATCACTTACCGCTAAGATCGGAATGTCCGCCAGTAAAGCAAAGGTTGAGACGCACTCACCCGGACATGGCCATCAAAATCAAAGAGGAGGTACAGAAACAGATTGACGCGGGTTTCCTTGCTACATCTGAATATCCTCAATGGTTAGCCAACATCGTACCCGTTCCCAAAAAGGATGGAAAGGTCAGAATGTGTGTTGATTACAAAGATCTAAACAAGGCAAGTCCAAAGGACGACTTTCCTTTACCACACATTGACATGCTGGTTGACAGCACAGCAAAGTTCAAAGTATTCTCCTTCATGGATGGATTCTCGGGCTATAACCAGATCAAAATGGCGCCGAAAGACATGGAGAAAACTTCAGTCATTACCCCATGGGGCACCTTTTGTTACAAGGTAATGCCGTTCGGTTTGAAGAATGTCGGGGCAACCTATCAAAGGGCCATGACTACTCTGTTTCATGACATGATACACAAGGAAATCGAAGTGTATGTCCATGATATGATTGCAAAATCAAAAACAGAGAGTGAGCACGTTGAACATCTGTCAAAATTGTTCGAACGTCTAAGAAAATTCAAGCTTCGCTTGAATCCCAACAAGTGCACCTTCGGTGTCCGTTCAGGGAAACTACTAGGGTTCATCGTCAGCCAGAAAGGAATTGAGGTTGATCCTGACAAGGTCAAGGCCATTCAAGAAATGCCTTCTCCGAAAACTGAAAAACAAGTCAGAGGATTCCTGGGACATTTGAACTACATCTCCAGATTCATATTCCTCATGACCGCGACATGCGCGCCGATCTTCAAGTTACTCAAAAAGAACCAGGATTGTGTTTGGTCAGAAGATTGCCAAACCGCCTTCGATAGTATTAAGGAATATCTGTTGAATCCTCTGATTCTATCACCTCCAGTGGAAGGAAGACCACTGATCATTTACCTCACAGTTCTGGAGGACTCAATGGGATGTGTACTTGGCCAACAAGAAGAAACCAAAAGGAAGGAGTCTGCCATTTACTATCTAAGCAAGAAATTCACCGACTGTGAAACTCGGTACACGATGCTTGAGAAAACTTGTTGTGCTTTGGCTTGGGCAGCCAAACGTCTTCGCCAATACATGATTCGTCATACTACTTGGTTGGTCTCCGAAATGGATCCAATCAAGTACGTTTTCGAAAAGCCTGCTCTCACGGGAAGAATTGCCTGTTGGCAGATGCTGTTATCAGAATATGACATAGAGTACCACGCTCAGAAAGATGTTAAGGGAAGTATTTTAGCCGATCATTTGGCTCATCAACCGATTGACGATCAAGAATCAATCGGGTTTGACTTCCCAGACGAAGATGTCATGTATCTAAAAATGAAAGATTGCGATGAACCGCTACCTAGTGAAGGGCCAGAACCAGGTTCCCAGTGGGGACTTATCTTTGACGGAGCTGTCAATCATTACGGAAACGGAATTGGGGCTACCCCTTTCTCTCTAGTGTATGGCATGGAAGCAGTGCTCACCATAGAGGTAGAGATCCCATCAATCCGGGTATTGATGGAAGCTAAGCTTTCAGAAGCTGAATGGTGTCAAAGTCGACACGACGAACTGAATCTGATCGAAGAGAAGCGAATCACGGCACTATGCCACGGTCAGTTGTATCAGCAGAGAATGAAAAGGGCGTTCGACAAAAAGGTCCGACCTCGTATCTTCAGAAAAGGAGACCTCGTGCTCAAGAAGATACAATCTTTTCTCACTGATTCCCGGGGCAAGTGGACTCCGAATTATGATGGCCCCTATGTGGTCACGAAAGCTTTCTCAGGCGGCGCCTTGAGACTTGCAACAATGGACGGAGAGGAATTTGCCTACCCCACGAATGTTGATGTAGTCAAGAAATACTTCGCTTAAACTAAAAAAAAAAAAAAACGTCTCGGTGGATTGAAAACCCAAAAGGGCGGTCCAGGCAAAAGTTAGAGACATGAAAAAAAAATCATCCCGATGGATTGGAAACATCAAAGTACAATCCAGGCAAAAATTAGGGATAATGGCAAGTAACTATGTTCAACAGAGGCAAGTCCCTCAGCAGCAGTTACAGCATCCATCGGAGGAAAACTCCAGTCAAGGTCATCTTCGACAGAAGCTCAGGATGTCCCGAATTCAAAGTTGGTAGAAGGACAGTGGTCGTTATGTTTCAACGTAGCCCTTTTCCCTGTAAATTACCATTTTCTAACTTTGTAAATACTCAATGGAATCACGCTTTTGGCTGATCTCCATCTTATCAATAAAATTTGAGCCCTTGTGCTTTTGTTTGTAATTCTTATTTGTTTTAGCTTTACAGAACGACGTTGTTAACATGATTAACGATTCTTGAAATGAAACAAAAATGAATTTACTTGTTAAAACTTTTTCTGCTTTTTTAAAATAGAGATGGCAATTTCTTTTGACTGTTAAACATCAAAAGAACATCAATCGCGTCTCCAAAGGTGTTCGAACCTCAAAGTGCAGAATCAAAGTACTCCTTCTAGACCAGTACGCCTGAATGAAGGATCAGCAATGTCAGAGACCATGTTTCGTCTGACATCCTCGGCCGAGTTCTCATCTCCTAAGCCCGACCAGCGTCGCTCCCAACAGGGACCGTTTCTCCTAAGCAAGGCAGAATTGCTATCTTGAACCAGCGATATTTCTACATGCCCCGCGGTGGCCGAGTATCCAATCGTGTTCATCCCTTAGTCTGTATGTTGCGTCAGTTTTGTCCGCATATACATATATACATCATGCATTATTGATTTGCATTCACATTCATATTGCATAACTATCACTCTAGTCGTTCTTATCCCCTAGTGATAAGTCCTCTCAATCGAGTTGTCAGACCTTTCCTCGTTAGGAAGTGAATCATCTAAGCAATCTCTCTCCCGTTTATCTCTGGATTAGAGACGGTCCTTGACCACTTTGATAACTTGAACCTCTGAGAAACAAGAAAACTTTCAACAAATGTCACTCTTCGCCATCGAAGACGATATCCTTGCTTTCCCGGATTAAGGAAAATCCCCAGAGAAAGCCTCTTAATCAGAGATTCGGCGGTACGGCAGTTTTTCTCTGAAAAAACCACTGATGAAAAGGTCATCGGCACCTCAAAATTGGATCACATCATATGGCATTTCTCCGGGAAGATCCCGAGAAAAGTATGATGTAAGCCCCCAAACGAAAACAGTCTCTCAAGAGACTCGCTTTCCCCAGTAGAATCGACAAATGGCGTCTCCAAAATAGAGAAGTTTGTGTACCTCTACAATTCAGACGAATGGGTTCCCCAGCAAGTCTGACATCAAATCTTTTCCCACTCAAATGGCATCTCCCCAGGAAAATTCGGCGAGAAGTTTGAGGAAAACCGCTACTAATAGCGTTCCTTGTCAAGAAAGTTTATTGACAAAAGAAACTGAGACCAGTTCCTTGGTAGGAAACCAGGATCGAGGGGAAGTTTATTTCAGCAACTAAGACCAGGTCCTTGGTAGGAAACCAGGATCGAGGGGAAGTTTATATCAGAAACCGAGACCAGATCCTTGGTAGGAAACCAGGATCGAGGGGAAGTTTACAAAAGAAACTAAGACCAGTTCCTTGGTAGGAAACCAGGATCGAGGGGGAGTTTATTTCAAAAGAAAACTGAGACCAGCTCCTTGGCTGAAGACCAGGATCGAGGGAAAGTTTACCTTTTCTAAGCATCATCGCTTAGCTAAAGAAGATGAATGCGTAAGCTACCATTCATAACCACCATCAAAATTTCGGGTATTCCAATATTTAATCCTCTTGCACCCCTAATGCCCGAACACCTTCGTCATTCACACCTTCGGGTCCAAGAAGATTAAATAGGGGCATCTGTCATACCCCAAATTTTGACCACTAAGATTTCCCATCATTGTGCAAATCATCAGCACAATATGGATGTACCTTTGTACCTCATTAGTCTCCCCAAAGGTGGGTGAGCATTCACTACAAACAAGATTTAGGGTTTCAAGCCCTCGCAGAGCTCTTAGGCAAAGGATCAATCAAGGAATGACATGATCTTCAACTTTTCTAGCATCTCAAATATCCACAATGGATCAAGAGGACTCTCACTTCAAGAATTAAGCACAAGTTTGCTCCCTTCTAGGTGGATCAAGCCTCAGGATCGCCAGTGTCACCAAATTAGGGTTTGGTCGACTAGGGCCTCCAGATGGAAATTTTCCTCTGGGCATGAGCCAATGCTTCAAAGCATAACCTAAAATGCTCCATGAAACATCATAAACCCCATCATCAAGTCAATTTAGCCTCAGGGGATGCATACATCAAAAATCAGGAATTAGGGTTTCTTGACCTAATTCACCCCTAAGTTGACTTTTGGGACAAATCATGAGCCAAGACCTCAAGACATGATTTGAGGGTCTCCAACATACCACGTTGATCCATTTGCAACAATGGATTGACCCAAGAAGCTTGAGCAACAAGTTTCAATTTCATCTGAACCACAGTTGGCGTTTCGCGGGAAAAGTCAACTGTAGCTTTGACTTTTGACCAGGACATGCTCCCAAGCCGTGGGACACGATTAAATACACCTTATAACACCCATGGAACATGTCCATCAATTTTGATTTAGGTCAAGGACATGATTTCCTGAAGAATCGCACAGTTTGGAATTCATCTGATAAAAAGTCAACTGTGCACAAAAGTCGAACTTTGACTTTTTGAGATTTTTCATAAAAATGGTTTTTTTAACCCTAAAATGATGTTAATGTGTGATTGGAATCATCATTCATCAAGAAAAATCAAAGAAAGTGGGATAACTTGTAAAAGGGGTAACCATAAAAACTTAGAAATTTTTCTAAGTTATGAAAAAAAGTGGCAAGGGTACCAACTTTGGAGGATCATAACTCCTAAACCACAAAGCCATTTTTCTCCATCCAAAGCTTGATTTGTAGCCCTCATTACCCTCTACAAAAACTTCAACTAGACCTAAGTCCAATTCATTAAGGATTTTGAGTTATGCTTGGATCAAAATGGCTAAAAAGTTAAAATTGACATTTTTCAGCACAATGTCCCAACTTCAAGGCTGTTTTTCTCCATGATCAAAGTTGAACCAGGTCTAATGTTAAACATCAAAGTTGAAGTACGTCATCTAAGCTTTCCGAAAATTCCTAGAACGTCCATATAGCATACTCGAGCAGGGAGTTATGGATCTTACAAAATGGCTTGCTGAAGCTGAATTTTACAAGGCAGATTTGCACATTTTTTGTGCCACACGAATTTTCAAGCCTTGTCATCAGTTTGGACACATCTAAGGATCAAATCCAAGTCGGATGATCTGATCCATGAACCTCCCAAGTCCAAGGAACAAAGAAAAGCATGCCAAAGCCTAGAAATCCCTAAAAGAGGGACAAAACTCCAATTTTGGTTTGGAGCATTTAATGGATGCTTAGAGGTGGCATGTACTGAGCCATTCTCATCTGAAATTAGTCAAGACTTATCCAAGACCAAGGGAACCAGCAGCCTGTGCCCTAACCTCTAGTCAATGGCTAGAGGAGACTTGCATTTCCATTGGCCAACATTGAACAAACATCTGCTGCAGCCACCATTCACTGTGGATCCCAAAACAAACTTGCTCTACTATAAATAAAGCTCATTTGTGCTCAGTTTGAGTACACCAAAGCCATCAAACAGATGCTTTCCTCAAATTCTCTCTTTCACTCCAAAATGCCTTCATTAGTAAGGAAATTCTGATTTTTTGAGCTAGAGAGCAATTCCACTCAAACTAATCACACACACACCTCATATATATCATATGTAAGCTGTGCAAACCATCAAAAGTGACCCGTAATCACAACATCACAAAGTCACCTCTCAAAACCTCAAAATGGCACTTTTTTTGCATTTTTCAAGTCATGTCTTGATTCAGTCACTTTCCAAGCCAGATAAAACCTCAAACACACTCTAAATATCATCCTTGAACTATCCTAAATGGTGCCACACATCTGGAACACGAATTGAGAGAGTTGGCATTTTGGCCGTTTTTTACCATTTCGCGAGAAAGTGCACAAACTTGCTCCAGAGATTTCCAGCCAATTCCAACCATCCTAAAAGCTTCTAAGAGGTCATTTGAGGTTGTCCAAAGCATCAAATCATTTCTGGAACAAAGCACTTGGAAGGTTGCCCAAAATCTCCAAAAAAGAGGTAAAATCCACAGCTTGAATTCTTTGAATCATGCTTTCCTTTGTTGTCCACATACATGCATCATATTGAAGAATTCTTGAGGTAAATATGTAGTCCTTAATGTGTATGTTGTGATCCTCCCACTGTTTGCATTTTGACATGTTTTTATGTGGAATTTTGGTTATTTTGAAACCATGTTCAGTTCTGTCTTTTCTTCATTGGTGTGTTCTATACATTAAGTTTTAGTTTGCACGAGTAATACCATTGGATTCCTTGCGAAAAATCGGTCAAGATAGGTTTTTACGGATTTCAATTCCGATGAAAATTGAGAGGGTTACGCGCGTTGGAAATTTTACACGAAACGGCGTCGAATTAACGATAGCGGTTCTGTTTTTTTCGCTTTGTACAGTAAGTTTCCGAGTGCGTGAATAATACCATTGGATTCCTTGCGAAAAATCGGTCAAGATAGGTTTTTACGGATTTCAATTCCAATGAAAATTGAGAGAGTTACGCGCGTTGGAAATTTTACGCGAAACGGCGTCGAAAACAACGATAGCAATTTTTGTTTTTTAATTTCTGCGTTTTGTGCGTCGATTTTCCGTGTGCGTGAGTAATACCATTGGATTCCTTGCGAAAAATCGGTCAGGATAGGCTTTTGCGGATCTTGATTCGGTTAAAAATCGAGAGAGTTACGCGCGTTGGAAATTTTACGCGAAACGATGTTTTTACACGCAGCAGCTCTGGTTTTTTTATCACTGTGTTTTGTACGTTGATTTTCGGCGTGCGTGAGCGATACCATTGGATTCCTTGCGAAAAATCGGTCAGGATAGGCTTTAGCGGATCTTGATTCGGTTAAAAATCGAGAGAGTTATGCGTGTTTGAAATTCAACGCGGAACGATGTTTTTAATCGATAGCAGTTTTTGTTTTTTAATTTCTGTGTTTTATACATCAATTTTCCGCGTGCGTGAGTAATACCATCGGATTCCTTGCGAAAAATTGGTCAGGTAGGTACTTCCGGATTTTGATTCCGATAAAAATCGAGAGAGTTACGCGTGTTGGAAATTTGGCGCGGAACGATATTTTTTAATCGATAGCAGTTTTTTCTGCGTTTTATACGTCGATTTTCCGTGTGCGTGAGTAATACCATCGGATTCCTTGCGAAAAATCGATCAGGTAGGTACTTCCGGATTTTGATTCTGATAAAAATTGAGAGAGTTATGAGTGTTTGAAATTTGATAAAAACGTGTTAAAAATTAAAGTTTCGGTACTCGTTTTTATCCCAAAAGAAATGTCGGAGATGATATTTTGATATCTTTCCTCTTTTTCTTACTTTTTATTTTCAAAACTCAACCAATTTTTTTCACATAGCAAAAAATCATCGTTTTCCAATTCGTACCCCATAATATTTTAATCCAAAAAAATCACAAAAAAAAGTATTATTTTTAATATATTTAAAAATAGTGTTTTAAATTGTTTTAAATGCTTTTAAAATAATTTCTTTTGTTTTATTTTTAAAACCAAAATGATTTTAAATATTTATGTTGATAAAATATTTTTTTTCATAAACTTTAATCATTATTTAATGATTTTATTTGATATTTTTATCATTTTTTATTTAATTTTTCTTGGAAAAATGCCTAAAAAATGAAATTGGGGTTTTCTTGATTTTCACCCTAACAAATCTTTTTTAAACACTTGGGCCTCTAATAGAGTGTAAGACCCAATCCTTTTTTGACCAAATCATTTTTGGGCCTCATTCATTGTATAAGCCCTGATACCGTCAAAACCAAACGGCGCGAACGTCGCCTTTTTAAGAAATAACATTGGGCATCTCCTCGAGCTATAAGACCCATTCAAAACTTTTGGGCCTCTATTAGAGTGTAAGACCCAATCCCCTTTTAACCAAAAAATTTTGGGCCTCACTTATTGTATAAGTCCCTCTGCGTTAAAAGAAAACTTCGGCGCGATCGCCATTTTCAAACGAAAATCAACTGGGCTTCTCTTTGAGCTGTAAGTCCCATTTCTTTTCATTTTTAAACACTTGGGCCTCTATTAGAGTGTAAGACCCAACCCTTTTTTTTACGAAACAATTTTGGGCCTCACTTATTGTGTAAGTACCGATACGTTAAAAATCTCGGTGTGATCACCATTTTCAAACTGAAAATATTTTGGGCATCTCCCTGAGTTGTAAGCCCCATCTTTTGTACAAAAATACACTTTGGGCCTCTAATAGAGTGTAAGACCCAACCCCTCTTTTTTATATTTTCTTATTATTTTTTAATAATTTGGAAAATTAATAACTCCTTCAATTTTGATTATTTTTTATTGGTTCTTTTTCTGAAAAATCACAAAAATAGTAAAATATTTTATTCTACAAAAAAATCAAATTTATATTATTTATTTAATATAGTTGGTATTTTTGTGAATAAATTCATTTTTAATTGTTTTTAAGCATTTTAAAAGTGAATATTCATCTTGAAAATAAAGACTATGGGCCTCCCCTCGTTTTGTAAGCCCCATTTCTTTTCTTTAAACTCCTTGGGCCTCTATTAGAGTGTAAGACCCAATCCCTTTGTAAATACCAAAATTTTGGGCCTCAGTCACTTGTATAAGTCCCACGGTGTTTACAAAACCTCGGCGCGACCGTCGCCCTTTTCAAAACTAACCATTGGGCCTACCCTCGAGTAGTAAGACTCATTTCTTTTCTTAAAACTCACTTAGGCCTCTAATAGAGTGTAAGACCCATCCCTTTGTACATAAAACCTTTCTTGGGCCTCAGTCACTTGTATAAGTCTCTCTGTACAAATTAAACAGTGCGCTCACTGATAAAACCCTGGGCCTCTCCTTGAGCTGTAAGCCCCAAATATTTCTTTTTCAAAGCACTTTCTCCTTTGATTTTGAATATACTGTTGTTTTCAATCTTTCTTTGTTGAACAACTAACCAAACAGCATGGAAGCTCTACAACCGAGTAAGTGTTTACCCGCTTTCATTTACCGCTTTCATATGTATATAACTGTATTGTGGGGTTATTTCACTGTAAGTCTCCTTTCACAAACTCATATATATATAACTGTATTGTGGGGCTATTTCGCTGTAAGTCTTCTTTCATAAACTCATATCAACTGTGTAATAATAGTATAGATATTTAGAGTTTCCCCGGCAACTATGTCTAGAACTAGGTGACGCCGTTTCATTTATTCGTAGAAATAGACAACTAGATCCCCAATAGGATCACCAGATACAGTCTTCTCTTCGGCTGTCCTCATTAGGAATTGTCAAGAAACTCTACTCCCCAAGATGAATGTCTTCTCCGTGAATGGCATATTTGAGTTTCTTCCACATTCTCGAACTTTCCTGACTTGACCTATTCCTTGTGAATAGCTTGCCTTGAATTTCTTGGGGTTTGGGGACCCACGGGCTTCTTAAAAGCATCGGCCTCCTCTTGGGCATCGTACAAGGACCCACAGGCTTCCTAAAAGCAACCCTGCCTCCTCTTGGGCTTCGTACAAGGACCCTACGGCTTCTTAGAAGTATTCACAGCCTCCTCTTAGGCTTCGTATAATGATCTCTTCCTCCGGGAATGATAGCCTCCTCTTGGGCTTAGTACAAGGACCCGTCGGCTTCTTAAAAGTTTCTAGCCTCCTCTTGGGCTTCATACAAATTGTCCCGACGACCTCCTAGAGGTATAGGAACAGAACTTAATCATCTCCATAGAACAGTCCTGTCATAGAGTCTACTACTGTTTCTCAAAGCATAGTATAAAAGATAAAACTCTAGACACGGACAGTCTAACTTCCGTGAGTCTCAAAGACATTCTCAAGTGACCCCTTCGTTAAATAGGAAGGAAACCCGCAGACTCGGACAGTCTCAATACCCTTTGGATTTCCCGTTTCCTCAAAGAGAAGGAAATATCCCTGATCCTCAAATCAAATCCCTGAGTACAGTGTTGCTCATATAAGAACTGATTTTCTCTTTAAAATCATTATATTGGACCTGTCACTCAACTGAAACAGTTACCATAGCCTCCTCTTGGGCTTTGTTCAATGATTCTTCCCAGCGAAGCAAACGTTTAGCCTCCATCTCGGGCTTCGTACGAGATACCAAAATTCTCCCCAGAGGAGTCAAACAACGTTTAGCCTCTCTCTTGGGCTTTGTACGAGACACATAAGAGACTCCCTCGTTGAGTCAATCACCCCTTTCGCCTCCATCTCGGGCTTCGTACGAGATACAAAGACTCTGTTGTTGAGTCAAACATTTTTAGCCTCCATCTCGGGCTTCGTACGAGATACAAAAAAGGCTCTCTTGTTGAGCCAATCAAACTTTTAGCCTCCATCTCGGGCTTCGTACGAGATACAAAAAAACACTCTCTTGTTGAGTATAAAAGATTCTCCTGTTGAGTCAACCCTTTTAGCCTCTCTCTCGGGCTTCGTACGAGACACATAAAAACTCCCTTTTGTTGGGCCAATAGCCTCCTCTTAGGCTTTGTATAAGAAAACCACTGGTTGATCCAATCAACCTTTTAGCATCAAAGTTGTGCCTCGTTCACAGTATACAAACATCAACAACTCCTTTCCCCTTCATCTAATCGCTGTAAGCGGCAAGCCTCTGGATCATCTACATCCATGCCACTGTCCCTCTTTTAGCATGAGAAATTCCTAAGGAAAGATAGCATTGCTCTACACTGAGTTAAAGTCTTCTCCTTCAGGTTGGAAATCCCCTATAAAGGAAATTATGGCATTGCTAGGATCCGCGTATCCCAGTTAAAGTAATCCTCCCTTTATAACCAGTCACCCAACAGTTGGGACAGACAAACCCTTCTTTAGAGATGACAAATTCTCTCTAAAGTCGAGGTCCTTCAGCTTCACGTCTTGGGCTTTGAACAAGACACAAATAGACTTTTTAGCTTCACATCTTGGGCTTTGAACAAGACACAAATAGACCTTCAGCTTCACATCTTGGGCTTTGAACAAGATACAAATCACCTTTCGCTTCACGTCTTGGGCTTTGAACAAGACACCAAAAACCAATTTCCTCCCATAGAATAGGAGGAACTACGAACGCTCTGATTTCCCTGTTTCGGTAAACGGGAATACGTAGGCATAAGATCGAAAGAAAAGATCTTAGCGAGCACAATCAATAAAAAACCCAAATCCCATATCTCCATCAATCAAAAGCAGTAATTCAAAAGCATCAGTCCTAACATCCTAACCCTTGTTCCCCGCTAGAAAGTCCTAGAAAGAAAGAAAACCGTATTGGCGAAAATACAAATAACCAGTACAAAGGCCCCCCACATTGATAGCATCCGTAACCTAACAAACCGCTGTTTAAACTCAGTATGCAAAGCAGGGTTAATTGGAGACATCTATTTCCCTTCCTTATTCAGCTCACAATAGGATAAAAAATGAATCGACCTGTAGTCAAAGCTCAAACCGCAGAGAGCGACCAGCGCTTAAGAACCGCGTCCAAAATCGCTCGCTACATTGTGATTCATTCTCATGCCTGGATCTATGGTCTTCCCCACGCCGAGGTGGCGGGCTTCATGATTTTTGGTGCTTACTCTTTGGGGGAGAGGATCTTGGAAGAGATGCTTCCTCGAGAGCTCCTATTCTCTCTCCTTGCTGCAGGATAAGGAGGTTTGTGCGATTGATAGCTTCCAAAAGAGCTGCAACGGCCAGGTCGGCGCTGGTAGGGCTAGGAATTGGTCGTTCACCTGGAGGTAGCTGCTTGCCTCCTTGCTCGGTGGGAGGAGGAGTTAGAGACGCAGTAGCCCCGTCTTGAAGGAAACGGGGATCAGAAAGTAACAGAGATCTGCCGTCAACGTCCATCTTGTTGACGGGAACGAGAATTGTAACGTCAGCACCTTTCGCGGAGTTCTGAGCGGCCATATGTGGGCGGATCAAAGAAAATATGTTTTGATCTTTAGTTTCCGAGGAGGAAAGAAAGAAGGGGAGAACAAGGCGTTCCCACAGACGGCGCCACTGATCCGGAGTATTCGAACAGGTCCACGTATGCTGGTCGTCAGATGGGCAAGGTGCTCGGAATGTTGATGAGGAGAGGAGGGGGTGTACCTGCAAGGCACTCCGACGCTCAAGTAAGAAAGGGTCAGAGAAAAGGGGCAAGTACAAAGCGTATTCTTAGGGTGGAAAAATGATACCTGACCCTCTCAAGCGAGAGGGTTTATATAGAGCCCCCAGCGCGTGGCCAACGGTCCTATTTTTGGGGCGAAATAACTGTTTTCCCCAAAGAATAGGTAACCGCCCAAACTAGCCGTTATGTCGGGCAGGTGCCCGGAACTAGCCGTTATGTCGGGCATGGGCGCAGTTTCGGGCACCTGTCCTTTGCTTGTTCGGGCAGCGAGGAAGTCGTGCGTAACGGGCATCATAGCCGGGGAAGCGTTCCTTGCCCGGTTGGAGGGGCAGAAATGTCATTTTGGCCCCTCTGTGGATTGGACTTAGGCAATTTGGGCCGCTCTGGAGCAGAGGCGGATTGGGCCAATTCTAGTCATTGGTCCAGTCCAGAACATATATATATATATATATATATATATATATATATATATATATATATATATATATATATATATATATATATATATATATATATAAAATTATAAATTAGAAGTTTTACTAATAGATTAAATAGTTATTAAGTGTTAATTATTTAATTAAAACATTGATTATTTAATTTAAAAATTGATTATTTTTTTAATTATTAACTATTTATTAAATATTGGTTATTTAATTTTTAATATGGATTATATATTTGAATATTAATTGTTTATTTAAATATTAACTATTTATTAAAATAATGATTGTTGGTTAAAATATTGATTAATTATTGGATATGAAATAATTAGTAAAATGTTTAATAATTATTAAATAATTATTAATATTGAGTAGTATTGAATATTTACTAAATATTGAAATATTAATTTTAAATATTGAATTATTTATTGAATAATTGAATTAATTAGTTAATATTGGATTATTTATTGAATATTAAATTATTTAATTAAATATTGACTCATTATTAAAGTATTGGTTGTTTATTAAAATATTGATTATTTAATTGAAAATTGATTATTTATTAAATATTGAGTATTTATTAAATATTAATTATTTTATTAAATATTGATTATTTATTAGATATTGATTATTTATTTAGATATTGATTATTACTTAGTAAATATGGAGTTAACAATTGAGGATAAGTCAATTACTCTATGTATAATCGGTATCGTGTGATTTGTGAATTGAGATGGAATTGTATTGATACTTGTGAATTATTTGCTAATTGTGGTGATGATGTTTAAAGTATGAGTACCTTAATTATGAAAATGTGTTTGTGTGTGCAATTGTGTGATAATTCAAGTGTGATGAATTATTGATGATATGCTTGGATATTAAGATTAGGGAATGGTCTTAATTGCATATGATTGTTGATTGCATACGCATCATTTGTGTCAAGAGGCAATGCTTGTTAGTTCCGTGAGAGCTAGTGACTTGTCCCAAACCTAGAGTGGGGTTTGAAAGCATGGGGGACGGGCTTTTGTTTGTTATTGGTCTAGGGGAAGGACCCGGTTTAAGTGTAAAAACCGAAAAATAATAACAAGTGTTGGTACCACATGGCATGAGTTGCATTGAGTCTTGCATCGAGTCACATTGCATATACGTTTGTTATATGAAAATATGTGTATATACGAGACTTGTTGAATTGGCGAAAATGTGGAAATGTTTACATGTACTTGTGAATTGTATAGTTACTTGAGTAATACTTTGTTGATGAAACTTTGAAGTGTAAGAATGATTATAATTATGTTTGTATGCCTTTAAATTAATTATTATCTTATGATTTCAATAATGATGTGAATTCTCACCCTTCTGTCGGAATGATGTTTTATACGACATCGCTCAGGCACCGAGGAGTAGAGTTGCTTCTAGCGGGAAGCAGCCATTGGAGTAACTGATTTAGTTTCTTTATTTATGTTGGGTCGAGTCGTGCTCTGATAATGTAACACTGGGATCGTTTTGGTTTATGTTTTAGAGATACATTATGTACTCTACTTTATGATTTATCTTTATTTAACTTGTTTGAAGTTTGGCTTTTATGTCTTAGTATTGATTATGAATGTGATGAGCATGAAACTTTCTTTATGTCAATTATGATTAACTTGAATCCACTGTTGCATGCCAATGTGAAAGTGTATGAAAAGCATGAATTTATTTTAAGTGTTATTGAGCGTGACAGGTGTTTGTGTGAGTTTTTGAGAATATATGTGACACCCTTTTGTGAGATGCATGATAAATACTCTGATTATTTATATTTATTCTGCGGGGTTTAGAAGGGTGCTACAGTGACCACTCATTTTCTGGTGTTTGGTCCTTCTTCCAAATATCTATAAACTTCTGCCAAGTCTCTATATCAACAACCTCTGTCTATCCCTCTCCCCCAATGTCACTAGAGTCAGAATCATAGACAAAATCAAAATCCGCGTAGAAGGAGCAGGACTCACTTTGACCAAATCCCTATACCATATTGTTAGCTCTTACCACAGTTGATTCAAAATTTGCTGGTGTTTACCCGATCTCTTAAGCCATTAACATCATCATCCATCAATTGCTTTGTTTGGAGCGAGTGAGAGAGAAATAACGAGTGTAAAAGAGAGACGAGTCAGAGCAGGGCCGCACCCCCCTCCCCCTTTCTCTTGAAGCAGCGCCAGGAGAGAGGGATTGGAGAGGAATGAGCATTGAGAGTTCTTGTTTTTTCCCTTCTTTGTAAAAAAGAACTTTGAGTGAGAGAGATGCATTAGATTAATTTGTTTCTTGTTTTCTTTCCCTTGCCACATGTCAACGTTTGATTGGGGACTTTTTGATTTTTTTTTTTAAAAACAACATTTTCTCCAAATTTTACTGTCGCTGCCATTTGTTTAGTTATCTTTCCTTTTTTTCTTTCAATATTTGTAATGTTTAGATTTAGGGTTGATGTGTAGATTGGCAAGGCCCTTTCCACTCTTCACACACCACCTAGGGTGTCTTACCCCATTATGTCCATGTTCTTTTTAGTTTGTCTTATTTGTTTTTTATTTATTTGTTCTTTTAGTTCTAAAAAAATAATATAGAAATATAATTATAAAATGATAATTTTTTTTATCAAATCCAAAATAAAAAAAGAATAAGTTTTACCTAAAATAAAAAAGGTGTTAATGTTTAGTTTAATCTTTATATTTAGATTTTTATTTTATTTTATAAGGTACTTAGAGTTTTTTCTTTTGTTTCTTTTTTATCAAATCAAAATTAAATTTTTCAAAAAGAAATAAGTTTTACCTATAATAAAAAAGGTGTTATGTTTAGTTTAATCTTTATATTTAGATTTTTATTTTATTTTATAAGGTACTTAGAGTTTTTTTTTTGTTTCTTTTTTATCAAATCAAAATTAAATTTTCAAAAAGAAAAAATATTAAAAATATAAAAATAAAATAAAATAACAAGAAATTTACAAAAAAAAAATAATAAGCATTTTATCTTTATGTTTGTGATTTATTTTGTTTTTTATTTATCAATGTTGTTTGTTTCATTCTCTGACTGGTAATCTCCCCAAGGTTTTCTCTTCGTCATTTTTGGCGCTTGTCCCGAAACAAGATAGTCCTCAAAGCTTTGGAGATTACAAACCTATTTCCTTGGTGAGTTGTGTTTCTAAAGTCATATCCAAACTTATGGCTAATAGAATTTCTTCTGTGATTTCCAACTTGATTTCTCCTATCCAAACGGCGTTCATCCCGGGCAGAAATCTTTTGGATGGAGTTTTGCTTGCCAATGAGGTTATCGATATGGCTAGGAGGGATAGGAAATCTTGTCTTCTTTTCAAGGTTGATTTCGCCCAGGCCTACGACTGCGTAGATTGGTAGTTTATGATACACGTCCTCAAATCCATGAATTTTGGTAAGAATTGGATTAAGTGGATTGAAGGTAATATTTGTAATAGTTCTATCTCTGTTCTGATAAATGGATCGCCCTCCAAAGATTTTGAGGCCAAGAGAGGATTGAAGCAGGGTGACCCGCTTGCCCCTTTCCTTTTCACTCTTGTGGCTGACTCCCTTGCCACTATGATCAGAAGAGCTTCTGCTATGAATTTGTTCTCAGGCTTTGGCTTTGGAAAAGGCGAAACTATTGACGTGCTGCAATTCGCTGACGACACCTTGATTTTTAGCGATGGAGGGTATCATAATCTTTGGGCTATCAAGTCTATTCTTCAAGGATTCGAAATGGTGTCAGGTTTAAGAATCAATTTTTCCAAGAGTCGCTTATACGGTATTGGTATCGAGGAGGAATTCTTAAACGCTGCTGCTTCTTTTCTGTTCTGCAACACAGGAGTGTTTCCCATGAAATTTCTGGGCATCCATATAGGAGGCAATCAAAGGAGAACCTTGTTCTGGAAGCCTATAATTGACAGCTTTAAGGAAAGACTGAACTCTTGGATTGGCAGAAACTTGTCCATTGGAGGCAGGGTCACTTTAATTAATTCTGTTTTGGTTAATTTACTGATTCATCATCTGTCCTTCTTCTTGGCTCCCACGAAAATTATCAAAGAAATTATAGCCATTCAACGCAGGTTCTTATGGTCGGGTTCGGTGGATAAAAGTAAGATAGCGTGGATTAAGTGGAGTGATATTTTCCAACCTAAGGATAAGGGCGGGCTGGGTTTAAAGAGCATCCGTTTGTTTAACAATGCTTTGCTATCCAAGTGGCTGTGGAAGTTTTTGAAAGGTGGTAACGAAATCTGGCGCAACTTTTTGACTGAACGGTATGGGAACCTTGCTTACTGGGTGTTGAATTCGGACCTGAACAATCATCCCAAGGATGCATCCTTATGGATGAGGGACATTCTCAATGCCAAGAGTTTAGGTGCTGCTTCGGGTTTTATGTCTTGTGTTAAACCGGTGATAGGTAATGGTTGTAACATTCCTTTATGGAATTCTACCTGGTGTGGTTCTCATCAACTGAATCTTTCTTTCCCCAACTTGTTCGATGCTGCTGTGAAAAGAGACGGAGTGGTTGCAGACTTCGGTTTTTGGCATGAAGGGCGGTGGACGTGGGATTTTCATAACTGTTGGAAGGAAGGGTCCTCTGTTGATCAGGATTTCAGTTCTTTTATGCAGGTTCTTGCAGAAGGCTGCAGCTTGATGCGGATTGAGGAGGATTCTTGGGAGTGGAAAGAGGAACAGAGCAAGGATTTCTCGGTCAATAGTTCTTACGATGTTTTGTCTCGTTCAGTCCAAGGTTCTCTTCTGCAACAGTCGGAGTCCTTGCTTCTGAAAGTAATTTGGAAGACTAAAGTCCCTCTGAAGATTCAAATTTTTGCTTGGAGATTAGCTCGCGATAGATTGCCCACCCGCTCCAATCTGGAGGTTAGAAGTGTTATCTCTTCTTCTGATCATAAAGAGTGTGTGTTGTGTTCCCATGATGAAGAGGATGCTCTGCATCTTTTCTTAAATTGTTCGAGAATCCATTCTCTTTGGTTGAAAGTTTCTAGTTGGTTAGGTGTTCAACCGATAGTTGCGGATAGTATTAGTAGAAATGCGTTGCTTTGGTTTTTGGCTCTTTTTCATAAAGGGAGGGAAGATATGAGCTGTTTTATTTGGATTGTTTCTTCTTGGTGTATTTGGAATATGAGGAATAACATTATCTTCAAAGGCCATGCTTGGGAAGAGGATGAAGTCTTCAACCATATCGTTTCTATTTCTTGGAGATGGTTAGAAATAGGGCGCAAGAGATGTAATTTTTATAATTGGATGTACCATCCTTTAGATTTCTTGTAGTTTCCTTTGGGTAGTTTTCTTCCCTTCTCCCTTTGTTTGGCTTTTTGTAATGGGTTGGAGAATCCCCTTTTCTCCCTTTTAATACAAATTGCTTATCAAAAAAATGTTGTTTGTTTCATTTCACTTTTATTATTTATTTGTTTTGTTGCATTTTTGCATATTCCGCATTTGACAAATGTATCCCCATCCTTTGTTTGTAATTATTTTTAGTGTCTTTATTTCTCTTAGCTAGATAAATTTAAAAATAAAAAAAATGAAAAAAATATAAAATCAACCTTTCAAAATAATAAAAACACTTGGTCAACACCAAGTTCTATTTTCAAAAACACTTGGTCAACACCAACTTTCCACCATTCCACTCCAAATCCATTTCACTATCAATCATCTTCAAACCATTTCATATACGCAACACAAATAAAATGTTTGATCCAATGTTAAACCATTTTTTTTAAAAATGCAAAAATGACTAACAAATAACTTTGACCATTTCAAAATTGAAATAAAAAGACTACGTAGGTGAAAGGTCCAATCATAGTCCCAAGTGTTAGGCCCAAGTCGTAAGAGCTTGTAAGTCATAAATGCTTGTCTTTCGCTAAAAATTTCAAATGTGTTTCTCTTTTATAAAAAATTGGAAGAAAAAGACTGTTTGGGTGTAAGATCCAGTCATAGTTCCGAATACTAGTCCCAAGTTTTAAGAGCTTGCAAGTCATAAGTGTTCTTCTTCCCTTCAAAACATTTATAAATATTTAAACCCTTTTCATAACAAAATTGGAAGAAAAAGGCTTCCTGGATGAAAGACCTAATCATAGTCCCGAATATTAGACCCAAGTTGTAAGAGCTTGCAATTCATATATCCTCGTCTTCAAACCCAAAAAGATGTCCAACACATTCAAACCATTTTGCCTCTTGGCACCCCTTACAAAATATTTTTTTAAACGAAATATATTTCGTCTCAAGACGATGCAAAACAATGTTTCGTCCACAATCGTGCGAGTTGAGATAAGTGATGTTTTTCCGTGAATGTTGATATGTAAAAATCCATTCAATGTGATGCGAATGTTCGCTCCTCACCTATTTTGGGTAAGTAATATTTTCCGTAGATTATGACAAAATAGCTTTCTCTAAGATCGACCAACAAACAAATATTTTCTACCCAGAACTACGTAATCCTTGAGCTCTCAATCGCACCCGGAGATACGTAGGAGCGAGATTCAAAGTCTCGTCAAGAACTCTAATAAAAAATAAACCTTGTTGTCATTTTCCTTTCAATAACTCGATAAGCCTAATATTTCAAACCTAACACTAACACGTACAACTAACTAAATGGTTCCCGTTGAGTACAACAGATGTGAGGGGTGCTAAAACCTTCCCCTTGCGTAATCGACTCCCGAACCTGATTAGGTTGCAATGACCATAATTATAGTATCTCTTTTTAAGGATTTTATCGATATTTTCCCTTTCCTTCTTTGGGAATAAATAAAGTTCGGTGGTGACTCTATTCAGTTTATCCCGCGAGCGTGCGAGGTGTGACAAATGGCGACTCTACTGGGGACCCGGTTCCCTAAGTGAGTCAAACCTAGTTTGGTGTGTTGTGTGGTTATGTTTGTTTACTTGTATGGCTTTGCTTTCTTTTTTGCTTTCGTTATTTCTATATTGTTACTCCCTCTGTCCCAAAATAAATGTCTTTTTAGTTTAAAAAATTTGTCCAAAAATAAGTGTCGTTTTACTTTTTCAATGCAACATTAATTAATTTGTACCAATTTTACCCTTAACTAATATTGTCTGCACTACTCTCAATGCATTAAATCTCACTCTGGATTTATGACTATGCATGTGTAACCAATAACAATTAAGGACAATTTTGTAAAATTGTTACATTTATTACTTCGCTTATTACTTTTCTTAATTTGTGTGCAACAACCTTAAACGACTTTTATTTTGAGACGGAGGGAGTATATAATTTGTTGTATGGTTCCATTATGTTGTGGTATTAGATTGATACTCTAATTGCAAAAACTTTAGGGAAGGACTCTCTACCTGAGTCTATAGTGAAAACATAAGATGGGACGAGGTTGAGTACTGCGGGTCCGCGAGATGAATTTCTTGTTAGGGTCGGTACGAGAACCTCACTTAGAGTAGATCCTTTTGAGAGTGTTGTTGTCCTGCAATTTAGTTGCAGTAAGCTTCAATGTTTTCATTAGGGTCCATGACTCTAAGGACCTTTTGTATAACCTTAACCCATTGTCTAACTAGGAACGATGATTGTGTAGTATGGGTCTGTAAGATGAATTTATCGTTGGGTCGATACAAGAACCTCTCCTATAATATATTCCCTTGAAGGAACTGACGCTCAACAAGTAAGTTGTCGTAAGCGGCAAACATTTTTATGGATCCATGACTCTAGGAACCTTGTCTAGAACCTGAAGTCGATGGCTATGTAGTGTGGGTCTGCGAGATGAATTTCTCATTAGGTCGATACATGAAACTCACCCAAAATAGATTTCCTTGAAGGAGTTTATGCCTAACAAGTAAGTTGTCGTAAGCAGCCAACATTCTTGTGGATCCATGACTCTGGGAACCCTTGTAACCCTAGATCATACCCGGTGAGAACCCTTTCATGGAAAAGCAATCAGATTCATCTGTACCTCAGACCTTTGAACCTATACTTAAAACAAAATGCATCACATTCATCCACATGCGTTGCATCTGCATAAGAAAAAATCAAAGCTCTTAGTTGTCTCACATTTGTTTCAGGAATTTGAGATCTTCATAAGCTCTTGAAAACGGCTTCAAAAAGAAGGAACACTTTTTTTATTCAAGTACAAGGAACCTAAGATCGAAAGTTTGGAAGATTTAAGCTCTAAATCGATTTCAATCAAGCATGGTGACTTCAGAAAAGACCATGGAGAGATTCTAAACGTTCTGACTAAAAAGGTGGACTATGGGGTTATCAACACTCTGGCACTATATTAAGATCCCTCTCTGTGATGTTTTACATTCTTCGACTTCCAATTAGCTTCTACCTTGGAAGAAGTTGGGAGAATCGTGGGTCAAAAATTGAAGGACTTCAATCCGTTTCCAAAGCTTGATGAAGAGGTTAATCCAAGGAGAATAGCGTTATCTCTAAGCATTGATGTCCAAGATGTGCTAACAAATTGGGCCAAGAAAGGAGCTTTTAAAGGGTTTACAAAAGATTCTTGGAAGAACTAGCTCTAAAGTTTGAGGAGGCAGAAAATTGGAAAGTATTCTATGTCATCATAGCTCTTCTAGACCATGAGATTGTACTCTTCCCAAATATTGACAACTTTGTGGATCATGTAGTTATGGAAGTCATCCTCTAAGGAAATCCAGTGTCTTTCCTCTTGGCTGATATTTATCACGCTCTCCGTGCTCGCCATGAGAACAAAGCGGGAACTCTATTGTGTTGTGCTCCACTACTTCACGCTTGGTTCGTGTAACATGTGCCCGTGGAAGATCCTTTTGTTTGAAAAGAGCTTAAATGGGCTCAAAGACTAGCTTCTCTTACTACAAGCAGCATCAAATGGTACATAAGAGATTGGAAGACCCAGGATGTCATAGTTAGTTGTGGGGGAATTTCCTAATGTCTATTGCGAACTAAGGGGTGTATCAATTACAACCCTATGTTATTTATAAGGCAACTTGGGTACCCTATGAATGGTCATCCAAATGCTGAAGCCTTACAGTCATTCATAATATATGACATTGAAGCAGTCAATCCTGGTGTAAGGAAAGTCAGAAGAGCTTGGCAGAAGATCGTCAGAAAGGGAAAAGATTTGGGGAAGAGGAATGTCATTGTCAGAGAACCCTACACTTAGTGGATGAAGGAGTGAGTGCAAGTAATCAATTTTCCATTCATCTTTGATGCCTCAGCTTTTCCTAAAGTCCCCGAACCTGAGCCAATCATACCTGAAGATATGGAAAAGCTCCAGGCTAGAATCCAGGAGTTAGAATTGGAGAACTATGAGTTGCAGCTTAAGCTTACCCGATCCACTCAGGAAAACTAAAACCTGAAGCTTGTCTGAAAGCGATAAAGACTGGCTTGATGATGTCCTCCTTGGTACTGAATCTGCGTTCATGAATAGAAATCAAGAGCTGAAACAAGCCAAGTACAGAATCCAAGAGCCTAAAAAGACAGTGGATAGAGCTCTCGAGATGAAAAAGAAAGTTATACTTGACATTGAAGCCCAAATCCATGAGTTATCCTGTGAAAGTCTTCGAAAAGAGGAGGTTGAGCGAACATGTCTCCACCTAAGACATCAAATGAATAAAGCCAATGAGAGGATTGAGACTCTTACAAACCAATATTGAGATACAAATTACCTACTCTTAAGGAATGAATGTGGGTATTGGAAGAACCAGTATAGGGAGCCCGAAGCAACCATGGCTGAGGATCAGTGCATCATCAAGGATCTCCAAGAGCACTACCTTGAGTGGAAAGGAAAGTTCCTAAACTTGGTCATATTTGCTAATCTCAACATGCTAGAATTGGCAGAGATGTTCCAAGAGGAAGATTGGTGCATGCGTATTGAGAACACACCACATCAAGTTTTTAACTTTGTTAAATTTTGTAAGAAAATGTTGAAAGAGCTCACCATGATCTTGCAAAAACCCAAAGGGTCGAGATGTAGCTTATGGTCCTTTTGTACTTGAATTTAAATTTGAGTGAATGAAAAGGTATCTTTCAAGTTTCATTTTGTTATTTCCTTAATTTTGTGGTTGGCATTTATTTTGCTAAAACTATTCTAGCAGCAAGATATTGAAACAAGATGTTCTATTTTTCTGCATTCAACATGTCGAATAAAGATGTCCCATACTGGCCCTTAGGACATCGCGTCTGATTTTGTGGTTTAAAAGGAAGATTCTGTTGCTGTTATTCGTTACTGAATATTCTGTGAATATTTAGTTATCCTATGTGGCATCCAAAGTATTTTTGGGTTGAGTTTATGTGTTGGTTTTCGGATTCTCAGCGCTTTCTAATTATGGAGACATATTAGGAAACTTTAGATTGAAGACCTATTTTCTTGGAGTTTATTTTGCAGATTTGTGAGCAGTCTCTTTGCTGCATTTTTGAAGCCCAATCCAGTCCAGATTTAATGCTATATATTGACTGGTGTAAACCTAGTTTTAGTGTGGAACTTACGTGTGTTGTTAGGGTTTTTCGTGTGTTATTTGTGAGCCTAACTGGTATCTTTCTGATAACAGTATAAGGACTAGTTTTTGTGTTGTAAGTTCTGTCAGTTACTCATAAGGGTTTAAGCATTGAGTTTCTTGTGTGTCAATTCTCATAAGCTTTGAAGTATTGAGAATTGTGTGTTTTGAAAGTGTGGCTTTCGTTTTGTTACTTGTGTTGAAAGGAACCAATCACGGGTTGTGATTGTAGAGGGATTTGAGGAGGGCCTCATACCTAGGCGAGTCTTAGGTAGAAGTCATAGGAAAGGTAGTGATTAAGTGAGCAGATTGTAACCGGGTGTGGTTGTTGTATGATCTGTGAATTGATACTATCGTATATTGGTTTCGTCCCTAGCTTGGTAGCCCCCAGAGTAGGATTGTTGATCCGAACTGGATAAACATATCACTGTGTTCTTTACTTTCTGCACTGTTATCATTATTATTATCTTGTTCATTGTGTTGGATATCTGTGTCTCAACATCTGTGTAGGACATCTGATATCTGTACCAGAATTTCAATTGGCATCAAGAGCTTGCACCCTTGTTTAGTTCTGGGTGAGATTCAGGGAAGGTACTTTCTGGTACAATGGACAAGGATGGAGGATTTTTGAACAAACCACCTCTGCTTGATGGTTCCAACTATGACTATTGGAAACCAAGGATGATAGCATTCATCAAATCCATGGATGATCAAGCATGGAAAGCTGTTATAAAAGGATGGGAACCCCCAAAGGTTAGAGATGGAGAAGGTAACCCTACTGACGTGGCGAAGGAAGAGGAAGACTGGGATGATGCAGACTACAAAGGGTCCTTGGGAAATTCCAAAGCCATGAATGCATTGTTTAATGGTGTTAACAAAAATATCTTCAGGTTGATTAAACACTACACCATTGCAAAAGAGGCTTGCCAGGTCTTGAAGGTTGCCCATGAAGGGACTTCAAAGGTGAAGATGTCAAAACTTCAGCTTCTCACTACCAAGTTTGAGAATTTGAAGATGAAGGAAGATGAGAGCATTCATGATTTTCACATGAATATTATTGAGATAGCTAATGCTTCAAGTGCCCTAGGTGAAAAGATGTCTGATAGTAAACTGGTCAAAAAAATCCTCAGATCTCTACCTAAGAGATTTGACATGAAAGTGACTGCTATAGAGGAAGCTCAGGATATAGATAAGATGAAAGTGGATGAACTTGTGGGATCACTCCAAACATTTGAACTGGGGATCAGTGAAAAGTCTGAAAAGAAGAAGGGCATAGCCTTTATGTCAAAGGCAGGTGACTCAGAAGTTGAAAGTCATCTAGACAGAGATGAAGGCCTCTCAGAAGACCTGGCGTTACTTGGCAAACAATTCAACAAAGTGCTCAGAAGGATGGATTGGAAGTCAAGATCAAATGTAAGGGACAAGCCATTCGACATCAGTAAAAACCAGAATGCTGGGAGAAATGCCAGTACTGAAGAAAATTCCAACCAAGGGAAAGGAGCTCAGTGTCATGAGTGTGAAGGCTTTGGGCACATAAAATCTGAGTTCCCCGCTTATCTCAAGAGGCAAAAGAAAGGATTACCAGCCTCATGGTCAGAAGATGATTCTGAAACTGAAACATATGAGAAGTCTGGTAAGCGGGTTACAGCATTCACAGGTGTGTGTGAGTCTGATGAAGAGTCAGTCAGTGAAGATCTTACCTTTGAAGAGCTGGTTGCTTCCTATAAGAATTTATGCATTAAGAGTGAAGAAGTATGTCAGCAGAGTAAAGAACAAAAGAGAGTTATAGTTCATCTGGAAGCTGAAAAGGTAGAGCACTTGGCTACTATCTCTGACCTGAAAAGTGAAGTGGTTGTTCTGAATTCAAAACTGGACAGTGTTATCAAGATTGTCAGAATGCTTAATAGTAGCTCTGATGTGCTTGATGAGATTCTGAAGTCAGGAAGAGATGTTGGAAATGTGAGTGGTCTCGGGTTTGAAAGTTCAAGTGAGATAGACAAGAGAAAATGGCCTGAAGTGACACCTGCTCAATCTAAGAAAGAATTGAAGAAGCCATATAACATGTTGCAACATCCTCACAGACATCAGAAGAATTTCACCAGAAGAAAGAATCAAAGATGGAAATGCCACTATTGTGGAAGGTTTGGCCATATAAAACCCTTCTGCTACAGATTATATGGCTACCCCAAAACTAGGTCACAGTCTAGTAGGGAACAGGATTGGGTGGGAGCAAAGAAAGTGTGGACTCCCAAGAGTACTGTGGAAGAACAGATAGCTCATAAGTCGTTCAGTGCCTCTGCAAGGGAAAAGTGGTACTTTGATAGTGGATGTTCGAGGCACATGACTGGTGTCAAGGGATATTTGTCAGATGTTAAGTCTCATGCTATTAACTATGTGACTTTTGGTAATGGATCAAAAGGGAGAGTAATGGGTGTTGGAAAATTGGACTGTACAGGACAACCTAATCTGGAGGAGGTTTTACTGGTTGAAGGCTTAGATGCAAACTTGATAAGCATAAGTCAACTATGTGATCAGGGTCTCAGGGTCAACTTTACCAACTTTGAATATCTGATAACAAATAAGAAGGGTAAGGTTGTCATGAGAGGCGAGAGAGCATCAGATAATTGTTATTTGTGGAGTTCTGAGAGCACTGCAATATGCTTGGAAACTAAGAAAGTTGTTGGAAAGACTACTGAGTTAGATCAGGTGTTGATCAATTTTAAAGCAACTCAAAATGTTAGCATTGTGAACTGTGATAATAAGATTAAACTTAGTAAGTATGTCTGCAAGGAAAATTTAAAAGAAGAGTTTGATGGATGCACATTTGAGGCGAATCGGGTGCTCAAAGTTTGTGAATGTCGCGCTTCTCTGGGCCCATTTCTCAAAAATATAAATAGGCGGGCAAACACACACTACCTACATCAAACATATTCTACAAAAATTCCTCTTTCCCTTTCTCTCCAAAGTTCACGGACTTTAGGGTTTTCTCTTAACATCCTCAATATTGTGCCTTGTGATCAATCGAAAATGTCTCAACATCATGCCTCAGAATCCATGCATGGCTCTTCTGATAACTCAGGATCTCCTCGGACCAATGCTGGAGATGATGAATCGCTTCGAATGATCAACCTCTCTGATCTTGTGCTTGATATTGCTCCCTTGAACATAGTACCGGCTGATCCTAAAGGAAAACGACAAGTTTCTCACACAACGAATGTCAATATTCTTGGTAAGAAGTCTAAACCTTTTTCACCTAGGAATAAAGTTCACTCGACGACTAGTTTATATGCTGACCAAATAAGCCCTAAAAAAAACGTGTCTGAAAAGGGGTCTAAGTCTGGTTTGATTGAGGAGAAGAATGCTACTAAATCATGTGGTATAAACAAGAATCCTACTGATGATGATGTAGTAAAAAAGGATAAGGAACTTAGGAGGGTTGTTGCCATGATTCTGAGTGGAGTCGAGACAGATGTTGGGTCTGACGTTCCAACATCCTTGACAGGAAATGCCAATGGCAACCCTACAGATATGACTGATGATGGTGTCCCCATTCACGTGGATCGCGAAAGAATGAGTAAAAAGAAAGATGATGTAGTTATTAATGTTGATGACCTCACTTCTGATGAGGAACCCATTGCTGGTATGTTAAGGAGAATTAAGAGAAGAAGAGAGAAAACTGTGATAATTGAAGGTTCAAAGTCTGCAAAAGTGCATAGAAAGTCTGGAGGTGTGGATAGTACCAAGGGAAAAGTTCGAGCTAGGCCTCCTAAATAATAGAGTAAGGTTGTTGTGCCAACTAAGAAGAGAAAAATCACTGGTCACAGTGAGTCTGAATATGAGGCTGCAACAGATGTTCAAGACATCATTGGTGTAAAAAACCTACCTGCAAAAAGACTTATGTTGATGGCTCTATGAGGAATACAGATAGATGGAAAGTTGTGGATCAAAGGAGGATTGCCCTGGAGAGAGAGCTGGGTAAGGATTTCAAAAAATATAAAGAAATCATGGATCTTATTGCAGCTGCTGGACTGATGAGAACTGTGTCCAAGATAGGACCCTGCTATGAGAGATTAGTCAAGGAATTTGTGGTGAATATATCTGAAGATTGTGATGATAACAGGAGTAACAACTTCAGAAAAGTGTCTGTGAGAGGAGAAGTCGTCACCTTTTCCCCTGAAGTAATCAACAACTTTCTGGGCAGGTGTAAAGAACCTCAACCTGAGTTAGAGGTCACAGACAATGAAGTGTGTAAGGAGATTATTGGTGGCTGTATTAGACACTGGCCAAATGAAGAAAAGTTGTCCTCTGGAAAACTGAGTGTCAAATATGCTATTCTCCACAGGATTGCTGTTGTGAATTGGGTACCTACTAATCATACATCTACTATTTCCTCCACACTTGGTAGGTTCATTTATGCTATTGGGAAAAAGGTTCCTTTTGATTTTGGGTCCTACATCTTTGAACAAATTCTGAAGCAAGCAAGTTCAACCGCTGTCAAGATGCCTATTTGCTTTCCATCTCTGATCTGTGGTGTTATTTTAGATCAGTTTCCTAACCTTTTGGTAGGGAGTGATAGTGTTCTCAAAAGAAAACCTCCTCTGTCCCTACACTACAAGCTTCTTGGTGGGGCACATGTTTCAGACATTGTTGGGACATCTACTCAAACTTCCGGTCATGCTACCTTTGATGATGAGGTCATTGCACAGCTGCAAGAGACGTGCAAGGAACTTGAAGATACCATTAGAAAAGACACTTCTAGGAAGTCTAAACTTGAACAGTTAATTAAAACTTTCATGGAGAAAAAGAATGCTTCTGCTGGAACAGTTGGTAAAGACCAAGAGAACAAGGAAATTGCTGAAGGTGATGCCTCTAGAGGATCTGATAGAGAGAGTGAACAGGGATCAGATGACTCTGTATCTGGGAGTGGTGATATTGATGCTGAGACTGATGAAGAGGGTGAAGAAATTGTAGAATTGGGGTCAGATGAAGATGATGATGGTGCTGCAGAATAACTGCAGTAGTTGATGTTTTTTTTGCTTGTTTTGTTGTTGGTACTAGGATAACTATCTCTGTCTCTCCTTCTGAACATTATCTTTTGCTATATTATGTTTTTGTTTTGTACTGTTCTACTTGCCTTTGTCATATTTCTGGCTAAAAAGGGGGAGTAGTGTGCTTGTGTTGAACTTGTGATGGTGCTGCAGCTGAGGAGGAGAATGTTGAATGTTGTTGTGTTACTGCAGTTGAGTGGGAGTTTTTGTGTTGCTGCAGTTGAGGGGGAGTTTTTTTTTGCTGCTATGCTGTTTTTTGTGTTGGTATTATTGTGTGTTTTTCTCTGCTCTCTGAGATGGATGTTTTGCGTGTGTTATCTTTGCAAGATTTGTTTGGTGTGTAGTTTTAGCCAAAATAAGCCAAAGGGGGAGATTGTTATTTCCTTGATTTTGTGGTTGGCATTTATTTTGCTAAAACTATTCTAGCAGCAAGATGTTGAAACAAGATGTTCTATTTTTCTGCATTCAACATGTCGAATAAAGATGTCCCATACTGGCCCTTAGGACATCGCGTCTGATTTTGTGGTTTAAAAGGAAGATTCTGTTGCTGTTATTTATTACTGAATATTCTGTGAATATTTAGTTATCCTATGTGGCATCCAAAGTATTTTTGGGTTGAGTTTATGTGTTGGTTTTCGGATTCTCGGCGCTTTCTAATTATGGAGACATATTAGGAAACTTTAGATTGAAGACCTATTTTCTTGGAGGTTATTTTGCAGATTTGTGAGCAGTCTCTTTGCTGCGTTTTTGAAGCCCAATCCAGTCCAGATTTAATGCTATATATTGACTGGTGTAAACCTAGTTTTAGTGTGGAACTTACGTGTGTTGTTAGGGTTTTTCGTGTGTTATTTGTGAGCCTAACTGGTATCTTTCTGATAACAGTATAAGGACTGGTTTTTGTGTTGTAAGTTCTGTCAGTTACTCATAAGGTTTTAAGCATTGAGTTTCTTGTGTGTCAATTCTCATAAGCTTTGAAGTATTGAGAATTGTGTGTTTTGAAAGTGTGACTTTCATTTTGGTACTTGTGTTGAAAGGAACCAATCATGGGTTGTGATTGTAGAGGGATTTGAGGAGGGCCTCATACCTAGGTGAGTCTTAGGTAGAAGTCATAGGAAGGGTAGTGATTAAGTGAGCAGATTGTAACCGGGTGTGGTTGTTGTATGATCTGTGAATTGATACTATCGTATATTGGTTTCGTCCCTGGCTTGGTAGCCCCCAGAGTAGGATTGTTGATCCGAACTGGGTAAACATATCACTGTGTTCTTTACTTTCTGCACTGTTATCATTATTATTATCTTGTTCATTGTATTGGATATCCGTGTCTCAACATCTGTGTAGGACATCTGATATCTGTGCCAGAATTTCACATTTGTTATGTTTTGTTCTTTTATTCTTATATAAATGCTTGCAAATAAAATGTCTAACATTGCTAAAATAAATGACAGGATAACCAAAAGCTTTGCACATAAAAATGCATCCTTACATGCATTCATACATTCTTCAAGTAAAAACTCATTTTGTTTTCTTTCTTCAATTCCACACTGATTCCTCAACACCAATACTTTACTCGAACTAGCGCTCGTTAAAGGAGGTGCACTACATCAGAGACAAAGTGCTACAAAATAAATTCACAATTGCTTATGTACCCTCAGCAAACCAAGTTGCAGATTGCCTCACCAAAGCTATCACTCACTCAAGATTCAATAAGTTAAGAGACAAACTTGAAGCAATTACATCACCCACAAGTGTGAGGGGGGATGCAAGACAAGTCACATAGTGCTACATTATACTAGGTCCCTCCATGTGCATTGTCTTGATTCATTGTACCTAGTTATTAACTACACAAATCATATGTAATTAGAGTACATGATTTTGCTTTTATTATTTTTCTTCATGGTAACTTTGTACATTAAGTTAGCTTTATTCTTGGATCATGATTGATCCTCTTTCTCTTGTATATGTACTGTAACTTGTAATGTGAATAGACATCCTTTTTTACCATTCTATTTTGTCTTTCTCACTCCGCGCAATAGGAAAATAGCTGTTATATATAGTTATTTTCACATTAGTATATATAGTGGTTCTAGCATTAGGAATCAAATGACAATATCATTACAAAAATTCTATAGAATTCAAAGTACCAAAGTCAAAGCGAGAAATGAGTTTGTGAGGGATATGTATGATCCAGTGCACCATTTTTTCTTTACTTAATTAAAGTATCTTTTATTTTTCATTTACTTTGTCTCAAAGTTATTATTTTTTTTCAATTTACTTGAGATTTCGACACGGTCGAAACCACCCATCTCTTTCCTCATTCTTTTTACATTTGTTAGTTTATTAAACATTCAGTTTTAACTTATAGCAACGGTTGAATGGTTACTCCTTTTGAAAAATAAGCATAAAAATGTCTTTGGATTTCCTAGTTTGGTCCTGCAAGCAATTCACTACATGAAATTTGGAAAATTGCGACGATTCATTTTGGTAAATTACGACGGTTCTAACCGTCGTAATTTGCAATTTACGACGGTTTTAGAACTGTCACAGAAATGTGGGTCGCAAGGGCAATTTGCGACGGTTATGAAAACCGTCATGCAAATCGTCGTAATTTTTACAACGTGTATCTAACTGACGTAACTTTAATATTGTGACGGTTTCCAACCGTGTTAAATTGCTTACTGATTATTGTTGTAATTGTTAATTGTGACGGTTACAACCATTGTAATTTTCAGTGTGATAGAGGATTATGTCACTGATTGCGACGGTTCTTACAGTCGTTATTTTCCTATTATTTTTTTTGTTTTTATTGTTGATTACGACGGTTATAACCATCGTAAATTTCATATTGATTATTGTTTTTATTGTTGATTACGACGGTTTCCAACCGTCATAAATGTGTATAATATTATTTTATTTATATTTTTTTTAATTTTAATTATTATCTATTAAAATATTTTTAAATATAATATTATATTTTTCAATATTATTTACTTTCTTTAAATTATTTCCACATAAATATTTTTATTTATGGTATTTTTTTTTAATACTTCATTACTTTTTTATATGATTTTCTATATTACATTTTAAATGGTAAAATTAAATCCAATCATAAACATGTAATATCCATAACAATAATCATGTCATATTATATAATCATGTAATATCCATAAAACATCTAATATATCCATAATCATAAAATCCTAATCTTATAATAATAAGCATCATAATGCCAAAAATACATTAAAAAAAATTCATAAGAACGTATCCTATCATCAGGTCGCTAAAAAAGTACATAGGTAGCTAGACTCAGAAGAACGTCTACCATCAATAGGTGACTCCAATCCCTGTGAAAAAAAAATATTAAACTTAGAAGAACGTCTTCCTCTAGATTGAACTATCAATTTTAAACTTATGTATTTTAACGTTAATAATATATTTCATGAAAATCACACCTGTCTTCCACTAGAATTTTGCATTTGCATTAAGAATTCAATTTCTTCTTTCCTAGCATTGTCCCTTTCCTTTAAGAATGTGATTGCATTCATCAAGTCATCAATTTTTGAATTTTGTTCTTTAAGCGCATCAATTTCTTCTTGCATTTTCTTTATTTTTTCATTTTCTTCAAAAGAAGACGACGATCTCGTAGATCTATTAATCTGAGATGGTGTAACTCCAAGTCCCATAGAACGAACATATCCAGGATGTTCTTTTCCAAATGCTTTCTGAAATGCCTCATTTTCAGACACGGAATCCTTAATTGCAACTTGTAATTTTTCCCACACAATTAAAATTCATCCAAAATCTATTTTCAAAACATAGTGGCACACACTAAACAGGTTGTAACTTTGACTATTAGCAAATGGGAATCAACATTTCATCATCTCTTTTTATAACTTTGGACTTGATATTCATTTTCAAAATATAAGGCCAACCTGAAATCAGAATAAGATCACCAAATGGTTTGCACTGATTGACTAGAATTTCAACCACTATTATTATTTTGTATTGAAAACTCTACACACCAGTGGACCACCTATTTATATACAATTATATCACATTGATATCTAACAGAGCCCTATATATATAAAAACTCAAAGTAACAGTAACTAATCAAGACTTATTATCTAAGAATATTCATAAACTAGTCTATATTGTTAACTTTATGCATGACAGCACATTTAGTTGAATATTCACAAGCTACTATGCATGTATGACTATGGACTACTGTGTCATACCAACATTATAGACTACTGTGTCAAGGATGGTTTGTAATTTTCATAAACTATTGTGTCATACCAACATTGAAAAGCACATTTAGTTGAATATTCATAAACTAGTTGAATATACTCAAGGATGGTTTGTAATTTTGATACATCTATAGACTACTGTGTCACTACCAACATTTAGGAACCAAAATGTGTGTTTGATCTTACATATTATCATTAGCCTTTTTTTCTTTTTTTCATTGGAATTAGGCTTACAATACACATATTAATAGGACACAATGCTTTGTATTTTTTATCACATCTTATTGGCATATCAGTTTAGTATTCCTATTTCTTCATATATTTGTTCTCCCTATAATAAAATAATATTAAATATGGTTTATTATTTACCATAGAAAATTTCCGCAGCCTCAGGTTCAGGAACCACCAACTGTGGTAAATAATAAACAGGTTAGTATCAGTTTGGCATATAAGTTTAGTATTCCTATTTCTTCATATATCTGTTGTCCCTAGAAAATTTTCTGTAGCCTCAGGTTTACTAAATCTTATGAGTCATTTTGACAGGACCCGCGTCTTTCCTTGTCACGACCCTCGTCCTAAGAGTGGTGGACAAAATCCTAAGAGTGCAATTCAAGTGATTCTACTATTTTGCATAGACAAATCCCGAGAGTGCAGATTTGCAACTTGTAGTTGCAGATACTGAGAAAATATTATAACCCCTAACTGAGTCAGAAAGTAAAGAAAATTTCTGTTTTAGAGCTTGCCACCTTTAAACCTAGAAATATATAAGTAACCCAACATAAATAATTTATATATGATATGGGGTTGAACATATATATGATTTGTCGTACATTGATTGGAAAATGGGTATTAAAACAATGATTCGAGACCATGGATGAGCCATCATTACTTCAGTGACATGGCTTGTAGATGGAGGTAACGACCCACTTTTGGATGAGACCATGGAGTTAGCCATGTGATTTTTGAGCCATACTGCCAAAGACTAATTGATATCATTGAAGAGAAGAAGGAAAACAAAGAAAGATGGTGTTGTTGTCTTTTGGAGTTGTGTTTCTTTCAAGTTACAAACATTATGCTTTAAGTGGCCCCAATTTTGAGCACAGTATGGTTTCTAACGATGAAACCTTACCATATAAATTCAACTCTAAAGTGTTGAGATTCCAACATTCCAAAATTTCCATTTTCTTTCACAGAATAAATTGTAGTGTATTTTCTTACAACCCATTCATTGATTGGCAACCTAGAAATATATGATTTGGGCATTCTCGACAGTTTGGTACTAAGATTAATCTATATATGATTTGGGCATTGGTTGCCTTGGGTGTATAATCCTTATCCTTCAAATTCCCCTTATCAATATATGGCAAGAGCCTTGGCTGCGAAACCATCCTCGACAAACTGTTGGCCCCTATGCAAGACAGGTCTGCGACTTTAAGAGTCTGTGATGTCTGGGATCTTGATCAGACCAATGACAGTAGATGGAACTTCAGTAGCGAGATATCAATACAAACATGTGCACGCAAACTCTACATTGAAATGAAACTGACCAACAAAACGGGATAGGTGTTCGTTAAGGTAACAACTCGGTTAACATAGCCTACAACCTCTATGTCAGTGTTTTCACAGAGTTATCGGCAGTGTTAGGAGACTAGAAAAAATCTGTGGAGATGCATATACCATGTAAAAACATTCCTATGGAGACTTTGCCGAACACACTTCCTACACGTGCTCATCTCCGACCAGAGGGGTTAACAGCCCAAATTTATGTTGTGGATACGAGGAGGCCTAAGAAACAGCAAGGCGTCTGATGTTAACCTGTAGCATGGCAGTGCAGGTTTGGAGCAAAATCAGATGGTAGTCTATAACGGTGCCTAAGATAAGTCTAATCAATAATTTCTATTTTTATTAAACAGAGGATCCTAATTAGCGGAAACTGAACAATACAAACTTTCAATTCACCTTCTATTGGTTCCCATTCAAGACTAAATTCACCTGAAGCCCATACCGAACTAGTTAACGAAGAAACTAGTGACCAATTATGTCCTGTTTTCCGGTTAATACCTAATTTCATAGTTGGGATCAAAGCGTCCATAGGAGAATCAAAACTTTTCCACAACAAAGTCTTTGTTCCATTTGGGTGAAATTGTTTAAGTACAAAGTTACCTGTGTCTAACATAGTAGCCACAATTGTTTTTATTCAATTTTGAGCTCTCCAGAGTGGCTTAGTGATAGACAAATATTTTTTAAAAAAAGGGTATGTGTGTGTGTGTGTGTGAAAATGAGTACAACAAGATTCATCAAATGTGTTATTGTTGGAGATGGAGTTGTTGGGAAGACTTGTATGCTTATCTCTTACACAAGCAACACATTTCCCACGATATTATTACAATGTTTTTTTCTTTGACATGTAAGTTTAGTTTTTGTTTGGTTGATAAAAAATTCACTTGGTGTTTTTTTTTGTTTTTTTAAGGATTATGTTCCTACAGTTTTTGATAACTTCAGTGCAAATGTTGTGGTTGATGGTAGCACAGTTAATCTTGGATTATGGGACACTCCTGGTAAGTATTATGTTACACATCAATTGTATCATAAGCTATAACCTACGAAGTATTAACACAGACACAGACATGCAAACATAAAAGTATCGGTGCTATAAATATTATAACTAGTACTTACATGCAGACACAGACATGAATATTAATTAATTTTCAGACAGGTTCTCCCCACCTCTAAGAGATGCCAAAAGGTTTATTTTTTCTCAAACCTTAAGGAGACTAACAAATATTTTTAAAAAATTAACTTGTACTTACATTATTGTTCTGTGCATGTTCATTGACAAAAGACCCGTCAGACTTTTTATGCGAAATTGCATACATTTCTCCTCTACTGTATGATCGCCCATCTCTCGATTCCTACAAATAAGAAAGAATATTAATTATTTGTACTATCAAGCATAAAATCAACAATTTATAGATTTAGACATACCAACTCATGTTGCTTCCTTGCAAGCGACTTATATCTAAGTGTATGCTGAATCTTCAATTTTCCTCTATTTTGGGCATTTTGTTTTGTTATTCTCTACATTGGTAACAAAAAAAACACGCGTTATAGATAGGAATAAGATACAATGCATTACTTATATATTAAAAATAAAATTATACGAGTAAAACACTAATATTACCTGTGTTTTTTCTTTCCGCTTATATTGAACAAAAACAACCCAATCTTTTTCCTCAATGCCTTTGCATTTTGGATAATTTTGAAGGTTTTCCTCCAAAGTGAGATCTCATCTATAAAATTTTTTAAACAATTGACAACGACCATCCTTCCATTTCTTTGCAGCAGAACCAAGTATGTAATCTTTGTCACGCCCATCATCAACATTAAAATGGAGCTAACCATAAGAATAAAAATTGGTTAATAAAACAAATGATAGGCACGATAAAATTAATTTACAAAATATGTAATTGTTTATTAATGATACCTTTATCTTTGAATCATAAAAAAATGTTTTTTTATCCATTGGAATATCCCTCCAACTCTCGAACATTATGGGAAAGTCTTTAAACATTCTAATAAGTACACCCAAATACCCTACTAACAAACCAGCCGCCGGTCCTACTGCACGATGAGTCTTATCCCATTCAAGTATTATCCATGTTCCATCAAACTCTAATTTTGCAACCAAATCTTTCACACATAAACTTGTGTTTGAAGCATAACCCTCCTCATCTATCACATAAGAAAGTAAACAAATTAATGTCATAACTCAACTATGTAAAAAATTAAATTACTTACAGATACTTTAACCTTAAATTACTTACTAATAACATTTACATCCCAATACTCAGAACTAGCCACTCGAACAACATTTTTAGTCCCATCTTCTACCACAACCTCTTCAGCCTCGTCTCCTACCACAACATTTTCGGTCTCATCTTCTACCACAACATCTCCATCCTCATCTTCTACCACAACATCTTCAATTGTAGTTTGGATTGGCAGAGGGATTATTGTAGTTTGGATTGGCGGAGGGGTTATTGTAGTTTGGATTGGCGGAGGTGTTATTGTAGTTTGGATTGGTGGAGAGGCTATTGATGATTTTTGAGTTGTCGTTGAACGTAGGCGCTTCTTGTTTACTTCAAGCTCTCCAGGTTGTACAAACCTCGAACGACCCTTCACAGACTAAATAAAATGCATCAGTGAATATCAATCAACAATCAATACAATTAATTAGTTTTGAAACATAATTGATATTATTAGTTATATGAGAATATATTACTAACCGATGATGGTTTTGAAGAAGACGAAGATGATTTATAAAGGGATTGAGAGAGTTTAGTAAGATTGAGAGCCCGCATATTTTTTTGATTCTCTTCAATTGTTTTGCGGAGAATATCCTCATATGATGGATTCATTATTTCACAACAGATTTCAACTGCAAGTATAGGTGATAAACAAGTCAGTACAGTAAAAGATAAATTATGACTACAACTTTAATCAATATAACATAATCACAAAGAGTAACATCAATCATGACTATAAATTTAATAAACATAACATAAACATAATAAATTAAAAAATAAATTATGCAATAAAATATAGAGTAACAATGTCATACATTGGTACTTCATTTTATAACGATGAATCAACTGAAAAAGTAAGAATCTCATACATTAATTAGGGATAAGAAACAAAAAACATAAGTCTCACACGAGTTACAAACAAGTTAGACTTCTTATCAATAAAAAAATATATCTTAATTATTGGCATCATTTTTCGGTGAAGTTCCAGGATCATCATTAGAAAAAATTTGTTCCAAATTTTGTGATGGATATGGCTCAATGGGTGTCATAATCTCATCATTTCCACCCATGTCAGACAAGTCTCTTGGCTTCAAATAAACAGGTATGTTCCATCCTTGTTCACTCTCATCATCCACATAAAAAACCATCTGAGCTTCTGACGCTTGAATGTATGGCTCATTATCTTCATGTTCCCCAGTATGTAATAGTCTTGCAAAGTTTATAGAGGTAAAACCTAACTTATCTATCTTAATGCCTCTTGGGTTTGTGGTATTAGCCCATTCATATTTAAACATGAGCATTGTGAAGCCATCATATGAAAGCACAATAATGTCTATCAATCTTGCATAGTAAGGGACCCCTCCAAATCCCATTTGGGTATCACTATTGCTTGAATAACTTCGTGTCCCAAACATGCCAAAAACCCCACAATTTTGAGTTTTTAAATGATTGTCTCGTTCCAACGTTCAAAACTTGAACCCATTGACATTGAACGCGGTAAACTTTTTAACTTTATCAAAAGGGCCATGAGCAAAACTAATGAGAACATCTTTATCTGGTCCATCAATGCTGTCAAGATTGTTGCAAATCTATACACGATACAACATCCAATTAATCTTGTTATTATCAAAAACAAATTCAATACAAACAACTATTTTTGTATGAAAACTCACACGATAGCGGAACCAATGAGCAAACACTCTATGAACCTTCTTGTCTATCTCAGCAGCACTTCTTTGACCACGTCTCATTTGTTTTTGAGTAATACTTCAGAACTGCCTATTTGGTTATTCGATATTAGATGTAAAAAAAACATTAATAGTGTAGAGGAAACTACTTAAATGGAATAAAACTACTTACTTTAGATAGTCGTCAACTATTAGACAATTCGTTAAAACGTGTCTATGAGCCTGCAACTTTTCAATTGGTGTTAGAGTGTAATATGAAGATCCACCCACAGGTTTTCCAACTCTAGGAAATAATTCTGCTACACGTGAACTTGTTTGCATATCACCAATAGGATCATCATCTACACGTCCAGGTTGATTTCATATAGTCTCAATGTTGTCTAGATATCTTGAACAAAATGTAAGAATCTCTTCGAAACGGTATCCTTCCGCAATAGACCCTTCTGGTTTTGCCTTATTACGTACATGTGATTTAAGTTTTCCTAAGTACCTATTATTGAACCACATTAGTATCGGTTAAAAAAAATTCTACTTTCTAAGTTAGTATCATTACAACAAAATCACATAGTTTACCTTTCAATAGGATACATCCACCGATAATGAACAGGACCTCCAAGTTTAGCTTCTTCAACAAGGTGAACAACCAAGTGAACCATAACAGTGAAGAATGAGGGAGGAAATATAATTTCCATGTGGCATAAAGTGAGGACAATTTGGTTCTGTAATTTTTCCAATTCTTCAATTTTAATTACCTTACCACATAATTGTCTAAAGAATGAGCACAACTCAATCAATATTGCTGAAATCTCATGAGGTAATGTTGTGCGAATGGCTAATGGTAGAAGTTGTTCCATTAATATATGACAATCATGACTCTTCATCATTCCATTCACCTTGAGATTTACCAATTCAATGCATCTAGAAATGTTGCTTGAATAACCATTAGGCACCCTAATATTCTTTAAAATTGATAAAAAAAATTATTTTATCTTTACCCGTTAGACTAAAGGCCGACGGAGAAATTCTACCATTTTCATCAGGCCAAAGATCAGGTTTTATGCCCATATTTTGAAGGTCTTCTCTAGCTTTAAAATGATCTTTACTCTTTTACCTATCATTTAGTAAAGTAAATATGACATTATCACACACATTTTTCTCAATATGCATCGGATCAAGATTATGGCGCAGAAGATTATCCTTCCAGTATGGAAGTTCAAAAAATATGTTTTTCTTTTTCCATTGTTGAGGATGACCTTGTGTAGGAACATGTTGTGTACTAGCACCTTCTATAGGTTGTCCCTCACGTGTTCTTTTTACCGATTTTTCTTTCACTGGCTTTTTACCAAACATGACTTCAACATCTTTAACCTGCTCAAAAACTTCATGTCCAGATAATGTTCTCGGACTCCGCATTTCTTCTTCACCGTTAAACCGAATCCTGTTCAATCTAAACTTGTGTCTACGATCAAGGAAACGACGATGACCCATAAAACACCATTTACAACTAGCTGTGAGACGGATAGATGTAGTTTGAAAGTTACACGATGGACAAGCAAGTCCTGTGTATGTGTTCCACCTAGAAAGTGCACCCAAACCTGGAAAGTCACTAATCGTCCGCATCAGATTCGCATGCAACTTGAACATCTCTTTCTTGAAAGAATCGTATGTATCCACACCATTTGTCCATAAATCCTTTAGCTCTTTGACTAAGGGTTGTAAGTAGACATCGATATTATTTCCTGGTGCTTCTTTACCGAGAATTATCATTGACATTATAAACGATGTCTGCTTCATGCAAGCCCATGGAGGAGTGTTATATGGAATGAGAATAACTGGCCAAATACTATTGTTTGCACTCATCACACCAAAAGGATTAAAACCATCACTAGCCAATACAAGACGCACATTTCGCGGATCTGATGAAAACCAAGTATGTGTCTGTAGCGAGCGATTTTGGACGCGGTTCTTAAGCGCTGGTCGCTCTCTGCGGTTGAGCTTAAAACTACAGGTCGATTCATTTTTTATCCTATTGTGAGCTGAATAAGGAAGGGAAATAGATGTCTCCAATTAACCCTGCTTGCATACTGAGTTTAAACAGCGGTCTGTTAGGTTACGGATGCTATCAATGTGGGGGGCCTTTGTACTGGTTATTCGTATTTCGCCAATACAGGTTCTTTCTTTCTAGGGCTTGGGCAAAAGGTTTCTGGTGGGGAACAAGGATTAGGATGTTAGGACTGATGCTTTTGAATTACTGCTTTTAATTGATGGAGATATGGGATTTGGGTTTTTTGTTGATTGCGCTCGCTAAGATCTTTTCTTTCGATCTTATGCCTACGTATTCCCGTTTACCGAAACAAGGAAATCAGAGCATTCGTAGTTCCTCCTAGTCTATGGGAGGAAATTGGTTTTTGGTGTCTTGTTCAAAGCCCAAGACTTGAAGCGAAAGGTGATTTGTATCTTGTTCAAAGCCCAAGATGTGAAGCTGAAAGGTCTATTTGTGTCTTGTTCAAAGCCCAAGACGTGAAGCTAAAAGACCTCGACTTTAGAGAGAATTTGTCATCTCTAAATAGGGGAGAAGGAGAATTACTTTAACTGGGATACGCGGATCCGAGCAATGCCATAATTTCCGAAGAAAGGGTTTTAACCTGAAGGAGAAGACTTTAACTCAGTGTAGAGCAATGCCATCTTTCCTTAGGAATTTCTCATGCTAAAAGAGGGACAGTGGCATGGATATAGATGATCCAGAGGCTTTCCGCTTACAGCGATTAGATGAAGGGAAAGGAGTTGTTGATGTTTGTATACTATGAACAAGGCACAGCTTTGATGCTAAAAGGTCGATTGGATCAACCAGTGGTTTTCTTATACAAAGCCTAAGAGGAGGCTAATTTCCGCTAGGAAAATCATTATACAAAGCCTAAGAGGAGGCTATTTTGTGTCTCGTACAAAGCCCGAGAGAGAGGCTAAAGGTTTTGACCCAGTGGGGCATATCGTTATACAAAGCCTAAGAGGAGGCTAGCAAAGAGTTCGACTCTTGCTTAAGGGATTTATATCTCGTACGAGGCCCGAGATGGAGGCAAAAAAAAAAAGGGGTGATTGACTCAACGAGGGAATCTTTTGTGTCTCATACAAAGCCTGAGAGAGAGGCTAAAAGGTTGTTTTGACTCCACTGGGGAGAATTTTGGTATCTCGTACGAAGCTCGAGATGGAGGCTATTGTAACTGTTTCAGTTGAGTGACAGATCCAATATACTGATTTAAAAGAGAAAATCAGTTCTTATATGAGTAACACTGTACATAGGGATTTAATTTGAGGATCAGGGATATTTCCTTTTCTTTGAGGAAACGGGAAATCCAAAGGGTATTGAGACTATTTGAGTCTGCGGGTTTCCTTCCTATTTAACAAAGGGTGCTTGAGAATGTCTTTGAGACTCAAGGAAGTTAGACTGTCCAAGTCTAGAGTTTTATCTTTTGTACTATGCTTCGAGAAATAGTAGTAGACTCTATGAAAGGACTGTTCTATGAGGATGACTAGGTTCTGTTCCTATACCTCTAGGAGGTCGTCGGGACAATTTGTACGAAGCCCAAGAGGAGGCTGGAATCTTTTAAGAAGCCGACGGGTCCTTGTACGAAGCCCAAGAGGAGGCTATCATTCCCGGAGGAAGAGATCATTATACGAAGCCTAAGAGGAGGCTCTGAATACTTCTAAGAAGTCATAGGGTCCTTGAATAATGCCCAAGAGGAGGCCGGGTTGCTTATAGGAAGCCTGTGGGTCCTTGTACGATGCCCAAGAGGAGGCCGATGCTTTTAAGAAGCCCGTGGGTCCCAAACCAAAGAAAAGTTCAAGAAAACTCTTTTAAAGATAAAACCACTAGTAAACGTGCGAGGTTTACTATCCAGTAACTTTTATCTTTTCAAGAGAGTTTGAACAGTTCGGAGGTTTGAAGAAATTCAAGAGAAGTTTCACCGAGAATAATTCATCTCTGGGGAATAGAATTTCTTGACGATTCCTAAGGAGGACAGCCGAAGAGAAGACTGTATCTGGTGCTCCTATTGGGGATCTAGGCGTCTATTTCTACGAATAATTGAAACGGCGTCACCTAGTTCTAGACGTAGTAGCCGGGGAAACTCGAAATATCTATACTATTATTACACAGTAGATATGAGTTTATGAAAGGAGACTTACAGTGAGCAGCCCCACAATACAGTTTATAATATGAAAGCAGTAAATGAAAGCGATAACCACTTACTCGGTTGTAGTGCTTCCATGCTGTTTGGTTAGTTGTTCAACAAAGAAAGATAAAAACAACAGTATATTCAAAATCAAAGGAGAAAGTGCTTTGAAAAAGAAAGATTTGGGGCTTACAGCTCAAGGAGAGGCCCAGGGTTTTATCAGTGATCACACTGTTGAATTTGTACAGAGGGACTTATACAAGTGACTGAGGCCCAAAAAGGTTTTCTGTACAAAGGGATGGGTCTTACACTCTCTCAGGAGGCCCAAAAAGGTTTAAAGAAAAGAGAGGGGCTTATAACACGAGGGTAGGTCCAGATGGTTTTTAATTTTAAACGGGCGACGATCGTGCCGTTTACTTGTACAGAGGGACTTATACAATGAGTGAAGCCCAAAAAGTTTTTTGTACAAAGGGGGATGGGTCTTACACTCTCTCAAGAGGCCCAAAAAGGTTTAAAGAAAAATAAATGGGTCTTACTACTCGAGGGTAGGCCCAGATGATTTTTAAAAAGGCGACGATCGCGCCGTTTGTTTTTTGACGGTATCGGGACTTATACAATAAGTGAGGCCCAAAGATGATTTGGTCAAAAAAAAAGGGGGTTGGGTCTTACACTCTAATAGAGGCCCAAAGTGTTTTGAAAATGATTTATGAGGGTTGAATTAATCCAAAACCCTAATTTGTTTTCAAAAATGTATTTAATTGAATAAAAATTCAATTAAAATGATCAAAAATTGTTTAACACATGGAAAACAAATTATGATCTTGGATTAATGCTTCAAAAATTAAGTATTGACCTACAAAATAATTAGAAAGCATTAAAAGTTGCAAAATCAATGTAGAAAAAATATTTAAAATGCCAAAAACAATCAAAATATTAATTCTTTACAAAAATATCAATTATATGAAATAAATAATATTTTTGGGATTTTTTGTGAAAATAAAATATTTTAACATTTTTGTGAATTATTAAAAAAAGAATCAACTCAAAATCATTAAAACTCAGAGAGAAATTAATTTTTGAATCAATTAAACAAAATCACAAAATTCAAATATTCAAATATATGAAAATGGCGCCAAGAACGACACCAAGAACACGCGCGTTTTTCAGTTTGCCCAGATTTGCATTTTCTATTCAATCTCCATGAATACGTAACCATATCATGCAATCCATATGTCATTATGCTCGCCTCAACCTCACGATCATGTCTATGTACTTTAATTTCATTTAAATTAAACATACAACAAGAAATCACGAAGAGACCTCAAGAACCCTAATTTCTGCATGAAGGCTAGGATTTTTGATACACGATTCAAACAATGCAATTAATTGAGGGAAAACATTCCATGCATGATTATGAACATATGGCCAAGTTATTGTGCGAGGAAATATGCATAGATTGAGAGATGACCAAGTTTAGGCTTACCTCCAAGTCGTGACAGCAAGAGCAAATCAAATTCTGGGTTGGAGGTGTTACAGATGAGTTGTGATGATCTGAACAGCTTCCCTACACCATATGGAGTGTGTTTGAACACTTGGATTGAATTGAAATAGACTGGATCAGTTTATGGCATCTCAGCTGCAACTTCACTTCAAACTTGTGTGGATGGCAAGTGATTTTGAGATTTTGATGTTCCAGATGTTATGTGAGTGTTTGATCAGCTCATATGTGATGTATGTGAGGTGTGTGAGTGATTGGTTTGTGCAGAATTGCTCTCAAACTCAAAACCCGATAGCTACCTTGCTAAGAAAGGCATTTTTGCCAAGAGAAAGAGATTTTGAGGAAAGCATCTGTTAGATGGCTTTGGTGTACTTAAACTGACCACAATTGAGCTCTATTTATAGTAGAGCAAGTTTGTTTTGCAAGGAATAGTGCATGGCAGCTGGTAAGTAGGTTTCCTCAATGTTGGCCAATGGAAATGAAAGTCTCCTCTAGCCATTGACTAGAGGTTAGGGCACAGAGCTTTGGTCCCCTTGGTCTTGGATAAGTCTTGACTGATTTCAGATGAGAATGGCTCAGTCCATGCCACCTTGATGGTTCCATTGAATGCCTCATTCCAAATTTGAAGTCTTGTCCCTACTTTGGCAACTCTAGGTTCAACATGCTATTCCTTGTTCCTTGGACCTTGGAGGCTTGGCTCAGTGATTGTCCCCTTTGGATTCAATCCTCCAAGGTGTCCAAGTGGATTGGAGCAATTACAATTGGCTGATTTTGGCAAATCGAGCCAAAATGCAAATTCTGCCTTACCTTGACAGATTTCAGCAAGGCAACTTGCCAATGTTGTATCTCATGATGTAGGTTGAATTTGGCAATGTTCTTGGCCATTTTGGAAAGCCCTAACATGATACAACAACTATTTGAACAAGTTTGGTTTTGATCTCTTTTGATTCCAAGTAAAAAATCCCCGTACATTTGGCAAAAAGTGAAGCAGAATTCTGACTTAGTGAAAATTTCACTAAGTGTTGGAAAAAGTGACTTTTTCACTTTTCAGCCACTTTGATCAATCCATAACTCAAAATCCTTAATGAATTGGAATGACTTGTAGTTGAAGTTTTTGTAGGTGATAGTGAGGGCTACAAATCCATCTTTGGATGAGAAAAAATGGCCTTGTGGTTTAGGAGTTATGGTCCTCCAAAGTTGGTACCTTTGCCACTTTATTTTTTAACTTAGAAAATTTTCTAAGTTTTATGGTTACCCCTTTTACAAGTTATCTCACTTTTCTTGATTTTTCTTGATGAATGATGATTCAAATCATACATTAACATCATTTTAGGGTTAAAAATCCATTTTGGTGAAAAATCTCAAAAAGCCAAAGTTGACTTTTGTGCACATTTGACTTTTTATCAGATGAATTCCAAACTGTGCAATTCTTCAGGAAATCATGTCCTTGGCCTAAATCAAACTTGATGGACATGTTCCATGGGTGTCATAGGGTATATTCAATCATGTATTAGGGTTTGGGAGCATGCCTTGGTCAAAAGTCAAAGTTACAGTTGACTTTTCCCTTAAAACCCTAATTGTGGTGCAGATGAAAATGAAACTTGTTGCTCAAGCCTCTTGGATCAATCCATTGTTCCAAATGGATCAATATGGTGTATTAGAGACCCTCAAATCATCTCTTGAGGTCTTGGCTCATGGTTTGTCCCAAAAGTCAACTTAGGGGTGAATTAGGTCAAGAAACCCTAATTCCTGATTTTTGATGAATGCATCCCCTGAGGCAAAATTGACTTGATGCATGGGTTCATGAGGTTCCATGAAGTATATTAGGTCATGTTTTGGATCATTGCCTTGTGCCCAGATGAAAATTTCCATCTGGAGGCCCTGGTCGACCAAAACCCTAATTTGGTGACACTGTCGATCATGAGACTTGATCCACCTAGAAGGGAGCAGCCTTGTGCTTAATCCTTGAAGTGGGAGTCCTTTTTGATCCATTGTGGATGTTTAAGAGATTAGACAAGTTGAAGATCATGTCATTTCTTGATTGATCCTTTGTCTAAGTACTCAGAGAGGGCTTGAAACCCTAATTTTGCTTGTAGTGGATGCTCACCCATCTTTGGGGAGACTGATGAAGCATGATGGTTCATCCATATTGTGATGATGATTTTCATAATGATGGGAAATCTTAGTGGTCAAAATTTGGGGTATTACAGATGCCCCTATTTAATCTTCTTGGACCCGAAGGTGTGAATGACGAAGGGATTCGAGCATTCGGGGTGCAAGAGGATTAAATATCGGAATATCCGAAATTTTGATGGTGGTTATGAATGGCAGCTTACGCATTCATCTTCTTTAGCTAAGCAATGATTCTTAGAAAAGGTAAACTTCCCCTCGTTCTTGGTCTCCTACCAAGGAACTGGTCTTAGTTTCTGATTTAAACTTCCCCTCGATCCTGGTTTCTTACCAAGGAACTGGTCTCAGTTTCTGATTATACTTCCCCTCGATCCTGGTTTCCTACCAAGGAACTGGTCTTAGTTTCTGATTTAAACTCCCCCTCGATCCTGGTTTCTTACCAAGGAACTGGTCTCAGTTTCTGATTTAAACTTCCCCTCGATCCTGGTTTCCTACCAAGGAACTGGTCTTAGTTTCTGATTTAAACTCCCCCTCGATCCTGGTTTCCTACCAAGGAACTGGTCTAAGTTTCTTTTGTCAATAAAATTTATTGACAAGGGACGCTATTCATAGCGGCTTTCCTCAAACTTCTCGCCGAATTTTCCTGGGGAGATGCCATTTGAGTGGAAAAAGTTTGGATGTCAGACTTGCTGGGGAACCCATTCGTCTGAGTTGTAGAGTTGTACAAACTTCTCTGTTGGAGACGCCATTTGTTTCTACTGGGGAAAGCGAGTCTCTTGAGAGACTGCTTTCGTTTGGGATCTTTCATCATAATTTTCTCGGGATCTTCCCGGAGAAATGCCATATGATGGGGTCCAATTTTGAGGTGCCAATGACCTTCTCATCAGTGGTCCTTTCGGAGCAAAACTGGCATGCTGCCGAATCTCTGATCACAAGGCTTTCTCTGTGGATTTTCCTTAATCCGGGAAAGCAAGGATATCATCTTCAATGGCGAAGAGTGATGTTTATTGAGAGTTTTCTCTGGCTTTTCAGAGGTTCAAGTTATCAAAGTGGCCAAGTGCCGACTCTGATCTAAAGATACACTGGTGGCGAGATTGTACAGACGCAACACTTCTTGACGAGGAAAGAACTGACAAACTCGATTGAGAAAACTGTTTATCACTAGGGGACAAGACCGACTCAAGTGATAGTGATGCAATATGAAATGTGAATGCAAATCAAAAATGCATGAAGTATGTATGTTTATGCTGACAAAACAGACGCGACATACAGACTAATGGATGAACATAATTGGATACTCGGCCATCGCGGGGCGAAGAAGTACCATTGATTCAAAATAGCAATTCCACCTTGCTTATGAGAGATAGTCCACGCGGGGAGCTATGTTGATCGGGCTTAGGAGATGAGAACTCGGCCGAGGCGTGTCAGACGAAACAAGGTCTCTCACACAGTTGATCCCTTCATTCAGGCATACTGGCTTAGAAGGAGTACTTTGATTCTGCACTTTTAAATTCGCTTACTTTGGGAGAAGCAATCGATATTCTTCTGATGTTCAACAGTCAAAAGAAATGCCATCTTTAATTTAAAAGCAGAAAAAGTTTTAACAAGTAAATTCATTTTTGTTTTATTTCAAGAATCGCTGATTAAGTTTAAACAACGTCGTTCTGTAAAGCTAAAGCAAGTTAAGAATTACAAACAAAAGCACAAAGGCTCAAATTTTATTGATAAGATGGAGATCAGCCAAACGCGTGATTCCAAAGAGTATATACAAAGTTAGAAAATGGTAATTTACAGGGAAAAGGGCTACGTTGAAACATAACGACCACTATCCTTCTACCAACTTTGAGTTCGGGACATCCTGAGCTTCCGTCGAAGATGACCTTTGACTGGAGATTTCCTCCGATAGATGATGTTGTAACTGCTGCTGAGGGACTTGCTTCTGTTGAACATAGTTACTTGCCATTATCCCTAATTTTTGCCTGGATTGTACTATGAGATTTCCAATCCATCGGGATGATTCTTTTTTTTTCCATGTCTCTAACTTTTGCCTGGAGCGCCCTTTCAGGTTTTCAATCCACCGAGACGTTTTTTTTTAGTTTAGGCGAAGTATTTCTTGACTACATCAACATTCGTGGGGTAGGCAAATTCCTCTCCGTCCATGGTTGCAAGTCTCAAGGCGCCGCCTGAGAAAGCTTTCGTGACCACATAGGGGCCATCATAATTCGGGGTCCATTTGCCCCGGGAATCAGTGAGAAACGATTGTATCTTCTTGAGCACGAGGTCTCCTTTCCTGAAGACACGAGGTCGGACCTTTTTGTCAAACGCCCTCTTCATTCTTTGCTGATACAACTGACCGTGGCATAGTGCTGTGATTCGTTTTTCGTCGATCAGATTCAATTCGTCGTGTCGACTTTGACACCATTCAGCTTCGGTGAGCTTAGCTTCCATCAATACCCGAATTGATGGGATCTCTACTTCTATGCGAAGCACTGCCTCCATGCCATATACTAGAGAGAAAGGGGTTGCCCCTGTTGAAGTGCGGACAGATGTGCGATAACCGTGAAGAGCAAAGGGTAGCATCTCGTGCCAATCTTTATAGTTTACAACCATTTTTTTGAACAACCTTCTTGATGTTCTTGTTAGCCGCTTCTACCGCTCCGTTCATCTTGGGTCGGTAGGGAGATGAGTTATGGTGTTCAATCTTGAACTCTGCACACAACTCTTTCATCATCTTATTGTTCAAGTTAGATCCATTATCAGTAATGATCTCGCTTGGAACACCATAACGGCAGATGATATTGTTTTTGATAAATCGGACCACCACTTGTCGGGTTACATTGGCGAATGGCGCTGCTTCGACCCACTTGGTGAAATAGTCAATGGCTACCAGGATGAACCGATGTCCGTTTGAAGCCTTGGGCTCAATCATGCCAATCATGTCGATTCCCCATATGGAAAAAAGCCACGGGGAAGAAAGAACTTTGAGATGTGATGGCGGTACATGAATTTTGTCGGAGTATATCTGACACTTGTGACACCTCCTCATGTACTTGTAGCAGTCGGATTCCATTGTCAACCAATAGTACCCGGCCCTGAGAATTTTTCTCGCCATTGTGTGTCCGTTGGCATGAGTGCCAAAGGATCCTTCATGAATTTCTTTCATGAGCATGTCTGCTTCTGGTCTATCGACGCATCGGAGCAAGACCATGTCAAAATTTCTCTTATAAAAAGTGTCACCGCTCAGGAAGAAGTTTCCAGCCAATCTTCTGAGGGTTTTCCTGTCTTTTCTGAGTGCCCCAGATGGGTACTCTTGTTTCTGAAGGAAGCATTTGATATCGTGATACCAAGGTCTGTCGTCTATGACTGCTTCAATCGCGAAGATGTAAGCGGGCCGTTCAAGGCGCATGATGCCGATCTTAGGTATGTCATTCCATCGACCTACACTAATCATGGAAGAGAGAGTGGCTAATGCATCAGCCATGTGATTCTCATCACGAGGGATGTGATGAAAGTCGACTCTGTTGAAGAAGGGTAACAACCTCCTTGCATAGTCTTTGTAAGGAATCAATCCTGATTAGTATGTGTTCCAATCTCCTTTTATCTGGTTAATAACCAAGGCTGAATCGCCGTATACGTCCAAGTTTTTGATCCTTAAATCAATCGCTTCTTCGAGACCCATGATACATGCGTCGTATTCGGCCTCGTTGTTCGTACATTTGAACGTAAGTCTGGCAGTGAAAGGAATGTGGATACCCTGAGGGGTAACAATGATTGCCCCAATTCCATTTCCATAATGATTGACTGCTCCGTCAAAGATGAGTCCCCACTGGGAACCTGGTTCTGGCCCTTCACTGGGTAGCGGTTCATCGCAATCTTTCATTTTTAGATACATGACATCTTCGTCTGGGAAGTCAAACCCGATTGATTCTTGATCGTCAATCGGTTGATGAGCCAAATGATCGGCTAAAATACTTCCTTTAACGGCTTTCTGAGCATGGTACTCTATGTCATATTCTGATAGTAACATCTGCCAACGGGCAATCCTTCCCTTGAGAGCAGGTTTTTCGAAAACGTACTTGATTGGATCCATTTCAGAGACCAACCAAGTAGTATGACGAATCATGTACTGGCGAAGACGTTTGGCTGCCCAAGCCAAAGCGCAACAAGTTTTCTCAAGCATTGTGTACCGAGTCTCGCAGTCGGTGAATTTCTTGCTTAGATAGTAAATGGCAGACTCTTTCCTTTTAGTTTCGTCTTGTTGGCCAAGTACACATCCCATTGAGTCCTCTAGGACTGTGAGGTAAATGATTAGTGGTCTTCCTTCCACTGGAGGTGATAGAATCGGAGGATTCAACAGATATTCCTTAATACTGTCGAAGGCGGTTTGGCAATCTTCTGACCAAACGCAATCCTGGTTCTTTTTCAATAACTTGAAAATCGGCGCACAAGTGGCGGTCATAAGGAATATGAATCTGGAGATGTAGTTCAAACGTCCCAGGAATCCTCTGACTTGTTTTTCAGTTTTCGGAGAAGGCATTTCTTGAATGGCCTTGACCTTGTCAGGATCAACTTCAATCCCTTTCTGGCTGACGATGAACCCTAGTAGTTTCCCTGAACGGACACCGAAGGTACACTTGTTGGGATTCAAGCGGAGCTTGAATTTTCTTAGACGTTCGAACAATTTTGACAGATGTTCACCGTGCTCATCCTCTGTTCTTGATTTTGCAATCAAATCATCGACATATACCTCGATTTCCTTATGTATCATGTCATGAAACAGAGTAGTCATGGCCCTTTGATAGGTTGCCCCGGCATTCTTCAAACCGAACGGCATTACCTTGTAACAAAAGGTACCCCATGGGGTAATGAATGAAGTTTTCTCCAAGTCTTTCGGCGCCATTTTGATCTGGTTATAGCCCGAGAATCCATCCATGAAGGAGAATACTTTGAACTTTGCTGTGCTGTCAACCAGCATGTCAATGTGTGGTAAAGGAAAGTCGTCCTTTGGACTTGCCTTGTTCATATCTCTGTAATCAACACACATTCTGACCCTTCCGTCCTTTTTGGGAACGGGTACGATGTTGGCTAACCATTGAGGATATTCAGATGTAGCGAGGAAACCCGCGTCGATCTGTTTCTGTACCTCCTCCTTGATTTTGATGGCCATGTCCGGGTGAGTGCGTCTCAACCTTTGCTTTACTGGCGGATATTCCGATCTCAACGGTAAGTGATGTTCCACGATGCTGGCATCCAACCCTGGCATATCCTGATAGGACCAAGCGAATACATCGGGAAATTCTTTGAGAAGCTTTATCAAACCCTCTCTGGCAGTTGGACTGAGCAGTGCTCCGATCCTGATTTCTTTTCTCTCTTTTTCTGAACCCAAGTTTACCGTTTCCAATGGCTCTTTGTGAGGTTCGATGGACCTTTCCTCTTGTCTGAGTAGTCGGGAGATCTCTTCTGGAATTTCGTTGTCATTTTCTTCTTCAGCCTCGAATACCGGGAACTCAAAGTTGGAAGAAGGCATCGGATCGTATGTTTCAACGGGGTATAAAACAAGCAATCTGCATGACGTGATGATTCGTGTTTAGACGAGATAGAGAAAATATAAGTGTGTGTAGTGTATTTATTTTACTGCTTGTTTTTATTTTTGAATTGTTTTTTTTTTTTTTTAGGATTACCATTTTCTGAAAAAGCAAAAAGAGAAAACAGCAATAATGCGGAAATTACAGAACGACGTTATTTTATTAATGAACAAGTCGAATCTTGAAACTACAGCCCTATAAAACAAAACTCTGTCGCTTTGGGCAAAGCGAAGAGGGAAATTTACAAAAAGCGAGCCCTATCAAAACATCCGTTTCACCTGGGCAGGGTGAAAGGTTTAAAGATGGCAATTACTTTGTCTGATGAACGACCTTCGAAACCTCGACAGCAACCCATTGGCGGCGAACTCCTCGGTGAATCACAAAGTCTGGCACCTTCCTTGATTTGTCTTCAGAAAGGACGCTGATTTCTGGTGGAGCAGGATCATTGGAATCTGTCTCCCAGGAAGAATTGTCGTAGGAGGATTCCTCTGTTGCATTTTGCATAGCATTTGTGCTCTCAGCTGTATCTCCCCATCCAGTTGACTGGATATCTTCGAGCCTGATACGAGAGCTTTCGGGAGCAGTGTACTTGAGCATAAAGTCGTATTTTCCACTTGGTTGTCCCAAAGTGTCCCAAAGTGTCCCAAACTTCTTTGGAACTGGAGAACTCATCCCTCTCGATGACGTTGACCTCAGGAAAAGCATAGTTGATGAATTCTAGTCCTGCAAATGCTGCGAATTCATCTTCATGTTGAGTAGTTTTCGAATGACCTGAATGTTGATCCCATGACATGGTGGGGACATAGGTATTCTGTTCAATGACGCTCAGCTGAGTTTCATTACTCGGCTGACTTTCTTGCCCCAAGTTTCCTAGGTAAGGCTGCCACATTGGCAGACCATCCATCGGGCCATAGTAATGGCGGTCAAAGTTTTCTTTCATCAGAGTGTCTTCCTCTAATGAATTTGGCGGAGCACGGCATCCTTCCGGATCACGATCTCCGTAGATCATTTCGACATCTGATCTTGGTATAAATCTCGGACTTTCTGTAGGAAAGCAAAAAGGCATAGGCACCTCTTCCTGAGACATATAGCCGTCCTTGTTAAGGCAGGACTTCCATTCTTCATCTGTGTCAGAGGGATCTTCCTCATTGATAGCATGAACTGTCTGAGACACTGGTTGAAGAAAACCTCCACTGTGGAAGAAGTTTTGAAGGGGATGAAGACTTTCATCATTGGCGGCTATCTGGGTACAGGTTGCAGAAAAACCAAGACCCTTCTTTGTTTTATTGTCAATAGGAATGACAAGCCGTCCCCATCCGGTCGTACCGGTACTCTCGACCGCTTTGATAGCATCTTTGTATGAAGAAATTGAAGTTCCTTCTTCGGATTGATCGTTCTTGCTCACCGATAGTGCTTGGAACTGAGTTCCAATAACCTCCTCGGGTTCCACACAAGCAGATGATGATAAGTTACTCACGAGCAAGGCTTGTTCCCCACAAACCGTGATAAGTTGATCGTTCTTGACGAACTTTAGCTTTTGGTGGAGGGTTGAAGTAACCGCTCCAGCCTGATGTATCCAAGGTCTTCCTAATAAACAACTGTATGTTGCCCGGATGTCCATGACCTGGAAAGTAATTTGGAAAGTGTGAGGACCAATAGTTATGGGAAGATCAACTTCGCCGATAACTGTTTTTCTGGATCCGTCGAATGCTTTAAGGACGACCTCGCTGACTCTCATCAGAGGGCCCTTAAATGATAATTGCATCAAAGTGGACTTCGGCATAACATTCAGGGCTGACCCTGTGTCTACCAATACGTTGGCTAAATCATCGCCCTGGCAGTTAACCGTAATGTTGAGCGCCATATTATGACGACGACCCTCTTCAGGTAATTCCTCATCACTAAATCCCAAATTATTGCAGGAAGTGATATTAGAGACAATGCTATCGAATTGTCTGATTGTTACATCCTGTTCCACAAAGGCTTGCTCCAAGACTTTCTGTAGAGCCTCCCTGTGGGCTTCTGAACTGAGTAACAGCGATAATGCTGAGATCTTTGAAGGAGTTTGTAACAGTTGATCAACAATGTTATATTCACTCCTTTGGATGAGCTTTAGCATCTCATCTTTGTCTTTTGAAAAGTCGGGATTACCAGATTGACTGACTGGTGGATCAGGAATTTCCGCCTGAAGTTCCTTTTCTTTGTTGGATTCTCCAACCCCTCGGTTGAAGATTCGACCGCTCCGTGTTACACGACTGATGTCTGCAATATTCACGACGGAGGGTAATGGAATTTCCTATCCATTCTCGATTATTGTTGCACCGTATTTGTAAGGGATCGCCTTAGCTGATTCATACGGTAGTGGCCCCGGTAGATAGATGACTATGGGGACTTTCTGATTTTTCTGACCGTCATAAGTAACCTCGATCTGTTCCTGGTTGGGAACTCTAGATCCGTCAAGTAGAGGGATGATGGCAAAAACATCCCTGATCTGGTGATGACCAGAGATCGTGACAACATCCTCAACTTGATCGGCAAGGTAGTTCGGCGACCAAATGATGGGTCCTGAACCTGGATATGGATGAATTTCTCCATGATCGATCTGACCCTGAAGAGCTGCTTTCCGAACAGACGCTACAACTGTCATAGTTGTGTGGTGGCACCTGGCCACGCCCACTTTGAATACAATGTAACCTCACTAGGTTATCTTCCATTGATCGGACATCCTGACTTTGACGACGAGTAGGATTCCTGTTATTGATACTAATCTGCTGAGTATCTTCGTCCATATAGATTGGCATCCACCAGTGATTTAACAAGTGCTGAAGTGCCTCCTGGACAAGGGTACAACCTCAATCGTTTTCGCAACCCGCTTTACAGCTTTGATAGTCATGTGATATTAAGAATCCGAGTCGGACCTGCTCAGCATGTAACTCTACCAGGTTAGTATTCATTACGCGGATGTCGAAGATCTGAACCATGTTGATTTGATAGGAGTTCCTATCATGGTAGTCTTGGATCCATCCAAGATCCATCTGACGCTGGAGGGCCTCTTGTATGAAAGAGCATCCCTGTTTGTTTACCGAGCAAATCAGACAGGAACTGTAATCGTGCCACGGCAGATTATGATACTGGCTTTGCCTTGAGTGCATCGCCACCAAGTTGACATTCATCACACGGATGTCGTGGTTTTGAATGACGTTAGAATTCGTAGAGACCATGTTAACTCCACGAACTCGGTGCTCTTGGATCCATCCAAGATCCATTTGTTCCTGTAGAGCTGCTTGCACTACCGAACATCCTTGGTTATCTTTAGAGCAGATATCACACTGGTGATAATTATGAGGTGGCACATGGCCATATCCACTCTGTCTACAATGCATCCTGACCAGATTGGTCCCCAATAAGACTACATCGTGAATTTGATAGACATTGTTAGTCTCTTTCTCAATCAGATTGACTGCAACTTTCTCGTGTTGAGGCAGTGGGTTCGTAAAAACATTAGGATTCGTATCTTTGAAAGATAAGAGCCCGCTCCTAACAAGCTTTTGCACGTCGGATTTGAAATTGAGGCAAGTCTCAATGTTATGCCCTGAACCTCCTTGATGATAAGGACATGTTTGATCCGCTTTAAACCAAAAAGGTGGATTTTCCGGAACTGAAAGGGGAGACTTAGTCTGAATGTGCCCCTTAGCCAGCAGTAACGGAAACAGCTCTGCGTACAACATGGGTATAGGATCAAACCCTGATGGCCGTATTGTACGGTTGTTATTATATGGAGGACGAGCCTGCTGAAGAGGCTGTTGTGTCCTTTGTTGGTCAGGTTGGCTCTGCGCAACCTGAGGTTGATACGTAGGAACAGGCGCGGGGCCGATAGCAGGAGTAACAGCTGCTACTGGCTGATAACGTCGCCTTTGCTTTCCGAGAGAGATATTCCCAATATCTTGCTCTTTTTTCTTAGGGAGAGCAGTACCGTATTTTTTAGTACCGCTCGTCGATCCAGTGTCTTTTACCAAACGTCCTTCTCGGACGGCTTCCTCAAGACGTACACCCATGCCGACCATTTCGGTGAAATCACTGGGCGCACTGGCAACCATTCGGTCATAGTAAAATGAGCTTAAGGTCTTTAAGAATATTTTTGTCATCTCTTTTTCCTCAAGAGGTGGACAAATTTGAGCGGCAATTTCACGCCACCTTTGAGCATACTCCTTAAAGGTTTCCTTGTCCTTTTGTGACATTGATCTAAGTTGATCTCTGTCGGGTGCCATGTCCAAATTGTATTTGTATTGTTGGACGAAGGCAGTACCAAGATCTCTAAATGTATTGATCGTAGTACGGTTTAAACCCATGTACCATTTGAGTGCGGCACCGGTCAAACTATCCTGGAAGCAGTGAATCAGCAGGTCCTGATTCTCCGTCTGAGCTGACATCCGCCGAGCGTACATCACCAGATGGCTTTGAGGGCAAGAGTTACCCTTGTATTTTTCAAAGTCGGGCACTTGGAACTTGTGCGGGACTTTCACATTTGGGACCAAGCAGAGGTCTGCGGCGTCCTTTCCAAATAGATCCTGACCGCGAATGGCTTGCAGCTCTTTCTGCATTTCCAAGAACTGTTCCTGGAATTCCTCCATTCTGTCAAACATAGTTTCCTTCTTACCAGAAGGTGTCTGTGGAATCTGTCCTTCCGGGACAGTGTGCACCACAGGGGGTGGTACCGTGACTACGGCAGTAAGTCTTGGCACCTCCCGAAGTTTGTAACCTTCAGGAGTCTTGAGTATGCCCCTGGCATCTTCGCTTTCCCGAAGTTTGTAACCTTCAGGCCCAGCGGCTTTTGTTGCGATTGCCTGATCTTCAGTGATCGGCGGAACATATCCTTCCGGGATATAGTTAACAGGCATGCCCCAAGGACGATCTTTCGGCATCTGATACCTAGGATCATACTTTTCTATGATGGGTGTTGGGGTGATCTCTGAGATCACAGTTCTTTGTAGCTGAGCTTCTGCCATGGCTTGCATGTCGTTACGAAGCTTTCTCATATCCTCTCTCAGAGTGTCGATCTCTTCTTTCAACTCTCTGTTTTCTTCCTCAAGATCATCCATCTTTTTCTGACGATTGGCCCGAGTATTATATGAATGAGACAGTTTGACTCTAGAATCGAGACACAAACGTGAGATTCGTAGGTAAGGAGAATACGCGATGTGAGAATGATGAATGCAATGATTATATTAATTGTTGTTTTTTTTTTGTTTAATCAAAATAAACTTCGACAATTAGATTGCAAATATCAAACGGTGGGGAAACCCCTTTTTATTGAAATTCAAAGGATTACAGAAATGGAAATACAGTAGATTACAAAGTGCAGAAACAGAAACCTAAACTAATGGGTCCCGAGTCCTCTCTGAAGAGAAATCGGGTGCTGATTCTGGTATCTTCCTTTTCTTTGACCGGGGCACTTGGGCCGTTGTCGGGTTGTCATTCCTTTGCCAAGTGAAAGGAGTGAGCAAATTCCTTTGGTCATCTTGATTCTCTACAGCATGCTGCTCCAAAATTTCAATCAGAGCATCTTTCTCTTTTAGTAGTTGCTGTATTTGGATGCACTCTACGTCGAGGGTGCGGTACTTGTTCTTCCAAGACCTTCTCTCCTTTTGAACTTTGTTGAGAGTAACCTGAAGCCTTTCAGTTTCCGTCATGAAGTACATGACAGTTTCCCTTGGTGGAAAAATTTCGTAACGAGGATAAGGCATATTTAGCTTGAGAGCTCTAGTTTGTACCCAATGGAGATAAGGCTCCACCGAGACACAGTCCGGTTTTCCCAGAGACTCTCATCCTTTCTTATGAACCTGTTTCCAAGCATGCACTATTTCCATCTTTAGTGCTCTGTCGTTTTCTCCTTCTTTGAAGAAAAGACCTTCCAGATGAACACCCAGTGGGATGTGTCTCATCGGGTATCCAAATTGACGAAGAACTAATATCGGATGATAGTTAATTCCTCCTTTAGTTCCTATGAGGGGTACGCTGGGGAAGTTTCCACAACGGTCAATGATTCTGATTCCCTCATAAATCCTATTACACCAATCTATATCAGAGTTGGTGAGAGACATGATCTTCTGTGACCAACGTAAGACACTCTTGCAATCCCAAAAAACGGCAGACTTGGGCAAGTGAGAGATAAACCACTTGTAAAGCAAAGGTACACAGCATGTGATCTCCCCTCCGCTGTACAAATTTCCTAAGTGTACAGAATGATACGCATCTGCGAGCAAAGTCGGCACAGGGTTTCCAATGAGAAAAACCTTAATAGCGTTGATATCGACGAAGTTATTGATGTTGGGAAACAAAAATAACCCGTAGGTGAGCAAGACAAAGATACTTTCAAAAGCAGTCATGTTCCCTATACTAGCAAAGTACAGAGCCTTTTTTGTCAAGAACTGGGCTGGCAAACCTTGGATGCCACCCTTAGTGGTCAAGTGAGTCCTGACCTCAGACTCGTCCAAATGAATTGCTCTTGCAATAGTCTGATTCTTTGGAATTTCTTCCAGTCCAGAAAATGGAGCTCGATTAGTGATATGTAAATCAGTCAGATGAGAATACTCCTCCAGCGTTGGTGCAAGCTGGTAATCCGGGAATGTGAAACAGTGATAAACCGGATCGTAGAACTGAATGAGCGCATCCATGATCCCCTTAATCACATGGACTCTTAACAGTGGTAGCAGACCACCGTGCTTGGCTCTGAAAGCCTCTGGGTTAACGATCATCCTCGCTAACTTTCTTAAATCCCCTAGTTTTGGAACCTTGAAGGTATACTGGTGAGTTCTCCTTCTACCGAAATCCATTAGCGTAATCTTTTTCTCTGATATTTACAATCACAGTCTTAGTTTAATTTGAAAAACAGAGAGACTAGAAGAGAAGGTTTTTTGAATGTTTTAATGTTTTATTAAATGAATGCATGAATGCAGCACACAAAAACATAGAAAAAACATGGGGTCAGAGGGTCGTTGTCATGAAGTCAAGGCTCTACCCATCCCCAAAGGTTTATACTAGGGTGATTTTTGTACCTGTACTCATTATCATCAGCTCCTCCCAGGAAAGCAAAACAACAAGCGGATCGCCAGTGAGTTGTGTGCAATCTTAGAGTAAGTGCTATTCACCGAGAATAGATCACCAGCCTCAAATGAGGGTAGTATCGTGTAACAGCTATTTCCGATAGCTTCCGCACTATGAAAAAGGTTGGATTTTCTTAAGTGTATACTCAATCTCACCACATGCGGCATCACACGCATTCCCAGTAGCAGAAAAATAAACACGTATAGCAATCAGGAAAAGCAGTATATATATATTTGTCCTAATCATCCTAGACTTATAAAGCTATGAATCTTAAGTTCCTGACAGAAATGGGTTCCCCGGCGGAAGCCCCAATCTGTGGTTCCCTGCCTAAGAGATGGACCAGCATAGGTCAATCTTTCTCTTCGGTAGAGTTCCCATTTTCCGTAGAAAACGGGGATGATGCCCTAAGGCAGAAAAGGAGACTCCCCAGTAGAGTCGCCATTTGTGTAATTTTTCACACAAGAGAAGTAGAAAGAAAGGAACGGGCCCCACGGTGGGCGCCACTTTTCTGTAGCGAGTGATTTTGGACGCGGTTCTTAAGCGCTGGTCGCTCTCTGCGGTTGAGCTTAAAACTACAGGTCGATTCATTTTTTATCCTATTGTGAGCTGAATAAGGAAGGGAAATAGATGTCTCCAATTAACCCTGCTTGCATACTGAGTTTAAACAGCGGTCTGTTAGGTTACGAATGCTATCAATGTGGGGGGGCTTTATACTGGTTTTCGTATTTCACCAATACAGGTTCTTTCTTTCTAGGGCTTGGGCAAAAGGTTTCTGGTGGGGAACAAGGATTAGGATGTTAGGACTGATGCTTTTGAATTACTGCTTTTAATTGATGGAGATATGTGATTTGGGTTTTTTGTTGATTGCGCTCGCTAAGATCTTTTCTTTCGATCTTATGCCTACGTATTCTCGTTTACCGAAACAGGGAAATCAGAGCGTTCGTAGTTCCTCCTATTCTATGGGAGGAAATTGGTTTTTGGTGTCTTGTTAAAAGCCCAAGACGTGAAGCGAAAGGTGATTTGTATCTTGTTCAAAGCCCAAGATGTGAAGCTGAAAGGTCTATTTGTGTCTTGTTCAAAGCCCAAGACGTGAAGCTAAAAGACCTCGACTTTAGAGAGAATTTGTCATCTCTAAAGAGAGGAGAAGGAGAATTACTTTAACTGGGATACGCAGATCCGAGCAATGCCATAATTTCCGAAGAAAGGGTTTTAACCTGAAGGAGAAGACTTAACTCAGTGTAGAGCAATGCCATCTTTCCTTAGGAATTTCTCATGCTAAAAGAGGGACAGTGGCATGGATATAGATGATCCAGAGGCTTGCCGCTTACAGCGATTAGATGAAGGGAAAGGAGTTGTTGATGTTTGTATACTATGAACAAGGCACAACTTTGATGCTAAAAGGTCGATTGGATCAACCAGTGGTTTTCTTATACAAAGCCTAAGAGGAGGCTAATTTCCGCTAGGAAAATCATTATACAAAGCCTAAGAGGAGGCTATTTTGTGTCTCGTACAAAGCCCGAGAGAGAGGCTAAAGGTTTTGACCCAGTGGGGCATATCGTTATACAAAGCCTAAGAGGAGGCTAGCAAAGAGTTCGACTCTTGCTTAAGGGATTTATATCTCGTACGAGGCCCGAGATGGAGGCAAAAAAAAAAGGGTGATTGACTCAACGAGGGAATCTTTTGTGTCTCATACAAAGCCTGAGAGAGAGGCTAAAAGGTTGTTTTGACTCCACTGGGGAGAATTTTGGTATCTCGTACGAAGCTCGAGATGGAGGCTATTGTAACTGTTTCAGTTGAGTGACAGATCCAATATACTGATTTAAAAGAGAAAATCAGTTCTTATATGAGTAACACTGTACACAGGGATTTAATTTGAGGATCAGGGATATTTCCTTTTCTTTGAGGAAACGGGAAATCCAAAGGGTATTGAGACTATCCGAGTCTGCGGGTTTCCTTCCTATTTAACGAAGGGTGCTTGAGAATGTCTTTGAGACTCAAGGAAGTTAGACTGTCCAAGTCTAGAGTTTTATCTTTTGTACTATGCTTCGAGAAACAGTAGTAGACTCTATGAAAGGACTGTTCTATGAGGATGACTAGGTTCTGTTCCTATACCTCTAGGAGGTCGTCGGGACAATTTGTACGAAGCCCAAGAGGAGGCTGGAATCTTTTAAGAAGCCGACGGGTCCTTGTACGAAGCCCAAGAGGAGGCTATCATTCCCGGAGGAAGAGATCATTATACGAAGCCTAAGAGGAGGCTCTGAATACTTCTAAGAAGCCGTAGGGTCCTTGAATAATGCTCAAGAGGAGGCCGGGTTGCTTATAGGAAGCCTGTGGGTCCTTGTACGATGCCCAAGAGGAGGCCGATGCTTTTAAGAAGCCCGTGGGTCCCAAACCAAAGAAAAGTTCAAGAAAACTCTTTTAAAGATAAAACCACTGGTAAACGTGCGAGGTTTACTATCCAGCAACTTTTATCTTTTCAAGAGAGTTTGAACAGTTCGGAGGTTTGAAGAAATTCAAGAGAAGTTTCACCGAGAATAATTCATCTCTGGGGAATAGAATTTCTTGACGATTCCTAAGGAGGACAGCCGAAGAGAAGACTGTATCTGGTGCTCCTATTGGGGATCTAGGCGTCTATTTCTACGAATAATTGAAACGGCGTCACCTAGTTCTAGACGTAGTAGCCGGGGAAACTCGAAATATCTATACTATTATTACACAGTAGATATGAGTTTATGAAAGGAGACTTACAGTGAGCAGCCCCACAATACAATTTATAATATGAAAGCAGTAAATGAAAGCGATAACCACTTACTCGGTTGTAGTGCTTCCATGCTGTTTGGTTAGTTGTTCAACAAAGAAAGATAAAAACAACAGTATATTCAAAATCAAAGGATAAAGTGCTTTGAAAAAGAAAGATTTGGGGCTTACAGCTCAAGAAGAGGCCCAGGGTTTTATCAGTGAGCGCACTGTTGAATTTGTACAGAGGGACTTATACAAGTGACTGAGGCCCAAAAAGGTTTTCTGTACAAAGGGATGGGTCTTACACTCTCTCAGGAGGCCCAAAAAGGTTTAAAGAAAAGAGAGGGGCTTATAACACGAGGGTAGGCCCAGATGGTTTTTAATTTTAAACGGGCGACGATCGCGCCGTTTACTTATACAGAGGGACTTATACAATGAGTGAAGCCCAAAAAGTTTTTTGTACAAGGGGGGATGGGTCTTACACTCTCTCAAGAGGCCCAAAAAGGTTTAAAGAAAAATAAATGGGTCTTACTACTCGAGGGTAGGCCCAAATGATTTTTAAAAAGGCGACGATCACGCCGTTTGTTTTTTGACGGTATCGGGACTTATACAATAAGTGAGGCCCAAAGATGATTTGTTCAAAAAAAAAAGGGGGTTGGGTCTTACACTCTAATAGAGGCCCAAAGTGTTTTGAAAATGATTTATGAGGGTTGAATTAATCCAAAACCCTAATTTGTTTTCAAAAATGTATTTAATTGAATAAAAATTCAATTAAAATGATCAAAAATTGTTTAACACATGGAAAACAAATTGTGATCTTGGATTAATGCTTCAAAAATTAAGTATTGACCTACAAAATAATTAGAAAGCATTAAAAGTTGCAAAATCAATGTAGAAAAAATATTTAAAATGCCAAAAACAATCAAAATATTAATTCTTTACAAAAATATCAATTATATGAAATAAATAATATTTTTGGGATTTTTTGTGAAAATAAAATATTTTAACATTTTTGTGAATTATTAAAAAAAGAATCAACTCAAAATCATTAAAACTCAGAGAGAAATTAATTTTTGAATCAATTAAACAAAATCACAAAATTCAAATATTCAAATATATGAAAATGGCGCCAAGAACACGTGCGTTTTTCAGTTTGCCCAGATTTGCATTTTCTATCCAATCTCCATGAATACGTAACCATATCATGCAATCCATATGTCATTATGCTCGCCTCAACCTCACGATCATGTCTATGTACTTTAATTTCATTTAAATTAAACATACAACAAGAAATCACGAAGAGACCTCAAGAACCCTAATTTCTGCATGAAGGCTAGGATTTTTGATACACGATTCAAACAATGCAATTAATTGAGGGAAAACATTCCATGCATGATTATGAACATATGGCCAAGTTATTGTGCGAGGAAATATGCATAGATTGAGAGATGACCAAGTTTAGGCTTACCTCCAAGTCGTGACAGCAAGAGCAAATCAAATTCTGGGTTGGAGGTGTTACAGATGAGTTGTGATGATCTGAACAGCTTCCCTACACCATATGGAGTGTGTTTGAATACTTGGATTGAATTGAAATGGACTGGATCAGTTTATGGCATCTCAGCTGCAACTTCACTTCAAACTTGTGTGGATGGCAAGTGATTTTGAGATTTTGATGTTCCAGATGTTATGTGAGTGTTTGATCAGCTCATATGTGATGTATGTGAGGTGTGTGAGTGATTGGTTTGTGCAGAATTGCTCTCAAACTCAAAACCCGATAGCTACCTTGCTAAGAAAGGCATTTTTGCCAAGAGAAAAAGATTTAGAGGAAAGCATCTGTTAGATGGATTTGGTGTACTTAAACTGACCACAATTGAGCTCTATTTATAGTAGAGCAAGTTTGTTTTGCAAGGAATAGTGCATGGCAGCTGGTAAGTAGGTTTCCTCAATGTTGGCCAATGGAAATGAAAGTCTCCTCTAGCCATTGACTAGAGGTTAGGGCACAGAGCTTTGGTCCCCTTGGTCTTGGATAAGTCTTGACTGATTTCAGATGAGAATGGCTAGTCCATGCCACCTTGATGGTTCCATTGAATGCCTCATTCCAAATTTGAAGTCTTGTCCCTACTTTGGCAACTCTAGGTTCAACATGCTATTCCTTGTTCCTTGGACCTTGGAGGCATGGCTCAGTGATTATCCCCTTTGGATTCAATCCTCTAAGGTGTCCAAGTGGATTGGAGCAATTGCAATTGGCTGATTTTGGCAAATCGAGCCAAAATGCAAATTCTGCCTTGCCTTGACAGATTTCAGCAAGGCAACTTGCCAATGTTATATCTCATGATGTAGGTTGAATTTGGCAATGTTCTTAGCTATTTTGGAAAGCCCTAACATGATACAACAACTGTTTGAACAAGTTTGGTTTTGATCTCTTTTGATTCCAAGTGAAAAATCCCCCTACATTTAGCAAAAAGTGAAGCAGAATTCTGACTTAGTGAAAATTTCACTAAGTGTTGGAAAAAGTGACTTTTTCACTTTTCAGCCACTTTGATCACTCCATAACTCAAAATCCTTAATGAATTGGAATGACTTGTAGTTGAAGTTTTTGTAGGTGATAGTGAGGGCTACAAATCCATCTTTGGATGAGAAAAAATGGCCTTGTGGTTTAGGAGTTATGGTCCTCCAAAGTTGGTACCTTTGCCACTTTATTTTTTAACTTAGAAAATTTTCTAAGTTTTATGGTTACCCCTTTTACAAGTTATCTCACTTTTCTTGATTTTTCTTGATGAATGATGATTCAAATCATACATTAACATCATTTTAGGGTTAAAAATCCATTTTGGTGAAAAATCTCAAAAAGCCAAAGTTGACTTTTGTGCACAGTTGACTTTTTATCAAATGAATTCCAAACTGTGCAATTCTTCAGGAAATCATGTCCTTGGCCTAAATCAAACTTGATGGACATGTTCCATGGGTGTCATAGGGTATATTCAATCATGTATTAGGGTTTGGGAGCATGCCTTGGTCAAAAGTCAAAGTTACAGTTGACTTTTCCCTTAAAACCCTAATTGTGGTGCAGATGAAAATGAAACTTGTTGCTCAAGCTTCTTGGATCAATCCATTGTTCCAAATGGATCAATATGGTGTATTAGAGACCCTCAAATCATCTCTTGAGGTCTTGGCTCATGGTTTGTCCCAAAAGTCAACTTAGGGGTGAATTAGGTCAAGAAACCCTAATTCCTGATTTTTTATGAATGCATCCCCTGAGGCAAAATTGACTTGATGCATGGGTTCATGAGGTTCCATGAAGTATATTAGGTCATGTTTTGGATCATTGCCTTGTGCCCAGATGAAAATTTCCATCTGGAGGCCCTGGTCGACCAAAACCCTAATTTGGTGACACTGTCGATCTTGAGACTTGATCCACCTAGAAGGGAGCAGCCTTGTGCTTAATCCTTGAAGTGGGAGTCCTTTTTGATCCATTGTGGATGTTTAAGAGATTAGACAAGTTGAATATCATGTCATTTCTTGATTGATCCTTTGTCTAAGCACTCAGAGAGGGCTTGAAACCCTAATTTTGCTTGTAGTGGATGCTCACCCATCTTTGGGGAGACTGATGAAGCATGATGGTTCATCCATATTGTGATGATGATTTTCACAATGATGGGAAATCTTAGTGGTCAAAATTTGGGGTATTACAGTGTCGAGTCAAATTTCTTCCAAGCTTCTGAATCTCTAGGATGCCTCAACATTCCATCATTGTTAGTATCTGTTGCATGCCACCTCATATCCTCGGCCGTCTTTGATGACAAAAATAATCTCTGTAATCGAGGTTTTAATGGAAAATAACGAAGAACCTTGGCAGGAATTTTCTTCATTTTCTTGTTAACACGGACCTCTTCATCTATTTTCCACTTTGAAGTGTTGCAAGTTTTGCAAGACTCCATCTCTTCATCTTCTCCCCAATAAAGCATACAACCATTTGGACATGCGGATATCTTTACATAATTTAAACCAAGTTTTGTGATTGATTTCTTGGCTTCATAAAATGAACTTGGAATGTTTGCATATTCAAATGCATCTTTTATTAACTCTAGAATCATTGTCATTGCCTTCTCACTCAATCCACATAAACACTTTATATGGTACAACTTTACCAAAAAAGATAGTCTTGAATATTGTCTACACCCTTCATATAAAGGTTGTTCTCCTTCTCTAGCTAATTCATAGTACTCTTTGGCTTCGTTTCTTTCCTGAGTTGCATTTGGCGTCACATAAACTTCTTGGTCAATATCCAAATTTTATGCAGATGGTATTTCATTAGCATGATTCCTATCAACTCCAAATGCATCGTCGATAATGTTCTGAATACAATCTTCGACAATGATAGCATCTTCAACCATATTTGGAGTAGTACTAGGGGAGATAGTACTAGGTAGGTCAAAAGTGAAATTCTGGTATCAGATGTGTGATGTTAAGTGTGATGTCACAACAACACAATCTGCTATATGAACAAGGTAATAAAACAGTCAATCAACACAATGAATTGTTCACCCAGTTCGGTCTAACTACCTACGTCTGGGGGCTACCAAGCCAGGGAGGAAAATCACTATTAGTAGTATTAAATTACAGACTCAACAATCCCAGTTGACAATCTCCTAACTTAATCACTACCCAATGATACTTCTACCTAAGAACCTCTTAGATATGAGATACCACTCACTCCCCCTTAATCACCTTAGTGATACAACTCAAAGATTACAAAGTTCCCAACTTGATCTTGCTTAAAAGCTTTGATCAAGAACAATACTCTCTTGCTTAAAAGCTTTAGAGAGGATAATTACAACTCAAACAAACTATACCAATTCAAGCATGAATTGCTTACAGAACACACACGAAAACTCTAACAACTGATACTCAGTATTCACTCTATAGTCTTCGTATCTTCCAAGTAGGGTTGTGGCTACTTTAAATAGAAACTCAGACTTGGGCTTGGACTCCTCGAAAATCTCTGATTTGATTTGAAATTAAAACAGATTTTATTCTTCAAATCTTTTCATATCATTCAGCCCTAAAAACAGCAACAAGATCTGCTCCACATATGATTGCACCAGATATATTTTTACCAAGATATTCGCCTGCAATCTCTCACTCACTTAAGCAAAAATCTCACCACCAACAAAAACACGCGCAGCCCTAATAGCACAACAGACTTATGTTCTGATGTTCTGTCAACTGATGTCAAGACATCATGTTTAACATCAGCACACAAAACTGCAACCCTAAATAACTTAACATAAACTAAATGTTAGTAACTCATGTTAAGACATCAGACAATGACATCTTCAATATCAACATTGTTTTACCAAAATTGCAGCCAATACAAGAACTAACAATCTACCCCTTTGGCTAATTTTGGCTAAAACAATCTCAGCTAACATCAGAAAAACTTGCAGTGGATAAACACTAATCTCCAAACAACACCCAGCATCAGCAACATCCAACAGCTGTTCCAAACTCAAATAACATACCAGCTGCACAAACTAGAACTACAAACTCCCCCTCAAACCTAGAACCACAACAAAAAGCTAGGCAACAGCAACACTAGGCTAACTCTCCCCCTTTTTAGCCACAATTGGCCAACCATCAACCAGTTAGTCCCTTTCACTACTGTCAAAAACTACCATTTAGTCCTAGGCTAGCTCTCCTTGTCAGTCAAAAGAAGGCATCACATGACAAATCATAGAACAAAAACCAGATAAACATAACAGTACCATTATCCAAGATACAAAAAAAATACTCAAGGTGCAGAAAAAGATAAAACAAAATATTGAAACAGCACAGCTAGCTCAATCAGAATCATCAGTAAAACCATCTTCATTATCCTCATTCTCAGTTGTTGAATCACCTTTCTCAAAACCTTAACCTTCAGCATTGACATCCTCATCATCTCCATCCTGTTCCAAAGACTTGATCAACTGCTCAAGTTTCATCTTCTTGACACCAGAACCTGATGTTGAGACAATATCTAGGACATGCTTTCCTACAAACAACTTGGGATGCAAGGATAATGCAAACTCCCTCTTGCAAGCAGTATCTGAAGTAGTCAGTATTCCAGGATGTTGCTTCAGGACCACTCCACAAATGAGAGAAGGAAATGCTATAGGCATTTTAATAGCATTTGTTGAAGCATGCTTCACAGTTTGATAAAAAATGTATGACCCATAATCAAAGTTTTTCTTTGTCCCAACAGCATAAATCATCTTCCCTAAGCCAACAGAGATAGTAGTTTTGTGATTAGTGGGGACCCAATTTGCAGCACCTATTCTGTGCAGGACAACATATTTGACACTAAGAAGACTAGCAGACAGCTTTCCTTTCAAAGGCCAAACCTTCACTTGAGTGGCAGTGATCTCATTGCACACCTCATTATCAGTAACTTCCAGCTCTCTATAATCTTGCTCACTTCTTCCTAGGTAGGTGTTAATAACCTCAGGAGAAAAGTCAATACACTTACCTCTCACATATACTTTTCTAAAGTCCACACTCCTTCTGTCAGTAATGTCCACAGGAATGTTTACCACAAACTCCTTAACTAGCCCATCATAACATTTGGAGAACCCAGAAACAGTTTTCATCAACCCAGCTACCTTAATCAACTCCATAACTTCCTTAATCTCCAAAGCATCTTTTCCAAGCTCTCATTCCAGAGCCAATCTTCTTTGACACACAAACTTCCACATGTGAGCACTTCCAGCATAGTGAAAAGAGATGTTGTCCACAGGTACATCAGGAACCTTATCAGCAATCCTCTTCAAAATGGACCTTCTCACTGGAGTGATGTCTTGAACATCCTCATCAACATCAAACTCAGAGTCAGAGTCTTCCCTTATCTTCCTCTTTTTGGATGAGACAGACACCTTGCTCCAAGACTTTGCAGGGCCAACAACAGGAGTCTTCTTCTTTTTGCTTTCAGTTCTCACCTTAGGAGATGAATCAACAGTCTTCCCTTTTCTGGCAAAACATTCCCAGATCCCAGTGAAGCTTTGTGATTTCCGGCGAAGCTTCAAACGGAAACTGGGTGTGATTGCGGGGAAGCTCCTTGCTCGGGGATGATTAGCTTTGAGCGTCTCCTCACGGGGAGGTCTCAGCTTTTCCTTTGAGATTAGGGCTTAGGCCGGGGACATTGTCCTCAGGCCTTTGCGCGCCCTTTCACTTGACTTAGCGGTGGAAGGTTGGATTTGATTTGCTGTCGAATTCACTTTCTTCTCTGCTTTTCAGGTGATTGTAATGGCGACGGGGCCAGATAGAGAGGTTATTATAGATACGTTCGAGGAAGAAACGGGCTCCGAAGATAATAGCAGCTCGACGGCTTTGAGTTCGACGACTTTGAGTTCTTCCAGCAATGTCGGGGAGGAGGAAGAGTTGGACGGGTTCTCCGCGGAGGAGTGGGAGGTGGCCGAACCTGCCGAGCATGTGTCCACTTTTGCAAAGTCCTTGGTGGACATTTTCAGGGAGGTTGGACCGGAGGGAGAGTGGAAGGTGCACTTCCCTTCCTTGGATGATCGTGTCTGTACGCACTTCGGGGACCGTTTTACCATGTACGAATACGCTTTCAAGGAGTTGGGTTTGAGGTTGTCGTTCACTGATTTTCAACAGTCAGTGTTTGTGCATTTAAAATTGGCCCTCACGCAACTGCATCCTAACTCGTTGGCCTTCATCCGGGCGTTCGAGTTGGTATGCAAGCATCTCTCTATAGGGGTTACTCTTCCTTTGTTGTTCACTGTCTTTCATCTCCAACGGCAGTTGTCGGGGAAGAAGTACGGCTGGGTTTCTCTGAAGCAGCCCCGCAAGTTATTCAAACCATTTTCGGAGTCAATACGGACATTTAAGGAACGGTATTACGTCGTCGAGCCCCTGTCCGAAGCTGCCCAGGACAGTACATACGTCTGGGAGATTGAGGTGGACGAGGATGGGAACGACCTGCGTGACGAGGAGGGGAAATTTATTGGGCGGAGAATCTATAAGTTCCCCATCCTTTGGGCGCCCGATTATTTCGCCAAGAAGCCCAGCGACTATGTCCTCCAGCCGAACGAGCTCCACGGGCAGGATGCCGTGGCGTATAAGGAGTTGGTGAAGTGGGTCAACTTCTTCCGGCTTGCTAAGTGCTGGACGAGCAAGGGTAATCCGATCTTCGAGGAAGATGGGAGTCAGAGGGTTGAGCGTCGATTTATCAATATTAAGGCACTGCTGGAGTGCAAGACCCCCGAGGATGCCGGGAAGCTACTTGGTAGTCTTAGTTGTTTAAATTTGTTTGCTTTATTTCTTTTCCTCGTATCTAACGTGCTCGTATTTTGTTTGTGTAGGTGAGATGCCTCAGGCTCATGACCGGGTTATGAGGAATTCTCTCGCGAGGAACAAGGCCGGTGCGGCTCCTCCGAAGTCTCGATTTGCCGGTGCTCGTGCTCCTCCTCCGACGCAGTCTGCTGCGGGGACCTCTTCCTCTCCTACTCCTGCTCCCCGGGGGTCTCCTCTTCCTTTGACCGTTCGATCCAAGCGGCCAATAATCACTGACGTTGTGGATCTTACTCGGGCATCGGAGAAGGGGAAGTTTGAGCTTCCTCCTTGCATCCATGACAGGAAATTCTTCGAGGGGAACTCTCTGATTGTGCCTCGGGCAGAGTCTCTTTGCTTGGAAAGCATGGACCGCCCGAGCAAGAGGGCGTTGGTGGCTCAAGATGCTTCCGCCTTGGTCAGGATGCTGGAGATGGCGGCCGTTTACGCCGAAGGGGACTCTGCAACGGAGGCCGAACTTACCGCTGCTCGGGCTTCCATGGCCTCCCTCAGAGAAGAAGCTAAGGTTGCCAAAGATGCTCAGAAGAAGGCTGAGGAGGAGGTGGCTTGGTTGAAGAAGGAGAACTCCACGCTGGCGACGGAGAAGAAAGTTGCCGAGGAGCTGGTCCAGCGGCTGAGAGCGGACAATGCCCCGGGTGATGATGAGCCAGAAGATGTGAAGGCATTGAAGACGAGATCCGAGCTGGTTGCCCGTTTGCTGACGGCCGAGGATGATGGGATTGTCGTCGTGGAGGAGTCTTTCGGGAACGCCGTGGCTCAACTGCGGGTGGTGAACCCTGAGCTTGACTTTTCTGTCGAGGGCACCCACTATCTGGCGTACGTTGAGGATGGCCGAATTGTCATGCCCGATGCACTCCTTGAAGGGAATAACGAGGATCAGCCCGCGGAGGACCAGGGGCCTCAGTCCGAGCCTGCTGAGCACGTGGAAGAGTGAGGAGTTTGTGTTTTTGATGTTGTAATTTGTCTGGCCTGCGTGCCGTGTAACCGTTGTAATTTATTTCTTGGGGGGCGTGGCCCCCGTTTGATGTAACCCAGTACAATCGTGGTCCTTGTGGCCACTTATCATGTTAAGTTATTATATGTTCGATTCTGTTATCTGCACGAATTTACTTGCTTTTATTTTTTGCTAACTGTTGTACTCATGCTCGTTGTGAATGTATGTCCGCCTGTGATAGGGGGTATTTGACTTGTGCGAATAATTTGGGGGGATTACTCGTTGTAGATGTGTTCGGCAGTGAGGGGAACTGGTCGAATGGACGGGGAATATCGTGGCGGGGGTGCGGAGCTCAGGTCGCGTTTGAGGCCTGAGTTCGCGGCGTGAACGTCCCATCGCGAGCTGGGGTTCTGCCAGTCATAATACTTTGACGACAGCGATGCTCGATCAAGGACTGCTGTCGAGCAGTTACCCGGCTCGTTACTGAGCGGGGTTCTGCTTTATTCGTATTCGACGCTTGTACCTAGACGTGCATAGTGGTCGGTAGCTGACGTCCGTCGTTGTGACGGGTCGAACCGAGAATTTAGCTGTAGTATTGTTTTAGCTTTTCAGCATTCTATGGTCGAGCAAGTTCTTCCCCGGTGAGATGTTCTAGGTAGTAGGCCCCATTTTCCGTTTTTACTCGGACGCGATAGGGCCCCTCCCAGTTGGCTGCTAGTTTGCCTTCTCGAGAGTCTTTATGGTTTCTTCTTAGAACAAGGTTTCCCACGTCGAACACTCGTCGTATCACCTTGGCGTTGTGACTGATGGTAATTTTTTGTTTCAGTGAGGCTTCGCGGAGGGCTGCCCCGGTTTGGATTTCCTCGACAAGGTCGAGTTCTTCTCGCAATGACTCGTCGTTCATCTCCTCATCTAGGGGCGACTCTGTCCTCCTAGAGGGCACGTGAACTTTGACGGGAATTACAGCCTCGGTCCCGTATGCTAGACGGAAAGGTGTTTCCCCGGTCGTTGAGTGTGGAGTTGTGCGGTAATGCCCAAAGTACGCTATGCAGTTCCTTGACCCATGCCTTCTTTGTTTCATCTAGCCTTCGCTTGAGGCCTAGAAGGATGACTCGGTTGGCTGCTTCGGCCTGCCCGTTTGTTTGAGGGTGCTCCACGGATGTGAAGTGCTGCTTCGTACCCAGTTGGGCGACGAAGTCTTGGAACTTCCTGTCCATGAATTGCGTCCCATTGTCTGTTACTATCACTTGGGGGATGCTGAAACGTGCAAGGATGTTTCGTTTGTAGAAACGCAGGATGTTGAGGGCAGTTATTTTGGCTAGAGCTTCCGCTTATATCCATTTTGTGAAATAGTCTACGCCCACTATTAGGTATTTGTTCTGACTTGATCCTACCACGAAGGGTCCTAGGATGTCTAGGCCCCACCAGGCGAATGGCCACGGAGAGGACATAGCCTTGACCTCGTTGGGCGGAGCCAGGTGCATGTCCCCGTGTCGTTGGCATTTATCCCATTTCTTCACATGCTCTTTCGTGTCGTGTTGCATGGCTGGTGTAGCGAGCGATTTTGGACGCGGTTCTTAAGCGTTGGTCGCTCTCTGCGGTTTGAGCTTTAACTACAGGTCGATTCATTTTTTATCCTATTGTGAGCTGAATAAGGAAGGGAAATAGATGTCTCCAATTAACCCTGCTTTGCATACTGAGTTTAAACAGCGGTCTGTTAGGTTACGAATGCTATCAATGTGGGGGGCCTTTGTACTGGTTATTTGTATTTTCGCCAATACTATTTTCTTTCTTTTCATTTTGACAGAAGGTTTCTGGTGGGGAACAAGGATTAGGATGTTAGGACTGATGTTTTTGAATTACTGCTTTTGATTGATGGAGATATGGGATTTGGGCTTTTTGTTTAGTGTGCTCGCTAAGATTTTTCTTTCAATCTTATGCCTACGTATTCCCGTTTACCGAAACAGGGAAATCAGGGCGTTCGTGGTTCCTCCTAGTCTATAGGAGTAAATGGTTGTTTTTGGTGTCTTGTTCAAAGCCCAAGACGTGAAGCGAAAGGTGATTTGTATCTTGTTCAAAGCCCAAGATGTGAAGCTGAAAAGTCTATTTGTGTCTTGTTCAAAGCCCAAGATGTGAAGCTGAAGGACCTCGACCTTAGAGAGAATTTGTCATCTCTAAAGAAGGGTTTGTCTGTCACAACTGTTGGGTGACTGGTTTATAAAGGAGGATTACTTTAACCGGGATACGCGGATCCTAGTAATGCCATAATTTCCTTTATAGGGGATTTTTAATCTAAAGGAGAAGACTTTAACTCGGTGTAGAGCAATGCCATCTTTCCTTAGGAATTTCTCATGCTAAAAGAGGGAGAGTGGCGTGGATGTAGATGATCCAGAGGCTTGCCGCTTACAGCGATTAGATGAAGGGAGAGGAGTGGTTGATGTTTGTGTACTGTGAACGAGGCATAACTTTGATGCTAAAAGGTTAATTGGATTAACCAGTGGTTTTCTTATACAAAGCCTAAGAGGAGGCTAATATGTGTCTCGTACAAAGCCCGAGAGAGAGGCTAAAAGGTTTTTGACTCAACGAGGGAATCTTTTCGTATCTCGTATAAAGTCCGAGATGAAGACTATTTGACTCAACAAAAGAGTTTTTTTGTATCTCGTACAAAGCCCGAGATGGAGGTTGTTGTTTGTTTGGCTCAATTAAGAACCTTTTTGTATCTCGTATAAAGCCCGAGATGGAGGCGAAAAGGGTGATTGACTCAACGAGGGAGTCTCTTATGTGTCTCGTACAAAGCCCGAGAGAGAGGCTAAACGTTGTTTGACTCCGCTGGGGAGAATCATTGTACAAAGCCCAAGAGGAGGCTATGGTGACTGTTTCAGTTGAGTGACAGGTCCAGTATGCAGATTTTGAAAGAGAAAATCAGTTCTTATATGAGCAACACTGTACTCAAGGATTTGATTCAAGGATCCGGGTTATTCCTGTTCTTTAAGGAAGTGGGAAATCCGAAGGGTATTGAGACTATCCGAGTCTGCGGGTTTCCTTCCTATTTAACAAAGGGGTCACTTGAGAATGTCTTTGAGACTCAAGGAAGTTAGATTGCCCAAGTCTAGAGTTTCATCTTTTGTACTATGCTTTGAGAAATAGTAGTAGACTCTTTGAAAGGATTGTTCTATGAAGATGATTAAGTTTTGTTCCTATACCTCTAGGAGGTCGTCGGGATAATTTGTACGAAGCCCAAGAGGAGGCTGGAAACTTTTAAGAAGCCGACGGGTCCTTGTACTAAGCCCAAGAGAAGGCTATCATTCCCGGAGGAAGAGATCATTATACGAAGCCTAAGAGGAGGCTGTGAATACTTCTAAGAAGCCGACGGGTCCTTGTACTAAGCCCAAGAGGAGGCGGGGTTGCTTTTAGGAAGCCTGTGGGTCCTTGTACAATGCCCAAGAGGAGGCCGATGCTTTTAAGAAGCCTGTGGGTCCCCAAACCCCGAGAAATTCAAGGCAAGCTATTCACAAGGAATAGATCAAATCAGGAAAGTTCGAGAATTTGGAAGAAACTCAAAGATGTCATTCACGGAGAATACATTCATCTTTGGGAGTAGAGTTTCTTGACAATTCCTAATGAGGACAGCCGAAGAGAAGACTGTATCTGGTGATCCTATTGGGGATCTAGTTGTCTATTTCTACGAATAAACGAAACGGATTTACCTAGTGCTAGACGTAGTTGCCGGGGAAACTCTAAATATCTATACTATTATTACACAGTTGATATGAGTTTATGAAAGAAGACTTACGGCGAAACAGCCCCACAATACAGTTATATATATATGAAAGTGGTAAATGAAAGCGGGTAAACACTTACTCGGTTGTAGAGCTTCCATGCTGTTTGGTTAGTTGTTCAACAAAGAAAGATTGAAAACAACAGTATATTCAAAATCAAAGGAGAAAGTGCTTTGAAATAAAAAAATTTGGGGCTTACAGCTCAAGGAGAGGCCCAGGGTTTTATCAGTGAGCGCACTGTTGAATTTGTACAGAGAGACTTATACAAGTGACTGTGGCCCAAAAAAGGTTTTCTGTACAAAGGGATGGGTCTTACACTCTCTCAAGAGGCCCAAAGAGTTTTTAAGAAAGGAAATGGGTCTTACTACTCGAGGGTAGGCCCAGTTGGTTAATTTTAAACTGGCGACGATCGCGTCGTTTATTTGAAAATGTACAGAGGGACTTATACAACGAATGAGGCCCAAAAAGTTTTCTGTACACAAGGGGTTGGGTCTTACACTCTAATAGAGGCCCAAAGAGTTTAAAGAAAAGAAATGGGGCTTACAACACGAGGGGAGGCCCATAGTCTTTATTTTCAAGATGAATATTCACTTTTAAAATGCTTAAAAACAATAAAAAATGAATTTATTCACAAAAATACCAACTATATTAAATAAATAATATAAATTTGTTTTTTTGTAGAATAAAATATTTTACTATTTTTGTGATTTTTCAGAAAAAGAACCAATCAAAAATAATCAAAATTGAAGGAGTTATTAATTTTCCAAATCATTATAAAATAAAATGAGAAAATATAAAAAAGAGGGGTTGGGTCTTACACTCTATTAGAGACCCAAAGTGTATTTTTGTACAAAAGATGGGGCTTACAACTCAGGGAGAGGCCCAAAATATTTTCAGTTTGAAAATGGCGATCGCGCCGAGATTTTTAACGTATCGGGACTTATACAATAACTGAGGCCCAAAATTGTTTTGGTTAAAAGGGGATTGGGTCTTACACTCTAATAGAGGCCCAAGTGTTTGAAAAAGATTTGTTAGGGTGAAAATCAAAGAAAACCCCAATTTCATTTTTTAAGGCATTTTTCCAAGAAAAATTAAGTAAAAAATGATAAAAATATCAAATAAAATCATTAAATAATGATTAAAGTTTATGAAAAAAATATTTTATACACATAAATATTTAAAATCATTTTGGTTTTAAAAAATCAAGAAAAAAAAGAAATCATTTTAAAAGCATTTAAAACAATTTAAAACACTATTTTTAAATATATTAAAAATAATACTTTTTTTGTGATTTTTTGTGGATTAAAATATTATGGGGTATGAATTGGAAAATGGTGATTTTTTGCTATGTAAAAAAAATTAGTTGAGTTTTGAAAATAAAAATAAGAAAAAGAGAAAAGATGTCACAATATCATCTCCGACATTTCTTATGGGGGTAAAAACGAGTATCGAAACTTTAATTTTCAACACGTTTTTTATCAAATTTCAAACACTCATAACTCTCTCAATTTTTATCGGAATCAAAATCCGGAAATACCTATCTTGCCCAATTTTTCGCAAGGAATCCGATGGTACCACACATACACACCTAAACTCGACGTACAAAACACATAAATCGAAAAACCAGAACTGCGCGTAATTGAAAACATCG